>WOXC01000303.1:0-640233 GCA_011680675.1 Gymnobelideus leadbeateri
TATTCAAAAAGAGGCAAAAGACAGTTCCTGCCCTCAAGGAACTTAAAATCAAACGAGTAACACAACATGCAAACAAATATATACAAAGCAAGCTATGTATTGGACAAATAGGAAATGATTAACAGAGGGAAGGCACTGGAATTAAGAGAGGTTGAGGAAGGCTTCCTGGAGAAGGTGGGATTTTAGTTGAGCCTTAAAAAAAACTGAGTAAGTCAATAGTTGGAGCAGAAGAGGGATAGGATTCCAGGCAAAGGGGACTGTCAGAGAAAATACCCAAAGTCAAGGGATGGAGTGTCTTGTTTGTGAAACAGCCAAGTAACCAGTGTTGCCATATCAAAGAGTATGTGTCAGGGATTAAAGTGTAAGATTGGAAAGGTTGGAGAGGACTGCTTAGGAAGTTTGATCTTGGAGAAAATAGGGAGCCAGTGGGATTTACTGAGTAAAGGAATGACATGATCAAATCTGTACTTCAGAAAAATCATTTTTGTGGCTGAATAGAGGATGGATTTGACTAGAAAGAGACTTGAAGTAGGCAGACCCAGTAGCAGGCTATTGAAGTAATTGAGGTAAGAAGTGATCACAGAGGGCCTATACTAAAGTGGTGCCAGTGTCAAAAGAGAGGAGAAGGCTATTCCAGAGACGTTACAAAGGTGAAATCGACAGACGTTAGATATGAGGGTATGAGGCACAGTGAGTAGAGGACTGCTCCTACGTTGTGAGCCTGAGGAACAGAATGATGATGTTGCCCTCTACAGTAACAGGGAAGATGTGTATGGGGAACTTTTAGGGGAAAGATAATGAGTTCATATTGAGTTTAAGATGTCTTCTGGACATCTACATTAAGGTGTCAGAAAGGAGGTTGGAGATGTGAGAAAAATAGGGGACATATTTAGTCACGTGGACAAAGATTACATTCTTCTAACATAACCAGTTGTTGAGTTATCTAAAGGTCAAACCAAGATATGATTCTAAACACTGTTTCTTTTTACAAAAAATAGATCTAAACTAGGTCAACTCACAAAAAAGTTACATTCTTTAAACTGTGTCATTGATCTGTATGTTCTCCCATCCTAGGAATTAAAACTGGTTAATAAGCAAGGGGGGAGGCACACCCATTCTAAGTCTTTTCTAGCCTATTTTCCATCCATTTCAGCATGCCTTTTTAGTAACCATTTAATATAGAACTACTTCATCGGCTGCTTTGAGTAATATTAAAAAGAAATTGAAGTCAGCCTGATTTCTCAGTGGGATTCACTTAAAGAGATCCTATTGTTTCTGTGATCACTAACAAAGCATTGTACCCATGTCAATTTTTAAAATGACTGTATCAGTCTTATGTCACTAGCTACACAAGTAATATATGTTCAACTCTGAAATAAAAGAACTAAAATCAATTATTTCACACTCAATTGTAAAGCAAAAGTATTCTGAGGGCTGCTTATAAGTCAAATAACATGAGTAAGTATCAAATAATGATGCTGAGTGATATTTTTCTAATAAGCTAAGCAAACATGTTTGTTTGAAAATTCCTTGAAAATTCAATAATTGTATTTTGTTCTAAGAAATTATGGTTATCAAATATTTTTGAAGCTGGCATTTCTATTTCTTTTGTTTTTTAAAATGTTTTTGGCTTTTTTTTCTGGGTTAGATAAGAAAGCCTGAATTATGATCTTTTTGTATCTCTGGGTTGGTTTGGATTTTAGGTTTTGTTGTATTTGGTTTTTGTTTGTTTGTTTTTTGCTTTTTTGGAGGGCAATTGGGGTTAAGTAACTTGCCTAAGGTCACACGGCTAGGTTTTTATTTGTGTGTGCGTTAAGTGTCTGAGGCCAGATCCGAACTCAGGTCCTTCTGACTCCAGGGCCAGCCTCTACTCTAGCTGTCCCCGGTTGTATTTGTTTTTGAAGTAATAAATTTTTAAAATGGAAAAAAAAAGAAATTATGATTATGAAGAATGTTGAGAAACTTGGTAAAATTTGAATGAGCTCAAGTATAGTAAACCAGAACCAGAAAATCAATTTACCTAATCTCTACAAGAACATAAAGGAAGATTTAACATTGAAAGAATTCAGAATTCTAATCAATGCAATTATGAGTCATGATTTTAGAGGATCTCCTGGCAGAGATGTAACAGGTCATAGGTAAGGAATGGGAAGGGGCAAAAGCGTTTATATGAAGCGCGTGCCAGGCGCTGTGCTGAGCCATTTACAAACAGGATCTCATCTGCTCTCACAATAATGTACTTGAGAGGCACATACTATTATCACCCCCCCTTTTACAGCTGAGGAAACTGAGGCAAACAGAGATTCAAGGACTTGCCCAGAGTCACACAACTAACAAATATGTGAGGCTGGATCTGAACTCAGATCTTCCTGACTCCAGGTGCAGCACTCTATTCACTGAGCCACCTAGCTACTGTAAGACATGTATTTTCAGATACTGGCTGATGTGTTCTGCTCTCTTCCATGTTTGTTTTTTTCCCATTAGAATGTAAACTCCTTGAGGGCAGGGACTCTTGTCTTTTTTTCCTTATTTTTGTATCCCTGGCCCTTAGCAAGGAGCCATTCACATAGTACATACCTAATATGTATTTAACTATCTTTACCTATATGTATTTAACTATCTTTACTTATTTTTTACAAGGAAGGGTCCTGGGGTTGGAGGTAGGTGGAAGTTATGGAAAAACAGCAACATAAAGAGTATAAGTAAAACATTTTTAAAATAACTAAGTTTGTTGTGATTTATGGAATATTATGTCTTAGTTGTATGTGAAATGGTAGAGAATGATTCTGGGACTACATCCGCATAAACTTTGGTTTATTTCCTATTATGATAAGTTTTAGAAAATTTCTAATGAGAAAATTTTCTCTATCAATGTAGGTGGGCAACTCTTCTGTATGTTATATAGTCTAATAAAGTCAGTAGAAGCACTAAGAAATTAAATGATTTGTCAAGGTCACAGGGTTAGTAGGTATCAGTGACAGAACTTAAAACAATGGCTTTTTAACTTTAAGGACAGTTTGCTATCCATTAAACCATACTACCTAGATAAAATATGAGAAAAATATTAGCTGGCTAAAAGTACTTAAATTAAAAAGGGAAAAATCTTCCTGCATCTATAAATAAAGCATAAAATTTAAATTGTGTTTCTTTTTAAAATATTGGCTATATATACTTCATTAAAACAACAGTATAATCTCTTTAAAATCAGCCAAATAAAAGAGGATCCTTTACTACATAAGTAATTAAAGCACTTAATATTTGTAAAAATTAAAAATTTTTTAAAAGGGTCTCAGACAGAACAAGTTACTACCTGCACTGGAATCCTGTAATAAAGGTGCAGCTGTTGTACCAAGACCATGTATAAGATTCCCAAGTTCTTGTAAAGCACACACTAGCACATGCTGGCTGGCCATGACATCTGTGGAACCAGGCCGAGTTTCCAAATTACCTTCACTCATTACAGCATCTGAAAAAAGTGCAAATATTAGCTATGAAATACATAGTTTCTCTACAACACACAATATAGAGTATGTGGTAGGGATTGACAATGTGAAAGGAACATGTACAATTTGACTTTTCTTGGGTAAAACTCTATGGACTGTTCAAAAGAGCAGTGGTTATGATAACTGTAATTAATCTGTTCAGATTAAGCATCTCACCATCGACAATGCACAATATTATGTGTATGTGGTATATATTTCTGCATGTGTGTGTATATCTTCTTCACTAACTTAGGAGCTAATACTGTAGGGCATAAACAATATCCTAAAGGAGATTCTTGGTCAGGTATGTTTTTAAGTAGTTGGTCTGTGAGGTCCCTTCCAATTCTGAAATTGTGTTAACTGATTTAAAAAGCACATTAACTTCTCAAATTGGGCAAATATTTCTGTTATACTTATTAAACACATACACATACAAATATATGCATATATATTACACATGCACATATATGCATGTATATATATATGCATACATTGGTATTTACTTAGAAAAAAATAACTGAACTGGATGGTAAAATTCTGGATGTTACTGCACTTTGCATGCATTAGATTTTCTGAAGTGTCAGTATTATAGGGCTAGATGATAATCACTTTGGCATTAATTAAAAAAAAAAAAAGAAAATTTTATTAGTCCCATACCAACAACTTTCCTTAGTTTCCAGATGGCCTGACAAATATCCTTGGAAGCAGCAATTTGAGCTTTTTCTCCAAGAAGACTTCTTATAGTAGTTCGAAGGATAAATGAAACACATCGACGACAACAGATAGCATCCATCTGAGTCTGGATTGCTTTAGGGTGAGTTTGTGACACAAGACTTAGGATATGAGAGAGTAAGGTAGCAAAATTCCTTTCTAGCCAACGTCCTCCTAGTGTTGACATAAATACCACATATGCCTGAAAAAGAATGGAAGAGTTTGACTGTCAAAATTAAAATATTTTCAATTAAATGTTAATATTCTCCTTGTCAGAGAATACACTGAAAAAATTAGATTTTCTTTTCTTTTTTGAACATTGTAATATTATCAGTGCAAGCTATAGTGCACTAAATTAATACTAGATCAAGTCCTTTTTCATTTAGAGCCACAGCTACAATGTGTGAGCATTTCAACACTGATTTCATTTAACCTGCCATTCTGTTATATTTTGTTTCAGAAAGTGAGAAATGTTAGGGAACCATCATAGGCAGCTGTGACATAAAACACTGTCTCTGGCCTCACTGAACAAAACTGTTCTCAGCTATCTGAGATTCTTAACATAGAATCCTAAATTAAATGTAAAAAACATCCTAAGAATTATGAGGCAACAAATCCATAATTCAAAAGAACTTTCAGTTCTAGGGACTAGAAAGGAGTAAATACTAACAGTGATCAATCATTATTCTTTATTTTCATGAATTTTAATGCTTTGACTTCACCAGAGATACAAAGACCAATGGTATCACAACAAAGAAAAGATAACATATGGGAACTACTTGACAAATTTAGCCACCAAAAAACAATCTGCATATTCTTTGCATATTCTTGTTTCTTACAAGTCCTCAATAGCATTCATTTACCATTACAAAGGAATTTACTATTTTAAGTAAATCTATGATGATAAAAAATGTTAATACAATGGGTATATATAAGTAGCAAATTTTAAATGACAAACTAGAAAAAAAATGTAATGTCACTAAAGAAAGGGATTGTTCTAGGGTCTTCTTAAGTTTTCTACCACATGTAGGTAAAACTTTTTTTTAAAGGTTTACTGGTGCTTTTATTTTTATACTAGGCATTTTTGGAAACCTCTTCCAAATAGTCTAGGAATATTTTTCTCTTGAAGATTTTAACAGCAGTTTGAGGCCAACCAAACATTCTTTCAGCATATATATACTAACATTTGTTTTGGAAATGAAATGATATAAAATGGTGTTTTTGAACAATTTTTCTTCTAATAACATTAGTTACCACAGTTACACTTTAAGACATCTAAAAATATGTAAGCACAATGAAAAATATGTTTAACCATAAGAAATAAGAAAACAAGCCTTCAGAAACAAGAATTACTTAACTGTACTACAACAACCAAATCAGTCCTCTTCAGAGTTAGTTGGCTTTGCTCGAGCTCAAAGTGAAAATAAAGCTCTCTTGCTTATAAACTAGGTCTTCAAAAGTCTTAAGCAATACATGCCAAATCACCATGACCTGCCATGACACTAACTTTAGAGAAGTGTACATTTCAGCAATATCCCAAACACCCTGATAGGTGTTAGATTTAGGCCAGTGAGAATTATAGTCAGATATTTCATTTGTGATCCAAACCTGAGTAACACCAACTCGAACATCCCTACTGACTGAACTCGTTCCTTTCAACATATCTCCACTGGCTCGAAGAAATCCTGAACTCCCACGCAGAAAACCTGTTCCTAGTAACTCCATGGCTTCCTCCAGAGAAACTTTGCGAATGTTTTGCCGGGAAGCTGCTATAATAAACAAAGCCAAAAAACTCTCTAAATATAATTTATATTTCATAGAATAAAATTAAATCCATGTTATACCTTTTAAAAAAGATATATTAATAACTGTAAAACAAAGTGTGAGACTTCTAATAAATCTGAGGTATATTTTTTAAAAGTAAATCTTTGGTATCGAAGATAAAAAATGATAGCTGTAGTCTTCATCATACTTCTGAAAAACAAGGGAAGAGGATGGGATGGAAATAGAGAAATCAGATTCTATTATTTGCTACCAACATTTAGAAGGTAGCTTCAACTTCTGACAAAGAATAACTGGAGTAAGAAACCAAATTAACTCTGTGACCTTGGGCAAGTTACTTAACCCCAATTGCCCTCCAAAAAGCAAAAAAACAAAACAAAACAAAAAAAAAAAAACCAAATTAATAGAACTCAAAAATAAACATCAAAAAGTAAAACACCAAGAAAACAAGAGATAATAACCAACACACAGCAATTTATATACAAGTTAGAAAAAAAGTCTCTTAGCCTGTTAAGACTCTGGCTATCCTGGTGTGCGCATTCACTACCTCACTTCTATAGCCGGCTGTTTTTTTATGGAGGATCTGGGCCTTTTATTTGAAATAATTAAGCCCAGATCAAAGTATTAGGAAACATAAAGTAGGGAGCAAACTTTCAGCAGGAGAATATGGACTCAGTGCCCATTTTTTCCACCTTGATCGCCTCTTTCAGGGACATTTATGTGCAAACTACTTGCACACAACTAAAAAAGAAGTCCTCTTCAGTTGAAGAGAGGCATAGATTTGAAGGTTATTTTAAATGATATGGTCAAAAACATTTAAATAATATTCACTAAAACAGGATTGAAAAAGTGCAACATTGGGGTACTAAGAGTGGTTTATTTAGGAGTTCCTAATAAAAAATTTGGCAGGGAATACAATGAGTCATGAAGAAAAATATCACTTGTGTATAAATACAAAAAATTTTAAGTAATGTAAACATGATGAACTGATATTGATGAATATCAGAAGATGAGAAATCAAAATTCTTTTTTTTGTCACTTGATAAAAGAACAACCATTTTCCTTAGTAAAGTTTTCATTATCCAAAATATATGACAAGCAGGCCTTATTAGGAAGACTCACATTTCTCAAAGTAGTTTGGTTTCTGAAATATATTTACAGAACCCATCTAGTGCTTGAGGGGAAACAAGAAAGGAAAGAGGGGGTAGTTAAGGAAATTTGAAGAAAAGGAATGAAATGAGACCTATTTTCATACCCCCAAATTGCTGTATGCATTCAGAACTTTTGAAAGTTTTTAATATACACATTTAATTCCATATTTATTATTACAAAGGGATAAATACTACTAGTACTGGCATTTTCTTTTTGAAACCTTATTCACATTTTTCAGAATGACAGAGTTCCACAGAACACAGTTTTGGTGACGCAAATTTAGGTGTTACTTTTGGATTGGAAAAGTCTTTGACATATATTAAAAACATATGGGACTAGACAACAAAATCAGATAATGGGAAAGAAGCATCAAGGGTTATTTATTTTGAAATTATTATCTGTGATTTTTGGATAATTCTAAATTTTTTTGTGGCATAATTTTTAAAGACATAAGATTTCCCACCCTATTACCTATAGTTATTAAGCAATGCTAATTTTTACAAAAAATCTTATGTTTAAGCTAATTCTACAAATAAGTTTAACCACTTGGCAAACCAGAAAAACACATCCTTCAGATCAGAGTTTAAAAAAATATTGCTTAAGTGAAAACAAATTTTCAAAAATTCCTTCCTATTAACCTTCTGTTATTACATTTTTGGTACATAAAAAAATCTCCCTTTGTATCTTATTAGCTATATAGATCTGATAAAGACCAAACAAAAGTATAATTAAAAATAAACAAAGGTAATTCCCAGTCCACAATGGCTAAATGATCAAAGACTATAAACAGATAATTTTTCAAAAGACGAAATATGAATTTTTAATAATTACTTGAAAAAAATTCTCAATCTTACCAATAATCAAAAGATATGCACTTAAAAAGAAAACAACCCTCAAAGGTACCATTTCACACCAAACTGGATAAAACAATAAAACTTACTATTAGTTACACTGTGAAGAAAACTGGTATACTCATTCATTATTTTTAGGATGGCAAAATTTTGTTGGATAACAATCTCATGATACAAAGGAAATTACAAAAATATTAATATCCTTTGATTTGATAATTCCATTGTTGTAACTATACCCTCAAAGTGTTATCAAATATAGAAAAGAGCTCTCTCTTCAAAGATCTCCTTAATATCTATAATTAACTGAATTTAAAAATCATGTATACTTACAAAAGCCTGAAAACAATCTACATGTCCAAGAATAGGAGCAATAGTTAATTACTCCTATTATAGTATATCAAATTGTAGTATATCAAAGTAATGGAATAGTACAATGCCATTAATACTAAAAAGTCTAAGGAATGTAAAAAAAATGCAGAATGAAAAAAGCAAAACTATAATAACAGGGAATACAGTAATAATGACCATATAAGAAGGAAAATGACTAACAATGAATGGACAAAGAACACCAAGGGAGATCTAGAAGGAATAAGTATACTTTGAAATAAATTTAGGTACTAAGTAACTAGTTTAAGTTTTACATAAACAATTTAATAAAAATAAATTCTATACAATTTTTACATCAGAAGACACTGTTACAGTAACTGATTTGCTAAGTGTAAACTAGATATATTGTAGATTATTTGCAAATCTTTTTCTAATTCCAGGCTAATTTCCTTTTCAACTATACGTTCCTGTGGCAACTTTCCCTGCAAATGGTATGAAAATTAACACTAAGCAAAACTTCACCATGAAGGCAAATGTGTTATATTACAATAACAATTAAAAAACCAAACATTACTATTTTTGAAGTTATCAACCATTTGGAGTTAATTATCACTGCTCACTTCCATTTGCACAGATCACTGAGCAAAATGTATACTGTAGTAATATATTATTTTTAAATGGCACCACAAAGATTGCATATCTGGTACACATGGAGCAATTCTGATATATTCTGGCACATTTAAAAAAGCTCGAAACTAATAGGGCACAGATATAGTGCTAGAGTCACTTTTTTCATTGTTTTTAACCTAAGAGTTTTCAAATGGCTTGAACAACTGTCTCAGAATCAAAAGCAAAAAGTCACAGAATTAAACTGACTGAAAAAAATGATTACAAAAGGATTATATGCATTTTACCTGTTCCTTGTTTAGACATCACAGCTCTAGCCAACACTGTGCCTAAGAGCTTCGACACTGCTATTCGTACATCATAATTGGAACCTTCAAATGACTTAAAACACAAAGTTGCAACGCTGTCCACGTCTGTACTCCACATAAAGGTAGCCTCATTCTGAAGTTCAAGGAGACACTACATAGGAAGGAAAAAAAACAAATGAATAAGAAACATAATTATTTGTGAAATAAATAATGCAAAAAGTCTTCAGCTCTAACAAAACCTTTTATGTCAAAAGCATACAAATAATGACTGCAAGGGCAACATTTTAGTATTTAATAGACAACAAAAAGACTTTAATTTATAAAGTGATGCCCCTAGAAGGGAAAAAGGAAAACTACTCATGACTCAGCAAAGTACCAAAAAGTTCCTCTTCAGAATCAATGTTGTGGTAATGAATAACCAGAAGTAATATAGGTTTATTTTACCTCCCAAATATTCTAAACATATTGTTAGGAAGTCATGAGTTTTAAAATGTGTTTAAAAATAAAAACCTTGATTTCTACTTTGCTCATTAATATCTCTGAACAATTCTCTAATATGTTCAAGCAGCTAAAGAGATGGGGGGAAAGGGAGATGCATTATTTTGTAGTTACATCAAAAAATTACATTAAAAATACATGGTTTTCAGACTCTTTACCTTTGCAGCAGCACAGCGAACTGCCATGGACCTGTCTGTCAAACATGACCTTGCAGCTTTATAAATATCTCTGTGGCAAGGGGCAGCAGCAGCTCCAAGTCCATTCAAGATATTTTGCAAACTCAGCATAATCTCATAGCGACCTTGAGACTACCAAAAAGGAGGGAAAAGGAACAATTTTTCAATGATGGAAAACAATGATAATTTGTTATATTAAGACCTAGTTATGAGGAGACAAACTTCATATAAAATAATAAAATTATTTTGGTATTTGTAAGAAGAAAGGGCAACTAGAGTGCCAGGCATGGAGTTAGGATGACTCATCTTCCTGAGCTCAAATCTGGCCTCAGGCACTTAGTAGTTATGGGACCCTAGATATGTCACTTAACCCTATTCCCTTCAGTTTTCTCAACTGTACAATGAACTAGAGAAGGAAGTGGTCAATACCTTTCTCAAGAAAACCCCAAATGAGGTGGCTAGGTGGCATAGTGAATAATGCCCTGGAGTCAGGAGGACGTGAGTTCAAATCCGACCTCAGACACTAAACACAAAAACTAGCTGTGTAAGCTTGGGCAGGTCACTTAACCCCAATTGCCCCTCCAAAAAACAAAAAAACCCCAAATGGGGTCATGAATAGTCAATCATGACTGAAAACTACTTAACAGCCACAAAAAATAAGAACTAACAGATGTTTTCAACAGAGTTTTTAAAAAATAAGTAACAAGAGGGAGCTAGGTGGGTGCAGTGTCTAGATAGGGCATGGCCCTGGAGTGGTGAGAACCTGAAGTCAAATCCAGTCTCTGATAACTTACCGGATGTGTGACCTTAGGCAAACCATTTAACCCTGACTGCCTCCAAATCAAAATCCTTTCAAATAAATTTTTAAAAAGTAACAAAATAGATAAAAGGTCTTTCTTTTGTAGAAACCACATTAAACACTTCAAATACTCTGATAACCTCTTTATCATAAAAGGCCAAAATAAGCCTACTACCATTGTCTTAAGAGACAGAGGATAACAACAACAAAAGAAATTTTTTAGCTAAAAAATTCATCAACCAAAATAATGAAGCTCTGAACTTAGTCCTTGGATAGCAGCTGTCTCTCATCAGATTCCTAACTGAAATCTTTCCACCTTGGTACATCCTACTAGAGTTTGTACTCTATTGGCATAAGCTTTAAGATGTGAAATATGGGGCAGCTAGGTGGTTCAGTGAATAGAGTACCAGCCCTGGAGTCAGTAGGATGTGAGTTCAAATCTGGCCTCAGAAACTTAACACTTTCTAGCTGTGTGACCTTGGGCAAGTCATTTAACCCCAACTACCCTGCCTTCTACCTCCAAAACGATAAAAAAAAAGGATATATGAAATATATATTCACATACCTACTACAAGTTGTGTATATATGTATACGACATTTAAATATACATTTAGAAAAGTTTATATAGACTGTTATAACAAAGTTTTATAGCCTTAAATATTCACAAAGCCTTAAAAATAATGCTAAAATAAAGGCTGTTTTGCTATTTTTCATTTGAACTTGGGGCTTCTTACCTCTGCACTCTTCATAGCTTTAAGTATATTCCCCACTGTATCTAAAAAGGTGTTACCCAATAGTCTCCCCAACTTCTTGTATAAAGTGCCCAGACATACCACAGCAGCCCTGAAATAAAATAAAGATCAGATTCAAGAAATAATAACAAACATAGAAGGAAAAATCTTACAACAAAGAATTGATTGATATGTCTTTTTTTAAGAGAAAAAATGGGTTGTAATCTTTGGTGGAAATGAATGGCTATTTGATTTTGCTATGAAATCACTTGTTAAATTGTAGCATCTGATACTTAAATAGCAACAACAAATTATATGTTCAAAGACTAGGATTGGAATCAGTCACAATTTTGGAGTTACATGGACCCTCAGATATTATCTAGTTCAAGTTTCTCATTTCACAAATGAAGAGATCTATGATTTTTAAAATGTATGCAACCAATATTCAGTTACCATAAATTTCAATTCTATGAACTTAGGTCTCTAAGGTTCCTTTCCTGCGGCATCATCATATAGTAGGAAAAGCAACAGACTAGAAGTCAGTAGACCAGAGTTTTAGTGCTGGCTCTGATACTACCTAACTATGATCTTGGGCAAGTCATAATCTCTCTGAGTCTCAGTTTATTCATCTATAATAGGAGGGGAACTGGGATAGATTATCTTAAAATTATCTTCTAGTTCTAAAAATCATAAAAGTCTATGTTGAATTATGTAAAATAACTTTCTATTACACCATTTCTTAGGTTGTCAGTCAAAATTGGCTTTTAATATAAACTAAAGGTAAAATAAGAAGTTGATGAGAATTTCATATTATTCATAAAATCTGAGAGTTGTCTGGGAAACAATTCTGTAATAAACCCTATATTCTCTGATAACTACAATAGCAAACAATTTAAAATAATTCTTCCACTAAAATAACAGCTCATAATTGCTCTGGTTGGTGGAAGAAGGGCAGAAATCAATGGAATGGTCAACTCTTCATTTTTAAAAACCTTTAAAGTAGCATTTTTTTTAGCCAATGGGATGTAATTTGTCAAAACCAAGAAAATAGTTTACTAAATGTAAAAGAGTTACTGTCCTTCCAAAATGTGAGCAACTTACCCAAATCAGATATTTTAAATGCTATATAGATACACCAAATTCAGATTTCACATCATTCAAAGACATAAGAAAATAGCTCATTTTCTGAACTTTCAAATAAGGCCAATGAAATATCTATTTTAAACTATTTTTTTAAATGGGGATGTAAATTTGAATTTGCATTTAGTTTTGAATTCACTCTTCAATCAAACTTAGGCATTTCACAAAGTATGACACATATGCTATTAGTCTGTTTTATGTTGTTTAATATTAAACTTACAGTTTTGTGGGAAGGTAACTTGGAGAATCATCTTTGCTACGAATGAGTTCATTACATTTATCAATTGTTTGATAAACAGAAAATGTATCTCCAATACTATAAAGGATAGCTAGGTTCTCAGCGAGAAGCTTTCGGGTAGGTGGCCCTGGAGAGCTATTTAATAGAGATACGAGCTGTTCAATAATCCTCTTCTGTTTTTCTCTTATGTCAGTCTAGAAATAAATTTAACAAAAAGCAACTCAAAGTTAACATCAGTCCACAACTCCATCAACAATTATGCCCACACTCTGTAAGAGATTCTCCCCCCAAACCCTCACATAATCCATAAGGATTTTCTGATATATTAGCTGACCATTATTCTTTGTGATCTGTTAATACATTGGCTAAGGACCCCATTTTTGCTAAACAAGTCATTTTAAAGTTTGAGATGTAACACACATTCTGACTAGAATAATTTATCTACCACAAAGTCTGTGCCTATTTTTTTCTTCCTCTGTTTGTACTTGTGATATCAAAAATACTGTAATCAGGGAAGGCACTGAGTAGTAGCCTACAGTATAACTTCAATGACACCAAGAAGGCCCTGCTACTAAAAAAAAGCTCACTACTTGCTAAGTAAAAGTTTGAAATTCTACAATTATATATTTATTTCCTTAGTTTAAGGCATTTTATCTCTGGTCAAAATGTAGTAGTTAGTACAGCTGGAGCCTTCGTAATCATTTATACCTTAATGCGAATTAACTTATTAGGTCCTTCTTAAGAAAAGAATTTGTGAGGGAGGTTGGAGAGAAAAAATTGGGGGCAAAGGAGATAATATTAAAGGGAAAAAGGACAAAAAAGAGATTGAGACTATAAAACCTGTTGTAGACTCTGAATAAGGCTAAAAACAGCCTTCAGCAATCAGTCTGACTTCCTAACCACTTATTTTAGAAAATAATTTCGGTTATTTAGAGTCAGTTCAGTTCATATCTTTTGCATACTTTGTGTAATCTTACTCCTTTCATATTCTTTTGTGTTAAGTATAGAAAAGCATTAAGGTCTTCTAGGTAGACCTTAATGTAATAAAGAGAGAGACTGCAGCACAAAGCTGTTAAATGGTCTGCCATTCTGTAAAGTAATTTGGATATATGCAAAAAGTCACTCAATTGTGACACAGAAATACCATTAACTAGGCATACACCAAAGAGATAAAAGAGGGGAAAGAGGATGAAAAAGAGAAAGGATTTATATGTACAAAAATATTTATAGTAATACTTTTTGCTGTGACATAGATCTAGAAACTAAGGGACTACTTATCAACTGGGAAATAGCTAAACTGTGGTATATCAACGGAATGAAATATTACTCTGCCATACAAAATTATGAGAGACAGAGGAAGCTTGGAAGGACTTGTACGTATTTGTGAAGAATGAAGTGAGTAGAACCAGGAGAACAATTTATACAACGACTACAACAATATAGAGGAAAACATTGATCAGACTTAAGAAACTCTGATCTGAACATCTCAGTGATGAAATGACCAATCAATCATGACTCTGCAAAAATAATCATGATTTCCATCTTTTGGTAGAGAAGATGTACTTGAGATGAAGAATATAAAAGACATATTTATAGATAAGGTCAATGTAAGAATTTGTTTTATGTTACTTGTTATGGGGGAGGGAGGGCTTTTTTTTCGTAGAGGGAGGAAAGTTAGGTAGGGAGTGAGAGGTACTGTTATTAACACCAAAAAAAAGAAAAGAGTCAATAAAGCATGAGAAAATAAAACAAAAGAGAGATGAAGGAAGATCAGAAGAGACTAGAAAGAAGGGAAGGGGAGAGGGAGACTAAGGGAAGGAATAAGCATCAATATAGTGCTCAGCAGGTGTTAGAGGTTGTGCTAAGCACTTGACAAATATAATCTCACTTGATCCTCACAATAATCCTGCAACGTAGGTGCTGTTATAATTCCCATTTTCAACTGAGGAAACTAAGGCAAATACCATAAAGAGACTTGCCCAAGGTTACACAGCTAGGGAGTCTAAGGCTGGATTTGAACTCGGGTCTTCCTGACTCCAGCTCTTTCACCTAACTGCTTCTAGTAAAAGAAACTACAATGTTAAGATCTACCCCCAAAACACCCAAGATGTATGTGATGAGATTCAAGGGTTCAAATACAGTCTTTTCTATGTTCTCCTTTTTAAAGGAAAATGTTCATGTCTCTCAAATTCATAATAATAAAAAGGGAAATTATAAAAACTATAGCCCAATATTATTAATGAATACCAACATTAAAAATACTAATAATAGTTGCAAATAATATGTAGCAGTATATCAAAAAAGATTTCCATCGTGACCAAGTATGATTTAGGAATGTAATGCAATGGGATGGGTTTAATATCAGGAAAAACAATATAATAACTCTTACTAACAAGATAAAAAAATAAAGGCAAAATTATATATTTCATGCTGAGAAAACCTTTGATAAAATGTAAAACTCCTACTTAAATGCCAAAAATATTTTATATTATACAAACAGAAGGATCTTCCATATGATCAAAAATAAGAAAGAAATACTAGAAGTATTCCTATTAAAATATTCTGCACTATGCACTTGTCAAAGTGTCTTTGTAGTAAGACTTTTGGGGGAATATAAGAGATGTAAGTCACAAATCATGCTAAATTTTTTGATCAGATTTTTAAAATTCTAGTTTATTCCTTTTTACCTTTTTATATGACAAATCATCTACTCATTACAATATTACTACTCATTACAATGAATTTCCTTTCAAGGGAGAAAAATATGACCAAATCACTAGAAAGAGTTTTAATAGAGTCTATCTTCTTAGAAATACATTAAGACATATTCAGAGCTAAAACCACTCAGAGAAATACATAGTTGGATGGCACCCTGGCACCATTAGGAAGCCCTTCCTTTTCCAGCCAGCCCACTAGATACTTATATTATTGATATAAAAATCCTAACAAGTGGCCTTGTTTATAAGTTTACATGACCATGAATTAACAGTAAGAAAATCAAGAAAGGACTAGCTGTTAACTTCAAAAAAAGCAACTATTTTCTTAATTTTACATACCCTATTGGTTGCTAGCAAAAGCTTCTCTAAAAATTTCAACCATTCAAAAACAAACTCTGCCTTCTGAACTTCTCCAAGTTGATTATATACTTCTTCATTTAGTAATAAGCTGTGAGCCAGTTCCATTCCTTGCAATTAATTTCCTCCTTTATAAGCCACAGTTGAAAACTTGTAGAGTAATAGTCAGGATTCTTCTCATTAAAATTCAATTAGTAGACTTAAATTCAAGTATCTATAGTAAAAGAAAAAAATGTATTTTTAAGGGGGGAAGAAATTATAACTTAGGTTTATGTGAGTAATGAATATTTTAAAGAGGGCAGAAAGAATTTAATGTACACAACTTTTTAAAGTGGAAACCCAAAATTGTAAAAATGTGATTGTTAATAACTGGTCAATCAATAAACATTTAGTAAGTGCCTACTATGAACCAGGCACTGTGCTAACTGCTAAAGATACCGAGACAAAAGACAGTCTCTACCTTCAAAAAGCTCAAAATAAAATAGAAGAAAAGAAATATATACACACAAGATATATATATATATATGTATATATATATATATATATATGAATGAAAAATAGTAAATAATTAACTGAGAGAAGACACTACAATTAAAAGGGACTGGAAAAGGCTTCCTGTAAAAGATGGGATATAATTAGGACAAAAAGGAGAGAACAGAAGCCAGTAGGCAGAGATGAGGAGAGCATAATTTTGAAAAATATAAATAACAATAGTAATAATAACAATTTACTCCATAGCTCTTAGGTTTACAAAGCACTTCTTATTGACAACCTTATTTCCATTTCATAGATGAAGAAATTGAGGGAGGCTGAGAGGAAAAAGATATGGTCACACAGCAGGTATATATCAGAATCTTGATTAGAACCTAGGTCTTCTGATGTCAAACCTAGTACTTTCTCCACCACTCTATGGTGCCTCATAGAGACATCATCAATATAAAAATTCTGACATCATATAAACAGAGTCAACCAGTGCACCTTTTCAGTAATGTGACAATTGTAGATCTAAATGGTAATGCTTGTATAAGAGAAACCAGTTAACTAATAGTTCATAATAATCAATATATTTTGAATGACTTCAAAAAGGTTAACTTGGTTAAAGAAATTCAGTTAATAAATCTATTCCTTTTTTCTCTTTTAACTATTCTTTGCCACTAAAAGGCTAGAGCCTCAAATATCAGTGAAACATTCCCCAAAGTTCTCCTTTTCTTCTCAAGTTATTTGAAGGAATGAATAAATCATACGAATTTGTGACAAATTAAATAAAAATAGAGAAACAGATATGAAGTGCATTCAAAATCCAAGGCTGTGTGGGGAAAAAATAATTGAGCTATGTCTGAGAAAATCTTAAGAACTACCAGGACGTGTCAAAACTGGCCAGAAACAAAAACAAAAAGGTACGCTTTCTAGGCCTGCTGAAAAGAGATTTCTCCTCCCTGAAACAGTCATACTATGGTGTAAAATGATCTATCAAGCAGTAAAATGGGTAATACAATGCAATAATAAATAATTTAGTACAGAGTTTGACATCACAGGCATGGCAGAAAATTATCTTGAATACCATAAATATATTCTGTATATAACCCATTTGCAAAAGAGTAAATAATCACTAATCACTGATACACTATATGCAATATAAATGTGTTGAAAGCTTGTATACTTCTATATAAGTATTAACAATGTTTTTAAAACTGTCATACAATTTTACAAATGAAGATGTTTTTTAAAATGTCATACAAATTTACAAATGAAGATGAACCTGCTCTTAGAAATCACTGTTCGCTTCAAATCTTATCTCTCAAAGGATATACATATATTTAACTAATATGTATATGTACATACATATACACTTGTATGTGTACACACAGATATAGGAGAGAAAGAGATAGAGGCAGAGAGAGACCCAGAGAGTCAATGCTATCCATTTTATTTTTTATATAACCTTGACTTGTATATAAACATTCATGAGGCATCAAGCATTCATGAGGCATGCTGGAGAATAGTTTTACCTTCCATATTTGGGAGCAAAAGGTTTTTTGAATTCTGCTATTTAGTTATGCACATTTCTGCCTAGAACCCTTATCACTCTGATCTAATGCATAATTTCTGTTCCTCATAAATTGTTCTACAAAAACCTGCAGTAAAAATCCCTCAGCTTTTGCCTATTTCAAAGACCCCCAAGACAGAAACCACCATAATTCTGTGTTATTTGAAAAGAGTCAATATACTGAAATGTCCAATGGAAAGATAAGTACAAATACAACTTCTAATACGTAAAGAATTATGATACAATTGAAGAGAGACAGTTCTCTTTTTTTGCTATTTGTTAACTTAGATATTTGGTTTTGATAAAACACACACTTGATATAATACCAAAACAAATCCACGTACAAAGTACATTTATCCAAATGTTTCTTTATCAACTGTTAAGAGAAAGGAGGGATATTTTATATATAACAGTACAGTACTAACACAGAACACTGTAACTGATCAGATGTGTTGCCTCCTTTATTTACACTGTTGTAGTCATTCTCTGTAAGTATTATTCTCCAGTAGTTTTAAGTATTTAATACTAGATGATTATGTACCTTTGTTTCTAAGTTTTTATTTCACCCATCTGCTTTTCTATTTCCAATCTAGTACCTCCATAATGCTTCATTACAACTTAGAGGGCAACCCTGGAATCTTGAAGGTTAGGCCAGCAGAGTGTAATCTATGGAAGGTTCTAACATGTTGGAAATACTTTTATGGTACCCTTAAGAAACCAAGTCTATTTTCTTAAAATTCACCTGATGACTAATTTTTTTTTTTTTTGATCATGGCATGAAACAAAGTCCTGTGTAGCCACCCTTTGCATCAGGAATGACAGTGGCAAAGTGGCAGGAAAAGGAGCAAAGGATGCTTACAATTTTCAGACTGACTAAAAATTTCAATTTGATTATTGGTGCTTTAACATAAGATAATTGTCCAATGACCAGTGAGTGGACATACTGCTAGATGTGCTGAACCATATGAACCTTGACATTCTTCCTATAAAGGAAAATAGAAGAAGGAAGTTGCAGCTAAATAGAAAGATGGTTCATAGGTAGAGAGTGGGTTGTATTATATCATATGCCCAGAGGTTACGCAGAAATATTATTTGATGGGAAATTTGAATAGTATATATTTCCATGCTACTGATAAGCATTTATAAAAAGATCCTTATGACAATATGATGATCTTTGCATGCTGATGATTGCAGTTTATCCACAGTAGAGAAAACACAATAAAGAGGGGAAAAGGAGTCAGACTGGGAATATATATACAAAGGATATCAACCTATAGCTGGAGGTGATACAACTGCAAGAGCATTAAGGCACCAATACAAGAGGTATTTGAAGAAGATAACAATAGCATGGAAAGAAATACCAGAAATTAATATTAAAGAAAGAAAAAAAGAAAGTATCTCTATGAAAGTCATTTACGCATGAATTGAGGGCATCCCCAATTAAGTTATTAGTAGGAAACAAGGCTTTTGACAAATGATTATTCAACAGTGGACAACAACTTTATCATATCACAAATAACTGAAAAGATAGGGTTAAGCATAGGGATAGACACTATACTTTTTATTTCATTAATATAAGAAGCTGAAGAAATTCTCTTTATCAACACAAGTTTGTACCTTTTCTGCACCTTAAAGTCTGAGAGTTGCCTAGAGCACTGAGAGGTTAAGTGATCTGCTCAGAGTCACAGACAATATATATCAGAGGCAAGACTTAAACCCAGTCTTTTTGGTTTTGATTACACTTCAAAGGCAATATTTAAATAAATGAAATGATGGTGAAAATGTAATATCCCACTGTACTTACTATTTGTTAATTACTAAAAAGCATTTGATTTGGTAGAAGAAAATGTTGCCTTACAGGTTTTTTTAATAGCAAACTGTCTTTCATCAATACATTAAGATCATTTAGGATTCCTTGGAAGATGTAACAACTGGAAAATCCTTGTTCAATGACCTGAAAATAAACATCAAGTAAAGCATAAAAGAGGGAGCCATATGCTTGCCAATGGTACTAATCAGAATACAGGTCAATGAGGGATTTTCTAAAAATAGGGAGGTCCTTCAAATGTTCAATATCATGGATACTACATTGATTGTATAAATCCCCAAGATACTGAAGATCCTCTTGAAAGAAATCTGTAGTAATTCAAAGTTTAGCCTTTCCATCTATACAGGAAAGACTAAGTGGATGAAGAATGCCTGATGCTTAAATTTCAACATCCATTTGTATGGTCACACTATAGACTTTGTCTGACAGCATGTATATTTGGAACAGAGAGTACAATAGCCCAAGACAATTAGGTGGACTAAGAGTTGAAAAGGAGGAGGAAAACTGAGTTGCTTTAGGGAAACTGTAAAGCTCATTTATTAACCTCAAGCTTCCTTGAAAGCAAAGGTCAATCTTTTCACTGGTAATAATTTATTAGTATTGTTACATAGCAACAAAATACTGAACAATATTGCCTTTGAAGAACTACAAGTACTGCACAGAGGGCAATGGCAACATTCCTGATGGGTGTAATTAATTAGGCTCTCCATAATAAAAAAAAGTCCCATAAAATAGACATGCATAGGTATATTGCAATCTGTATCATTAGAGGGAATTCCCCAATTGATGAGATCACAAATCCATTTGTGTATTTGAGAATATCTCTACAACTTTGCTAAGATGATCCTGAGTTCTCAAAGGCCATATCAATGAAGCACAAGCCTGGCAGTTCCCACGCCAAGTAGAATATAGTCCTAAACACACAGTGAATTTCTTTTTGAAGACTTAGTCTATCTAATCCAGAAAGGCTCATCCTTAATAGGCTGGCAATTTGGATGATGGATTCTTTGACTATGGCAAACAATGAAATAAATAAAAATACAAAATAACCCTCGGTTCTGCATAATACCTTTCTGCTTTGTCAGCCGTGGGGTGACTGAAAACAGAGCAAAGATGCTAAGAATCAGAGATATAAGACTACCTATGTTAATTTAGCCATTGGCACTCTAAACATGAGATCCTTCACCACTGCCCAACCAGTGAAGATACTACTGAAAGAACTGAATGGTATCAATCTTGCCATTTAAATCAGAAGAAAGAAGAAAAATATAGTTAAGTCAAAGGATGGTTCACATGTTCTAGGAAAGGCAAATAAAGGTATTGATAGGATTGGCTTCACTGTAGTATCCTCAGAGATGATAACATAATTGCAAGGGACATCTGCTGATCTCACATTGAAGAATTTATAATCAGTATTTGCAAAATATCTACTTCAAAAACAGTTGCATAATTTATAAACCAATATCTGGTGCAGAAGATGAAACAGAAAAATTATAATAAGGTGACAAGACCTTCCAAACTAAAGAAAACTAGACTCTTGACACTTAGTAACTTTGATTCAAAGATGGAAAGGTGAGGATAGCCAAAAATATATTAGCAAACATGGCTCAGGAACAAAGAAGAGAGGTCAAAGACTTGTAGATTACAAAGAAGCTTCTATTATATTTTAAATAAACAGGAATCAATTCATTTAGTAATTCCTGAATTAGCTGCCTGTGTGCTAAAGTGAAGACCAAAATTAGTACAAAGCTAAAATAAAAATGAGAGGGGCGGCTAGGTGGCGCAGTGAGTAAGAGCGCCGGCCTCAGAGTTGGGATGACCCGGGATCAAATCCGGCCTCAGAAAATGAGCACCCACACACAAATAACGACTGGCCGTGTAACCTTGAGCAAGTTACTTAACCCCAATTGCTTAAAAAAATAAAATAAAATAAAAATGAGAAGAATATATGGCACACAATTAAAACCTGACCTGATCAAACAAGTTATTAAAGATGAAAAATGAGATATAAATGGAAAAAGAGCACAGACAACAACTTCACACAAGTTTAACCAATGTAAATCAACTACCATCACAAGGAAGACAAAAGAGCCTACCAAATGCCCTGGTAAGAACACATTTATATGCCAAGAGGAGATATGGTAAGAAAGGGCAACACCAATTTAAAACATAAACTCTCCATAAAATCTAATGGGAGAAAGATTAAAAGCAATTGCCTTATAAAACAGAAGAGAAGCAACAGAGGGTAAAATCGGTTTTAAGAAAACTTGATGAGACCATTCCAAAGGACTCATGATAAAAAATGCTATCTACCTCCAGAGAGGGAACTGATGATCTTGGAGTGCAGAATGAAGCACACTTTTTTTCACTATCTTAATTTTTATTGATTTATTTTAGGTGCGTTTTCTTTTTTAACATGGCTAATATGGAAATATGTTTTGCATGACTTCATATGTAAATAAGTATAAAGTTGTTTTCTCAAGAAGTGGTGAGGGGAGGCAGGGAAGGAGGAAGAGAATTTGGAACTCAAAAATTTTTTTAAATGTTAATTTTTTTACATGTAATTGGAAAATATTTAAGGAAATAAAAATAATTTTTAGAAAAAAAGAAAGATTGGTGAATCACCCAATAAAGTCATGTCATCAAGGGGTATTTAAGAATGAAATTGGAAAGAGAATAGGTGAGGTTAGAGGGAAAGGGGGACTAGAGAATAGGGTTTCTGTCTTCTGTTCCTCCCCACTTAAAAAAGAGAAAAGAACAGAAGGAAGGTCAGAAGAAATCAGACATATAAGGTAACGTTGAAAATTATATACTAAATTTATTATATATTTTAAAAGAAAAGTAAGCTCTTTATTTGTGGTATCAAATTAAAATAGAAACATGGCAACTAAACCATATACAAGGATACATGCAGGCCATACCATGACTTCTAGTTACATCTTAGTTTCATTGGGAACTATTTGACACCTCTGCTCTACATGTTAAATATTCACAGTTTCACATATAGTCCTTTCCCTCTGTCTACAATGTACATGGACGTGTTTATTTTATTTCATATTTGTTAAGTTCAGAATCTTAAAAAAGAATGGCTATGGTAATAATTGACATCTATATAAATACATCAAGTTCACAAAGCATTTTACATACATTATTACAGATATATTACTACATATATCTTTACATATGAAGAGACTGAGACTCCAAGAGGGTAAGTGACTTCTCCATGGTCACAAGATAATAGTCTTCAGAAGCAGCTTTTGCTCCCAGGTCTTCCTCCAAGGCCTGAGGACATGTCCAATACAAGTGTGCATGCTTTGTGTTCAGAACCAGAGCTTCAGAAACACCTCCAATTTTCCTTTCACAATTGCCAAAGAGTAGCCCACAGTTTAAGAAGCACTGCACCATAGCACATGGCAACCTGACCCGGCAGCTAGGGCTCTGCACAGGGAGGCAGACTTTATGAGCTGGTCCTTCCTCTACACATAGGGTATATTTTTAAGATTTTGCTGATGCATCAGTTTCCTCATCTGTAAGATGAAGGGGCTAATGCAACCAGAAGATCCCTTCTACCAGTAAGCCCCATATTCAACTTAAGCATGTTAGGTGGCCATAAAAATCCATCTACAATGAAACTGTTTCATTATTAATTCACAGATGAACATTCAGTGTCTAGTTTTCTTTCTTTGTCGTGGAATTACAAACTCAAAGCTTGATCCTAGAGGGGAGATGAGAAAATGCACCTTCCTCTTCCCTTTGGAGATGTGGAAAACTATGGGTGTGAAGTATTTCACATACTATTGTACTTAAATGATATGTTGGTTAACTTTGCTGAGGTGCTTTTTTGATTATCCTTTCTTTTTTATTCTTTGTTAAAAAAAGTCTGCTTCCTGGTTAGGGCAAGGTGAGGCATCTACTCAGAAACGAAGGTGATAAAAGTCAAAAGACATCCAAGAAAAAAGGAACAAAAGAAAAAAATCTTCAAGATGTTTATAATCAGCTTTTTTTTTCCACCCTCAGGGACAGTAGAGCAAACATGCTTGTAGGCTAAAAATAGTTCCAGATGTGATTATAGAGAAAGTACAAATGGCTTTAAAAAGAACAAGAGAGCAGCTGAACTAGACCAAGTGTACACAAGAAGCTACATGCTGGAGATAACAATTGTGAGGGGTTTGAGGATCTAGTCACAAGGCATCTGAAAGAGGGGAAAGATACCAAAGGTACAGAAAAAACCTTGGACTTTCTAATACCAAAAAAGCATGAACAATAAGAATAACAATACCTACAGACTTATATGCCTATTTTCAAATCTATATAAAAATTTGCTAAGAATCATCTACACAACAACACTGAGAATCCTTGAGGGAAGTATTAGTGGAGAACAGGCAGGCTTTAGCAAGTGGCATTCCACAGATGACCAACCACATTTTTGCCACCACACAACTGACTGAAAGATGTAGAAAATGTGAGCTTCTTACTAGGTATATTGTTTATCATCTATAAAAGGCATCTGATTTAACAGAATAATATATTTTATTGAAGGCTCTCTTTCATAAGTTGTTTTCCCGTCACTACACCAAAATTACAAGATTCCTTAAAAAGATATAATAGAGATCTAGTTTAAAGACCTCCTGATCATTAATATCAAAAGAAGGTGGGATGTATTCACCAAAGGTATTTGCCAATATCATGGAGGAGGATCCAATAGAAAGTCCAAGAAGAAATTCCTATGTTTGATGAGTTTCTTCAGATTCTCCAATTTGAGGGTGACATCATGTGGGCTGCATCAAGCCTTGGAACATTCAGAATCTCCTACATAAGATCCATAGCCATAAAAAAAAAAATTAGCCTGACCTCCCTGCCACAATTTTTATTTGACTTTTTAAAAAATATTATCTGAAATTAGACCAATTAGATATTAATTTGAGTTAAGCTGCCCTTTAAAAAATAAAATGCAAATACTTTTGGATGGAGATCCTTTGAACTATTAAACCTTCAGTGTAAGTAAGTTTAATTAGTTTCAGGTTGTGTGAGTTGTGGTCCCAGGGGAATAGGAGTAACTCTAAGTGAGTCAGAGAAACGGGCATGACACTGAGTGAGTCAGAGAAAGAAGCATACCAGTACTAAGTAGCTAGGGGTTTGGGCTGGAGAGAGTATGACCTGAGAAACTGGATAAAAGAGAGGTAAGGGGATGTCAGAGACAAACATATTTCTCAAAATTCTCTTTAAGCTTTGCTCTCTATTCAGGAAAGGAGGAAAGGAGAAGAAGCCCTAAAGTAGGAAGAACTTAGTTATTGTCTAATCTTAACTTTTTACAAAAAAAGGGATCTACTTTATAATATCCCAGAATGGTTATCCAGTCTACTTAAAAATTTCCAGTAAAGTCACTATCCTGCCATTTTTTGAAAGATCAAGTAGTTAGAAAATTCTTTTTTTCTTTTTTTGCTTTTTGGAGGGGGGGAAGGCAGGGCAATTAGGGTTAAGTGACTTGCCCAAGGTCACACGGCTATAGAAACCCCCCTTGGTCCTATTTTTGATGTCTGGAGCCACAAAGAATAAATTTAAGCACTCTTACATGTGACAGTCCTTGAAATATTTAGTATGGGATAAAGTTGGTCAGGAAGGGAATTTATAAAGTAACTAGCCAAACTACCTCATTTTATACATGTGGAAACTGAGACTCAGATAAGTGAAGTCATCTACCCAAGGTCACAGAGCAGGTAAGATTTAGCACAGCAGCATTAAAACTCAGGTAATTTTCTAATATACCAATCTACCTCTCAGGCATTTTCTCACCCATCTCTCCTCTTTTCCAGGCTAAATATACTCAATTCCTTCAAACATTCCTTACCTAAAATTATTTAAAAGAAGACCATGCATCTTTCATCTCCTGCTGTGCCCGTTTCCTGAGGGAAGGCTGCTAGAGGACAGAGGAGCAATCTGTGCCAATACAAGACAATTTCTACCTCCTGCTGCCAGCCCCATCTCCCAACCAGGATGTGGAGAGCCTCCCATTCAAAAAGTAACTTTCCCTTTCACATTTCACCTTCCATCTCCCGCTGTGCCTATTCTTTGAGGAAAGAGACAAGAGAAAACTCAGTGGAGAATAGGGCTTCTATCTCCTGCAGCACAATTCCCCTGCCTAATCCTCAATCTTCAGAGGAAACAGGAATAGTGAAATTAGGCCTCCTGTCTGACCACTACCTTCCATCTACTGCCCCATTTTCCTCCAGGCTAGTCTCCATACTCCTCTGAGAGAAGTGATACCTTCCATTAAATGATGAACATTCTCACACCCTCTACATTCTAGAGAGCATAAACCCCAGTAGGCCATCATCCAAATCCCATCCCATAACCCCCACTTCTCAATTCCTTATTCCCTTCTCCCTCAATTCTCCTAACCCCAAATACCACTCTCCCCTTCCACGGTGACCTCTGAAAGTGCCTGTTCCATAAGCAGCAACTTATCTTCATCCAAAATATATTACTCTTCCATCTTGTAGCTTTTACTGAAACCTGGCCCTGTTCTGCTAGCTAACCTTTCCAATACTGACTACCCTCATTCTTCTAGGATCAATGTTCGAGACCGGGGAGTTGGAATAATCCTTCCCACTGCGGCTTCCAGTTTCTCCCTCCATCACTTGGTAACCTCTTCTCGTTTGAGAAACATACAATTCATATCTACAACCCAATCAAAATCGTGGTTACTCTTGTCTACAGACCACCAGGACATTCCATTTCCTTCCTTAATGAATTCAGTACCTGGTTGTTTTCTCTCTTCCCCAATTCCTGCCTGCATTACTTGGGAGCATTAACATACATACTGATTCACCCTCAAACATGCTAACCACTCAGTACAACTTATTTCGCAGCCCTTCTACTCCCCTTCACTTTAGCCACACACAAAGGTGGTCATACTCTTGATCTTACAAATGCACCGTACCTCCAAGTTCAGGAATTCCCAAACTCTCTAATTTGACCATAATCTACTGAATTTCTACCTTTTTCTCTTGTTCCTTATCAAACTGTGCTCCTCATCTTTGCCCTTCAAACTCTTAACCTCTTAGTTCTCTCTCAGGTCATCATCACCCCTACACTAGCCACTTTCTCTTCTTTTCTTCATTTTGACTCTTGCTTAACTCAATCAACTTTTACATTGTTCTCCTCTCAAGTTCCTGGTTTCCATATCTTATTTCTGATTGTGCAATCTCAAGCCTCTGCATTTGATCACTAACACCATCTCCTGCCTTCATTTCTACATATGCTTATTTCTACATATGTGCTGCTTGAACAAAGGTGGAGAAAATTAAACTGTTTTGACTGGATCCACTACAGATTTATCTTTCATACTTTCAGCTAGGCTCTCATTGATGCTAGGCAACCCTTCTGTACTTGCATTATCAGCTTACTATCCCACTCTTCACAGCAGCTTTTCCATATCTTTTCTTTTTTGTTGTTTTTTTGGAGGGGGGAAGGCAAGGCAATTGGGGTCAAGGTGACTTGGCCAAGGTCACACAGCTAATAAATGTGTCAAGTGCCTAAGGCCAGATTTGAACCCAGGTCTTCCTGACTCCAGGGCCAGTGCTCTATTCATTCATTGCACCACCTAGCTGCCACTCTTCCATATCTTTTCATCCTTCCTCAAATCTCCCATGGCTTCCTCTTCTCTCACCCTTTCATCTGACAATTTTGCCTCATATTTTACAAAACAAAAACATTAAGGCTGAGAGCTCCTTCTTCTCCCCTCTTCCTCATTTCCTATTACTCAGATGCCTTCTGCCACTATCTCCTCCTTTACCCTCTCTTATATGATGAAGTGTCCTTAACTCCTTACCAAGGCTAACTTCTCTATTTGTTCAAATAATCCCATTTCATCCCATCTCCTCCAACAGACTGCCTCCTCTGTCATTCTCACTCTTTACATTTATTTTTAAATTTCTCCATGTCTACTGGTTCTTTCCTTATTGCCTACAAACATGTCCATGTTTCCCCTAGCCTCAAAAACCCCCTCACTTGGTCTTTCCATCCCACTCTAATCCTAAACTCATCTCTGTCTTTTATGGCTGACCTCCTTCAAAAGGCCATTCAGAACAGGTGCTCCCACTTTTTCTGCTCCTCTCATTTTCTTCTTAACTCCTTATAATCTGTCTCCCAACTTCATCATTCCACTAAACTGCTCTTTCCAGAGTTACCAATTATCTCCCCATTGCCAAATCCAGTGGCCTTTTCTCAATCCTCATTCTCCTCCACCCCTCTGAAGCCTCTGACCCTGTTGATCACTGTCCTCTCTTCATTTTTTCTCTAACTTTTCAGGATACCACTGCCTTCTAGTTCTCAGTCTCCTTTGCTGGATGCCTTCGATCAGATCATGCCTTCGAATCATAGTAGTCCCACAGGGTTCTATCTTGCAGAGAAAGTCTGTCCAAACAAATATATTGCTATCAACGCAAGGACTCAACACTTTGGCATGCTTACTTTCTTTGGCCTTCAGAATGTTGGTGCAAACTTTGAGGCTTTGTTTCTGGTTCACACTGAAGACGACTTAGCATGTTTTATCATCAGTTATTTTTTTTTTAACAGATATCCAGTTTCCCATGTGCTACAGTAGAAAAAATAATGAATTTGGAGTTAGAGGTTCAAATCCTGCTTTGGTCCCTTATTATCTATGTGACTTTGAAAAAGACACTTAACCTCTCTGGGCTTTAGTTTTGACATCTATAAAACAAGGGGTGTTTCATCATGTTGGCCTCTAAGGTCCCTTCCAGATCTAAAGCTATGATTCTATCAAATATGATGAGCATTTCTATTCATTTCAATGTTCAAGTGTTCTTTCAGAATAAATCTGTTTACCTAAATTTAACAGTTCAAGATCCCACTGTTGAGGCGGTTAGGTGGCACAGTTAATAGAGCACCGACTCTGGAGTCAGGAGGGCCTGAGTTCAAATTTGACCGCAGACTCTTAACCCTTACTAGCCATGTGACCTTGGGCAAGTCACTTACCTCCAATTGCCCTGCCTTTCCCCCTCCAAAAAGCAAAAAAAAAAAAAAGAGAGAGAAAGATCCCACTGTTTAGTCTCTAAGAAGAGGCTGAAGGAAAAAAAAAGACCTAATACACACCAACATATTTATAGCAGTACATTTTGTGGTACCTGGAAAGAAAGTGCTGTAGATGCCAAATTGATTGAAGAATGACTAAATAAATTGTAGTAGATGAATGAAATATTACCATGCCACAGGACATGATGAATACGGTAAGGCATATAAACTGATACCAAGAGAAGTAAGCAAAACCAGGAAAACAATATATAAAATGAGTAAAACAAATGGAAACAACCAAATGTAATGGCAAGCAAAGTAGTACTTTGTTGGTTGTTTCAGCTGTTCAAGTGCCTTTGACCCTCGCCTTTGATTGTGTCAAGTCTTTGTCAGAAACAGCATACATCTGTGTTGCCCTTAATAGGCCTAAGAAAGTTTGGAGACCTTCCCTAACCCTAATATGCCTAACATCATCACATGGAGCCCATGGTGGGAGGAGCTTTCCAAAAGAGCGGAACAGGAAGGAGCAAAGCAGATAAAAACTCAAGGTCCCCTGGGACCAAGCAGAACTGAGAAAGAGAGATTCCCGAGGTATATGCTACACTCCTGGTATGCTATGTCAGTATATGATAATCTTACAACTGCAAAATACCTACTGTCGGTCCTGGAAAAGACTGGGGCTAAATGTAACTACAAAACTCTCTAAAATTCTGCATAAATTAGAATTCAAAGTAAAAAAAATACTTGGGCGGCTAGGTGGTGCAGTGAGTAGAGTGTCGGTCCTGGAGTCAGAAGGACCTGAGTTCAGATCAGGCCTCAGAAACTTAATGCACACACAAAAACCTAGCCGTGTGACCTTGGGCAAGTTATTTAACCCCAATAGTCCTCCAAAAAAAAAAAAAACCACTTAAATACCTACTATGTGCAAGGTGGAAAGACAACAAAGGCTTAGTTGATAGAGAGGTGGTCTTAAAGTTCAGGAAGACACTAAGTTCCACCTGTGACACACACTAACAATAGGGCACTGAGCAAGTCATTTAACTTCTTTGTGTCCTAGGTACCACTCTAAGACCATAGGGAATCTTCATTGGCAAATCCTGACTGGGAAAGCCTGTACACAAATGAAATCATAGTCTAAAAAAGAAAAACATGGAAGGCACAATTTCTCAGTCTTCTCAATTCTGATGTTTCTTTTAATTCCCACATATCTACAGGTTTATACGAAAACCTTAATCCAAATCCAGGCTCAGACACTTAACACAAAAACTAGCCATGTGGCCTTGGGCAAGTCACTTAACCCCAACTGCCCTCCAAAAAAAAAGGGGGGGGGGCGGCTAGATGGCGCAGTGAGTAGAGCGTCAGCTCTGGAGTCAGAAGGACCTGAGTTCAGATCAGGCCTCAGAAACTTAACACTCAAACAAAAACCTAGCTGTGTGACCTTGGGCAAGTTACTTAACTCCAATTGCCCTCCAAAAAGCAAACAAAACAAAACAAAACAAAAAACAACCTTATTCTTCATCATCTCACAAAACTACACTATATCGAAGACTTTGACCAAAATACCCTATTTTCTACCCCTCTAATTTTCATTATCTGCTTTCTTTCGTTATAATTTAAAATTCTCCCACTTTTTTTCCCTGGATCATTTTCCCAAATCAGAAATGACTTGCCTCCTCCATTCTTATCCTTTACCCATTCATCTATACTACAAGCCACCATCCTAGAATTTATCCTTTTTTCCTTCATTCTTTTGCTAACAGCTTATTCTAAACCTCTAATAACCGTGATTTCAAATTGATTCAACAAGCATTTATTCAGCACCTATTATGTGACGGGCACTACAATAGATGCTAAGTACAAAAAATTGAAAACAACTGATATTCCTTTTTTCTAATCCTATATTGTTGAACATCCCCAGAGAAGGAAATTAAATCAAGTTGATTTCACCCATGTGAATTTATGAGGCTTAACCTCAGTTGAGTTCGCAGAGTTGCTCAGCAATCCGAGGCACTCATTCCTTGAAATGACTGTTCAAGCCCCAAAGATATCCCATATTTTTAAAGCATATGATTTAGCAATCAGCCTACTTAATCTCCTAAAATCTTTTTACACCAGAGTAGACAAATGTATAAAATATGTGATTTAAAATAACCAAAAACATGTACTTTGTAACATGCTACAACCCTGAAATCTTAGTCTCTAGTCTCCCCCAAGACATAGTATAATAAAGCCTTTTGTACCTTTTGCAGCAGAGTAAATAATTAGAATAACAAGTCTTTGGGAAGATAGTGAATAAGTTAAAGATACAAATTTTTTAAAATAAATAAAATTTGGGCTGGAGCTCATTGCTCTAATCAACTGTACAACCACTTTTGAAGAAAAAACACAGTTTAGTACCCAAATGATTCACTCCATCCCAAGCACCTAATAAAAATTTAGCATTGTTAAATGATATTTATCTGTACCTTTTTTTTTTAACCAAATGCTTTCAGTTTACTTTCAGGATATAGCATTGTTAAATGATATTTATCTGTACCTTTTTTTTTTTAACCAAATGCTTTCAGTTTACTTTCAGGATATTTTTAGTTCCAGTGACACTTAGGAAAGAATGAATGTTGTTGACAGTTGAAGGAAAGAGAAAAGAACTGTAGGGGGCCAGCTACAAGGGATAAGTTTTCCACCCAGAAAAAGAGCAGACTAGTGACAGACTACTTCTAAGACAGCCCTACATTGCATATCAACTGGGATAAGTTTTTCACTTGTAAATGAGTTAGTATTCAAAAGATTTAGCTAAACAATGCAGTTTTAGAACCTTGGCAACAAAAAATGAGAAACAGACCAATGGTTAAATCAGCTCTGGAATAAAAACTACAAGATAATTTTTTCCCCCAATCTGGAAGCCTATCTAAAACGAAGCCAGTACACACATCTTAGAATCTAGGTAAGATAATTTAGATATCTAGAATCTAGATTCTAAAAGTACTTTTCCAATCTATATGGTTATTTTGGGAATTTATAATAAGATTTAATGTGCTGCTTGGAAGGAAATTACAGAATTGCAATATTTAAAACATCAAGGTATATAGCAAAAGATGTGACAAGGCTGTTTTGTTTGTTTGCTTTTTAAAGAACAGTATTGGGAATACATCGTACCAAAATCTACCTCTATACCCACAAAAGACTGGATGAATACTAACACATCAGAGCTGTCCTAAAAGCTATGAGGTGAGTTTCATATCCAGTATCTCATCTTGACCTCCAAATCTCCAGTTTCCTAATTTAAAAGGTATTTCTAAATATTTCCCACACTTCAAAAGCATAAGAAATTGTGACAGTATGTCCAACCATATCCAAGTCTTTCCTATAATAATTAGTTCTGATCTAATAAGTAACTATAGTTTTGGGGGGCACCTTTATAAGAAATTTAGTCCTTAGCGAAGACTTCCATCTCTGATTTAGTACTTTGTGAATTTATAGGTTGCAAAACAGGAAACTGCCAGCTTCCATAGTTATTGCTTGATACTTTACTTAAGGAAGGCCTAGGTGGGAGATGAAAGATAGGTTTTCCTGTTATTAGTCTATGTAATTCTACTTGATGATTTTGAGAACATAGAGATAAAGGAAACTTTGGCCCAGAGAAGCTGGGCCTATAGGCAATAAGTAACAGAGCCATGATTCAACTCTAAATATTCTTAATAGAGTAATGGGACCTGGACCCCTAAAAGGAAAAGATCAAGTCTTTGAAAGCAAGCCAGTCCCTAAAATTTTCCATACATTTCAGCAGCCCAGATCATTGTGCCTCCACCCAAGGAACCAGGCCCACCCCAGCCCACTTAGGTCACCTAAATTAGCTTGACATTCCTTTCACTGTGGCACCTAGCCCACCCCAGACTACTTACCACTCCTTAATCCCATCCCTATATTGAGCATCAGTCACATCCCCATTAAGTTGAAGGTTCACTAGGAACCCTGTCTGCTTCTATTGGCATTACAATGAAATTTTGCCTCTGGACTGGAAGGTCTGAGCGCCTGAAATCATTCCAGGTGGACACCATCCTGAACCTTGACATTCTGGAGTACCCAGCAACCCTAAAACATGTCACTCAACCCAGAAAACTCTTCAAGGAGAAATTGTGTCTTACTGAAACTTTTTATCTGCCAGAGAACTCATCTAGTAAGTGGTAGTTTAGGTACCTAATAAGTATGTTATATTTTACTACACTGTATACCTCAAAAAGTGTTATTAGAGACATGAACTTAGAAGAAGGATGCTTATAACTAAAGTCCAAAGTCAAGAAAATTTAACTAGAGAAGTAAAAATGCTTACCTTCATAAAAGAAGGCTTCTTAAAAGTGGCCATGGAGTGGCTAGGTGGTGCAGCGAGTACAGCAAGGGCCCTGGAGCCAGAAGGACCTGAGTTCGGATCTGGCCTCAGACACTTAACACAAACAAAAACTTAGTCTTGTGACCTTGGGCAAGTTACTTAACCCTGACTGCCCTCCAAAAAGCAAAAAAAAAAAAAAAAAAAAAAAAAGTGGCCATGGTTCTAAAGGTATATATATATACACATATATATACATACATATATACATACTTAAAATATTTAAAATGATTGCCTGAATTCTAAATTAAGAACTTAGACCAAGGACAAAACATCCTTTTCCCCCCTCCCAGTTATATATTAAAAGAATCAAAAATACAAAGTAACACATTCCCTGCAGCATTTATCATTTCTGATACGTGGTACCTAAAAGTTGTTTTAATTTTCATCTTTCTAATCAGTAGTGATTTAGTGTACTTTTTTTATGTGACTATGGATAGCTCTGATTTCTTCTTCTGAAAATTACCTGTTCCCATCCTTTGATCATTTACCAATTATGGAATGGCCATTAAAAAAAAGATCACTCAGTTCCTTATACTTTAAGGAAATGAAGCCTTTATCAGATTAACTTGCTATAAATTTTTTTGATATTACTGCATTGTCTATTGTCCTTTTATCAAAGCATTTCCCTGATTATCTCTTTTTAATTAATTTATTTTTTTATTTTTAAAGCAATTGGGGTTAAGTAACTTGCTCAAGGTTACACGGCCAGTCATCATTTGTGTGTGGGTGCTCATTTTCTGAGGCCAGATCCGATCTCGGGTCATCCCAACTCCAGGGCTGTTACTCACTGAGCCACCTCAACACCCCTTGCTTATCTCTTTTAATTAGATTTTTGCTTCTTCTGTATCTGAGATCTCATGATTGTGTTTTTTGTTTTGTTTTTTTTGTTCTTCCTCAAAAGTCTGTTTTGCTTCTGACACTGCCTCCCTTAATCCAACCCTTTATCACCTTGTCCCCTTTTCCATCTTCTATGCCCAACTGTGTGTGTATGTAGGTATGTTATGTATGTGAGTATATGAGTTTGTGTGTGTGTATTCTTCTCTCTTGGAACAAATTCTGATTCATGAAGTTCAAGCATTGCCTGCCTCATGCCCAAATCTCTCCCCTCTCCACATACACACTGTAAAAGTTCTTCCTTCTATGATTTTCTTATTCGAGAAAGTTTTCCCCATTCTTCCTCACCCTTCCCCATTCTATCAGTGCATCACTCCCTTTCACCCCTTCATTTTTCTTTTGAGATCATCCCAATATAATTAAATCACACATCCTCTCTCTATTCAGACTCCTTTTAACAACCCTAATAATGATAAAGTTCTCAGAAATTACATCTACCCATATAGGAATATAAACATTGAGTCTTATTTCTCTTTTATGTTTACCCTTTTATACTTCTCTTGAGTCTTATGTTTGAAATGTCAAATTTTCTATTCAGTTCTGGCCTTTTCATCAGGAATGTTTGAAATTCCCATTGTGGCAAATTGTGGTAAATAACCATTTTTCCCCCTGAAGGATTATAATATTTATTTTTTCTGGGTAGGTTGTTCTTGGTTGTAACCCTAGCTCCTTTGCCTTCCAGAACTTCATATTCCAAGCCCTCTATTCCTTCAAGATGGAAGCTGCCAAATCCTTTATGATCCTTGCCATAGTTCTATGATACCTGAATTGTCTTTCTCCATGCTTACAACACTTTGCCCTTGACCTTGGAGCTTTGGATGTTGGTTTTAACATTCCTTGGAGTTTTCATTTTGGAATCTCTTTTAGGAGATGATCTCAATGAATTCTTTCCATTTCTATTTTACCCTCTGAATTTAAAGATATCAGAGCAGTTTTTCTTTACAATTTCTTGAAACACATTGTTTAGGCTCCTTTTGCTCATGGCTTTCAGGCAGTCCAATAATTCTTAAATTATCTCTCCTCCATCTATACTCCAGGTCACTAATTTTTCTGATGAGATATTTCTGTTTCTCCTATTTTCCCACTCTTTTGACCTTTTAAAAAACGATTTATTGATATCTCATGTAGTCATAATCATTGGCTTAGCACCAATTCTAATTTTTCAGGGAGTATCTTTTTCAGTGAATTTTTGTACCTTTTTCTCTTTGACCAATTCTGCTTTTAAAAGAGTCCTTTTCCTCATCAAATTTTCCTAACTCCCTTCCCATTTGGCTTATTTTGCTTTTGAAGGCACTGTGTACGGCAGTAAATTTTTGTGCCTCTTTTACCATTTGGCCAATTCTGGTTGTTGAGGTGCTATTTTCTTCAGGGCTTTTTTTTTTTTTGTGCTTCTTTTACCAAGCTATAAACTCTTCCTTCATAATTTTCTTGTGATATTCTCATTTCCTCCCCAATTATTCCTTTACCACTTTATCTCTTTAATTCTTCCAGGAATTCTTCTTGGAACTTTTCTTGTAGGTGTTTCTCATGCTGTTCTCTTCTGAGTTTGTGTCTTGGTCTTTCCTGACACCTTAGAAGCCTTTTACTTTACTTAGAAGCTCTTTTGTTACTGTTGTTCTTTGCTCATTTTTCCTGCTTATTTTTTGACTCTGAACTTTATGTTAAAGTTGGGCTCTGCTCACTTGAGGCACTGTCCCAAGCTTCAGGCTTTTCTACACTGTTTCCAAAGGTAGTTTTGAAGATATGCAAATTCCTGGCTCTTCTAAGGTGGTGTGACCCGGGAAAGGTGTAGTCACTGCTCTCCTGGTTTGCACTTTGATATTTACTCAGGAAGTAATCCTACTCCCCTGTAGCCACAAATGTTAGTGCTCCTCTCTACATTGGAACTGTGACCAGAGCCCCTGCTCACTGTGACTCCTCTGTGACACAAGTGATCCTCTCTGCCTGAACTTGGAACTGAGTATGGGCAATGCAATGCGCCAGCAAAGGATCGCCTATAATCTCTTTCTGTTTACTATCTCTGGGCTGAGAACTCCAGAAGTTGTTGCTGCTGTCACAGCCTCCAAGGCCCATGTCCAGTGTTGCTCCTGTGTGTGTTTGTGTTCCAGGTCACTCCCCACCTGTCGGTGTCACAAACCTTGCCTATTGACCTCTTAAATTGACTTGGGCTAGAAAAAATGTCTCACTTTGACCTTTTGTTGACTGTGTCACTCCAGAATTCAACTTGAGGCATTATTTTAAAGTTGTTTGGAGGGGAATGCAGAGAGAGTTAGGTTTGGTTGCTTCCTCTACATTTTACTCTTTTAAAAAATTCTGTGTCATAAGAATGGTTCTCTGGGAAGGGACACTGGGAAGAATTCAGGGATAAAACATAGGTGGCATAAAAACCAATGTTATTAATAAAGATTTATTTTAAAAATTGCTAGGTTGCTTAAAAAAAAAAACCAGACAAGCTTTATTCCCTAATTCCTAAAACAATTTACTTGCTATTTCCCATATACATCTTAACTCCCAACATCAAACCAGTTTTTTCATGTTCTTATGTGGGATGCCTTATTAAGCTCTCTACAAGCATGCTCATTTTTTCAAAATTTAGTGAAACATTAATCTCCTCCAAGAAGTTTTTTATAATTAATACCGATCAACTTACTTTTCCTTTACTTTACTCCTTATCACCATCTTCCCCATCCCTCCAGTACTGATGTATTGTTGTTCTAACTGTATTGCCTTAGAAATATTGATGTTGATTTTTTACTACTTACTAGTTGTTTTAAAAGGCTACCTTTGGGGGGCGGAGCCAAGATGGCGGAGTAGAAACAGTTCATCCAAGCCACTCTGCCCCCAGATTCCCCCCAAACTATGTAAAAGGGGACTCTGAACAACTTCTGGAGCCCTAGCACCCACAGAATGACACAGAGAAGCTAACCTCCCGCTGAGGACAGCCCAGCAGCCCTGCAGGAAGGACCAGCGCAGCAGTCTGGGAGCCGGCAGCGCACAGCCAGAGCGCAGGAAGCAGAGCCGAGCTGAGCCCAGGTCCGCATGAGCCGAGATTTTAGCCCCAGGGCGGCGGCCAGCAGCCAGCTGGAGGAACCCCAGAACACCAGCAGCTGTGGCAACTCCGGAATTATCAACATAGACATGCCTAGGACAAAGTAAGAGGTTAGTGTTCTATGGACTTTGGGACCGGTATTTGGGGGAATGCGTCGGCTCCCTCCCCTGGGGGCTAGAAGCCGCTGAGGACAAATGCCATTTTGTAGTTTTCAGAGGCAGCTCCAGCTCCCGGCCTGTGAATTAATTGTAGGGAGATCCAGCAATCAGTCTTGGGGGGTAATCGCTCTTGCTTTAACCTCCCTGGATCTGGATTGTGATCTAGGATGGAAGTTGTGGGTGGGTTTACAGCTTGCCAGAAATGGAAGTTGCCCCCCACACGTTTGGGACGAAAATTCCTCTAGCTGGCCTTAAAGCCATAGTGTGGCAACAAGCCCAAAAGTCAGGTAATCAAGTGGCAACATGCCAAGGCAAAGGAAACAGAAAAAATGCAACCCTAGACTCCTATTTTGGGGGCATAGAGCGGGAAAAGGACTGTGAGGTCAGAAGTCCTGCTCCAAAAGCCCCAGGGGAAAACATGAGCGGGTTGCAGGGCATAGAGGACCTTAAGAAGGACTTTAAAAATCAAATAAGAGAAGTGGAGGAAAAATTGGAAAGAGAAATGAGAAGGATGCAGGAAAAGTATGAAATGAGGGTCAACAGCCTGAATGAGGAAAACAACACCTTAAAAAATAGACTGACTCAAATGGAAAAGGAGGCCCAAAAGGGCAATGAGGAGAAGAATGCCTTAAAAAGTTGAATTTGCCAGATGGAAAAAGAATCTCAAAAGTTCACTGAGGAGATTCATTCCTTCAGAGTTAGACTGGAGCTAATGGAAGCTAATGACTTTATGAGAAATCAAGACGCTGTTAAGCAGATCCAAACAAACGAAAGATTAGAAGGCAATGTGAAGTATCTCATGGGAAAAACCACTGACCTGGAGAATAGATCCAGGAGAGACAATTTAAAAATTATTGGACTTCCCGAAGGCCATGATCAAAGAAAGAACCTAGAAATCACCCTTCAAGAAATTCTCAAGGAAAATTGCCCTGATGTTTTAGATCCAGAGGGCAAAACAGAGGTTGAAATAATCCACTGATCACCTCCTGAAAAAGATCCCAAAAAGAAAACTCCCAGGAATATTATAGCCAGGTTCCAGAATCCCCAGATCAAGGAGAAAATACTACAAGCAGCCAGGAAGAAACAATTTCAATATTGTGGAAACACAATCAGAATAGCCCAGGACCTGGCAGCTTCTACACTGAGAGATCGAAGGACATGGAATATGATGTTCCAGAGGGCAAAAGAACTGAGAATGAACCCAAGGGTCACCTACCCAGCAAAACTGAGTACTTTGTTTCAGATGAAAATATGGTCATTCAGTGGAATAGAGGACTTTCAAGCATTCTTGAGGAAAAAACCAGAATTGAATAGAAAATTTGACATCCAGACACAAGAAGGAAGAGGTGCCTGAGAAGGTAATCAGGGAAAAGAAATCAAAAGGAACTTATCAAAGTTGAACTATTTACATTCCTATATGGAAAAGTAATAACTGTGACTGATGATATCTTTCTCACTATGAAAATAATGGAAGAAGGGCGTGTGGTCATATGAATACATATGTGAATGTGTGTGTATATGGTTACAGTTATATGGATAGAGGGCATAGGTTGAATTTGTTGGGAAGGGAGAATACTCAAGGGATGAAATTATGAAGTGAGAGAGGAAAGTGGCAAGAGGAGATGGGGAGAGACAGGGTAGGGTAAACTATCTCATGTAGAAGAAGCAAGGGGAAGTGGTTGCAAGGGAGGGGGAGAATAGGAAGGCAAAAAAGGCAAAACCACATTCTCATTGAATTTGGTTCAGGGAGAGAATGACATACATACTAAATGGGATATCTCAACCTGCAGCAGAATAGGGGGAAGGGGGATGAGAGGAGGGATGATGGATGGGAGGGCATCTTTGGGGGGAGGGGAGGTTGGAAGTACCCACTATAGAAGAGAGACAGGATCATGTAGGGAATGGACCAGGTGGGGGGTGGGATGAGTGGGAGGGAATTATAAGCAGCCTTGCACAATATATCTACTATGATAATGTTTTGCATAGCTAGACATGTACAACATATACTGAATTACTTATCTCCCCAGAGGGAATGGGTGACAGGGGAGGAAGGAAATGGATCTGAAAATCGATGTCTTAAGATTAAATGTTTCAAATATATATAAATACTATTATTAATACTCTTTTGCTTATAATTGGGAGATAAGATGGGCAGGCATTGGGACACAAAGATTCACCTTTCTCTAATGGAAAAGTCGAAGGGGGTATGGGAGAAGGTATGAGAGAGAGCAGATTGGAGGAAGCGATATCTTGTGGGACTGCTATTCTGGGAGGTTGGGTAGGGGAATAACGGGGGGAAATGATTGTAACTCAAAATCTGGTGCAAATGAATGATGTAAAACAGAAGTTAATAAAGCATTTGTTTAAAAAAATAAATAAATAAAAGGCTACCTTTTGGTGAGATGGACAACAAGGGATGTGAAATGTTGTATTCACTGTTATCAGTAGGTATTATATCAGTTAATAGTTTATCTTTATTAAAAGGTAAGTTCAGGAGTGAGAGGTCATACTAAGGAGTGAATGTGGTACAATAATGTCTCAAGTAAGATTGCAGGGTCCTTGGGCATGGAGTCCTAAAACAGTTAAGTACTCAGGACACAAATGCCTGTAGAATAAATAAAAGGGTTAACAATCTATTTTCTATACTTAAAATTCCCCAGAATTGACTTAGTCAGAAGTGGTAAAGGTAGCCAGGCTGTTTGTACCTTCTGTATTCAATAACTGACATGAAGGAACTATATTATTATCTAGAAAAAGATTACAGGGAAGAAATACCTTTATGTATACCTAATCTGGATATAAGTTAAGGCAAAAACACCAGTCTTCTAAGACTCTAAATCCTAAAATGTTTGCATTGTTACACATCACTTAATTCCACCTTACTATCATAGACAAGAACATCAGTATACATATTTGCAATCCACAGTTTAAGTTCCTCACCTTCCCAACACATTCCTAAACTCCTAGAGAAAAATGAAGAAATAGGGCAAAAAAAGTTTTTGTCAAAAATGTTAATAAAGTTAACATATAAAAGGCAAAATTTCAGAAGAAAAAATAAAACCAATAGTCATAAAAAAAACTTTTAATCACAGTGATAAGAGAAATGCAAATTGAAAAAAACTCTTGAGTTACCACCTCATACCTATCAGATAGTCTAATATGACAGAAAAAGAAAACGACAAATATTAGAGGGATGTAGAAAAATAAATACACTAATACACTGCTAGTGGAGTTATGAACTGGTCCAGCCTTTCTAGAAAACAATCTGGAATTATGTCCAAAGGGTATTAAAACTGCAAATCCAGGGGCGGCTAGGTGGCGCAGTGAATAGAGCGCCGGCCCTGGAATCAGAAGGACCTGAGTTCGGAGCCGGCCTCCGACACTTAATCCCCACAAACAAAATCCTAGCCGTGTAACCTTGAGCAAGTTACTTAACCCCAATTGCTTTAAAAAAAAAACAAAAACTGCAAATCCTTTGACACAGCAATACCACTAATAAGTCCTTATCCCAGAGATCAAAGAAAAAGGAAGAGGACCTATTCTTTTTGTGGTGGCAAAGAATTAGAAATTGAGGGGATGCCCAGCAATTGGAGAATGGCTGAACAAGTTGTGGTATACGATTATGTTGGAAGACTTTAAGAAATGATGACGGGGATAGTTTCAGAAAAACTTGGTAAGATACACAAAATGATGCAAAGTGAAATGAGCAGAACCAAGGGAACACTGTACACAATAAAAGCAATATTATGATGATGATCAACTGTGAACGACTTAGGTACTCTAATGAATACAATGAAACAATTCCAAAGAACTTTCGACGAAAAATGCTACCCACCTCCAAAGAGTAGATAGAAGCATATTATTTTCATTTTTTCTTGCCCTTTTTTTTGGCAACCTGGCTAATATAGAAATAACTTTTACATGACTTCACATATGTAATTGATATCTTATTGTTTACCTTCTCAATGGGTAGGGGAGAGGCCAAAGGAAGAGAGAATTTGGAACTGAAAATGTAAAATTTAAAAAAAAGAAAGCTAAAAACAGATTTTTTAAAAATGCTATCAATTTTTTTTGTATTTGGGCCACTCTACATATAAGTGATTAATCTTTAGGAATCTATTCAGGACATATCTTCCAGGTAAAATGTTATATATGATGATTAAGTTCCTGGACCAGCCCAAAAAAGTTTACTTCAGTCATATACTTAATGCAATGATAGATGACTAATTTGTGACTAGGATGTCTTGATCTTTTAGAAGTTTTTAGTCTACAAATTTAAGAGAAAAACAGTCAATTTTACATGCCAAGTCATAATCAAAATTTTCACTCATTCAACAAATAATAAAGTAGCTCATGTTTATATAATAGTTAAAAATTTGCAAAGCACTTTATACACATTTTCATTTGATCTTTGAAACAACTCGTGAAGTAAATACTGAAAGTATTACATCCATTAAGAAATTGGTTTCTCAAGAGGTTCAGTGACTTGCCTATGTCAGTGTCAAAGGCAGGTCTCTTATGACCCTAAATTCAACTCTTTATTACAGTACACTGTAGGAAGATATATATGACATAGAATTTGCTCAAAAGGAGTTTACAATCTAATTTAAAATTAAAATATTGATGTTTATAAACATACAGCCAACAATAAAAAGGAAATCAACCTACATAGAAAATTATTACTGTGGCTATTTCCATAGTAGAAATACAACTCCATCTAAATACATGGATTGTAGAATACTTATCATACTAGATATAGACAGAAGAAAATTATGTTCCACAATTTTCTCCAAAGTTGTTAATTATCACTTAATTGCTCAATCTAATGGCCTATTCTGGATCCTCATCTTTCTTTCTTTCTTTCTTTTTTTTTTTTTTGCTTGGAGGGCAATTGGGGTTAAGTAACTTGCCCAAGGTCACACAGCTAGGTTTTTTTGTTTGTATGCGTTAAGTGTCTGAGGCCGGATCCGAACTCAGGTCCTTCTGACTCCAGGGCCGACGCTCTACTCACTGCACCACCTAGCCGCCCCAATCCTCATCTTTCTTAACCTCTTTGCAGTATTTGGTACTAGTGATCATCTGCTCATCCTTTCTCCCATTTAGATTTTCATGACACTGTTCTCTTCAGGCTCTCTTCCTGTCTAACCACTTCTCAATTTCTTTTGCTGATTCTACATACTTGTCATACACACTTATCACCACTATCCAAGTCTGTCCTAGGCCTTCTCTTTTCTCACTATATTATCTCACTTGATGATCTCATCAATTCCTGGGAGTTATCATTTTTATGCAAATGATTCCCATATTTATATACACCTATGTAGTCTCTCTCCAGAGTGTACGGTATTATCAACTGCTTTCTAGACATCTCAAACTGAATTACTGCAGACATCTCCAACTCAACAACACCTAAAACAGAATTTATCTTTCTCCCGAAAATGTCCCCAATTCAGAACTTCCCCCATTACAGCCAAGACCACTACTCATCAATAAACATTATTAAGTGCCTACTATAAGCCAAGCTCAGTGATAAGCACTGGAGATGTATAAAGAAAAGACACTGCATGCCCTCAAGGAGCTCACAATCAAATGAGGGAGACAACAAATAAACAATATGTACAAACTAGCTCCTTACAGGAAAACTAGGAAATAATTAAAAGAGGGAAGGCACCAGAATTAAGAGGAGTTGAGAAAGGCTTCTTGTAGAAGATGGGATTTTAGTTGGAACTGGAAGGAAGCCAGGGAAGTCAATGGTTGGAGACAAGGAAGGAGAGCATTCCAGGCATCTTCCAAGCTACTCAAGTCTGCAATCTCAGAATTATCCTTGACTCTTCACTCACACTAATTTCTCCTCATCAAATCCATGGCCAAATTTCTTGTCATTTCTACATTCACAACATCTATATTCTATGTCTACCTCTCTCCTCTCACATTGCCAAAATTCTAGTTCAGGTCCCTAAAACCTAGTGCCTAAAATACTGCAATAGTCTTCTAGCTTATGGCTAATGGTCTCCTTGCTTCAAGTGTCTCCTCATTCTAATACAATGTGAGTAGAGGATAATTTTTCTAAAGTAGAGGCCTAATCATGTCACTCACCCTCCACCCCCAGTAATTTCTGCACTCTCTATCACTCCAGGATCAAATATAAAGTCCTCCGTGCGGCACGTAAGATTCATAACCAGGCCCCTTCCTCCCTTTACAGACCTTTTACATTTTACTCATCTCAACTCTGTTTATGGTCCAGCTACAACGGTCTACTTGCTATTCCTCACACATGATATCACATTTCCTGAAACCGTGGCTTAGCAATAGCTACTTATACCCCCCTGCCCCATTCCCCTTTCTGGGATGGTCTTCCTTCTCATTCTTATCTCTCGGTTTCCTGGCTTTTTTAAAGTGTCAGCTGAAATCTCACCTTCTGAGAGAGGCCTTTCCTAGTCTCTTCCCTGGGCACCTCTCTAGCCACTAGTTACCTTTCCCTCTGAAATGAAGTTCTGTTTATTTTGTACTTATCCTCTATATAGCTAATTATTTACATGTCATCTCCCCCATTAGAATGAATGTATTCTCCTTGTATTCCAAAAACTTGGTATAGTTCCTGTTGTAAAGAAACTATGTAATAAATGTTAGCTGACTATTTTCTTCTGTAGATACAGTATACTACCTTATATTTCAATTACAAATTACTACACAGGCTCAGTCACTTATGAAATAACCTCATTAAACCACTTCCTGATAGGATGTATTTTTTTTTAACAGAAATAATTGTCACTTTGAGTCCTGACTTTTATAAAGTAGGGTGAATAAAAATTCCGAAGTGACCCATTTCTTCTTTTGAAATTTTTACTGTTTAGAAAGAAGTTGTAAACTAGTCCAGGGGATAAGATATTAGACTAGGATTCAGAGGTCCAATTTGAATGATAAGTCATTTCATCCAGGCCATATTTTACTTATCAATTAGCACTTTTTCTGGATCTCTCTTCATTCTCAACATCCCCCACATAGTTCTTTAAAGGCAGGGACTGTGTCACTTTTTATTGTTATATCTCCAAGGTCCATGAGAGATACTGAGTAATATTTGTTGAATGAAAAGCCAGTGATCAGGATCCCTACCTTACAGATACACCAAAATTAGGAGAAACATATTTAGTCCAGAAAAAATGTACTGTGTCCCACACCACTTTATACCTACTTAAATAGAAAAATAAGAAAATGATAAAATCTAGTACTGGCAAGGCAGTGGAGAACAGCACTAGCACTGGCTTTGGACTCTAAGTACCTCAATTTCTTTATCTGTAAAATGGAGGGGAAGAAAAAGAGAGAATATTCAGTAGATGGCCTCTAAGGTCTCTTCTGGTATAAACCTATCATCACATGAATTTCATGCAGTAAGAGTTACATAAATGATGATGCCTCAAGACTCAGTGATATGTGCTAGGTCATGGGGTCGGGAACCTGTGGTCTGCCTGGAGGCTACATGAGGACCTCTAGGTCCTCAAGTGAGGCCCTTTGACTGAATCCAAACTTCACAGAACAAATCCCCTTAATAAAAAGGTCAGTAACAAAAGCATAATAAAAAGGAAAAAATAAAGTTCACAGCTCTCTAGCTATAAAAGCAAAAAATTGGAAACAATTTGTCCAATAATGGGATAATGATTGAATAAATTATAGTATATCAACGTAATTTAATTTTGCCTCTAACACATACTAGCTATGTAGACAAAGAGCCAAATCTATCAGTGTACAGACAACTCTCAGAATGTGACTTAAAAAGTTGACTTACCTTCCTTCTCCTTCCACAGCAATGTTCTCCACTGTGATTATAGCACGTGTACAGACCCCTCCCCCAAATTGAATATGATGGTAATTTAGAAGGATAAATAAGAAGTATGTGAGAAAATATGGAAAGACATAAATGAGATGATGCAGATTGTATACTAGACAAGTATATAAAATTACTATAACCATATAAAAGGAAAGAAGAAGTAGGAAAGCAGGACCAAAGGTGCTCGAATTCAGGCCAGGCTTGGAGAAAGACAAAGAATAAAAACATTTTCCTTATTTGTTAATTTACCCTGTTATTTTTGTTGACTTACATCTAGGACCTAGGTCCATAAATTTCTGAGTCTGAGGCTCATTTAGTAAGGTTAAGTGACTTGCTCAAGGTCAGATGGCTAGTACAAGCAAGCTCTTCCTGTTTCCAAGTTCCATACTCTATACAACAGTTGCTAGTTGTAAATTTATAATAAAAATTAGTTTGTGAAAGTTTTTTTTAAATAAAAAGTGAGTCCCAAAAGTAATGCCTATATTTTCTATATCTACTTAAAAGAAATTAGACTAGATAATTTTTAGAATATAAACACATTCATTGTAATAGTTATTAAATAGAATTTGACCTGCATAATGAACATATGAAGGAATTAGAGAATTGCTGAACAAAACATGCTACATGAAAGTAGCAGAATATTAATCTAAGAAATGGTGAAAGAAAGATTCATCAAAACTGGGGAGGTCTTCTATGAAGAAGAGTTAAGTGAGAAAAACCAGGTTAAAGAAGGATTACAATATTGGAAAGGAAAACAACTGTTAAGAAACTTAAAAACTGTGATCAATGCAATGATCAGTCACAACTCCAAAAGACTGAAGATGAATCATGCTTCCCATCTCTTGGCAGAGAACTGATGGACTAGACACACAAAAAAGGCTAATGTGTTTGTTTTGCTTAACAATAATTGTTGCAAGGAAGGGCTCTGAGTTTTTTGGGATATGGTGGCAGATCTTGAGGGGTGGGTATGGGGAGATAGTGATAATGATATTCCCTCCAAAAAGGATAATAGAGAATGGAACTGATGGGGTGATAGGACCTCCCCCAAGCCTCATCAGGACATTTTAAAAAATCCACATTAGTAAACAAGTTAGTGTACATCATTAGAAGGGAACTAAAACAGGCAGAACAATGTTGGAAGCATTGTTACTTAACCCTCTCTGTTCCCTGTATAAAGGGAATTGTCAAATTCATAACAATAAAAAATAAAATAAAGCATGAAGGGGCAAAAGCTCAACTCTAGCTCCATCTCCAGTTTTGCCATAATTTACCATAACATCAACTTGTAAAAATTAAAAAAAAAAACTTGTAAAAATAAAAATCAATCATTTTAAAACAATTCTTATTCTCAAAGCTTAGGTGCCATTTCTTTCTCAAAGAGAGAGTGGTGTAAAGCCTAATTCTAAAATGTTACTATAATCCTATCATGTTCTAGAAATATTCTATAATAATTTGTAATAAAAGTCCTATATATAAAAAAGCCGCATAATAAAAGCTCAGTGTATCTAACACTTCAGTTATGATTCTTCTTCCACATACGGGAAAGTTAGAATGTCTTGCCTGAGGTGTACATTATTACAATTACTGATCATTATATACAACTCTGGAGCTGGTAAAGCAGTTAGTAACCAATTACAATTGGGTTGGCAGTGATAAAAGCGTAGGCTGGTGCTTTCCAGAGAAAACCCGTAACTTTTGAGAAAAGTTTACACCTCCTCTCCCAAGCAAATTCTATGGGTTTATCGCGGAGAATGACTTTAGTAAACGCGGCAGCCACATCCCCCGAGTGCTCATGGCTCTTTTTAAGGTCCCCATCCAGAAATGAAATTCGTTTGCTGGCTGTCATTCGGCCCCAGCAGGGCAGGGCGTCGGGCCGGGACGTGCAGCCCGCAGCCGGCTAGGGCGGGCTCCCGGGGCTTGGGGCACACCCAGAGGCCGTGCCCTGCCCTCCCGTCCCTGCGGATGGTCTGCAGCAGTCCTGGGCCGGCAGCGTGCATGGGCAGTGCCTACCTGTTGTGCCTGCGCGCACGGGCACCGGCGGGACTCGCGGGAGTTGTCACCGTCATTCCCGGCCCCCTTTTCCTCGGGCCCCTAGGGGGGCTTCGCAGCTCACTTGGGGGGGGGGGGGCTTTCTACCGCCCTGTCCCCTGGGTCAGGGACTTGGATCCCATTTCGCGCCCGCCCTTGCGCTCAGACCTCGCCGCAGACACTCCCGACCTGCGCCCCCTCCCCGCCCCGGACGCGGCTCCTCGTCCGATCGGGATGAGGCAGGGGTGGGAAGGGACGCCCCACAAAACCCACTATCCAAGCGTCCGGACCGGCGCTGCCGCCGAAGCCCGGCGGGGACCGAGAGCCTCCGTCCCGACACCGCCCCCTCCCGGTGAGCCTCCCCTCGGCGGGTCCCTCCCAGCCCAGCGCCGTCCTCAGCCCCGTCCCGTCCCGTCCCGGCACATTACCGGCTCTTCAGGCAGAAGGGACCCGAGCGGGGATCGGACAGACTGACCAAGGAACGAACAGACAAGACAGACCGGCAGGCGCAGGCGCTGGGGCGCGCGGGGAGGGGCGGGGCCCGCAGGGGTCGCGAGCTGTCCCGGTGGTCGAGGAGGAGTGGCATGCGGGGAAGCCCGGAGCCCGCGAGCAGGAGTGTGCGAGAGATGGAGGGGAGCCCCCGGGCTGGGCTGCTCCGCAGGCCTCACTAGCTAACTGCCGAGCCATCGAGCGCCCACTCTGGCAGGGGTGACTGATCTATCGCCAAAAGATGGATGGGAAGTGGCAGGAGCGGCGGGGAGAAGCGTGTGTGGCGTGTTTTTGCAGTTTGCAAATTCCTGTAGCATTGTAGTTCTGCCTCTGCGTATATTTCTTTCTTTCTTTTTTTCCCTATCACTAGCCAGTTAAATTTTCTCCAATCTTTCCTATCGAGATTCTTTTTGAAAGTTTAGGAACCTAAATTTTTTAGGACTTTTGTTTTATTTCAGAGTGGGGGCATATTTAAATATTTTTGGTAATAATTCTTTGAAAATGGCCTTTTAGGCTTTTGTCCTCTTTAAGTCCTTTATCCCAGTTTATCTGCATGACTTCTAGACGGAGTAAGTCCCAACACTTCTCCAGAACCTTAAAGGAAAACCGTACCTAGTATTTTAGGGCTGTATTCAATTGGAAGGAAGTTACGATGATTTATTGAGGCCCCTTCTCTCATCCAGCAAGGAGTCTCCCTTGTCTTACATTTAAATACTGCCAAAAAAAAACACTGCCGGAAGTCCCTCGGGTCCCCATTTTCCAAGTCACTTTCTTTCCTAATCTAACTACGAGAATGTAAATTACTTGCTCTCTAACCGTTATTTACGTTATAACTATTAGATAATAGAACTGGAATTTTTCCTGATCAGACAATTCCACACAATTAATGCTTTACCAACATAAATTAAACAAACACTCTCCTGAAAACCCTACTTGGTTTTTTTCAAGTACAGACTAGACAAGCTGCTCTCTCATCCCTCTCTTTCCACCTTTTTCCTAGTGCTAACACTTCCAGGTTCCGGTCAAAGTGTATCTACTGCTAATTCTGGCTATCCTCTTCCACCCATTCAGGCAGGCGTCCCGCTGAGTTCACAAAATTTGCTGACTCACCTCTTCCTCATTCCAATTACCCTTTTACCATTTTCCTCATTTTCACTTTTAACCTTTCCTAACTTCTAGCTGTCCACAGAGACTGTTTGCCCTATATTTTTCTTTGACATCTATGTCTGGCTTCTTCATTTTGTTTTCCTATGCTTTTATTTCATACACGTCATAATTTATTTGCCTGCTGCCTCCAAGATAAGAAAGGATCACAGAGTTCAGTTTAGAGTTGGCTTGGTTAAAGTAAGCTATCAAGGTCCATTTAAACCACTCCATTTTGATGGAGGGTAAATACTGGTAAAAGATGCAAGAGAAGCAGTTTCAAGCCTTCTGAAATCTCAACAAATGTGTGAGTTAAAAGGAGGATGTAGAACAGCAGTTGTTTTCTTATTTCCTATATTGACCAAACAGTTGCAGTTAGTTCCACTCTAACCAATATAAGGACATAGATCTTGCTAAAGGTCAGTTTCCTGGTAAGATTAGAGATCACAGTGAAACCCTGGGCTAGCCTTAAGTGGAGATTCCAAATGCAGGGAAGCAAGAATGCATGACCCACAGATCAGAACTTAAATTTTTAGCTCACTGAATTTATAAGTGTACCTTCTATTGGAGGTAGTATGCCACAGAGGGTAGAATAAGGATCTCAGAGTTGAGAAAAATTGAATATGAAATTCTGCTTTAGGCACTTACTAGCTGTGTGAGCCTTTCTGCTGGTCACTTAGTCTCCTTCTCTCTCTCTCACCTTCAGTTTCCTCCAGTGCAAAAGGGGGAAAATAATACCTGTAACTGCTTATCTCACAGAGCTGTGAGTCTCATTTGAGGCAATGTCTGTAAAGCACTTTGCAAAGCACAAAGTATAATTTAAATGTCTGCTGTTGTTGTAGAACCAGACTTCCCACCAGATGATAAAAGCAGTCTAAAATAGTCCATTGGCACTTTTAGCTGAAATAGATTTACACTGACAGAGGTAATAGATGCAAAGAACAGTAGTAGTATGGATGGAAATTATAACCCTAATTTTTTTAAAGTTGCATTTTATAAAAGAACTTTTCTTTTTAAAATTGTTGAATGATTTGTTATAAATTAATAATAAACCTCAATATAGCCAATAACATTTACACTTAGGTAAATGAATGTCAATGAATAAAATATCACAACTTTTCATTCATTCCCTCTGTCTCTATCAGTATCCACTGTCCATTTATTCTTATTCACTTTTTCTTTCATATGGACATAATAGTAATAATAGCTAACTTTGTCTAGTGCTTACTATGTACTGTGTTAAGTGCTTTACAGTCATCTCATTTGATCCTTACAATAACTCTGCTGAGGTAGGTACTATTATTATTGCCATTATATATAGATGAGGAAATTGAGGCAAATGAGTTAAGTGACATGTCCAGGGTCACACAGCTAGTAATTTTCTAAGACTGGACTGGAACTCAGGTTTACTCTATCCATTGTGCTACTGAGCTACCAAAAGAGAAAGATCCATGCTTCAGTTGTAAGTCATCAGTAAAGCCTCCATCTTGGTCTTGAAGGTTTGAGGGGTACAAATTGACTAGGGTACATTATGCCTAAGCTCATGGACAGTTTTTTAAAAATTCATATTTGGTCTTTGGGGCAGTTCAGACTTGGCACATCAGTGGTCTGCTATCTGGATGGTTGGCTTATATTGGTCAATTTATCATAATTAGGTCCATTATGAATTATATTTTCATTAAGAATTATATTTTCAGATGATTATTTTTTTAAAAACATTTTATTTAAAGTTTTGAGTTCCAAATTCTATCCCTCCCTCCTTTCTCCCCTCCCCACTTCCTGACATGATAAACAATCAAATATAGCTTATACATATGCAATTTTAAAAACATTCCTGTATTAGTCATTTTGTGCAAGAAGACTCAAATAAAAGAAAAAAAATGAAAGAGGGTGAAAAATAGCATGCTTCAGTCTGTATTCAATCAATATCAGTTCTTTCTATGAAGGTGGATAGTATGCTTCATCATTAGTCCTTTGGGATTGTCTTAGATCCTTGTATTGCTGAGAATAGCTAAGTCATTCACAATTCTTCATTGAACAATATTGCTGTTATTGTGTACAATGTTCTGTTTACTTCACTATGCATCAGTTCATGTAAGTCTTTTCAGGTTTTTCTGAAATCATCCTGATGGAATCCTAATAAAGCTGCCCCCAGCCCCAACATTCAAACTTCATTATAGGTCCCAATGAACAGCAGGCCCATTGTACCTCTCTAGCTCCCCCATACCCATCACCCCTTATCCCTCTAACCCAGTCTCCCCCCCCCCCACCCATGTCCTAACTTCTATGTATATGCCTCACTGCTCACTAGAAAACAGGTGTTTTCATGAACTCATAGTTCTCACAGAACAGCAGGTATGTCCATATAATGGGATCCTAACCATTGCCTCTGGCTAGGCACTGCCCCCAGACCCATTCCCACAGAAATAGGTGTGTCCGTGCACTCAACCACAACCACATCCATCTAGTCTCAGACAGGACCACAATAGTCAGCCAATCAGAAAGCAGCACTACTAGGATGCCCAAGCAGGATGTGGACCCCAAAACAATAGAAGGGATTTTCCCTAAGTAGGTACCTGCACAGTAATAGTAAAGAGCTGACCTAGAGTGAATGAAGTTGAGAAGCTTATTATAATATTACTATATATACATACCCCTTGACTGTATGCATTGTGGGTAATCACATGCATAGTTCCTCTGTGGCTGAGACCCTTTCTCTATTACCTAATCCCTTAACAAACCCCTCCTACCTTTTTTAATATGCATAATTTCTGTTATGTAATTGCATCTTTACTCTATAAAAATCCATCCTACTCTCTCTGAAGTTGCTGGTTCCTCTTGGAACTTAGCTTGCTCCATGAGAAGCATCAATCTCAATAAATGCCTATACTTGGATTAGAGATGGTCCAACTCTGAATTTTTTGAGATGGTTCCACCACAACATATCATGAAACCCCAACAGTTTTTGGTGTGGACAGAGCCCCCACCACAACAATCCTGCTTGTCATTTCTTATAGAATGATAATATTAGGAGGTGATTATTATCTCAGTGTGGGCAGCCTTGCCCAGTGCATCCTGCCTACTTTTCCTGAGAATGAAGTTGGAAGAAGACACTATTATTTTTGGCTTCTTAAAAAGTTTAAAGGTTCAAGGGTAGGACACTGTTGAATTTTTAATAGACCAATTAAGAGTTTTATGGTCAACTCTAAAGAAAACTTTTGAGTTAACATGCAAGTAGAAAAGGATTAAGGTATATAATACTTGGTACACGTGTTTCTTGTTTCTTCAACTTAGGAAGGGACTCTACCCAAGTAGGGCTTGCATTGGTGGTTTTAGTAATATGATAAGTATTATAAATGGATCCAATCTCACCTCAGGAGCTTGGGCCATCACTTAGCCTTACTTCTGCATTCATAAATCAGTAGCATGTATTAGATGAGGTGAAGTCACAATTTATAAGTTACTAGCCAAGAAAATGGTCACCGAGAATAACTGGGAAGATAAAACTAACACACAAGAAAAAAATGAAAGCATTTTTTGGTGTGAGACTATAATATTGAAGAGGTCAGTGTGTACTGAAGTGGTCCAGTCTCATGAAAAATGTAGAAATGGTATTAATAGCAAGAAAAAAACCTACATGTAGGGGTGACTAGGTGGAGCAGTGAATAGAGTACTGGCCCTGGAGTCAGGAGGACCTGAGTTCAAATCCAGTCTCAGACACTTAACACACTAGCCATGTGACTTCGGGCAAGTCACTTAACCCCAACTGCCCTCCAAAAAGCAAAAAAACAAAAAACCTACATATATAAAAAATATTCACAGCAGCATTACTGGTGATAATGAACAGCTAGAAACAAAATACCTGTAAAGCAACTGCTCAACAAATTATGGTATTTGAATATGATGGAATTACACTGTATCCTAAGAAATGACAAATATTACAGTGACAAATGACAAAGAATTCCAAGAAAAATGGAGTGAAATGATCCAAGGTGAAGAAAGCAGAGGTAAATGAACAAAAAAAAAAGGAGTAAAAAATGTAAATAAGGTTAACAGGAAGAGGCAACAAAACTCAAGTCAAATATTATGTTCATTGTAAGCATTATTACTGTCAAATGTTAAGGGACATGTATATCTCTTCTTTCTGTTAATCAACAAACTTTTTAGGGGAATATAATTTGTAAGGTTTTTTTAGGTGGGGAAGAATCTTTGTTGGGAAACACTTGTTATGTCAACACACTGTTTCAATAAATTAAAATTTAATAAAAAATTGAATTTCATCTTGGAGGATTTGAATGGGTGAAGAAGAGAAAGAAGAAATTCTCATGGTGAAACAGCATGAAAAAAGGCATAGATATGAAGAACATCATGGGGTGGGAAAAGGAGAGGAATTGCCAAGGGCAATTGGGTATATAAACAAGAAAAATGCTTTTCTAGTTTTCTAGTTCTGCTTTTAAATTTACTTAACTCAATTCTTACTGTCTCCTTTCCCCGCCATTCATTTGTCTGTTCTAGTCATCTCTTTCTAGAAATCTATGACAACACTCAGCATTTGGAAGAGATTGATGAACTAGATATGAACAGCATATATTTAAGGAGAAACTCTTAAGTCTTTCAGTCAGCACTTAACTTTATATGCAATTCTAAGAATCTTAGTTATCTGGTTTTCCAGTCCACAGTCAATTTGAAGTATATACTGAGAGGGCTAAGAGTGTGGCACACTAAATCAGGCTTCTTAAAGGAGAAATATGTTGTTGATTGATGGTCCTTCTTTCTCAAAGAGGACCAATGATATCAGAAGGGTGATATCTTAACTTGCAAGTGAATTGAATTTAACTGAGGCAGGGTTGTGCAAAGTCATCAGCCTCACTCTCTCTTGCAGGGTCATCTGAGTCTAGTGGCAAGATATAGGTCAGGACAACTGGAGATGGCTCCAGATGCAGTGAGAGACTTTAGACTTTTAAAGTTATGGTCTTTTCCAGATCTCAGCTTGTCTGTGTTTATGATAAAAATGAAGGTAGGGGCAGCTAGCTGGCACAGTGAATAGAGCACTGACCCTGGAGTCAGGAGGACCTAAGTTCAAATTCAACCTCAGACACTTAACACTTACTAGCCATGTGACCTTGGGCAAGTCACTTAACCCCAATTGCCCTGCCTTCCCTCCTCCAAAAAAAGCAAAAAACAAACAAAAAATGAAGGTAAACTGAGGCACAAAGTTCCAAGCATAATAAATTTGTAAATGAAGCATAAATTTGCCAATAAATAAGGTTTCATTCCCCTCAGAAAAGCTGAGACCCTGAACAAGGGGGACAGATCTCTTTTATAGACAAAACGAACAATATCCAGAATAGAAGGCAGCATCATAGATGTAAGATGGTATAATAGGTTATAAACTCTGTAGAATCATAAATGTGAGGAACAATATTATTGGCTAGAAATTGGGAATGAAGGGTTAGCAACACCCTCTCCTTATATCCTGTTGCTAAGAAATGTTCATTGTTTGAGTCCACCTGCAAGGCCAATTTAGCATAGTGGATCATATATACTACCTGCTGAGCACAACTCCACCTTTCCCTCCCTCAACTGATCTGTGAGCAGGAATTTCAGGGTAAAATCCCTGTGGAATATTTCTCTATTCTCCCCTGTCCCCTTCCCCCACCAGATCACCAGATATTTCTCCACCAGATATTTCTCCATCCCTTGCCCCCTGCCCCCCACCGGATCCTCCCAATCTTCCCCCATTCTAGGTTTCCTGTCCCTCAGGTAAACTTTGAGCTCTGGAAATTCAAATATACACTGACCAATCACCGATTGTAATTTCGGCTTACTTAACCTGAATATTGGAATCTCTTTAAAAACAGGCACACTGTCTGTGCCAACTGACTGTCTGATTTGGGTATGTGACCCCAGCAGTCCCGAGGCAACAAAATCCACTTCCAAATTTTACTCTCGGAGATCTTTTGTCTTGCTCCTGGAATTCAACATACCTAGGATAACAGAATAGACCAGACCAGATTCCTTGGTGTCCACCTGAACCCTTAAAGGATAACAGATCTCCTTAAGGTAACCGAATTTCTAAACTTAACTCATTACAGGCCAGGTGAATTTCTGAATTAAGTTCAGAAACAAAGAATCCTGACTGAGGCTGTTACAGGACAAAATTAATTAATTGTAGATAGAATCAATTTTTAAAAAGGCACAGAATCTAATTATTTCAAGTGACACTGAGAAGCCAGTTAAGCAAATTAAAAAGTAGAACTAGAAAACTAAAAGAGTATAGTGACCAGTAGCATAGGTTCATTAACTATCAGATCAAGAGGTTTACATTTCTTTGTAGCCCCTGAGGGCTTCACTATATTACAGCATGGTACAATGGCTGATGTTCATAATGAAACCCTTAGTCATCAAGAAGACAGCTATGATTTAATGACAAGAACTATGAATTTGGAGCCAAGAGACCTGGGTTTGAATCTTGGACTTGCCACTTTTTATCTGTGTGAATTTCAGGAAGCCATTTAATTTCCCTAAACCTCAGTTTTTCCATCTGCAAAATGAGGGGTTGGAATAAATGCTAGTGAACTTACTGGGATTGAATACTTTCATGTATTATGTCTTGTCTCCACAAGAAAGTGCCAGTTCTTTGAGGGGATGGATTATGGCATATCCTAGGAGATGTTCAGGTGGTTGGGTGAGGCTCCCGGAAAGGAAAGGGATGCCAGCATGACTTCATCAAAAACAGGTCATACTAGACTAACCTAATTTTCTTTTTGAACAGTGTGAATAGACTGGTAGTTCAGGGAAATGTTGCAGATATAATCTTCCTAGATTCCAAGAAAGCATTTTGCAAACTCTTGTGCTATTCTTGTGGACAAGATAGAGAGAGATAGGCTAGATCAGCAGTTTTCAAAGTGTGATCTAGGGACCCCTAGGGGTCCATGAGACCCTTTCAGGGGATCAGTGAAGATGAAAATCTTTTCTTTTTCAAAATTTATTGTATTTTCTATTCACAAAAAAGAAAATCCACAAGTATTTCCACAACACAGTAAAATAGAGATGACAGCACATGAAACTACAAATCTACTGCATCCAACTTGTGATTCCCTCTAAATATACAACAGTTAGCAAGTAAATTTCTTTTTTTCCCTTTTTTTAATTCTCTCCCCCCACACCCTCTTGAGATGGCTATCATTAGACACAAATAGGTGGGTGTGTGTGTACATACACACACATATATACATATATGCACATATGTATATATGTGAGTATGTATATGTATATAAAATTATTCTATACACACTTCTATTTATCAATTCTTTCTCTGGATGCAAATAAGAGTCTTTCTTCATATGTCCTTTATTTTTTGTGTATTTATCATAGTCAACATGACTTAGTTGCTCAAAGTTGTTCTTAAAACAATATGGCTGTTACTATACACAATGTGTTCATGGTTCTGTTCACTTCCCTTTTGATCATTTTGTGCAAGTCTCTCCATGCCCTTCTAAGATCATTGAGCTCATCATTTCTTATAGCACAGTAGTATTTTCTCACAACCATACACCACAACTTGTTCAGTCATTCTCCAAAGGATGGGGAATCCTTCAATTTGGAGTTCTTTGCCACCACAAAGAGAGCTGCTTTAAACATTTTATTCACACTCAAAGTTATAATTATTATTTGTGAATTTCCCACCATCTTATTTTTACTCACTATTTTATTTATCAGTCTCTCTTTTTTCATAATACTATTTTTATAAAAATACTAATATGGTTTAATTTCTATTATGATAAATATGGATAGATATAACTCACATAAACAAAGGTTCAGGGGGCAGGAGAATAACTCAGTAATTTTTAAGAGTTAAAGGAGTCCTGAGACCAAAAAACTTTGAGAATTGCTGAGTTAAATAGTATACTTAGTTAATATGGAACTAGTTGAATGCTTGGCAATAAAGAATAATCATGGGTCGGCTAGATGGCACAAGAAATAGAGCACCCGCCCTGGAGTTAGTAGGACTTTGAGTTCAAATTTGGCCTCAGACACTGCACACACACACACACACACACACACACACACACACACACACACACAAAAGTAGCCGTGTGATCTTGGGCAAGTCACTTAACCCCAATTGCTCTACCTTACCTCCTCCAAAAAAAAAAAAAGAATAATCATGACTGGGTCAATATCAACTGGGAAAAAGAAGATATAGTGGAGAGCCCCAAGGAGCTATTTTTGGCACATGGATGTTTAACATTTTTTATTAACAACTTGAAGCCATAGAAGGTACACTTGTCAGATTTGTAGGTGACCCAAAAATGTGGTATAACAGTGTAATGCCACTCAAGGCAGCACACCTGATGGCTGCTGCTGTGAATAATTTTAAGGGTCTAATCGCAAGGTATAATGAATGCTCTATTTATTAAAAATTAAACCTATTTAAGAAACTAAAGCATAACATTCACAGCATCTAGAACTTATATGATGTTTCACATCTTAATTTTTTTATGATGAACAACTATTTGCTTATAAGCCAAAAATAATTAAGTAAATAATGTGAACTGGCTGCTAAGAAAACTTAATACAAATTTAGGCTATATAGTATAATGGCTATTCTGATCAAGGGACATAATAGACATACCATATTCAATTCTGATCAGCTTAAATCTGGAATTTTGCCTGGTAATGATAAAAAAAAATAGAAACTATAATGAATCATTGCAAGCTACAAGAATTTAGCATCTACTGAATAACTACAGCAGTGCACACTTTAAGTTCTTCCCCCATAAGAGGGAGATTGCTTTTTCAAGTTCTAGGGATAACCCTGTGCATGTGTGTATGCATGTATATATTTGTATATGTACATATATAAATGTAGTGATTACCTGTGTGCTTCCTAATAATAATCAGTAAACACAATTAGCTTTTAGTGAAGTTTACTAAGATGGCATAGTAAAAACATTAACTACAAAACATCTCCACTCCCATAATCCTGAGGCACATTCTCCCATAAATACATGCACGCAATGCACATGGAAAGAATGGGCATAAATAGTGAAAGTGAGGCAAATGCATAGGAAACACATGTGGTTAAGACTTCTCACTACTCGGATGCTGCAAGGTCCTTTCTTTCTTCAGAGTCATGCAGTTCTATTTAGTTATAGCATATCTTGATAGGTAGATTGTTCAGCTAGGTTCTAGGGTCTGCACCTCACTGCAACTCAACTCTGGATCGTCAGGGTTAGTTTTCTCTAGAATCTGTGGCAGGCTCTTTTCTCTGCTGCCAGAGTTCTTTTCCTTGAAGTTCCTTTCTTTGAGTGATTGCCTTTCTGTATCCATTTCTGCTTGGATTGCATTTATCTTCCTTCAATTACTGGAATTGATGGATTCTCAGACAAATGGATGAAGTGCCTCCCATTCTGCTACAAGATGCCAAGGTGGGTGAAAAAAGAGAAGAGAGAGAAATTCCTTCTTTCCAACCACTCACCTCCCCTTACAGGAGGTATCTCTTCTACAAAGCAGTGCTGAGCCTGGCCTCCATTGAACTCCCTAGAGCTCAGATATTTGAAGCTCCCAGAGGTGTAGCTAATTTATTTGCTCCCCAATTAGATTGTTCCATTTAATTCACAGATGACCTGTTCCTACCTCATAAAAGGATCACTGTTAACACATTAACAGTTAAAACATTAACATCTCATTACCTCTATAATTACACCAAATCTTTCTTACACTAGCAAGAGTAGACACAGTGGCTAGAACAATACATCAAAAGCTTGCTACCTTTCATGGACTGGTAAATGACAAATCCCCATAACTACAAAGACAGACTTCAATATATTCTGGAGAATTCAACCAATAAATGCTATTACAACTAGATAATCATCACAGACTGACTTGCTACCCACAATCACTGAAATATAACAATGTTCCACAAAAACTTTAAAATGTTTTTTAATAGATGTTACTATATCAAATACTAATAATATCCAATATTTGTGGAACAAAAAGGTTTCAACAATATGTAGAAGAAATCAAAACCATGTGGGAACAGGATGAGGCATAGATCATTCTCAATGAATAAATCTTTTATGATACTGGAGTGTCTCCCAAGATGATTTCAGCAAGTCTACAGAAGATAATTTTCAGCTCAATATGATAGGCTCTGGGAACCCCCTTGAACACTCCTTGAATCTTCCCACTAGTTCTGGGGTTTTCTTGAGGCTGTAAGCCTTTCATTATCACTATGCCCAAATCTCTGTTACCTCTGATTGCCTTCAGCTATTTCTCATCCTTGAGCCTATCAAAATCCTATTCTGGGGCAGCTAGGTGTCGAGGTGAATAGAGCACAAATCCTGGAGTCAGGAGGACCTGAGTTCAAATCTGAACTCAGACACTTAACACTTATTAGCCATGTGACCTTGGGCAAATCACTTAACCCCAATTGCCCTGCCTTCTCCCCTCCAAAAAGACAAAAAAAAAAAAAAAGCTTAAAAAAATCCTATTCTCTTGCTTCTTGAAGTTGGACCTCTAGTTACCCTAACCTACTAGCCACTCCCATCAAGACCCTCCCTAAATCCTTCCTCTAGTCACTTCAGACTGGCCATCCCTAGATCCCTCCCTCAGGCTTTCTGTATATAAGGTCCATCTTTCATCCTTGAAGGTGTCCAGGTTCATTCTGGCCCACTTGTCAATACAAGTGTCATAAAGGTTCAGATTCTATCTAGCCTGCTTATGTTAGTGTTACAAAGGCTCAGATTCCTTAAGAGTCTAGCCAATGCTGAGATTTCTTAAGAGTCTGGAAAATATGGTGGATCTTTAATAAATTCTGTTTTTTCTTTGACTGAAAGCAGGCTTGGGTTGAATTCATTTGGGCCAGGGCCCAAGGATCGCTTCTTACAGGGTCCCAATACTCCTATACCTCAACAAATTTTTTAATTTAATTTTCAGAGGTCAGTTATTTTATTTACTTTTCAATAGTTTTAAAAATATTAACTTTTTAAAAATTTTCTTTTAAAAATGTTTTTAATTGATATTTTGTTTCTTACATCACCATAGTATCCCAATGTATCCCTCCCTCTTCCCTTCCCAGAAATACATACATGTAGTATTTTTTAAAGAAGAAAAAAAAAAGACAGTAATCTAATAGGTACACTGAAAAAATTTGAGTCTTCAAATTTTTTTTTTTAAAGCAATTGGGGTTAAGTAACTTGCTCAAGGTTACACGGCTAGTCATTATTTATGTGTGGGTGCTCATTTTCTGAGGCCGGATTCGATCTCAGGTCATCCCAACTCCTAGGCCGGCGCTCTTACTCACTGCGCCACCTAGCCGCCCCGAGTCTTCAAATTTTTCAACACCCATGGATATCCTGCCTGAATAAAAGAATGGGTGGAGGGTATTTTTCTCTTCCTTCTGACTCCTGTGCGAGATTTATAGTTTTGTTACATTTATTTTTATTTTGTTTTGTTTTGAGGGGGGGATGGGATGTCATTGTTCTTTCCATTTATATATTTTTAAAATTTTAATTTATTTACTTTTAGTTTACAACATTCAGTTCCTCAATCCCTTGAGTTTCAAATTTCCCCCTTCCCTCTTCTTCCCTTAGCAACATGCAATCAATTATAGGATCTACAGATACCTTCACATTAAACATTAGTCAAGTTTTAAAGAAGATTATAACCAATTCTTTCCATTTATGTTGTTGTAGTGTAAGGGATGAGTGAATTTTGTTTCCACAGAAATTACATGAAGCATAATTTGTGAAACCTAAGAATCATACTGATGGCAAACTGAAGGTAGTGTAATCGAGGGCAGTGGGGGATGTTGGTCCCTCTTAATCAGCATATCTAAAAGCTGACTCTTCTTCTTTTGTTCTGAGAAGGCCTTTTTCCTGCATATCAAAAAAACAAAAAACTGCCAGACCAAGTGTGTCTCACCAAGGTGAGGTCCATAGACCCAGACCCTGTCTTAGATAATGGAACTCTTCTTATGCCCGGAATCTTCAACTCACAACTTTTGTCATTTCTCTTAGTAATTGAGAAAATTTCTTTCTTATGTGATAAAGATCATGAAATCTGATGTAGACAACCTAGGATGAGCATTTTATGGATTGGCATTTCCTTTATTAACTAAAGTATAAAGAAAATGAGGATGAAAAGGGGGAGGATTGAAATGTGCAAATGAGAAATGTAAGCAGGGGTGTAGAGCCATGTTGGGGTGGGGTTTAGGTGTGAACCCTGGAATGCCTGGCCAATGGAATACAAGGAGGGAAATGTGAATCAGGATGAGTCTTAAAAAGCTTTGCAATTGTCTGAAAGAGTGTGTATCCCTATGGGTCACCTGGGCTCTTGCCATCTCTGGCAAGAGAACAGTTAATACAACCATTCCTTAAAGTTCATTGAAGGCCATGTGGAATTTTTGGTAAAATGATTATTTCTTATAGTAATTTTCTGTGTATATTGTTTTCTTGGTTCTACTTCCTTCACTCAGCATCAGCTCATATAGCTCTTTCCCTGCTTCTCTATATACAACATACACATTATTTCTTACAGCACAGAAATAGTACATTATATTCATGAATCACAATTTGGTTAGCTGTTTCCCAGTTGAGGGTATCTACTTTGTTTCCAAGCCTTAGCTATCATAAAAAGTGCTGCTACAAATATTTTGTAGTCTATGGAGACTTTCATATTGTGTGGGATGAATAATCCCATCCAAAATTTAATAAAAAATATGGATATTTCTTAGGATAAGAACAGTAAATTTTATTCTCTTTCCCCAGGAGAAGAGGGCGGTCCTCCCCATGACTGATCATGAAAAGGAGGTGAGTTACAAAAGGCAGAGAAAGAATTTATACCCTAAAGAAGTCAAACCCCCTTTCCCCCAGCTGTCCCTTCTCCCTTTGGCTGAGGAGTGGGCTCAGGTCTCTACTCAAAAATCTATATGGCAAATACAGAAAGGAAGGAAGCCAGACACTATCCCTCAGTGGTTCCCAAGGTGGGTTTACAAAGAACTGGGAAATGGGGAAGGGCCGATTCAAATGTACCTATCCTTATTTGGCAAATGCAAAAGTGAAGAAGGGAGGGACTAAAGTCACCAGCAAGGTTGGAGGCTGAAAAACCCTAAAGGGCCTAATGCTGATAAGGTTGTGGCTAACAAGAGTGGAGGTCAAAAGACTCCAGAAAGGGCTTGCTGCTGATTGACAGCAGAAGTGAAGGAAGGGGGGGTGGGGGGAGGTAGGGAAGTCAACAGTCAGAACTGACACCAATTTATAAGATGAATTCTGAGAAGTTTTAAGTTTTTACTCCCCAGACAATATTATTTATGGCTCCCTTGGGGTATAAGCCCAGTAATAGAGTCTCTAGACATGTTAGTCAACTTATTGCATAATTCCAAATTGCTTTCCAAAATGATTGTACTATTTTGAAGCTCCACCAACAATGTATTAGGGTGTCTATTTTTCTATAACCTCTCCAACATTGACTATTGCTATTCATTGTCATTTCTGCCATTTTCAGGGTACGGGGTAAAACCTCAGGGTTGTTTTGATTTGCACTTCTTTTATTATTAGTGATTTGGAGCATTTATTCATGTGCTCATGAATTCTTTGCAGTTCTTTTGCGAACTGTTGGTTCATATCTTTTGATTTATATATTGAGGAATGGCTATTAAGCTTTTATATATATATAAATTTTTTCCACATCTTGGACACCAAACTCTTGTCATAGAATTTGATGCAAATTTTTTTCCCATTAGATCACTTCCCTTCTTATCCTAGATTCATTAATGTTGTCTGTGGAAGCTTTTCAGTTTTTGATTTTAAAAAACCATTAATTTTAAAAGAATTATTGGAGGATAGTCATTTGTTCTATGATTGTTTACATCTGAATTCTATTGAACAATGTGAAAATAAAACAATAACAGACATGTATGTATTGTTTGCAAAGAATTTTACATACATTATCTTTTTTTTTTTTTGCTTTTCAGAGAGGAGAAGGTGTAGGGCACAAAGGAGCAAGATAGAAGATCCCAGAGATTAAAATTGGAAGTGGATTTTATTGCTGCAGGACTGTTGGAGTTACATATCCAAATCAGACAGTGAGCTGGCATGGACAGTGTGCAAGTTTTTAAAGAGATTCAATATTCAGGTTATGTAAGCTGAAACTACAGTTGGTCAGTGTACATTTGAATTTCCCATGTAGCACTAAGTTTACTCTAGGCTGAGGGAGAGGGAACCCAGAATGGGTGGAGATGGGGAACACTCAGGAGGGGGGCGTGGGGGCAAGGGAAAGAATGGAGCAGGGATTTTACCCTAGGCTGAAACTCCCAGGGATCAACTAGGGGAAGGGAAGGGTGGAGTTGTGCTCAACAAAGGCAGGGCAATTGGGGTTAAGTGACTTGACCAAGGTCACACAGCTAGTAAGTGTTAAGTGTCTGAGGTCTGATTTGAACTCAGGTCCTCCTGACTCCAGGGCTTGGTGTGTTCTATTCACTGTACCACCTAGCCAGCCCTACATACATTATCTTACTTGAGTCTTATATCTCATGCATACCCATTGTTCCTGGAGCAAATTCTAATTAGAATTAGTTCAAATGTTAAATTTCCTAGGTTTGAAAGTGTGGGAAGGGTGGGGAGAAGGGAAAGCATAATAAATCTTAATTTAACTATGGTTAGTAACTAATGAAACTTACGTTATAAATCAACAAGAACAAGAAAATGTTAATAATGTAAAATTATGACATATATGTATATAATAAAATAGTTACATATACATCATCATTTATCTATCATTTCTCTCTCTCTCTCTCTCTTTCTCTACTTGTCTGGTTCCAAAAGTCTTAATGCAGTTTTAAGCTTAAATAGCTATTAAATTGCTATTTAATTAGCTATGAAATTAAATAGCTATTTAATAAGCTATTAACGCTCAAAACTGCACTAAAACAACCATCATCTCTATATAAATGACTCCCAGATCTATATACACAATCCTGATCTTCCCACTGAGAATTAGTCATATACCTTCAAATGCTTGCTTGGTATTTTCAACTGAATACCACATTAATACCTCAAACTCAACCTGACTGAAATTGGACTCATTTTCTGTCAAAAAACCTGCTTTTTTCCCTCAACTTTTTTCTTCTGTTGATGGTTCCCTTTAGCCATTCTGTCTTAGAACCTTGGAGTGAGCTTTAAATCTGCCTTAATTCTCAAGTGCAGGGGTGGCTAGGTGGCACAGTGAACAGCCCTGGAGTCAGGAGGACCTGAGTTCAAATCTGTCCTCAGACACTTATTAGCCATGTGACCTTGGGCAAGTCACTTAACCCCAATTGCCCTGCCTTCCCCCCATCCAAAAAAAAAAAGAAAAGAAAAGAAAAAAAGAAAGAATTTCCAAGTGCACAGCCAATTTATTGTCAAATTTTGTGACCTTGGGCCAGCAACCTCTCCAGGTCTCAGTTTCCTCATTTGCAAAATAAAGGGTGGCACCTGATTCAACCAAGATCCCTTTCAATTCTAAATCTATGATTCTCAGTCCTATGAATTCTATTTCCACAATAGGTTTTGCAGCTATTTCCCACCCCTCCACACTGCAACTGCTAGTTTTATTTAATCTTTCTCTGCAATATCTCTGAAATCCATCCCTTCTGCTTTACTTATAAGACCATCACTCTTGGTCAGTACCTTATTACCTCTTGCCTGAAATGTTGAAATAACAGCCTTCCTACTGGTCTCCTTGTCTACTCTCTTTACGTTAATTAATTAAATTAATCTTCCTAATGCATGTCCTTTGTTTAAAAAAAAAAACTTCATCTATTGGGTTCTCATCATTTATAAACTCAGTCTGGTACTTAAAGCCCTTAATAAAATAGGTCCAAATGACCTTTATAGTCTTATTTCATACTACTTCCCTTCATGCAAGTCAAGTTCCAGCCAAATGGATCAGTACTGCTACGTCTTCCCCAAACTTGTCCCATCCCCATGCATTTGATTTGACTATCTCTCATGCCCAGAATGTAACTTATCTACATTTCTACCATCTGAAATTCTTCTATTCCATCAAGTTTAGCTTGAATATTGCCTCTTCAATATAGCTTTCTCTCATGTCATCATCGTTCATCATTTGGCTGTGTCCTATTCTTTGTGGTCCCCATTTAGGGTTTTCTTGGCAAAGATACTAGAGTGGTTTACCATTTCCTTTTGCAGCTCATTTTACAGATGAGGAAACTGAGGCAAACAGTTTAAGGTCACATAGCTAATAAATATCTGGGGTTATATTTGAACTCAGGTCTTGACTCCAGGTCTGGCACTCTATCCAGTGAGCCACCTAGCTGCCCATTTCTGTCATGTACAAGGTAGATATGATCTCTTCTTTCTTAAATTTTCTGAAAACACTTTCTTTGGCTCTTTTTTACATCTTTTGCTCTCATTACATTCTCCTTTGCATGCTTTTTAAAGGTTGGTATGCTGGATCAAGCATTTGGGACTTGGGAGAAGAAGACTTGAGTTTAAATACCACCTAAGAAACTTGCTAGCTATTTGATCCTTGGCAAGTCACTTAACCTCTCTCAGACTCAGTTTCCTACTTGGGAAAATGGGGATGATAATAATAAATAATAGTACTTACCACATATGGCTGTTGTGAGGATCAAATGAGATAATATATTTAAAGCATTTTTCAAACCTTAAAATGCTTTATAAATGTTAGCTATTATTATTACTCTTTTATTTTTTAAATTTCAGATATATTTCTCTTTTCTGATTTTTATCCAAATGCTGTTTAAGTTCAAAAGAAAAAAAATGTTAAACGAAGTTAAAATTACTGAGAGAATATTAGAAGGAGTTACCTGGAAGTTACCAGCTTACTTATCCTCTGTCATCACTTCTCCATGAAAATATTATTGTAAGTTTTCCTAGAACTTGTTACTTAATTTTTTGTAACAACTGTGCATAGTATAGCAAAACAAACTCCAGCCCTAGCTGAGTCAGATGCTGTATGTATCATTCTGCAAACTGGGTCTATCACTTCTCTGTTGGAAGCCTGCTTTTTCACTGATTTTATGCAATTGTGGTTGATTATTTAATTGATCAGAATCCTTTTAAGCCTTCAAAATTTTTGTCTTAACGATATTATTATTACATAAATTATTCTCTTGGTTCTTTCTGTTCATTTCACTCTGCATCAGTTCATATAGTCTTCCCTGTTTTCTCTGAAATCATCCTTTTATCATTTCTTTTTTTTTTTTTTAAAGCAATTGGGGTTAAGTAACTTGCTCAAGGTTACACGGCTAGTCATTATTTATGTATGGGTGCTCATTTTCTGAGGCCGGATTCGATCTCGGGTCATCCCAACTCCGAGGCCGGCACTCTTACTCACTGCGCCACCTAGCCGCCCCTTTTTATCATTTCTTACAGTACAATAATAACCTATTACACACTCCATTCATGTACCATATTTTGTTCAGTCATTCCTCAGTTGATAGGTCTTTGGTTTCCAGTTCTTTGCTGTAGCAAAAACAAACAAACAAACAAAAACCAATATATTTTTGAACAGATGAGACCTTTTCCTTTTTTTGATCTTTGGTGTCTAGACCTAGTATTATCATCTCTGAGTCAAAAGGTATATACAGTTTAATGGTGTGAGGGGCACTCTTCCAACCAGAGGTTCCCAAAGTGGGTGATACCACCCCTTGAGGAGGCACTGGAATGATCCAGGAGGTCAAGGTGGCAGCCTTAGTTGTAATTGGTGGGGAGGGGCATTAAATAAACATAAAGGGTCAATGGAGGCATAAGGAAAGAAGAGAAGATAAGAAAATTTTGAAAAACCATTTACATATGTTTCATCTGTTGTGTAGTAGAATTAAAGTTTTAATGATTACATTATTTTCCAAATAAACACACAAAATGCAAGTTATAACTGATTAGTGGTCAAATCCACTGACAGGTCTTAATAAGCAAGTGTTGGCAGGCAGGCATGCCACATATTGTCAAGAAGTCCAGTGTGCATCGGTAGGCATATGTGCATATAACGATTTGTTTACAACACCAAACTAGATTGTTACATGATGCAATATTGCATCATCAAAATTTCAATACAGAAAAAACCACACAAAATTACAATAAATTATTAAATTTAAGATGTATCATTTAAAAAAATATATATTTTTGTAAAATGATGCAAACTTAAAAAAAAAAAAAACAACCAAAACCCAACCCATAACAAGTTGAAGAAAGTAGATTTCCAGGTGGGCACTGAATAATTTTTTTTTTTAAGGGGGTAGTAGGCCAAATGAGTTTGGGAACCTCTGCTTCCAATGCTTTTTCAGAATGACTTGACCAATTTCAACAGGCCCAACAACAATAAAAGGATTTGTTCTGAAAACTTGGACTCAATCAAAAGACCACACCCAAGGATCTAGAAGGCCACATATGAAGGTCTACAGGTTCCCCAACCCTGGCCTAGACCAACCAGGTCTTCATTCCTCTCCAGGCTATAATGCTGACTCATTTCCACAGGATTTTTTAATACTATGAACTGACACACTTTCTCCCTTTTCAGTTCCTTTTTATGTGATGTCTTCTATCATTAGAATGTAAGCTTCTTGAGGGCCAAGACTGTCTTATTTTCTGTTTGTGTTTGTATTATCAGAGTTTAGCACAGTACCTGGTGTTTAGTAATGTACTTCATAAATGTCATTTCACTGGACTATTAAGGAATGCTTATTGTTTTAATAAATTTGAATCAGATTTGTATATAACTTATATATAAGGTCTTTATCAGGGAAACTTTCTGCAAAGATTGTTTCCTAGTTAACTGTTTCCCTTTTAATTTTAACATAATTCAATTTTATGTAATTAAAACTGTCTGGCGTTTTCAGAAGGAGAAATTAAAAATATCTATAAGCATATGGAAAAAATACTCTAAATCACTATTGATAAGAGAAATAAAAATTAAAACAACTCTGAGGTACCACATCTCGCCGGTCAGATTGGCTAAGATGACAAAACAGGAAAATGACAAATGCTGGAGAAGATGTGGAAAAATTGGAACACTGATGCATTGTTGGTGAAGCTGTGAACTAATCCAACCATTCTGGAGAGCAATTTAGAACTATGCCCAAAGGGCTATAAAAATGTGCATACCCTTTGACCCACAAATACCACTGTATCCCAAAGAGATCATACAAGTGGGAGGAGGACTGGTATGCACAAAAATATTTATAGCAGCTCTTTTTGTGGTGGCAAAGAATGGAAATCAAGGGGATGCCCATCAATTGGGGAATGGCTAAACAAATTGTGATATATAAATGTAATGGAATCCTATTGTGTTATAAGAAATGAGGAGCATACAGACTTCATAATAACTTGGAGAGACTTATAGAAACTGATGCTGAGTGAGGAGAGCAGAACCAAGAGAACTTTGTACACAATTACAGACACATCCTATCTGTGATGACTGATTCTGATAGATTTGGCTCCTCTCAGCAATGCAAGGTTAGAAGACAACTCCAAAAGACTCAGGATGGAAAGGGATATCCACATCCAGAGGAAAAAAACTACAGAGTCTGAATGCAGATTGAAGCAAATTACTTTCTCACTTTTGTGTTTCATTTTGTTTTGTTCCTTTCTCATTGTTTATTCCATTCTTTACAACTTGACTAATGTTTAATTCGAAGGTATTTGTAGAACCTGTATTGGATTGCATGTCTCCATACAGAAGGAGGGGGGAGAAGAGAGAGAAGGAGAAAATTTGGAACTCAAGGGATTATGTACTTTAATGTTGTAAACTAAAAATAAATAAATAAATGTATACAAAAAAATAAAACTCTCTGTTTTATCTCTATTACTTATTTAGTTACAAAAGACACTTTCTTCATTTCTCTAATTTGTTTATGATATGACCTTTTATATCTAAGCTTTGTATTTTTTTTGAATTTATCTTGGTATATAATTCTTTAACTGATTCTGGTCTGTTAACCATGTGGTTGTACACTTAATTTCTTCCAGACTGCTTTCCAGTTTGCCCAGCAATTCTCATTGAAAAGTTAAGACCTCACCCCAAGAGGTGACATTATTATAACCCACCTTTTAGATTATAAGCTTCCTCCTCTATAAAATGAGAGACTTAGATTGGATATTTTCTAAGATTCCTTCTAGTTTTAAATCTCATAAACTCTATTTGTGATGGCCATTTTTCAAGTCTGTATCCTAGTACCTAGCACAGTACTTTACACATGATAAACACTTAATAGATGTTCATTGAATTGAATTATCTAAACCTATAAGCATCACTAAATACCAAAAACAAATCCATTTATAGCCCTTGCTTATTCTCACTGATATTACTATATTTATTCATGTACCCTTCCCTTCTCTTATTTCCTATGAACACATTTTGGGACTAAAATTTTAAAAAGTTCCCATACACAGTTGTTTTTCTCTCTTTTGAAACAGTTGCCAATAGATGCTTTTTTAAAAAACACACAGGCCTTTATTCTTCTTATCAGGGCAAGCAAAAAGGTAAAACTAAAGGAGAAGCAGTCTCAGGAAAATGTGTATTAATAAAAGGGCAAAGGAGTAGGATAATAAACTGAGCATATAGTTTTATAGAATAGAAAAATAAAAATAACTCAGTAATCTCAAAACAAGCACAAAAAAGGTCTTGAAAATTGAAGGTGTTTTAAATGAAACTGAAAAAATAGTATTAATGAAGAAAATAAGGAATCATTCATAAAATAGATGAACAAATCCGATACACCATTAGCTAATTTGATTTTTTTTTTAAAGACACTGGCATTAAAAAAAAGTTAGCAAGATCAAAACTAAAAAGAGGAAATTTACAACACTGGAGAAGAAGAAATCAGAAATGAGTGTACTGAGTTATATAGCAACAAAACTAGAAAATTAAATGAAATAGATTACTATCTAGAAAAATATAAAATACTATGTAGCTAAGTACTCCATACTATCAGCTTGTTAAGTTGATACAACTTCCCCATATGAAGAAACTAAGAATCCTGTTTCAGGGAGAATCATGATAATATGTAAAGGAAGAGCTTTGGTGAGACTGTGGAGCATGAGTAAGCATTTTGTAACTAGTTTTAGACTTTTAACTGTGTGATTGGGAGGAGTTTTTTTTTTTTGATTGGTTGCAAACTGGGGTCCTCTTTGAAAAAGCTTGAGTCAGTTTCAGCTGTCCTTCTTAGCTTCATGCCATGACTCTTTCCTCATGGCACCACATGAGAGACCATTTGAAAGGTGAGAAACCTTGAGGCCATTCATCTGAGGCCATATTGACCTATAAAAAGGTTTTTTTGGGCTTTGGCTTCTGCATTTGTTCTTTTTTCTTCCAAGTAGATAGGAGTCTACAACCTTGTGAGTTTAAAAGGGCAGGAGAGCACTCTAACATAGTGGCATTCCAATTTGGGTTCCAAGAGCCAGTGCAGCATTAATGCCTTGAACAGCAAGGAATGATTTTTAGTGTACATTCATATACCACAATTTATTCAGCCACCCCCCCCCCATTGGTGGGCACCCATTTTTTCCTAGTTTTTCGCTACTTTAGAGAGTATTATTTAAATATTTTTGTACAAGTGGGACCTTTCCCTTTATCTTTGACTTCCTTAGGGTATATGCCTGGTATTTCTGGGTCAATGGTTATAAAGAGTTTGGTACCTTTTAAGATATAATTATGAGGGGCTTTTTGTTGTTTTTTTTTGTTTGTTTTTTAAAGAGCATTTAGATAAATTTATAGCTCCACCAACAGCAGAGTGACTATTTTCACATAACTCCTCCAACATTTACCATTTTTGACTTTTGTTATCTTTGCAAATCTGATATATGTAAGGTGAAACCTTAAGAGTTTTTTAATTGGATAATTATTGGTGATTTTTTTTCTTTCTGTTAGTTTTCTTTTCTTTTCTTTTTGCAGGGCAATTGGGGTTAAGCAACTTGCCCAAGGTCACATGGCTAGTTGTTGTGTTAAGTGTCTAAGGCCAGATTTGAACTCAGGTCCTCCTGATTCCAGGGCTGGTGCTCTATTCACTTCGACACCTAGTCGCCCCTTTCTGTTAGTTTTCAATGAGGGAAAGGGGAGATTTTCACAATAATAATGCCAAAATAAGAAGGCCACTGAATATCTTTTAAAATGTACAGAACAGAAGGAAGTAGAAGAGGAAGCAGAGATAAACTGGATGGTTTTGAAAGTAATGTGTAAAATTCATTATATTCTTTAAAAAAAAAAGCAAAATAGACAAGAAATGGAGATTTACAATTTTGTAGAGAATCATCTAGTGTTTTGCTGTGTATATAAAAATATTCTTTTGGGGGAGTATTTCAGTTTAGAGTTTTAAAAAATGAAGATCATGCCATAAAAATTTTAGAAGAGAATCAGATCATTCACTTTTCACATCTATGTTAGGCAACTAATTCTTTTTTTTTTTTTTTTTTTGAGGGCAATTGGGGTTAAGTAACTTGCCCAAGGTCACACAGCTAGGTTTTTGTTTGTGTATGCATTAAGTGTCTGAGGTCAGATCTGAACTCAGGTCCTTCTGACTCCAGGGCCAACACTCTACTCACTGTGCCACCTAGCAGCCCCTAAAAAAATCTTTTTAATGAATAAAAATTTATTTTCTCTTCCTCACCCCACCTCACCACAGGGGGAAAAACCCCAAGAAAAACCAAAATCCTTGTAACAAATATGTATAATCAAAGAAACAAATTCCCACATTGGCCATGTCTAAAAAAATTAAGTTGCATTTTGTACCAAGTATATTACCTCTCTTTCAGGTGGTAGGTAGCATGATTCATCAGAAGAATCATGGTTAGTCATATTGATCAGAGTTCTCAAGTTTTTCAAAGTTGTTTGTCTTTACAGTGTTATTGTATAAATTGTTCTCTTGATTCTCCCAGTTCATTCTACATCAACTAATACAAGTCTTTCCAGGTTTTTCTGATACTGTTTCTTTCATAATTTCTTATAGCATAATAGTATTTCATTATCTTAATATACCATAATTCATTTAGCTGTTCCCTAATTGATGGGTATAAGTGAGGGAATTCTTAACCAAACTAGTGATGAAGGTAATTAAAGAAGATAAGAGAGATCACTTCCATTACATTAATTGAAAAGCTTTCAGGATAAGAAAGGAAGTGGTTAACTGGGGAAAAATCTTTGTATGAGATATAGAAATAATAGCTCATATTTCTATATATCTTTAAATATTACAGAGTTTAACATATATTAACATATATTACTTCATTTGAGTCTCCTATAATGTAGCTGCTTTTATTCCCAAAAATCAAACTCAGGGTCTCCTGACTCCAAGTCTAGTTATATATGATATATAACACCACATATCATATAACTGTATCATATATCTATGCCAGCTAGTTGCTTCAAATAACTCTGTTAAGGGTCTGATATCCATGATACATGAGCAGCTAACAGAAACACATAAGACTGAAAGCTATCCTCCAAATGATAGTGTTCAAACGATATGGATACAGGCATATGGATACAGGCAGCTAGGTGGTACAGTGAATAAAGGGCAGGGCCCGTAGTCAGGAGGCTCATCTTCCTGAGTTCAAATCTGGCCTCAGACACTTACTATTGTGGAACCCCGGCTAAGTCACTAACCCTGTTTGGTTCAGTTCTTCATCTGTAAAATGAGCTGGAGAAGGAAATGGCAAACCACCCCAGTATCTCTGCCAAGAAAGGCCCACAGAGTCACCAAGAGTTGGACATGACCGAAATGTACAAATAGTTGCCAAAAGAATTGAAAACTATTAGTGCCCATGTGAAAAAATGGTGTGAGAAGAAGGACTGAAAATTATTAATGCCCATGTGAAACAATGCTCCAAATCACCAATAATTTTAGAAAATACAAAAACAAACAATTCCAAACTTTTAACCTCAGAGCAAATTAGTAAAATAACAAAATATGGGAATAGTCAATGTTGAGGGGTTGTAAAATGCCAGTCACACTAATGCATTGAATTGGTGGGACTGTGAATTGGTATGATCATTTTGGAAAGCAATCTGGAATTATGTGAAGAAAGCGACTAAAATGTCCATACCCACTGATCTAGAGATTACACCTATAGACATATACCTGAAAAAAGTCAATGACAAAAATAAAAACCCAAATACACCAAAATATTTATAGTGGTACCTAGGTTTCTAGCAACCTTTCCTCTTCATGATTGTTTCCTTCCTACTTCCCTTGAATCAGAGGCCCCTTTCACCTGCCTATTATACTGGACCGCCAACATTTTGGAGAAATGACATTAGTGCCTGGTATTTCTTTTCCTTCACCAAAGAGGCCCTAAATTTGAAATTGTCAGTGAGGAGGAGTGGAGTTTACTAAGTTTGGAAGAGAGAAAGCAGGATAGTAGGTGTGATGAAATGAGAAGCAGTCTCTGAAAACTAGTAGAAGGACTAGGAAAAACAAACAGGTGCAGGGAAGTTTTTATATAGTGACAAGTCATTTCCCTTTGTGAGAACAAAATCAAAAGGGCAACATCCCATTTGTTGTTATCTTTGCCAATTTGCTCTGAGGTTGAAACTTCAGAATTGCTTTGATTTGCACAGTGATTTGGAGCATCCTTTCATATGGGTGTTAACTGTTTATAGTCCTTTTTTTTTATTATAGTCCTTTTTTTTAAAACTATTTTTGTTCATACTCTTTAACCACTACCAATTGAAGGATGGCTTGTGGATAGAGATAAAATATAGGAAGTGGGCTGACATATCCCTTAAACACACAGACACATTGAGAAGCAGTGGATTGGGAGCGGCTAGGTGACACAGTGACTATAGCACCTTCCCTGCTCCAAAAAGCCAAAAAGAGAGAGAGAGAGAGAGAGAGAGAGAGAGAGAGAGAGAGAGAGACAGAGACAGAGAGAGAGAGAGAGAAAGAGAGAGAGAGAGAGAGAGAGAGAGAGAGAGAGAGAGAGAGAGGGTGGTGGGGGGTGGTGGTTGTTGAAGAGAGAGAGAGAGGAGAGAAAGAGAGAGAGAGAGAGAGAGAGAGAAGAGAGAGAAAGAAGAGAGAAGAGAGAGAGAAGAGAGAAGAAGAGAAGAGAGAAGAAGAGAGAAGAGAGAGAGAGAGAGAGAGAGAGAGAGAGAGAGAGAGAGAGAGAGAGAGAAGAGAAGAAGAGAGAGAGAAGAAGAGAGAGAGAAGAGACAGAGAGAGAGACAGAAGAGACAGAGAGAAGAGAAAAAAAGAGAGAGGAGGAGAGGAGAGAAAGAGAAAAAAAGAGAGAGAGAGAAAGAGAGAGAGAGAGAGAGAGAGAGAGAGAGAGAGAGAGGAGAGAGAGAGAGAGAGGAGGAGAGAGGAAGAGAGAGGGGAGAGAGAGAAGAGAGAGAGAGAGAGAGGGAGAGAGAGGGAGGAGAGAGACAGAGAGAGAGAGAGAGAGAGAAGAGAGAGAGAGAGACAGGGAGAGAGAAAGAGAGAGAGAGAGAGAGAGAGAGAGAGAGAGAGAGAGAGAGAGAGAGAGAGAGAGAGAAGCAGTGGATTGAATGCTAGATCTGGAATCAAAAAGACTCATCCTTGTAAGTTCAAATATGGCTTCAGACACTTTTAGCAATGTAGGCCAGTTGCTTAACCTTATTTGCCTCTGTTCCTCATCTATAAAATGAGCTAGAGAAGGAAATGGCCAACCACTCCAGTATCTCTGCCAAGAAAACCCCAAAAGGGGTCACCAAGAGGCAGACATGAGTGAAAAACAGTTTAACAACAAAAATTAGATTATAGCTCAGGAGATTGGGGCAAAGCTGAGCAGAGCCTATGCCATTTTGTCCTAGTGTATGCTTGATTGTAAGTTCCTGTGATTTCTTTGGTAGGGTTCAGAGTCCAGGGAGTTGTTCTGTGTATTTGTGTTGAGGGGGAGAATTCTAGAAAGAAGGACCTATTCTCATCTATCTATCCATGGATGGTAGAAGGAGGCTCAGTATGACTTGACCTTCTCAGGTCATAGAGGAAACTAGTCTATCACATGAAATTATCCTCAGCTTTGCTGAATACAACATGATTAAATGTGTCTGGCTAAGGCTGTCCTTACTATTGCCAACAGAAACATTCTTGAGGCACTGTGACAGAAACCTGAAAGGTAAGGTCATCCCAAGTATGAGCCTTTAGATCATTTACAAATGATCTCCCTTCTGTCTTCATCATTCACAAACATGCATGCTGCCAAAGAATAGCAGTTTTGTTAACTAGGAGCATGGAGTAATTTCCAAAGGGAGAATTGTTTGGAGTACCAGGTTCCAGTGAAACTTTGCCCTAATTTAAACCCTTTTAAGGAAACATCTTTAGTTCCTTTCTCTGTAAAAAAAAAAAAAATCAGGCTCACACTAATGGTCTTGCTGACCTCATATTATGGTTACAAAAATCAAATGCTATATAAAATGTAAAGTAACATAACAAATAGAAATGATATTATTATTATTGCTGCAATTGTTATTTCTATCCCCCCTTGAGTGCCTTAACATCATACTTTATAAATAGTAGGATCAATGAATGTTTCACTGATAAACAGGAACACAATATCAAATTCTAATGAAAGCTGCCAGAGTTAGCAATGGACCAGGATCCAAATGATCAAATAGTTTCTCTGGCACCTGTTTTTAAAATAAGACTCTCAGGAGAAATTTTAGGATGTAATGTAACAACATTGTAGGGCAAGTTGAATTGGAGGTTATACCTAAAGAAACTTTGCGTGGATATGGGCCTAGGAGCGTCATCCCAGGGAACATTGCCTGAGTGACCCTAAAAACCTCTAGGGACTCAGGGACATATGCAACTAAATGCTAAAGGACTTGAAGGTTGAGATGATGAAGCAATATTCTTACTGGTCATCAAGCAGGGAAAGCTAGAAACTTGTTGGATCTTTTAAAGGCAATGACCCACCTTCTGCCCTTCTCTCTCTTATCATCTACAGATTATATCAGGATTTATTATTTTGTTTTTTTTAAATTAATAATAGTATTTATATGTATTCGAAACATTTAATCTTAAGACCTTGAATTTCAGATCCATTTCTTTCCTCCCTTGTCACCCATTCCCTCTGGGGAGAAAAGTAATTCAGTATATGTTGTACATGTCTAGCTATGCAAAACATTATCATAGTAGATATATTGTACAAGGCTGCTTATAATTCCCTCCCACTCATCCCACCCCCCACCTGGTCCATTCCCTACATGATCCTGTCCCTCTTCTATAGTGGGTACTTCCAACCTCCCCTCCCCCAAGGATGCCCTCCCATCCATCATCCCTCCTCTCATCCCCCTTCCCCCTATTCTGCTGCAGGTTGAGATATCCCATTTAGTATGTATGTCATTCTCTCCCTGAACCAAATTCAATGAAAATGTGGTTTTGCCTTTTTTCCTTCCTATTCTCCCCCTCCCTTGCAACCACTTCCCCTTGCTTCTTCTACATGAGATAGTTTACCCTACCCTGTCTCTCCCCATCTCCTCTTGCCACTTTCCTCTCTCACCTCATAATTTCACCCCTTGAGTATCCTCCCTTCCCAACAAATTCATCCTATGCCCTCTATCCATATATAACTGTAACCATATACACACACATTCACATATGTATTCATATGACCACACACCCTTCTTCCATTATTCTCATACTGAGAAAGGTTTCCTTAGTCACAGTTATTGTTTTTCCATATAGGAATGTAAATAGTTCAACTTTGATAAGTTCCTTTTGATTTCTTTTCCCTGATTATCTTCTCAGGCATCTCTTGCTTCTTGTGTCTGGATGTCAAATTTTCTATTCAACTCTGGTTTTTTCCTCAAGAATGCTTGAAAGTCCTCTATTCCACTGAATGACCATATTTTCCCCTGAAACAAAATACTCAGTTTTGCTGGGTAGGTGACCCTTGGGTTCATTCCCAGTTCTTTTGCCCTCTGGAATATCATATTCCATGCCCTTCGATCCCTCAGTGTAGAAGCTGCCAGGTCCTGGGCTATTCTGATTGTGTTTCCACAATATTGAAATTGTTTCTTCCTGGCTGCTTGTAGTATTTTCTCCTTGATCTGGGGATTCTGGAACCTGGCTATAATATTCCTGGGAGTTTTCTTTTTGGGATCTTTTTCAGGAGGTGATCTGTGGATTCTTTCAACCTCTATTTTGTCCTCTGGATCTAAAACATCAGGGCAATTTTCCTTGAGAATTTCTTGAAGGGTGATTTCTAGGTTCTTTCTTTGATCATGGCTTTCAGGTAGTCCAATAATTTTTAAATTGTCTCTCCTGGATCTATTTTCCAGGTCAGTGGTTTTTCCCATGAGATATTTCACATTGCCTTCTAATCTTTCATTTGTTTGGATCTGCTTAACAGCATCTTGATTTCTCATAAAGTCACTAGCTTCCATTTGCTCCAGTCTAACTCTGAAGGAATGAATCTCCTCAGTGAACTTTTGAGATTCTTTTTCCATCTGGCAAATTCGACTTTTTAAGGCATTCTTCTCCTCAGTGCCCTTTTGGGCCTCCTTTGCCATTTGAGTTAGTCTATTTTTTAAGGTGTTGTTTTCCTCAGTCAGGCTGTTGACCCTCATTTCATACTTTTCCTGCATCCTTCTCATTTCTCTTTCCAATTTTTCCTCCACTTCTCTTATTTGATTTTTAAAGTCCTTCTTAAGGTCCTCTATGGCCTGCAACCTGCTCATGTTTTCCCCTGGGGCTTTTGGAGCAGGACTTCTGACCTCACAGTCCTTTTCCCGCTCTAAGGACTTATTTTTATATCAGGAGCTATCCAGAGCCAAGGTGATTGAGGACATATAATTTTAGTAATTGTTTGGAGACGACCAGAAGCTTATCTTTTTTACTCGTTGAGTTCAGTTTTAGAACTTTGAGAAATTTCTGTCAACCTGGAACCACGGGAAATTAAGTAACTTTCTTTATTGGTAAAGGGATATCATCAGAGATTCAAGAAGAATGCAGAATGGCATGGGTTCAAAGTGACTGTGACAGGGTGTAAATATAATATGTTATTATATCAGGAGACATATTTAAGTCTCCACCTGTAGGGGTACGAGAAAGGACTGGGGCCCTGACCTTCACCCTGGCAGCATGGTGATTTCTCTTATGTGGCAGCTAGAGCAAGGAGGTTCAACTAGGTAAACTTGAGCCTGAGCTTGGCTTCTTTTGTTTCATTTTTTTTTTTTTTTGGTCTGATCATAGTTGATTGAGAAGCAAACCTGAGATGAATATATCCTTCTCTTAGAGACAATCTCGTGAATTCAAGAGTTTGTAGACCTTGGGTCTCTCAGCCCCAAAATGAGATTCTGTATGAAGCCCTTTATACATTGCCATTTTGGGGAGAATTTGGATGTGAGCCAAACCTAAGGGGGGAGGGATGTAAGAAGCTAAAGAGCGTGAGAAAAAGAGTCTGATTGGTCCTTTAGGTGATTGTCAGGCTCTCTTGGGATTGAACCTGATCATTGGATATATGGATCTAGAGCAGAAGGACCCTTTAGTGGGGAGAGAGAGGAAGAACTCCAGTTCCCTTGGAACCAATAGCAGTTATGATGATTAAATCACTGATAATACACACCTATGCTAGAGGAAGTACCAAGTATATGGCTTAGGCTGGGTCAACTTAACTTGACTCAAATGCTCTTTGTACCCTGGGATCTGCCAATAAATTTGCCAGAAAGTTCAACAGCAAATTATACCGCCAGCAAAAATGGATGTTTTTAAAACTCTTGCTGGGGGGAGTATGAGCAAACATTGTCATATTTATGAGGTCATAACAGGAAATTCAGTAACATTTTTTTTCTTTTTTTTGTGTGTGTTTTTTTGTTTTTTGTTGTTTGGAGGGGGGAAGGCAGAGCAATTGGGGTTAAGTGACTTGCCCAAAGTCACACGGCTAGTGTTGGGTGTCTGAGGCCACATTTGAACTCAGGTCCTCCAAACTCCAGAGCTGGTACTCTATTCACTGCGCCACCTAGCCTCCCCTATTCAGTAACATTTTAAACAATATTCTGAAATTGCACTGTGACTAAAATTAGACCCAGATATTTAGTAGGAAAAAAAAAAGCTATCCAAAGCCAAGGTGATTGAGGACATACAGTTTCATTAATTGCTTGGAGACAACCAGAGGCTTGTTCTTTTTACTTGTGAGTTCAGTTTTAGAACTTTGAGAAACTTCTGCCAACCTGGAACCATGGGAAAATCAGTAACTTTCTTTATTGGTAAAGGGATATCATCAGAGATTCAAGAAGAATGCAGAATGGCATCAGTTCAAAGTGTCTGTGACAGGGTGTAAACACTAAAATCACCAAGGAAACCTAGAACTATTAAATGGCCCAAGTCTCAGGGTAGAATGCCTGGAGAATAACCCTATGTTTTCAGAATGAACCTTAAAAAAAAGCTTAAAATATAAGAGATGAGGTGAAAAGAGTAAGTTGCTTAGATGAATAAGTAGCACATTAATATCAGTTAAAATTAAAGAGGTTTAAAAAAAAACAACAGCTATTGAAAATTTTAAAATGGAACTCACAATTAAAACTGCAAAGCAACTTCATAAGGCAAACTTATTCCAGATCTAGGCATTTTTCTTGTCATAGTAGCAGTGTGATGCAAGTGAGGAAAATATATGACTTATTATTCAAAGTCCTAGGTTTGAGCTCTTGCTATATACTATTTACCAGCATATATGACCTTTGGCATTTTTTCTGAACCTCTCTGAACTACATTTGCCTTATCTACAAAACTAGGATAATAACATATACTCACAAGGAAGTCAAAGATAGAAACAAAGGTCAAATATAAACCAGAATAGTCCTAGTGACGCTCTTTGTGGCAGCAAAGAAATGTAACCAAAATGAGTGCTCATTGATTGGTTGAATTGAATTTCTCATTGAATTGCTAAAAAACCAACAACAAAAAACCACCTTTGGTTTATTAATATAATGGAATATTACTGTGCAGTAAGAGAAGCTGAACAGAGAGCTGGCCTCAAAGTCTGTGTGATCTTGAGTAAATCACTTAACCCTTCAATGTACTAGACCATTCTCTAAGATTCTAAATTTCCAAATAGGTACTGATCTGCATTGGTGGAGGGAGTTTCATTGCTGAGAATTTCCTATACCAATGAGATCTCAGGTTTGGTTAAAAAAAATTATGAAAGTGAGAACCTCAAATAGATGTGTGTGAATTTATGCAGAGTAGCAGAACCAGGAGAATTGTATACAATATGACAACCACATAAATAAAAAGATCACTAAAATGAAGTGAGTAATGGAAAAATGATGAAGATCTTGGAGAAAACATAGTAAAACTCATAGTAGTCAAGTAAGGCAGTACTGAGCCCAAATATTGTGTGCATAGACAAGGTTTATGGATTAGACATCTTTATTTGTCTTTGTCACAAGGGGTGGGGATGGGAAACAATTATTACAAAAACAAAAAGCAAAAAAAAGAACATGTTTAAAAGTATAAATAAAATGGAGGTAATGAATGTATCAACATGGTATTCTAATGGATAGAGAGTTGGACTGGGAGTCAGAAAGTTGTGGGTTCAAATTCCACTTCAGATACTTATTAGCTGTGCAACCAGACTACTCATTTAACCTACCTGTTTGTCTCAGTTTCTTTATATCTAAAATGGGAATAATAATAATAGCCCCCTGGGTTGTTGAGAGGATAAGGTGAGATAACATTTGTAAAGTGTTTTGCAAACTTTAAAGTGTTATGTTGATAAGTTATTATTATTTTTACTAAACTCATGAAATGATATCTATAAGCTACTTTGTACCCTTGAAGCACTACATAAATAAAGATTGTTTGAGGAAGGGTTGCCTTCTACCCTCTAATTCACAGGCAGAGCCAAACGTATTTTATGAAGGCTTGGTTATTTATAACTCTCACTTCGCCCAAGAACTGGATAGTAATTGAGCTGATTTTACTCTTCTAAAGAAGAGAAGGACTTCTCTTGTACCATGTACTAGGCCCTTTCACTAGTTTTAAAACCAAAGGGCTGATTAAACACAGAGACGTCCTAAAAAATAAGTCTGAAGGGAACAGACATATGGATGAAAGCCAGCTGGCTCACATACAACCTGGGCCAGACTGAGGTGATACTAATCTTCTAGGGGGGAGAAGGAGGTTGCAAACAGGGAAGAATTAAAGCCTTGGCAAGCAATGCAATCTTATTCTTAACAGAAGCAGCTGCCTGTCAACAGAAAATTCTAAACTTAAGGAATATACATCTGAACTCTGTATTTTGTTTACTCTAGATATTCAGATGATGATGGTGTCTGGTATGTTCCTTTACAATAATCCCAAGGCATGATTACAGAGGGGGGTTGGGGAGAGGGGGTAAGACAGAAGGGCAGCTAGATGCCAGGCCTGAAGTGAGGAAGACATCCTGCCCAGTTAGCTCAAATCCAGCCTCAGACACTAGCTGCATGACCCTAGCTAGGCAAGTCATTCAACCTTGTTCACCTCAGTTTACTCATCTGTCAAATGAGTTGGTGAAGGAAATGGCAAACCATTCTGGGATACTGCCAAGAAAACCCCAAATGGGGTCATGAAGAGTGAGACATATTTGAACAACAAGGAATGGAGGCAGGCTACTATACCAACCCAGGACCTATGGAAGGTGTTGAAGGACAAATAGCAAGCTAATGTTTTAACCATGAAGTAGTTGTACTGATTCTCTGCTTCTAATCTTGGCTCTTACGGGTGATTCAACCTTAAATTTACCATTCCTTAATCTTTCTCTCTCCCTCACCCAACTCCTTTCCCTTAGCTTTTTGTTGTTGACTTGTGGCAGGACAAAAGTCAAGAAGACTGTCGATGGCCCAGGATGCAGTGGATGACCTTGGTGAATTTAATGTCTGACCAAGCCGTAAGTCTTCCACAGTGCCTGTTTTAGCCACCTTCATGGATGCTGGACCAATTATTCTTATCTGCTTCATTCTGCCAGGGAAAGACTTCACCCCCTAATTCATCAATGAGTCTGAGGCCTATGGGTTGCTCTCATTCTGGTTTAGCCCATCTGATGAGATGGTTTACTTGGATATGGCCCATGTGCATGCTACAGCTTCTTGGAGTCACAGGCGAGAGTTGTGTGAAGGAGGATACTGAAGGTGGATAAGCAATCCTGAAAAAGCTAGTGGTAGTCCTCACTGAATATCCCATACACTAAAGCTGTGACAAAAATTATCCAAAAAATGGCAACTACTAGAAAACTCAGTTCAGTGATTAGGACATATCCTTTTCAGAAATAAGGAAATAACTTCCCAGTAATTAGAGAGATCCAAAATTGGAAAAGACTAACTTAAGAGTAATGAATTTCTAATGACTGAGGGGTCTTTAAGTAGAGGAGACGTGACCAGTTGTCATCTAGCCACCAGATGACCACTGTATGTTATATAGGGGATACATATTTGGGATAGGAGTTTGGAATGGATGGTCTCTAAAAGTCCCTCCACTTTTAAGTAGTGGATAGCATGTAGGACTTTGAATCAGGAGAACTGATTTCAAATATTGCTGCAGACGCTTACTAGCTGTGTAACTTTGGACAAGTCAACCTCTTAGCGCCTCAGTTTCCTTATTTGCAATATGGAGACAATAACACTTGTACTACCTACTTCAAAGTGTTGTCAGGAAAATACTGCAAATCCTAAGGGACTATATAAGGAGGGGTTATTAGTGTTGTTGTTGTTGTTACTATTATTATTACTATAAACATTACAACTACTATTCTCTTAACGGTAAAAATAGAATAAATAACTACAGAAATACTTGTGCCTAAGAAACGTTAGGGAATAACATCTCACATGGTGTCTGAGATAGAAACTGCCTTTGGAAATAAAATAAAATCTATTACTTCCTTCAAAAATAATTAAAATTCACTTCAGTTAAGATAAATAAAAAAAGGAGCTATCAGTAGAAACAGAGGTGAAAGTAATTAAGCACATATCCAAAATACAGAAAGAAGCAAAAAGGTTTTTGAAAATATGAATTATCCAAATGTAAAAAAAAAGTTTCAATATGTAATTGGGGAAAAAATAGAAGATGCAATTTTTAAAAAGAATTAAAGGGTAAAAAAAAGAAAATATAAGTTATCTAATAATGAGAAAGATCATAGATTTTTAACTATAAGGAAGCTTTGAGATCATCTAGCTAATTTTCCAAATGAGGAAACCGAGGCCCAGTGAAATTAACTGACTTGCCCAAGTTCACATCCAAGATAAATTGTAGAGCCAGGATTCAAATCAAGTCCTTCTGATTCAAGATCCTCTTCTTTCCCTTCTGTATCATTATGAAGCTCTGTGAGACTATCCAGAAGTCAGCTACCAGAGTAATTAGAAAAACCAAATGTCAAATTCCAGAAAGCATTTCAATTAACAATAATGTCAAACAGAAGTAGCAAGGAAAAAAAATCTGGCTTATTAAAAAAAAGGGATGGAGGATTATAACCAGGAGATAAGAAAATGGTAGATCTGCTAATCAGATACTGTTTCTCCTTCCCAGAGGAGGAAGAGAAATAGAGATTAAATATGGGCAAAGAACAGAAGCTCTAGAGAACAGTAGATTTTTTTTAAACAGAAATCTGTGATTTCAATGGTGAGAGAAGCTCTCAGGGAGAGGTTTGTCATGTGTATTATACTCTGTACTGTTCATATAATTTCCCTCAATTATCAAAAGACATATTTGTAAAGTACTTAGCAGCTTGCTGGGCACATAGCAGACATCAATAAATACTTCTTCCCTTTTTTCTCTGTTCCAAACCCCTCACCCCTCCTGTCCAAAGATAGAACTACACCAAAGGTGAATCAGCACAAACACTAAGCGTTGTAAACACAGGAACAACTTGCCCAATGACTATGGCACAAGTGAATTTGGTGGGAGAAAGGCTTTGTTTACCATTTTAAGTCTGAGTTCATTCTCCCTAGGGACCAAGAAGTTAGTATAGAGTGCCCTAATCCAGAAGGGATGTTGTTACTTGAGATCATGCCCTATCTCAGTAACTTTGTATTTTGTAAAAGTTAAATGGTATTAATTTGTTATCAATGAGATCAAGAAGACATTAGCTGCCTAAATGATACTAGGGGGACAGTGGCCCTGGAAATGATTTTAGGTGACTATTATTGGAGAGAAACCACTGGAATGGGAACTTTGAGCAACAGCATCAGAAGAACCCCAAAGCTCTTTAGGATAATTCCTACAATCCTGAAGGGAGATAGTATGGTAGTCCTGCTCTAGACTAAGTCTAGAGACCCAGTCTACCACTGGAGTAGGAGTTGGGAAAATGATTTGATCTGAGTTGTCTTGTCTTTTATTTTTATCTTCATTGATAATATCCTAGTCATTGCATATATTTGTTTCAGAGGAGTATTCTTCATACATAGCAGCAAAGAGCAGAGCTAGCTAAAGAGTGATTAACCAAACTCAACTAGTTGAAAATAAACAATTCATCCAGTCACCCAACAAATCAATCAAAAAGCTTTTATTAAGCATTTATTCCATGCCAAGCACCATGCTAAATGCTAGTGATACAAAAAAATGTTACAAATCAGCTCATTCTCTGGCAGCTCACATTCTGATAAACATATAAGTTACAAGGAGTCTTCATGGGCCCTAATGGTTCCAGAGGAGAAAGTGAGGCTGGTAGCATCACACAGCCCTCCCTCACTTAAATCTAATTCACTTAAAAGTTGTGGCATCACCTTCCTGATGTTATGGTCCTCTTCAAGAATGGAGGACAAACAAAAGGTAACCTTTTAGTGGAAGGTACTAGAAGCTGAGAGCCCTGGGAAAGGCCTCTAGCACAAGACAGAACTTGAGCTGAGACTTCAAAGAAGCCAGAGATATCAAGAAGCAGAAATGAAGAAAGTGAAAATTCTAGGTATGGAGAACGACCAGTGCAAATTTTGTAAGCTTTCTCAATGTGACATTTCTGCTTATAAGAGACGTACCTCAGAGGGGAAAATCATGTAAGAACAATGCCAGAAACTCAGTGTGCCTAATTTGGGACTTAGGCTCATATCCTTAGCCTATGCTCATCTACTCTGGTGTATTGCTTTTTAAGTAAATAATATCTTAGTTTTGAAGCAGGAGATGGATTTTTGATGATATGTTTAAAATCCCCTAAAAGAATTCTGTCGCAATGGGGGAAAAGATTCTTTTGGCTTTTACTCAACCCTATTATCAAGAGAACACAAAATGCTGTTTATTACAAATGCTTGATGATTCTCAGATACTGTTACATATGGGTGTGGTGCTTTCTCCAGATAAATCCTTTTCACATTCTGAGAATTGGCTGTTGTGATAGGTCACCTTTTATTAAGCTTTTAAAATGCTGTCTAGTCTGGAAAAAAAAAGAGATCTTTCATATGGTAAAAACCAGTAAAAAGAAGTAGGTTCTTATCTGCCAAAAAGATGGTTGTTACAAGCTTCTTGCTAATAGGTACTGTTACATTTATTATATTTGTATTAAATAATATATATGTATTAAGCACCTCTTGTGTGCTTAATAAATGTTTGTTTATTGATTATAAGGAGGGCTGGAGATGAGGAAGGAGGGCTGGAGATGAGGGAGGATGGCCTCTAGTATAGAATCCTTGAGCAAGCCCCAGTATATGCTATATGTGTGTGTGTATATATATATATATATATATATATATATATATATATATATATATATATATAACAACAAAAACCCAACAAATATTTGGAAATATAAGCATGAAGTATTTGGTTGTAGTCCCAAGATGGACTGGGGAAGATCTAGAGTTTAGAATCTGAAACCCTGGAAAGAGATCCCATGGACTATTCAAACTATCTCACTGGTCCAGTTACTAGTATTCTGGAGGACAGGGGTTAGAGATATTCAAATTGCCCAGCTGGCTAACCCATAAATGTTCTTTCTGGGATATGGTATGCAGAACTTAGATTCATAGGTATCCTATTCATTTCTGGCTAGGAATATTCTCCAAAACATCACCCAAAAGTGGTCCTCTAGCCCACTGATTACAGAAATTAATTGGGAAAGAACACTGTGACCTGCAGCAGTTGTGAAAATGGCTTTCTGGAACAGGTGAGGTTTGAAGGATGGAAAGTCTTTAGATCTAGAGCAAGGTGGGAACAATCTAATGAGGGAGAGCATGAGGGAAAAAAAAGTCAGTTGGGGTAGAAAATGTAAGGGAATAATAGAAGATGAGGTCAGAAAGTTTGCAATAACAAACATTTATTGAGTGCTTACTATGTGCCAGGCACTGTGCTGTGTTGGTAATACAAATAAAGGGAAAATTAGTCCCTGCCTTCCAGGAACTTGAATTTTTTTTTTTCAGGAACTTGAATCCTGTTGAGGGAGTAAAAATGTAAATAAGAAAGGGACATAACTGGGAGATGTGAAGGTAAAAACAATGAGTCTTGGCAGGTGAATGTGAGTGAGGAATTGAGAATGACATAAGTTGTGAGTTTGGGTGAACAGGAGAGTTATCAGTATCTTCTATAGTAATAGGAAAGTTAGAAAGAGGGAAGAGACTTTTTGGGGGAAGATCATTAGTTCAGTTTTGGAGAAGCTGAGTTTGAGATGTCTATGGGACATAACAGTTTGAGATATCCAAGAGTAACGTAGTAATGGGAGACTGGGGCTCAGGAGAGTTGGAAGGATCTGGATAGATCTAGGAATTAGCTTTGTAGAGATAACTGAACTCATGGGAGGTTGAGATCAACAAGCTGGAAAACAGAGGGAAGAGAAAGAGGGTCTAGGACAGAGCTTTGGGGAAAACTCAAAGCTAGTTAATGTCAGTGACTAGATGAAGACCCAACAAAGAAACCTAGAGTTATCTACTTGCCATGTGAGCTAGCAGCAACTAACTGCAGTTTGGGACCTTTTGGATCACTGGTGGCAACAGTTGCTGTAGCCTGAGGCTGCTTATCAGTTGCTATTCCTTTCAGAGCCAGGGAGAAATTCTGGAAGTTCCATGGATCAGGCAGCAACTGCTGACTGCAGCTGTCTCTGGTGCCTGAGAAATCATTTGCTTTGGAGATGGAAACTGCCATGTGGCCAGTGATGCAATAGGAGTACCAGACCAATCTCAAGGTTAGAGATGTAAACGGCTTATGGCACTGGAGAGTGGCCAAGGCTGACTCCTTCCAGGATATAAGGATACATATGTGGATGGATATGTGTGTATATATATATATACATATATATATGTGTGTGTGTGTGTGTGTGTGTGTGTGTGTGTGTGTGTATAGATATAGAATTTTTTTTCCAGGTATAAACTACCTTCTTGCTCTTCCAGTATCTCTTAATTGCATAGCTGACCCCAAGCAAGTCCCAGACATGTGATACTTTTCCTTGATCTTTCCTGTGATCTTTGGGAGGCAAGAAAGACAAGTGTTTTTGAAGAGTGTATGCAATAGCCTGAGAGGGAGCGATAAGAGAAGATTGTAGATTTTAGGAGACAACAGGGCAATCTCAGGGGGAATACTTATGTTCTTTGTAATTTTGCCATTGAAGAAACCATGTGGCCACTGAAAGTTGGCTGTTGTGTAATATGAATAGGAAGGATGCAGTCTAGGTCAGAAAATTTCCCAGATGTAGAGATAGGGGCTGTAGAGGTATGGATTGTCCTATCTTTATAATCTCAAGCAAGTTTCCTTCTGACTGGGTCATTTGAAGTCATGCTGCTTTAAGATAGGAGTTTTCTTATAAGTATCATAGAGGATCTCTTGTGCATGAGGCAGAGAGACCTCAATAGGTACATTGGACTGATGCTTCCCACACAGTACCTCTGAGTGGACAAATTATGATTACATTTTTCTCAGTGCTATCTCTTCCTGTGTTACTGAGGAAAGGAGGACATGAGGCAGTATATTTTATTACTTCTACAGCAGTGACTCAAAGGTGACTGTGGGATACTCTAAAAGCATACTCACAGCTTGCATTATGGTCACATAAGGTAAGTACTATTTTTCTTCATGTGTTCATAGTTAACAAAAATTCTTCAATTTACTCACAATTAAATTTACTGAACCTAAAAGCCTGCCAAAGATCCACTACACTACCTTTAGGGAATGGAGTCACTAAAGAAACAGCAATAAAAAAAGTCAAATTTTACTCTGACACTGTATTTGAGATACTAAAACTAGATCTTCCAAGTGGTTTGCATAGAACTATTGAATTTTAGGACTAATAAGAACCTCAGGCTAAGTATGATCTAACTCTCAATTTATAAATGAGGAAGTTGAGGCCCTGAAAGATTAATTAGCTCACCCAAGATCACATTAGCTGCTAAGTGGTAGAGCCAGTACCTGAATGCACATCTTTTGATTCTAATTCTGTATCCTCCCTTCATGATCTCATCTGCAGTCAGGATGTTAATTATCAGCTGTAGGCAAATAACTCCCAAGTCAATAATTTCTTTCTGGAAATCCAGTCTGGCTTTGAAAACTTCCTCCTCATCACCTCTTGCTTAAACTTATTAACAGGTTTGGCCATGTCACTCTCCTTCTCAAAAACATTCATTCACCTCCTACATGTAGGATCAAATACAAACTTTCTAGACTGGTGTTTAAAGCTACCCACAATCTGGCTTCAACCTCCTTTACCAGCCTTATGTCACATTATTTCCCCTTTACACATTCAATATGCCAGTCAAAATGAACTACTAGCAGCTCCCAAGCTTTATAGTCCATCATCTACCTCCTTACATCCCTATAAACTATATTCTCTGCCTGAAATGCTCTCCCTTATTATCAACACCTCTCACAATCCAAGTCTTTCTTTGAAAAAGATTAGGCATAACCTTTAATTTCCTTAGTTGTTTCTCTACTTTTTCCAAAAAACCCCTGTATTTCTCTATTATACTTTCCTCAATAAAATGCAAGATCCTTTTGGGCAGGGACTACTTTCTTTCTGTAGTGCCTAGAATAGTACCTAGTACATATGTGTTTCATAAATGCTTGAACTAAAACAATATTTATTTTTAAAACCTTAGAATAACAGATGAAATGGACATAGGTTAGGTCTAGTCCTTAGTAGTAGTAGGAGAATAAAAATATGTTGGGCAGCTTGTAATCTATATTTTTCTAGGTGTCTGAACTATACAATGACTCAAACTTCATTGAAACCCATCTCAATGTTTTAGCAACTGGAAAATTCAAATCCAGCAGTAAACGGGTATGAATAGTTCATGGCACATTATGAAGAAGGGCAGGTAGTCATGGCCTCCTCACACAATTTCATAAAATGGAGAATTCCCAAATCTATATACCACAGCAGTCTAAGACTGTGAGTCAGCATTTTTCCTCAAAGAAATCAAAATGGCTTTAAATAGATGATGCAGTCTTTTTGAAAGACAAATACAGCTTTATTGGAGAAAACTGGAGTTTGTAAGTTTATGAATAGTTTATTACACCTCTATAAATGCATCATGAATCAATAAAGAAAAAGTTAAGAGCAATAAGTTCATTACCAAGCTAGCTATTGATTCTTAAGTGTCCAAAATAGAGTGGTACTAGAGAGGAATAGAGGAAATAGTATCTTTTAAATACTAAAAATCTTAAATACATTGGAAACACAGACATACAGAAATGATAAGAGGCACAAAGGAGTCTTGAGACCTCCCTCAGGAGGTCTGAATTGTTTCTTTTTTAACTTATTCATATTCTGATAATGAGAAATAATACTCTCCAGTATTCACCCTTAAGAAATATCTCTTGAAAATAGGTCAGAGTTGTACTAAATTAGATTTTTTGTCTTGCTTTTTCTGATGGCTGATTTGTTCCTTGAATTTCTTATCCTTCAAGCTCATCTGAGAAAGAAAAATCTCGCTATTATTTTAAAGTGTCTATTAGAAAATACAAACTTTTATCCCACCAATTAGAATTAATAAATAATGTGAAAATGACAGTCAAGTAATTTGCAAATAATTTCCAAATAAACCTTCCCTTTTTTACTCTGAAAATTTCCTTACAATTATCATTAAGTTCATTAAAAAAAAAAAACTATTAGAGGTTCAAAACTGAAAGTCAGAGATACTCAGATTTTCCTGGAATTATAATATGAAGGCCTTACCCTTTGATAAACACTTTGGTGAAAAAATAAAAGTTTAGGGATGAATGTTAATCCAGCTGTATAAATGAATAAAAAAAAAATCTGACCTGTTAGACCTTCTTTCTTTTTCTACATAGGGCATATTAAGGCTCAATTTAATTATTATAAAATACTTGAGTTCCCTACAGAATCAGCATTATAAAAATTAAAAAACTATCAATATAATTTTTCTGACATATTATTAAAAAGAAAAAATCAAGCATATATTTTCTAATGCAAAATATGGGAAACTTAAAACACTGAAACCAAGATAAAGTTCTATCCATTTTTTATTATCCTGAAGCTGACCTCTTTTTTCCCTCAATAGTATTTTATTTTTTTTTCCAATTACATGTAAAGATAGTTTTCAACATTCATTTTGTAAGATTCTGAGCTCCATTTTTTTTCTCTCTCCCTCCCTTCCCTCTCCCCTCCCTGAGATAGCAAGAAATCTGGTTATAAATGTATAATTATGTTAAACATATTTCCATATTAGTCATGTTATGGAAGAAGAATCAGAACAAAAGAGAAAAACCACTAAAAAAAATAAACAAAAAGTGAAAATAATATGCTTCAATCTGCATTTAGACTACATAGTTCTTTCTCTGGATGTGGACAGCATTTTCCGAAAGAAGTCTTTTGGAACTGTCTTGGATCATTTTATTCCTGAGAAGAGCTAAGTCTATCATATTTGATCATTGCACAATGCTGCTGTTAATATGTACAATGTTTTCCTGGTTCTGCTTACTTCATTCAGCAACTTCCAATTCTTTGCCTCCACAAAAAGAGCTGCCATAAGTATTTTTGTACATATGGGTCCTTTTGCCTTTTTTAATGGTCTCTGAGCTACAGACCTAGCTCACAGTAGTACTGCTGGATGCAAGATTATGCAGTTTTAGAGGCCTTTGGGTACAGTTCCAAATTGCTTCCAGAATGGTTGGATCAATTTCACAACTCCACCAACAATGCATCAATGTCCCAATTTTCCCACATCTCCAACATGTATTATTTTCTTTTTCTTTCATACTAGCCAATCTGATAGGTGCAGTGTGGTACCTCAGAGTTGTTTTAATTTATATTTCTCAAATCAATAGTGATTTAGAGCATTTTTTCATATAACTATAGAGAACTTTAAACTTTAATTTAATTTCATCTGAAAACTGCCTGTTCATATTGTTTGACCATTTATCAATTGTGTAATGACTTAAATTCTTATAAATTTGATTCAGTTCTCTATTTTAGAAATGAGGCCTTTATCAGAAAAACTGGTAGTAAAAATTGTTTCCCAGCTTTCTGCTTCCCTTCTAATCTTGTTTTCATTGTTTTGTTTGTACAAAAACTTTTTTATTTAACATAATCAAAATTATCCATTTTGTATTTCATAATGTACTCTGTCTCTTGTTTGGTTATAAATTCTTCCCTTGTCCATAGATCTGACAGAAAAAACTATTCCTTGCTTTTCTGATTTGCTTATGGTATCATTATTTATGTGTAAACTGTGTACCCATTTTGACCTTATCTTGACATACAGTATGATGTTGGTCTGTTCCTAGTTTCTGCCCTAGTATTTTCCAGTTTTCCTAGCAGTTTTTGTTAAATAGTGAATTCTTATCCTAGAAGCTGGAGTCTTTGGGTATATCAAACAGTAGAGTACTATAATAATTGACTACTGCGTCTTTTGTACCTAATCTATTCCACTGATCGACCATTCTATTTCTTCACCAGTACCAAATAGTTTTGATGATTGCTGCTTTATAATATAGCTTTAGATCTGGTACAGCTAGACCACCTTTTTTGCATTTATTTTCTCATTAGTTCTCTTGGACCTTTTGGTCTTCCAGATGATTATTATTTTCTAATTCTATAAAAATAATTTTTGGAAATTTGATTGGTATGGCACTAATAAGTAAATTAATTTGGGAAGAATTATCATTTTTCTTATATCAGCTTGGCCTACCCATAAGCAACTGATATATTTTCCAATTATTTAGATCTGACTCTATTTGTCTGAAAAGCATTTTGTAATTGTGTTCATAATAGTTCCTGGATTTGTCTTGTGATGTACACTCCCAAATATTTTATGTTGTCTACAGTTATTCTAAATGGAATTTCTCTATCTCTTGCTGCTGGGCTTTGTTGGTAATATACAGAAAAGTTGATGACTTTGTGGTTTTATTTTATATTCTGTACCTTTGCTAAAGTTAAGTGCTTCTAATAGTTTTTTTTAATTGATTCTATAAGTATATCATCATATCATCTGCAAAGTGATAGTTTTGATTACTCATTGCCTATTTTATGTCCTTCAATTTCTTTTTTCTTCTCTTATTGCTAAAGCTAACATTTCTAGTACAATATTGAATAATAGTGGTGATAACAGACATCCTTGATTCACCCCTGATCTTACTGGAAATGCTTCTAGCTTATCTTCATTACAGATAATGCCTGCTATAGATACTGCTCATCATTTTCCTTTATTTTTTTTTTTTGCTTTTTGAAGGGGGGAAAGTAGGGCAATTGGGGTTAAGTGACTTGCCCAAGGTCACATGGTTAGTTTTGTGTTAAGTGTCTGAGGCTGGATTTGAACTCAGGTCCACCTGACTCCAGGGCTGCTGCTCTATTCACTGCTCCACCTAACTGCCCCTACTGCTCATCATTTTAAGGAAAACTCCATTTATGCCTATGCTCTTTAGTGTTTTGAATGGATGCTATATTTTATCAAAAGGGTTTTCTGCATCTATTGAGACAATCATATTATTCCTGTTGGTTTTGTTACTGATATGGTCAATTTTACTGATAGTTTTCCTCAAGTTGAACCAGTCTTGTATTCCTGGTATAAATCCCACCTGGTCAAAGTGTATTATCCTCATGATAAGTTGCTGTAATCTCTTTGCTAATATTTAAAATTTTTTTTGCATCAATATTCATTAAGAAAATTGGTTTATGATTTTTTCTCTGTTTTGGTTCTTTTTGGTTTAGGTATCAGATTCATATTTATGTCATAAAAGGAATTTGGTAGGACCTCAACCTATATTTTCCCAAATATGTTATATATTGTTTGTATTGGTTTTTTAACTTTTTTTTTTCTTTTTGGAGGGGGGAAAGTAGGGCAATTGTCACATAGTTAGTTTTGTGTTAAGTGTCTGAGACTGGATTTGAACTCAGGTCCTCCTGACTCCAGGGCTGCTGCTCTATTCACTGCACCACCTAGCCACCCCATATTAATTGCTCTCTAAATGTTAGGAATGCACTTGTGAATCCCTCTGGTCCTAGGGATTTTTTCTTAGGAGGTTCATTGATGGTTTGTTCAATTTTGTTTTCTAAACTGAGGCCAAATATTTTATTTCTTCTTCTGTTAATATGGGCATTTTATATTTGCAAATATTCATCCATTTCACTTAGATTTTCAGTTGGGCAAAATAGCTTCTAATTATTGCTTTAATTTCCTATTCATTAGTGGTGAATTCACCCTTTTCATTTTTGATACTGGTAATTTTTTTTAAATCAAAGATTTATTTGTTTTATTGGTTTGTCATAAAACCAACTCAGTTTTATTAGTTCAATAGTTTTCTTAATTTCAATTTTATTAAGTTTTCCTTTGATTTTCAGTATCTCTAATTTGGCATTTAATTGGGGATTTTAAATTGGTTCTTTTTCTAGCTTTTGTAATTACATGCCAAATGCATTGATCTCCTCTTAATCTATTTTATTCATGTAAGCATTTAGAGATATAAAATTTCCCGTAAGAACTGCTTTGGCTGCATCCCATAGGTTTTGGTATGTTGTGTCATTATTGTCATTCTCTTCCATGCAATTATTGTTTTTATGACTTGTTTGACCCACTCATTCTTTAGGATTAGATTATTTAATTTCCAATTAGTTTTTAGCCTATCTTTCCATGGCCTTTTATTACACGTAATTTTTATTGCATCATGAAAAGGATGCCTTTAATATTTCTGCCTTTCTTTTTTTGGATGTAATTTTACTTTATTTTACTTTATTTTTTTTTTTAATTCTGGTTTACATTATTCATTTCCACCAGATTTTGAGTTACAATTTTCCCCCATTTTTTCCCTACCCACCACCCTAGAATAGCAGTCCCACTAGATATCCCCTCATCCAATATGCTCTCTCCCATATCTTCTCCCATACCCCCTTCGACTTTGCCATTAGGGCAAGGTGAATCTCTGAGCCCCAATGCCTGGACATCTTATCTCCCAATTACATGTAAAATAGTATTAATAATAGTATTTATATACATTTGAGACATTTAATTTTAAAACTTAAATTTTCAGATCCATTCCCTTCCTCCCTTGTCACCCACTCCCTCTGAGAAGATAAGCAATTCAGTATGTCATGTGCATGTATAGTTATGCAAAACATTACCATAGTAGATATATTGTAAAAGACTGCTTATATTTCCCTCCCACCCATCCCACCCCCCACCTGGTCCATTCCCTACTTTGATCCTGTCCCTCTTCGAAAGTGGGTACTTCCAACCTCCCCTCCCCCCAGAATGCCCTCCCCTCCATCATCCCCCCTCTCATCCTCCTTCCCCCTACTCTCCTGCAGGGTGAGATATCCCATTTAATATGTATGTCATTCTCTCCCTGAGCCAAATTCAATGAGAATATGGTTTTGCCTTTTTGCCTTCCTGTTCTTCCCCTCCCCTGCAACTACTTCCCCTTGCCTCTTCTACATGAGATAGTTTACCCTACAGTGTGCCTCCCCATCTCCTCTTGCCACTTTCCTCTTTCACCTCTTAACTTCACCCCTTAAGTTATCATCCCTTCCCATCAAATTCAACCTGTGCCCTCTATCCATGTATACATGTAAACATATAAACACACATTCACATATGTAGTCATATGCCCATATACCCTTCTTCAATTATTTTCATAATGAGAAAGGTTTCATCAGACACAGTTATTGTTTTTCCATGTAGGAATGTAAATAGGTCAACTTTGATAAGTTCCTTTTGATTTTTTTTCCCTGATTACCTTCTCAAGCATCTCTTGCTTCTTGTGTCTGAAAGTCAAGTTTTCTATTCAACTCTGGTTTTTTCCTCAAGAATGCTTGAAAGTCCTCTATTCCACTGAATGAACATGTTTTCCCCTGAAACAAGATACTCAGTTTTGCTGGGTAAGTGACCCTTGGCTTCAATCGCAGCTCTTTTTGCCCTCTGGAATATCATATTCCATGCCCTTTGATCACTCAGTGTAGAAGTGGTCAGGTCCTGTGCTATTCTGATTGTGTTTCCACAGTACTGAAATTGTTTCTTCCTGGCTGCTTGTAGTATTTTCTCCTTGATCTGGGGAATCTGGAACCTGGCTATAATATTCCTGGGAGTTTTCTTTTTGGGATCTTTTTCAGGAGGTGATCGGTGGATTCTTTCAACCTCTATTTTGCCCTCTGGGTCTAAAACATCAGGGCAATTTTCCTTGAGAATTTCTTGAAGGGTGATTTCTAGGTTCTTTCTTTGATCATGGCTTTCAGGTAGTCCAATAATTTTTAAATTATCTCTCCTGGATCTATTTTCCAGGTCAGTGGTTTTTCCTATGAGATATTTCACATTGCCTTCTATTCTTTCATTTGTTTGGATCTGTTTAATAGCATCTTGATTTCTCATAGAGTCACTAGCTTCCATTTGCTCCAGTCTAACTCTGAAGGAATGAATCTCCTCAGTGAGCTTTTGAGATTCTTTTTCCATCTGGCAAATTTGGCTTTTTAAGGCATTCTTCTCCTCATTGTCTTTCTGAGCCTCTTTTGCCATTTGAGTTAATTTTTTTTTTTTTTTTTGCTTTTTGGAGGGCAATTGGGGTAAAGTAACTTGCCCAAGGTTACACAGCTAGGTTTTTGTTTGTGTGTGCGTTAAGTGTCTGAGGCCGGATCCGAACTCAGGTCCTTCTGACTCCAGGGCCAGTGCTCTACTCACTGCGCCACCTAGTTGCCCCCTGAGTTAGTCTATTTTTTAAGGTATTATTTTCCTCAGTCAGGCTGTTGACTGTCATTTCATACTTTTTTTTGCATCTTTCTCATTTCTCTTCCCAATTTCCCCCCACTTGTCTTATCTGCTTCTTAAGGTCCTCTATGGCCTGTAGCCAGCTTGTATTTTGGGCTTTTGGTGCAGGAGTTCTGACCTCACAGTTCTCCTCTTGTTCCATATTTTGATCCTGTTTGCCCCCAAGATAGGAGTCTAAAGTTGCATTTTTCTGTTTATTTTGTTTCCTTTGCCTAGGCATGTTGCCACTTAATTACTTGATTTTTGGGCTTGTTGCCACAGTAGGACTCTGCCACCAGACAGAGAGCTTCCGTCCCAAACATGGGGTCTTCACAACTTCCAGAGATTGGGTGGCGTCTGTAAAGCCTCCACCCGCTCTGGCAAATTGGATACCCACCCCAGACCTCCCCCCCAGACCACAATCCAGATCCAGGCAGTTTAAAGCAAGAACAATTGCTGGATCTCCCTCCAGTTCGCAGACCAGGAGCTGGAGCCGCCACTAACGCTGCAAAATGGCTTCTGTGCCACGTTTCCTCAGCTGCTTTTTGCCCCCAGGGGAGGAAGCCAACGCGTTTCCAGAACACTGGTCCCAAAGTCCATAGGGCACTAATCTCTCACTTTCTCCTAGGCATATCTGTGTTGATAATTCTGGAATCGCCACAGCTGCTGGTGTTCTGGGGTCCCTACAGCTGGCTGCTGGCCCAGCCGCCCTGGGGCTAACACCGGGGCTCACAGGGGCCTGGGCTCAGCTCCTAGAGTGCTGTGCTATTGGCTCTGAGAGTGCTGCGCTGGCCGCTCCCTACAGGGCTGTCCTCAGCGGGAGGTTAGCTTCTCTGTGTTGTTCTGTGGGTGCTGGGGCTCCAGAAGTTGTTCAGAGTCCCCTTTTACATTGTTTCGAAGTGGTGTGGGGCAGAGCACCTTGGAAGTGCTATTTCTACTCCACCATCTTGGCTCCACCCCTGTGAGCAGGAATTTCAGGCCAGGGTAAAAACCCAGCAGGAGATTTCTCCATCATCCCTGTTCCCCTACCTCCTCTGATCTGGATATGTCTCCATCCCTCCTATTTATGCCTTTCTGCATTTGACTGTGAGGTCTTTATGCCCTAATACATGGTCGGCTTCTGTGTAGGTGCCATGTACTGCTGAGAAAAAGGTATATTTCTTAATGTCCCCATTCAATTTTCTCCAGAGATCTAACATATTTAACTTTTCTAAAACTCAATTCACCTCCTTAATTTATACTGTGATTAGATTTATCTAGTTCTGAGAGGGGGAGCTCTTGAGGTCCCCCCCTAATATGGTTTTACTCTCTATTTATTCCTGTAAGTCACTTAACATCGTCTTTAAGAATTTGGATGCTGTACCACTTGGTGCATGTTTAGTATTGATATTGTTTCATTGTGTAATGGTATCTTTTAGCAAGATGTAGTTTCCTTCCTTATCTCTTTTAGTTAGGTCTATTTTTACTTTGTCTGAAATCAAGATTGCTACTCCTGCTTTTTTTTTACTTCAGCTGAAGCCTAATATATTCTGCTCCAACCTTTTGCCTTTACTGTGTGTATCTCTCTTCTTCAAATATTTTTCATAAACAACGTAGTGAAGGATTCTGGTTTTTAGTCCACTCTGCTATCTGCCTCCATTTTATGGGAGAGTTCATCCCATGCACATGCACAGTTATGATTACTGTGCCTTTCTCTCCATCCTATTTTCTCCCATTTATACTTTTCTTTCTCCTTTCACCTTTCTACCTCGCTGGAGTTTCCCTTTTGACCACCGCCTCTCTTAATCTACCCTCCCTTCTATCACTCTCCCCACCTTTCACTTTTTTTCCCCCTTTTCCCTCCTTCTCTATAGGGTAAGATAAATTTCTACACCCAACTGAGTGTGTATGTTATTCCCCTTTTGAGCTAAATCTGACAAGTGTAAGGTTCAACAATGTTCACCCCCTTCCTTCTTTCCCTCTACTGTAATAGGTCTTTTGTGCCTCTTCATGTGATGTAATTTACCCTATTCTGCCTCCCCCTTTCCTCTATTCATAGTACAATAATTTTTTTCACCCCTTAATTTTTTTAATAGCATCACATCAAAGTCAACTTATACCTAAACCCTCCATTTACGTATACTCCTTCTAACTGCCCTAACAGAGGTACAGTTTTTAAGAGCTACAAGTACGGGGAGGTAGGGTGGAGTCAAGATGGTAGAGTAGAAACAGGACTTCTGTGGGGCTCTGGCTCTCACCTCCCCCACTTCATGTAAAAGGTGACTCTGAAGAAACGTTGGAGCTACAGAACCTACAAAATGACAGAGAAGCTAACCTCCCAGTGAGGACAACCCGATGGGCTAGCAGCAAGTGGCCAGCACAGCGCTCTGAGAGCTGATGCTGGCACTGCAGGAACCCATGGTTTTAGCCCCAGGGGGAGCCTGACTAGCTGCAGGCTGGAGGGACTTTAGATCACCAGCAACTGTGGCAGTTTCCAGAATTATCAACACATAGATGCTAAGGACACAGTGAGAGGTCAGTGCAGTGTGGACTTTGGGATCCAGTAGTTGGGAATGCCCCCAGGGTGAGAAGCCCTTGAGGAGCCACGGGTACAGCCACTGCCTCATGGCTGCTTCAACTCCTGGCCTGCAGACTGTGGGGGGATTAAGTGACCAGTCTGAGGGGTAATGGCTCTTGCTTTAACCTGCTTGGATCTGGATTGCAGTCGAGGGTGGAGGTCCTGACATGTGCAACCAGCTTGCGAGAACATGTGGAGGCTTCAGAGAGGGCACCCAACTAATAACTTTGGCAGCTAAGAAAACCCCACATTTGAGATGGAAGCTCCCCTGTCTGGTAGCAGAGTCCTACTATGGCAAAAAGCCCAAAAGTCAAGTAATTGAGTGGCAACATGAGCAACAAGGGAAACAAAGTAAACAAAGCAACCCAAATTTACACTCCTATTTTGGGGACAAAAAGGATCAAAGCATGGAACAGGAGGAAGACAGTGAAGTCAGAACTCCTGCACCAAAAGCTTCCAATAAAAAAACAAGCTGGTTACAGGTTATAGAGGACCTTAAGAAGGATTTTGAAAATCAAATAAGAGAAGTGTTGGAAAAATTGGGAAGAAAAATGAGAAGGATGCAAGAAAATTATGAAATGAGAGTCAACAACCTGACTGAAGAAAATAACACCATAAAAAACAGACTAACTCAAATGGCAAAAGAGGCTCAAAAAGCCAATGAGGGGAAGAATGCCTTAAAAAGCACAAATTTGCCAGATGGAAAAAGAATCTCAAAAGCTCACTGAGGAGATTCATTCCCTCAGAGTTAGACTGGAGCAAATGGAAGCTAATGACTTTATGAGAAATCAAGATGCTGTTAAGCAGATCCCAAGAAATGAAAGAATAGAAGGCAATGTGAAATATCTCATGGGAAAAACCACTGACCTAGAAAATAGATCCAGGAGAGATAATTTAAAAATTATTGGACTACCTGAAAGCCATGATCAAAAAAAGAACCTAAAAATCATCCTTCAAGAAGTTCTCAAGGAAAATTGCCCTGATGCTTTAGAACCAGAAGGCAAAATAGAGGGAGGTCGAAAGAATCCACCAATCACCTCCTGTAAAAGATCCCCAAAAGAAAATTCCTAGGAATATTATAGCCAGGTTCTGGAGTTTCCAGATCAAGAACATATTATAAGCAGCCAGGAAGAAACTGAATATTATGGAAACACAATCAGGATAACATAGGATCTGGCAGCTTCTACACTGAGGGATCAAAGTGCTTGGAATATGATATTCCAGAGGTCAAAGGAGCTGGGATTAAAACCAAGAATCACCTACCCAGCAAAACTGAGTATCATGTTTCAGGGGAAAATATGGTCATTCAGTGGAACAGAGGACTTTCAAGCATTCTTGAGGAAAAAACCAGACTTAAGTAGAAAATTTGACATTCAGATACAAGAAGCAAGAGATGCTTGAGAAGGTAAACAGGGGAAAGAAATCATAAGGAACTTTTCAAAGTTGAACTATTTACATCCCTACATGGAAAAACAATAATTTTAACTTATGAAACATTTCTCAGTATGAGAATAGTTGAGGGGAATAGAAATGTGTGTGTGTGTGTATAAACATATATATATATATATATACACACACATACATACATATATATGTCTATATAGGAGGGTATATGGGCATATGAATACATATGTTAATGTGTGTATCTTTACAGGTATACATAGATAGAGGGCACAGGACCAATTTAATAGGAAGAGAGGATACTTAAAAGGTGAAATTAAGAGGGGAGAGAGGAATATAAAGACAGGAGATGGGGAGAGACAGAATGGGGTAAACTATCTCATATAGAAGAGGCAAGGGAAAATGGTTACAATGGAGGGGAAGAACAGGAAGGCAAAAGGGAATGGGTCAACCTTATTCTCATTGAATTTGGCTTAGGGAGGGAATGACATACACACTAAATAGGGTATCTCACCCTACAAGAGAGTAGGAGGGAAGGGGATGAGGGGGGGATGATGGAAGGGAGGGCACACTGGGGAGGAGGGAAGTTGGAAGCACCCATTTTTGAAAAGGGACAGGATCAAAGTAGAGAATAGAACAAGTGGGAGGTGGGATAGGAGGGAGGGAAATATCGTCAGTCTTTTGCAATATATTCACTATGGAAATGTTTTGCATAGCTACACATTTACAACCTATATTGAATTGCTTATCTTCCCAGTAAGGGTTGGTGACAATGGAGGAAGGGAATGAATCTGGAATTCAAAGTTTTAAAATCAAATGTTAAAAAGAATTTTACACACACACAATTATTAATATTATTTTACATGTAACTGGGAAATAAGACCTACAGGCACTGGGGCACAGAGATCCACCATGCCCTACTGGAAAGTCAGAGGGGGTATGGGAGAAGATATGGGAGAAAGCAGATTGGAGTAGGGGATATTTTGGGGTAGTGGGTAGGGGAAAAACGGGGAGAAAATTTATAACTCAAAATCTTGCAGAAATGAATGATGTAAACTAGAAGTTAATAAAGCATTTGATTAAAAAAAAAAGACTCGCAAGTATCTTTCCATGTAGGGATGTAAACAGTTTAATCTTATTGAATAACATGTTTGGTTTTTCTCCCCTTTTCTGTTTACCTTTTTATGCTTCTCTCAAGTCTTGTATCATTATGCAGAAGACTGCATTTTCTCTTCAGCTCTAGTCTTTTTATCAGGAAAGTTTGAAAGTCCTCTATTTTAGTGAATGTCCATCTTCTACCTTGGAAAATTATACCCAATTCTATTGGGTAGATGATTCTTGGTTGTAATCTAAGCTCCTTTGCCTTCCAGAATATCATGTTCCAAGCCCTCCAACCCTTTCATGTAGAGGCTGCTAATTCCTATGTAGTCCTGACTATGGTTCCTTGATATCTGAATTGTTTCCTTCTGCCTGCTTATAGTATTTTCTCCTTGCTTTTTTTTGGGGGGGGGGGAAGGGGAAGGCATGGCAATTGGGGTTAAGTGACTTGCCCAAGATCACATGGCTAGTTTTTGTGTTAAGTGTCTGAAGCTGGATTTGAACTCAGGTCCTCCTGACTCCAGGGCCGGTGCTCTATTCACTGTGCCACCTAGTCACCCCAAATAAAGGATTTCTTTAAACCCAGGTCTGTAGGTATCATTATCATCGTTATTGCTATTACTTTTTTTTGGCTTTTTGGAGGGGGGAAGGCAGGGCAATTAGGGTTAAGTGACTTGCCCAAGGTCACACGGCTAGTGTTGCGTCTGAGGCCAGATTTGAACTCAGGTCCTCCTGACTCCAGGGCCAGAGCACCACCTAGCTTCCCCCCAATTCTAATTTTTAAGAAATCATTTTTTCTGTTAGCTTTTATACCTCCTTTTCCATATGATCAACAGTTGTTTTCTTCAGTGGATTTCTTCCCCCAATTTGGCCAATTCTGTTTTTTAAGAGTTGTTTTCTTCTATCAATTTCTGTGCTTCCTCATCCAAGCTGTAGACTCCTTTTCATAATTCTCCTGCATAACTCTCCTTTCTTTTCCTAATTTTTCTTCTACCTCCTTTACTTGATATTTTAAAATTCCTTTTTGAGCTCTTCCAAGAGGACTTTTTGTGCTCGAGACCAATTCATATTCCCCTGTGAAGCTTTACATGTAGGTATTATGACAATGTTGTCCTCTTCTGAGTTTGTTTGGATCTTTCCTGTCTCCATAGGAGCTTTCTGTAGTCAGGGCTCTTTTCTGTTTCTTACTCATTTTTAAGCTCATCTTTATATACCAAACTTGCATACATTATCTTTTTTTTTTCATACATTATCTTTAAAGAACAATTATGTGAGTTAGTTGCTATTATCACATTTTACAGATGAGGAAATTGGGGCTCAGAAAGGTCAAAGGTCTTGTCCAAGGTCACAGAGCTAGTATCAGGAGCAGGATCCACACTTAGGTCTTTCTAACTCCAGGTCTAGCCTGCAACCCAGTAAGTCATATGTCTCTCAGGATACTTGTATGTCAAGTAGGTTGCCAACAATGAACTGAACATGTAAGAAATATTATAGGACCATAGATCTAAAGCTAGAAGAGACTTCAGATACAATCTAGTCTATGTTTTCATTTTATAGATGAGAAAACCGATGCCCAGAGATGGCAGGTGATTGTCCCAAGATCACACAGTATGTAATAAGCAGTAGGCTTGGGTTTAGAACTCACGTCTTGAGACTACAAATTTATTATTCTTTCCACTTTACTATGATACTTCCCACATATAAGGATACATCTGGATTGATAAAGCAGGCACACCTGTTACTTAGCAAGAGTGGAGGAAACAGGATAGTATGAAGATTATAGGGTATCTACATTAATTAAATTTAATTAATTAAAAAAAAAGAAAAGCAGACAGAAGTCTCCTGTGAATCTGGTGGATGACCTAAGACAGAGATTTATGGAACCACACGGACAAGAATTACATGGGAACAGAAGAAGTTATGATCTGCACTGGTGAGGAGATGAACTATTAGTTGTTGTTCAGTCATTTTAGTCATGTCTGACTCTTGGCGAGCCCATTTGGGGTTTTCCTGTCAAAAATACTGGAGTGGTTTGCTACATCCTTCACCAGTTTATTTTACAGATGAGGAAAATGAGGCAAACAGGGTTAAGTGACTTTCCCAGGGTCATACAGCTAATATCTAAGACTAGATTTGAATTCAGGACATCTTTATTCCAGGCCTGGCACTCTAGTCACTGTACCACCTACCTACTCACCCCAAGATGATCTATACCAATGACATAATGGTTCCATGGAATTATTAGATAAATTACCTTATATCACAAAATATATAGGATCTGTTTTGGGAGAGAGATTTTAATTTTTGATAGTTAAAGCAATATATTTACTTTAGCTGGACAAAATTCCTCATCATTCAATAATATAAATTTTAAAATAATTCTTTTTTTATTTGGATGGAAAATAATGTTGCAAAGGTTATCTTCAAAATACTTTTAGAAGGATGGTAGAATGAATTAAAGATGAAGTTGTCCAAGCTAGCAGGAGACTTGAAATTATAACCTATTCTATTCAGTGGAGACACCAGTGTTTCTAAATTGCAAAATGTGGCAAACCTTGTAATGACAGATCTTAAAAAAACATAAACCCTCTAGTGATTCCAGTCTTGACCATTTCACCCTAGAATACTGCTATACAAACTGAAGTGGCCTTTTCAAAATTCAATCAGGTGTGTGTAGGGTCCATTCGTATCAAGTTTTAACACTTGTCTGTTCCCATATGTTCCATGTCTCACCACCATACCAGCTTCTGCACATTTACTATTAGCAGCAAGCTCTTTTTCACACAGAGTCACAAACTGAGAATAAAGCATTAATCCTTCTTCTTTTCCAGAGTTGGTATGGTACTGCATGCTTCTTCCTTTCATTTTTCCACCAAGGGTGGCTTGAGGGATGATGAGGATGTTCCCAGGTAGATCCAATATAGAGACATGCTTGCCATTTTCGGTCTCACTTAATTTCACATTCAACAGTGTGTTAACTGGGAGGAAAAACATTCTAAAATGAAAAATCAAACCAATAACCCTCCTCCCCTCCCCCGAAACCACCAACCCTCTGTGAATTCAAAAATCATGTTTAAAAGACTGGTTTGTCAGCTCATATATCTTGACCCAAATCCTTATTTAGATGTTTAAAAATTCTTTGTTAAGCTAAAACAAACAAACAAAAAAAACCCCAAAACAAATAAAAAAATCCTAAATAAAAATAGCAGTATTATGCAGCAAACAGTATGATGTCTCAAAACTGAATTAGTAGTTAATGTGACCCCAATATTAAATCCCTAGGTAGCTTTTTAAAAAAATTAAAAGATAACCATATGCAGGGGTCTTGAGATAATGCTGTCCTGGGGGTACATGTGAAGGAATTTATAGGACTTTGTATGCTTCAGTAATGGATTCTCCTTGAATAAGAGTCCAAGATGAAGCTACTGTTAATTCTGCTCTACACAGTAAACAGAATTAGATTAAGGTTCTAGTCCATGAGGTGTTTTTTGTTTAGGTATTTAGAACGCTTTCCTAATGAGGCTAAGGTTTATGAATTCAAGAACCATATGTTCTGGTTAGCTTTTGCTCTATTTCATTATAATAGATTGATATCAACGTCACAGAAAATGAAAGGATCAATGAATTTAGCATATATTAAAAAAACCTAAAAAAATCATACTAGACTTGTATAAAATAGTCATCTCACAAATGTCAGTGATTTGTTGAGATTGGGGGAGATATGAGCAAAAGAATCATCAGAAATGCATCATTTCTATTAGAAGAACAACTCCAAGAAAGCAAATGTTGGATAATCATTATTATCTTTATATAACAATGCTGCATTGTAATCTAATATAATAACAATGCTATGATTATAGAATTATATGCCATTATGCAGATTTATGGTTTTATAGATGTTTTACACATGCATAAAAACAATTCACCTGGGATTCTTAAGTAGAACCTGCTTTTGTGACTGAAACTTAGAATTACAGGAGGGAAATTTAAGGAATTGTGATTTTATCACTGAGGGGACCTCCCTCCATGGGAGCAGACTGCAAACAGTCTGTGAATTGATAGCCGAGTTCTAGGAGCTGCTTGAAGCACACAAACGTCAGGTGAACTGCCACACAATTAATAAGAGATGGGATGTGAATCTAGGTATTCTTGACTCCTATGGCCAGCACTCTAGCTCTGCTGCCTTTATCCAAAAACAAAACCCAAAACAACAAAAAAAATACCCAAGTATTTACTTATTGTCTAGTATTGGTCAGTCATCATGTTGGGCATTAGTGATACCAATATATGTAAAAAAAAGAGAAACAATTTATACTTTCAAGTAATTTACACAAAAAGTACACAACACCCACAAATATCTACCATTAAAAATGCTCAAAAACAGATTTTGAATTAGAAATACTTTTCTGAATCCTGACTGACTTCTGTTTACAAAATCAAAAGTGGCCACTAAAGATGGAGGAACTATGTGAAATTAATTCCCATAGAAAATCAGTGTAGCAAAAACATGCCTACAGACAGGAGATGGCAACAATTTGTCTTTTAGAGATAGAAGCTAATCCTTAATTAGAATTAAAGGAATATTAAATGAATACTCTGGGAAAACAGGGGGAACCCCAGTAGGTTTTATCTGACTAAAAGTCCTTGGGAGGCAAGACATCTAAGAGTTACTCATCATTAACTAATACCTACTTTATTTTCTATATTTGGATTCTGCCATACTGCCCACTTATTGAACAGCTGGCTTCTCAGGGGAGGTGTAGCTGTCCAAGGTATTCGAGTGATTTTAAGGTTAATTCACCACCTAGGCTCTTGATTAGTGAAAGACCAAAGAGTAATAGTGTAGTTGGGACAGAAGAATGCACAGAGCTACCACATACCTCCCTCTGCTGGTTATACCTGAGAACTTGACTAATGCTGTTAGATTCCCTACAGAAAAACACAAAAACTAATAACTTGGTCATAGATTCTAAGAAGGAAGGGAGCTTTGAGGTCATCTAGTGCAAGCCCTGTTCCTTCCCCTGAGGAAACAGGTTCAAAGAGGTTGTGACTTACTCTAGCTCACACAGATCAGAAAGCAGAACAAAAATTTGAACTCAGGTCCCGACTCCAAAATCCAGCACTGCAGGATGCTATCTCCCAACAATAGAGTGCATGGCACATAGTAGGTACTTGATAAATGCTTACTGATTGACTTATCAAATTAAGATTCAAAAGATCACTGTATGTTAAGGAGCTTGCTCAGAAATCATTTTCCCAGAGAAATACTGTTATATATAGCAGTTGTCAGGCCACCCCACAAAGGACTTTAATTTCTGGTCCTGAAGTATTTCCCTATACAGAGAGTACAATAGAACTTAACCACTAAATGTAATATTTTTCTGGGAAAATGCATTCAGAATTTTAACTTGAAATGTCAGGACCATATCTTATGAAGCTACATTGGAAATGGGGTCTTGAGAGAGAGTGGGATGAACAGATTGGGGCTTGGTAGTAAGGACAAGATGTTGACTTAAGTAGGGGCAGAGAAGAATGGTCAGGAATAGAGGGATTCAAAATAAGGAGTTGTGGGGGTCAATGTAAGGTACTGTGGACACTTCCTAATTCCACCTGGGCCCCTTCCAAAACCTAACTAGTGGCCATTTATTCATGAGGGACTGATGTAAGTTCAAAACACAAAGGCTAGGGACCGCTTAGAGCAAACAAAAAGGATAGGATGGATTAGAAAGCTTTATCATTTGATTTGTACTTCTCATATATTTAAATTCTACTTTTTATTGTAGTTATTTTTGTGTGTATCTCTCCCCATCTACTAGATTGTAAACTATGGGGGGGCTGAAATCATGTCTCATTTATTTAACAAGTCTCAGTACCTATCAGTCAATCAACAAACATTTATTAGGAGCCTACTCTGTGCAAGGCACTATGGTAGGTGCTGGGGAATATAAAGACAAAGTAAAAGTGTCTGCCCTCAAGGAAATTATAGGATGATGCATTGACTGAGACATTCACATACTACAAACTGTGGTATGTGAATGTAAAGGAACATTATTATACTGTTGTAAATAACAGAAGAGCCTATTCCAGAAAATCCTGGGTAGTATGAATTGACACAGAATGAAGTGAGCAGAGCTAAGAGAACCCCAATAGAAAGAAAAACAACTCTGTAAGATTTAAGAACTCTGATCAATGTAATGAGTAACCATCTCTTGAGAGGACCTAAAATGAAGCATGTTAATCATCTCCTGGCAGAAAGGACAGACACAAGGCTGAAGAGACATATACTTTTTTGGACATGGCCACTGTGTGGATCTGTTTTGCTTGACTCAGATTATTTATCACAAAGGTTTTTTTTCCCTCTCTTTCTTTCTTTTGGGTTTTAATTGGGAAGGGAAGGTTTAGCAATAATGACACTCCTCGAAAAGAGGGCCTATTGGAACAACAGATGGAAGTTTAGAAGGAAGTAGAAACAAGCAGGGCAGCTTTGAAAGTAGTGTGTAAAATTTATTATATACTAAAAAATATTTCAGGATCCATGATTTCATTAGTGTAGTATTCCCTCTAATAAGAAAAATCACAATCCCACTGTGCCTTTGTGGGTTGCTGTGGCTAAAAACATACAAAAAAACTAGGCATTTAACAAAAAAAAAAAAAAGCTTCTGAAGATAAGGTTCTAGTCCTCCACTGACAGTCTTTTAGTGGCCACTACTTAAAATCCTGGCCAGGATGGTAGAGTTTGCTAGAACTTTAGTCCCCAGGCAGCTTATTTTTCACTTGTTTCAGCTGGGTCTGACTCTTCATGATCCCATTTGGAGTTTTCCTGCCCAAGATATTTGAGTAGTTTGCTATTTCCTTCTCCAGCTGATTTTGCAGATGAAGAAACTGAGGCAAATAGGGTTAAGTGACTTGCCCAAGGTCCCAGAGCTAGTGTTTGAGGCTGGAATTGAACTCAGGCCCTCCTGATTCCAGGCCCAGCACTCTATTCACTATACTCCCAATCCCAGGCATAGCCTTTGAGAATTTGGGGTCCCCTCTGTGGTATTATGAGGCATTAAATTAGGACTTTTATGGAGATTTTACACAAAGGAGGCACTTAATAAATGTACATCGAATTTGAGAGACCATAAGACCTCCCAAATTCTCAAAGAGAATACCAAATAATCAACAATGCCTGACTGTTTTTTATTCGAAATAAAGAACTGATATTCAATTATGCTGAAGATGAACACATGCAGGATAAAACCTTCAGTTAGTTCTGTCCCCAAATTTAGCATTTCTTCTACTGCGTCATGCTGCCTACAAAGCTTTGAATCTGAACTAAGCAGTCCATGTACTTACTTGAATTGTTTTTCTTCACTACAATCTTGCGTGTGTGTGTGTGTGTGTATATGTAATTTTCAGCTTGAAGTTTTCACCACTTTTAAAGAGCTTCTCGATTTAAAAACTACTCTTTTGAATCATCCTGTCCCAAATATACCCATTTCTGCTACTTGTATTTCTGAATGTCTTTTCTATTTATAAGCACATCTAGCTGCTGCCCCTCATCCATGAAGATGACATTAATGACCAATATCTGACTTAACAGTTAGTCCTTTTATAGCAGGATTTTGCTGACATAACAAGCTGTTACATTTTAGGGAATAAAGGATATATCCAAATCAATGATATCATAAAGTGTATTCCAAAAAGCTTTTATTGTTAGTCCCAAAGATAGTCCCAAAAGTCTTACTGTGGCTTTATAACTACACTAAGACTTTTGGGACACCCTCTACTTGCACACCTCATGCCCTAGAATAGAGGAATTGGTACAGGCTAGAGGAAGGACACACATATTTGACAGATCTATGTATCTGTCAGTTCAGGGAATTCTTTCCATCGATGCAGATGGAAACCTACAGATTCAATTGTAGGGTGTTGCCTGTGACACAGATATTATGTGAACCAGGGTCACATAAGCTAGTAAATCAAATGAGAGGAAATGAGATATTTGTAAAATGCTTAGTACAGTGCCTGGCACATAGTGGGTGCTTAATAAATGCTTATTCCCTTCTGGAACTTAGGTTTTCCTAACTCCAAGACCCACACTCCATATCCATTCTACAGTGTTATCTTTAAGACTCTGGACAACGAGTAACAATTCCAAAATGGAAAAGAAGCAGAGAGGTAACCTGGCCTAGTGGGTAGAATCTGGGACTTGGGAGTCAGGAAGTTGTGGTTCAAACCCCACCTCTAGCCTTGGGCAAGTAACTTCTCTGGGTCTTGGTTTCCTCACCAGTAAAATGAAGAGGGCTGGCCTAAGACCAGAGCGGTCAAATATGCTTCCAAGTACCTCTAGAACTAATGCAATTGGGAAATTTTTTTTTGTCTTTTTGGAGGGGGGAAGGCAGGGAATTGGGGTTAAGTGACTTGTCCAAGGTCACACAACTAATAAGTGTTAACTCAGGTCCTCCTGATTCCAGAGTCCATGCTTTATTCACTGCACCACGTAGATGCCCCACAAAATATTTAAAAATATAAAAAATGCAATACAACATAGATAGTATTAATTTGTGGTTTTCTAAGTCAATCTTGCTCCATTTCCATGTGGTCTGTGGTCCATTTCTATTTGAATCTGACACCACTAAACTAGATGATCCCTATGATCCCCTCCAGTTATGATCCTCTGAGCCAGATGACCCAGAATTAAATTGTTCATAGCATTCTCTTGACTACCCCCACCAGCACAAATTTTCAAAGGCAGAGGATCCTCAGGCTTATTGTGCTCCTTCACATTCTTTACTTTCACTTCACTAGTTTCTACTCAGTATGTATGTTAAGAAGGAAAATATAATGACTAAAATCACACACATACCCATTTTAGGTAGAAGGTCTTCTTCAGCACCTTTGAAGAAGCAAACATAGATCACTAATGCTCTTGGAACCTGTAAGAAATCGGCAAAGGTTTTTTTTTTAATTAGAAATTAACTCATCTACAAGGTTTAAAACAATATAAGAAAAACAACAACAATAACACCAAAAAACACCAAAAAAAAAAAGGAATACAAAACAAAACAATATAACCTACATATGAGATACCTACAGTGACAGTAGTGGAAAAATCCACACATGCATTATCAGCACAGAGGTCAAAAGCAAAGGAAGGCAAAGAGCTATTTTCTAAATACATCTGATTACTTAATTCTGAGTCTGGAAGATCAAATTGTATCCAGTTATCAAGCACTTAGGGAAAAATTTCCTTCAAAAATTATTTAAGCTGAAAATAGCTAGCAGAAGTAAAGGAAGCAAATTATCCCTTGAAAAATGAACACAACATCTTTATGTGATACATTTCAAAAGGCATATTTACTGCTAATCAGAGGTGTCAGGACAATACCAACTATTCTCTTGCCCCCTGAGTGAGATGGGCAAACTTATTAAACACAAACGCCATTCATCACTACAGTTTTATTCACTATTATTTACTGTCAGACATAAAAGAAAGCTTGACACTGGGGCAGATGGGTGGCGCAGTGAATGGAGCATGGGCCCTGGAGTCAGGAAAACCTGAGTTCAAATCCGGCGTCAGACACCTGACACACTAACTAGCTGTGTGACCTTGGGCAAGTCACTCAACCTCAATTGCCTTGCCATGCCCCCCAAAAAACCCCAACAACGACCAAACAAACAAACAAAAGGAAACCTTGGCATAGCTGATAAATTAAAATTTAGGGATTAAATTGATTAATGTATTTGGCATTTTGGTTAACTCACTATTTCTACTCTGTAATCACAGAATCTTAAGGTTGGAAGGAGCATGTAAGATCATCAGTACTTAAGCAGGAATCCCTCATATCATAGCCAAATAATACTCGTCCAGTCTTTGTTTGAAGACCTCCAGGAACCATCTAATTTCTACCTTATAGGTTTGCAATTCATTTAATTTTTGGATCAAATTGTCACCAAGGGTTTTTTTTTTTAATACCAAACAAACTTCTCTTCAACTAAATTCACTTACTCAAGAGTAATCACATACTATAGAGGTATAATGCCATCAATGAACTTCAAATTCTTTCTTTGTTGTTCTTGAAATTTGAAATAAGCCTACTGTTAGAGCTTAGAAATATTTTTCTTTAAATTATACTAAAATTTGCATTATAATGCTTTAAAAAATAGTATGACTTCAGGAGACTATGATTTAAATCAGGCCACAGATACCTACTTGCTAAGTGAACCTGAACAAGGTATTTAAACTCTCAGAGACTCAGTTTCTGAATCCAAGGTAAATATTTACACAAACTGACTCACAGGGATGTTAAATAAAGAACTTTTAAAATCTCAAAGTGCTATTTAAATGTGAGTTAGCACTATTAAAATTATTTGACAGAATTCCTGAGTAAGGTTCCTCTGAGGTCATCTAACTCTATCCTTAACAGAGTATTTTAGTAACTAGCAAAAATCGAAAGGAGGATGCCTATACCTATTTCTGTTTTGGTTTTTTTTTTTGGAGGGGGGAGGGCAGGGCAATTGGTGTTAAGTGATTTGCCCAAGGTCACATTGCTAGTGTTAAATGTCTGAGGTCAGATTTGAACTCAAGTCATTCTGACTCCAGGGCCAGTGCTCTATTCATTGTACCACCTAGGGTCCATCCCCACCCCCCATACCTATTTCTTTAACAGTATGCCCTTGCCTGGTGTAAGAGTGGGTCCTACTGCCAGGAGTTAGCAGCCTTAGCAATGGACTTTATTAACTATAACACAAATCCAATCAATTACTGCTTCAGAAAAATGAAACAGTGACAGAACACCAGAATTAAATGGCTTTTTCTTCCCTGAGATAGATACCAATTCCTTCCATCTGTCCACAGTTACTACTCATTAAAGTCTTTCTCTTATAGTTTGTCCTATCAATACATATGATCATGATCCAGTCATTTCTCCTTCCAAGTATTAGCTTCTCTCCTGAACTTAAAAAAGTTATGACTTTTTAAGGGGAAAGGCATTGGAGTTTGCCACTTGAAAAAATAAAGCCAAACAATGCTACCTGAAAACTTTTTGACTCTAGCAATGTCCTTTTATACGAGAACTCTTAAATAATTGTGCAGAAAGAAGGGTATTTGGGGTGGCTAGGTGGCAAAAGTGAATAGAGCACTTGCTCTTGAGTCAGGAGGATCTGAGTTCAAATCCAGCCTTAGCCACTTAACACTTACTAGCTGGAAATATTAAAAACAACAAAAAAAGACAATCCTGTCCTCAAGAAGCTTACATTCCCAGCAGTGGAAACAACATGTAAACATATTGTTCAGTCCTTGCATCTGTGTCAGACTCTCTGTGACCCCATTTAGGATTTTCTGGGCAAAGATAATGGACCATAAAAGGTGGTATATGCATTGAGCTTGTAAGCAAATTAAGGTTTCCAAGAAACAGAGGAAGTATATTATACAGAAACTAGTGATGCTATGGTACCAATGAAGAATAGCAAGCAAGTCAATTTGAACTAAACAGTAAGTGAAGGGTAGTAATGCATGATGAACCTGGTGGTAGGCTGGAGTCAGCTTCAAATGACAAATAAAGAAGTTTGTATTCGATCCCAGTTAATAGGGAGACAGTGGAATTTACTGAGTCTGGGAATAAACATGGTCAGACTTTGGGCTGCTAATCAACCTTCTGACTATTACCTTGGAAGCTGTGTGGAAGAACTGGAAGGGGAAGCCTTAAGGAGGGGAGACCAAACAGCTAGAATCTAAAAATTCTGAGTCAACTGCTTATTAGTGAAAGAGAACTAGGAGTAAAACTGTAATTTGGGTATTTTAAAAATAGAAATGTGCAATGATGAAATCATGTCAAGCTTAGAGTATAATACTGGGTAATACCTACTTTTCCAGGTGTTTTAGTTAAAGGAGATTTTAATTGTTTGGGTGTTTTTGTTTTTTTTAAGGTAAGTATTTTGTAGAATGGATGAAACCATTCTTATAAAACACTTCGGAATGCCAGAAGGAAGATGTCAGAGATATAGCTACAACACTAAGGTGTCAGAGTCAACATTATAACATAATAAAGATCAGCGTTCATTTACTTATGGAAAGAAGTCCAATTAAAAGACTTTATAGGAAATAATGCCTTTCTGGGAAACTTCACTTTTCCAGGCCTTTGCTCAAGTCAAAATCTGCACGGACTTTACTTCAAAAGGGAACTGAAAGTTCTCTGCCTTACACACACAAAAGTCTGACTTCCCATTTTCTATCTGCAAGGTATCTCGCTCCAGGGTGCATCAGAGGCTAGACCTCTGCTCCGAGATACTGACAAAAGGAGGGCCTGACTCTTGGCAATCGTCCCGGTTTACGGCCTGCCTCAATCGGAAGATCCTATCAGCTTCTAGGGAAAGGAGAGGAAGGAGTCCAGGAAATGCGGAACTCATTCTTCCGCGGACACCGGAGGGCGCTCGCTTCTCCACGAACAAGGAAAGTGGCCCACTGCACCGGTACGCCCCGAAGGCGCCGTAAGCCTAGTTAGAGCGCGCGCCCCCGGGCCGGGGCTAGAGCTGTGGCCATCTCTCCAAGGTCGGGGGCTGCACCAGAGGCGGGTGGGAATGGGCAAGGGGAAACGAGGCTTAAAACGTCTGCTGAGTGGGATGGGAAGAAAAGTCTGCACAGGGCTAAGAAACACTGTACCACCAAGGCGGAGAATCATTGCACCACAAAAGCTAACACGGGGTCTGTCCGGGCCGATTTTACCTCCACCCACTGCGCTTCGGCGTCGTCCTGGGCAGGACGGACTTGCAGCTTGGCATGGAGGCACTGCTGCAGGAGCACGCGGGCCTGCAGCGGCCGGCCGGCCTCGGCCATGACGGAGAGCACACCTGGCCACAGCCCCGAGAGATGTGGCCGCCCCTGCGTGGCTCAGCTCTGCTTCCGCCTCTTCCCTTTGGGAGGAGCCCACGAGAGGCGGGCCGGAGGCGGAGATACTGGAGCAGGGAGGAAAAAGGCTTTGTATTTGGGTGTGGTTTGTAAGAGGGTGTCCCTCTGCGTTAACCCGTCTACCTTCCCAAGCCTCCAGGTCTGGGGCGTGACTCTTCTTCTCCCTTCTGTTCACCCTGAAGTGAGGTTTTCAAGGAAGAACCCACCCTCTGACTTATACACCTCATTCTGTTTGCTGAGATGCCAGAGAAGAAAGATAATTTTAGATAGGAAAAACTACAGGAGCTGGCTAATGGTGGGACTTGAACTTGGGGCCTTAGGGCCTCATGGTGTCAATTCTCAGTTTCTCTTACTGATCTCGTTGTGTACTTAAAAGCAGAAGTTCATCTTTTTGTATGTCATGGACTTCTTGGTCAGTCTGGTGAAGCCTGTGGAATATTTTTAGGTGCATAAAATAAAATACAGAGGAAATACAAAGGAAATCAGTTATATTGAAATAAAGATATAATTATTCCCCATTCAAGTTCCCTGAAATCCATTCACAGATGTGAATTTCAAAAAATGGATAAATTAAGACCGTAGGTTAAGAACATTTGTTCTGAATCAATGAATGTTACTTTTCTGTGTACCAGTTCAGTCTTCCCGACAGAAGGAAAACTCCTTGAAGGTAGGTAAGAAGCCCCGAAAAGAGAGGATGGAGAGCCTTTTATTTTTATTTTTTTGCTGTTATACATCCCAATTATTTGTTTAAGGTCTTATTTTTAAAAAAATTAATTATAAAATCCATCAACAAAAACAAATAATCCGATAAAATCGTTAATTTTAACAAAGTAGAAGCCAATGACTTAGGAACACGCAAATTCAAACAAGATATAGGATGGAAGCTTGAAAGTCTGTTTAAAGTTCCCCAAACCCTGGGAAACTTTAATTTCCTTCCCTTCTTATCCCTTCTTTTTTTTTAATTCTTGGCTTATTTCTTTTTTTTTCTTGTTTAAGACCCTTTCCCTTAGGAGCTCACAGAGCACTTTTGTAACCTCAAAAACAGCCCCTGTGAAGCATTTGGGCAATTATCAAGGCTCTGTGGCAGCCCCCATTACTTTGCCTGACCTATTGCAAAAAGCTACTTAACCGGTCTTTCTGGGCTCTTTTCCCTCAGATCCTTTTTCCCCCCACAAAGCACCGCTTTCATAATGTTACTACTCATTAAAAAAAAAAAAAAAAACCAACACCCAAAACCCAAAAACTTCTATGCTTACCAAATGAAGAACAAACTCTTTGCCCTGGATTTAAAGCCTTTGGGGGATCTTGCTATTTTTCTACCGTTTTTGGTCACTGTTCTCTACAAGTAGACTTTGCTGCAGCCAAATTATATAGATTATTTATTATTTCCAAGTATTAATGCACTTCCCTGGTCTATCTTCTCTTTTCTCTACCTGGAATACCTCCTTGCACTATTTTCCATCAGAATCCTACCCATTCTTCAATACTGCTTTCAATGCTACTTCCTCAGTGAAGCTTTTCCTGATTCTCAAGCCAGAAGTGATTTCTTCCTTCTCTGAGTTCCTGCAGCACTGTGCTCAATACCTTCCTTACAGCCCTCATCATATAGCTATTGGCATGTACATTAGATTTTCTGTGGGTGTCAGTGTGGTACAATGGAATTAAGGGCTGGATTTGGAATGAGGAACACCTTGCTTTAAATCCCGCCTCTGACAAAGATAACTGTCTCTGTGACCCTGGGTAAGTCACTCATCGTTCTTGAGTCTTCTTTCTCTCATTTGCAAAATAGATATGGCATCTACCTCAGGGTTGTAGAGAGGATCAATTGAAATAATTTATGTAAATCAATTTTCAACCATAAAGCACTATATAAACATTAGTTGTTATTCTCTGATGATTAGTTTATTGAGGGTAATTTCTGTATCTTACTATTGTTTTTTATTTTATTTATCATTGTATTCACCTATAGGGTCCAGCACAGTGCCTTGTGAATAGAATTTTTTTTTCTTTTTGGAGGGCAATTGGGGTTAAGTAACTTGCCCTAGATCACACAGCTAGGTTTTTTTGTTTGTGTGTGTGTTAAGTGTCTGAGGTCAAATCCGAACTCAGGTCCTTCTGACTCCAGGGCCAGCACTCTACTCACTGCGCCACCTAGCCGCCCCGTGAATAGAATTTAATAGATATTTTATTCCTACTTTACATAAGAAACAGTTCCTAGATCTAAGAGCCTGGTCAGGGGTGGAGAAACTGTGGCCTTGAGGCCTCATGTGGTCTTCTAGATCCTCAGATGTGGCCCTTTCACGGAATCTAAACTTCACAGAGCAAATACCCTGAATAAAAAGATTTATTCTGTAAAATCTGGACTCAGTCAAAAGGCCATACCCAAAGTCAAAAGGCCATACTCAAGAACTTAGAAGGCCTCATGTGGCCTCAAGGCCTCAGGTTCCCCATCCCTGGCCTGGGTTCTAAGAGGCTGTGAAATTATAATTGGAAACTTGATTATTCCCATTACATAAATAAACAGAGAAGAGATTCAACACATGGTAAAGAGTGTGGAGTTGGAAAGAAAAAGTATAAATCACACCCCCTTTCTTCTTGAAATCAGTAAACACTGCATCTATCCTCTATGAAGAATGCTAAAAATCATTTTAACTTAGTTTGAAAAAGGTTGAGATATGCAATTTAAACACACATCTTGCAACCACTTCTGCAGAAAATATCCTCAATTTAAAATTTTTCTTATGTTAGAAGCTTATCAGAATATAGATAATTACTTTGACCTTCTATTTACTTCGAGGATCTGATTTCATCACTCGAGTATTCCCTTTGCAGTGGCAGATTGTAGTCCCTCCCTGCTTTAGCCTTTCTGAGTTGCTGTGGCTGAAAAACAAAACTAAACCTTAAAACTTTAACCCGATAGCCAGCCTTCTGATCATGGACCTTTTTAAACTTAGTTTAAGCTGGTTTTCAGAAATCATACAGTCTCAGGACTCAAGGTCTTTCTCCCTTGATAGTATATATATATATATATATATATATATATATATATATATATATATATCACAGTTTTTTAAAACCCCCCACCAAGGTAACCTTTACCACAGTTAGATATAGCAGTAGGATTTTAGAGCAGCAGCTGGATGGTGCAGTGCATAGAGCACCAGTTCTTGAGTCCAAAGGGCCTTAGGCGTTTACTAGTTATGGGACCCTAAGTAAGTCATTTCAACCTGTTTGCCTCAGTTTCCTTATCTGTAAAATAAGCTGCAGAAGGAAATGGCAAAAACTCCTCTAGTGTCTTTGCCAAGAAAACCCTAAATGGGGTCATGGAGAGTCAGAAATAATTCAAGTAGGATTTTAGTCAATGCTATTCACAAATAGAACATTTCTTCATGATGTGCACAACTGTATTGCTAAATAGAATTGTTAAATGTTATAATATATTTCTTATAAGTAGATAGTAAATTTCAAATAAAATAAAATTTTAATAACTCATTCCATGAAAATATACTTTAATAGACTATATACGCTGGTTGTGTATTCTTTGATCTTATTGAGATGAGTACTACCTTTACCAGTATTGCTCACGGCCTTATCCTGTCTGATATTTGTCCATGTTTTTCTATATGTCTTCCACAGAGGGCCTACCAAACACTATGAAGGCCATCTTATTTTTGCTTGTTTTGTTTTTAACATTTCATAGAGAGTAGTGTAGAATGTAATCTATCTGCTATTCTTCACTCTTATAAGTTAGTTCTGCTATAACGCTATAATTTTTGAAAAATGTGAATTTGTTCCAACAAAACTGATATGTTAGGGAACATTGTGAGCATAAATCCAATTTCAGGTTTGCTTTTTCAAGATTTCTTCCTCAAGAAACAGCAAGAAGATGGAAAACTGCATTACTTCACAGTAATTTATAAACTGCAACACTTCCAATACCCAACCCACTTCCACAACCACACTTCAGGTCTTTGGCAAGGTAAAGTAACATATTTATTGTCTTGTCTTCTGGTGTGGTAGGAGCTGTGGAAAAAGAAGGGATGGTCTGAACCATCCTCATTCCCTTCTGTCTTGGTCTTGTTGCTGAATATCTGAGCAACAGCCTGAGACCACTATATTTTGTAATATTTATTTATTTATCCATTCATTCATTCATTCATTCATTTATTCTTTCATTCATCTATTTATTTATCTATCTATCTATCTACTTATTTATTTATTATATTTTTTAAGCAATTGGGGTTAAGTAACTTGCTCAAGGTTACACAGCTAGTTATTTATTTATGTGTGGGTGCTAATTTTCTGAGGCCAGAACCTGTCCCTACTCCTGGCCGGTGCTCTTACTCACTGTGCCACCTAGCTGCCCCATAATATTTATTTCTAAACCATTAACTGAGCCACTGTTTTTATTAGGTTCCTATCTTTATTTTTATGTGTCATTGACTAAGTTTTTGGGCATTGTACACCTCAACCCCAATGCCCCATAAGATCCATGGTTTTTATTGTGAAACTTTTGCATAATGGAGTGCTTTTGGGGAACACACGTGACTTCTTATAGCAGAATTGACTGCACGTGAGCCTGAGAGTCCCTGGAATGTCCTAGCCAGAGCTTTCTCCAAGAGAAGATCACCCTTCCCTCTTTCTACCTCTCCCTCACTGTCTCCCCTTCCTTATTCCATCCCCAGTCTTCCGGCCAATATTCCTTTCTCCATTTCCTCCCCTCAGGGGCTGGACACTGATTCCCCAATCCCATCCTAACCAGAGGGAGCCCAGAATTCCTGCTCCACATTAACCCTTAGTCCACACTACTGCCTTCCTTCTCAGTAGTGATGTACCAGCCTCCTAAAGATTTTCTACATTCTAGAGCAGATACTAAAATGTACCCTAACCATTTCTCAGCCTTGCCAATGCCATGTCATTGAATCCTTAGAACTTCTAGGCTTTTCCAACTGCCCTGTAGCTAAACATTGCTATATTTCATAGGTTCTCAAAGTGGGTGATACTGCCTCCTAGGGGAGCTAGAATGATGGTGGGGGTGTGGTGATATTTTCGGGTGCGGTTGAGGGACATTGAATAAAAATAAAGGGATGGTGGAAAATAAGGAGAGAAGAAAAGAAAAATTTCAAAAACCATTTGAACATGTTTCATCTATTGTGTAACAGAGTTAAAGCTGTAGTGATTACATTATTTTCCAAATAAACACACAAAATGCTAGTTATAACCTATGAGTGGTCAAGTCGGCTGACAGGTCTTAGCAGGCAAGGCAGGTGATCCTATTGCACATTGTCAGGAAGTCCAGCATGAATCTGCAGGAATATGTGCATGTAATGACTTGTTTACAATATAAAATTATATGGTTACATGATGTAATATTGCATCATCAAATTTTTAATATAGGAAAAACTCACAAATTTGCAATAAATTATTAAATTTAAGATGCATAATTTAAAAAATTATATATTTTTGAAATGAATAAAAAAAAATATTAAAGAAAGTAGATTCCAGGGGGACATCAAGTAATTTTTTTTTGAAAAGGGGGTAGTAGGCCAAATAAGTTTGGGAACCTCTGCTATATTTGTTTTCTCCTCTAGTTTAGCATGTGAGCTCTCTAAGAAGAGGGACTATATCCTTTTTTATTTGTATGTCCATGACTTAGTAAAGTGCTTAGAATGTAATAAACACTCAATAAATGCTTTTTCATTCATTCATTCATTCATTCATTCATTCATTTATTCATTCATCTTGCTTTCTGGTCACATAAGTCTATCCTCGATAATTCCTTCTATCTCATGTAAATAATTATTACTAATATATTGAATGCATTCTAAGAGGCAACATGGAATGGAATTGGGAAGACCTTAGCTCAAGTCCCATCTCTGACATATTCTGATTGTTGAAAGAGCAAATCACTTAACTTCTCAGTGCCCTAAGCAGTGTTCTTACACCAAGTTATAAAAGAGTTGCTGGTCTACATCTGTGGATGGTATTTCTCTATTGGGAATACTTTCTACCATTCGAAGAAGTTCAGACCAAAAAAAAACCAAAACTAAGTACTGGGCTGCATTAAAACCACTGAATGACTGACTAGTCATGAAGTCACACATCTTTAGCAGCCAAAATAGGTTTGGTTCACCAGCAGGAATAGTGTCACCCAATCTTGGTTTTGTTCTACCATGTCAAAAATATTTTTTAAGTCAATAAGCAGTAACATAAAAGGATCTTCTTCTCCTGCATGTCTTTGTCAATTGTGTGATTGTGAAGATAGTAATGTAGAAAGTTGTTTATAAAACCTGCCTCTTTCCTTCTCATGTTTTCATCAGTGATACATGCATAGACCATTCTCATATAGATAATGTATAAATGGGAAATGAGTCACAGTAACTGTAACAGTAATTATTGATTTCATCTTGGTCACTTTTTTGGGTAATAATCATACTACCTATGGTCTTTTCTTTTGGAAGTTTTTCTTTTTTTTGGATATCTTGAATATTGATTCCTGAGTACTTTGAAAAATTATATTGCCTCTAGAAATTTCACATTTAGGACTGAAGTGGTAGAACCCAAATGTCATGATATATTGATGAGGTTAGGTCACTTGAGCAGTAGTACTACACTTCTCCCATCTCATATCTATTTACTGTTTTACTAGTTAAATCTGTGGATGTTCTCAAGATATGGCTTAAAATCAAAACAACTCTGAGACACCACATCTCTCCAGTCAGATTGGCTAAGATGACAAAACAAGAAAATGACAAATGCTGGAGAGGATGTGGGCAAATTGGAACACTAATGCATTGCTGGTGGAGTTGTGAACTTATCCAACCATTCTGGAGAGCAATCTGGAATTATGCCCAAAGGGTTATAAATAATTTCATACCCTTTGACCCAGCAATACCACTTCTAGGGTTATATCCCAAAGAGATCATAGAAGAGGGAGGAAGACACATATGTACAAAAATATTTATAGCAGCTCTTTTCATAATTGCAAAGAATTGGAAATTAAAGGGGTGCCCATCAATCGAGGAATGGCTAAACAAGTTGTGGTATATGAATGTAATGGAATATTATTGTGCTATAAGAAACGAGGAGATGGTTTTCATATTTACCTGGAGAGGCTTATATAAACTGATGCTGAGCGAAAAGAGTAGAATCAGGAGAAATTTGTATGCAATCACAGACACAACATATGTGTGATGACCAACTATGACAGACTGGACTCTTTTCAGCAATGCAGTGATATAAGTCAATCCCGAAAGACTCATGAAGGAGAGAGATGCGACATCCAGAGATATAATTAGAAAGAACTGAGCTTGAATCCTGATGGAAGCAAACTAATTGATCTTTTTCTTTTCATTGTTTGGTTTTATTTCTTCTTTAGCATTTTTTCATCCCATTTAGTACAATACACCTTTGTAATTGGACTACTATGAATGTATTTGCAGATCCTAAAAAAAAATGATATGGCTTAGTTGTGGCTGTTTCACATCAATTTTTTTGCAGACTTAATTTGCCTTCCACTGAATTTCACTGTTTTGTGATTCTTTACTCATGATATTCCATCATCATCCTCTGTAAAGTTTTGTACTTGTGTTTGTGTTCTATATTGGTATTGCCTTTGGCTACCATGTTCCTCCACTTAGCACAAAGGTCAAGGCTTTGGTTTAAAAGCTGAAAGTGTGATTTCTAAGCTCTCGTGGGCTCCTCACTTGATGACTTTTATGACAGTTAAAGTTCTGCAAGAATTGGTGATAAGTAGTGTCCATATCTTTCATACCTTTCCATTTTTCTGAGTCAGATTTCATAAAGAGAGAATAGAGGTTGAAATTCTATAATTGTTTGGGACTTTTGTCTTTATCCTTGCTTCTAATTTAATGTTAATTTAGTTTCATAATGATATTCTATTCTATTTGTAGAGCAAAATTCTTAGGGTTTTTTTTTTTTTGTACGTATGTATGTCATGGACCTCTTTGGCAGTCTGCTGAAGCCTATGGACCCCTTCACATTTGTGTATTTAAGCACATAAATTAAAACACATCAGCTCACAAAAAAACTATTGTGTTGAAATATAGTTATCAAATTATTTTTTAAAAAGTTCCTGGACTCTAGGTTAAGTGTTCCTCCTATAGAATTTCTCTAGTACAGCTACATCATAGCACTTAACATTAGAAGAATGCTAATTTTGAAATCTGTTCCAATAACTTAGTTTTACAGATGAGAAAATATGTCCAGAGAAATTTAACTTACCTTTGGTCACAGATAACAACGAGCAAGATTTGAACAGAGGACATCTGTGCACTAAATCTAGTGCTTTTCCCACTGTACCATGATCCCTCTGAGATGTGAGCTTTTTATAAGATTTTTTCTCAGTTAATAATGCTACAGCAGGGGCGGCTAGGTGGCGTGGTGAGTAAGAGTGCTGGCTTTGGAGTTGGGATGACCCGGGATCGAAACTGGCCTCAGAAAATGAGCACCCACACATAAATAATGACTAGCCATGTAACCTTGAGCAGGTTACTTAACCCCAATTGCTTTTTTAAAAAAATAATGCTACAGTAATGCTGCAAAACATAATGGAACTTCTTGCATATGCATGTGATTTGGGGGGTATCTATTTGTGCCAACTTTATGCATAGTTCCTAGATAATTATCTCTAGGACTTTTATGCTTAATCTTTGTAGCTATGCACCCCTTATTTGTAGTTATCTTAGAAGTATTGGAAAATTTACTGTCTATGAAGTTTTTTAAGGTCCATAGGGAAAAAGTGACTTATCGGAGCTAATTGCATTCTACCTGAATGCATTATAGCATGTGTCATTGTTCTGTGTGCTCAAAACAGATGCTGTCAATAAAATTATTGTCTTACAGAATATTCTTCCAACAGTGTTCCCATAGAATGGCAAATTGTCTAACCATGTGATGCTAAGTAGCATAAAATATTGAATGTGTTGTCGATTGTATTAATATAGATGCTAGAACATCCAATTCTTTTGGATGGATAGTAAATTTGGGCAATACTATTGCTTTGAATACTTTAAATTTAGTTTTTAGCTTAGCCTGAAATTTATACTGTTGATACCAAACTTTGGGTAAGCAGAGCTTGAGATTATGTCTTATCCTTCTTGTTTTGGTAATAACAGTTAACTGATACATACATGGTCCTGTAGAGAAACAAACTTCCAGTAAATAGCATCATGTGATACTTTAGGGTTTGCAAAATGCTTTACAAATAGTATCTCACTTTATCCTCACAATTCAGGGAGGTAGGTGCTCTCATTCCCATTTTATAGATTGAGGCAAAAAGAGGTTAAGTAAGTAAATCTGACTACATATATTTGAGCTCAGGTTTTTCTGACTCAGGCACTTTATCCAGTGAATCACCTGGGTGCCACTTTCTTTTTTTTTTTTTTTTTTAATTAATTTATTAGTTTAGTTTCAGTTGACAAGATTCAATTCCATAGTTCCTTGATTTTCAAATTCCTTTACTTCCTCCCCCCTCCCCTCATGACATCATATAGTACAGTATAGGGTCTGCAAATGCATTCAATTAAACATTATTCCAATTACAAAGGCATATGTACTAGGTGGGATGAAAGATGGTAAGGAAGAAGTACAACCAAACAATGAGAAGAACAAGATCATTTAGTTTGCTTCCATCAGGATTCAGGCTCAGTTCTTCTGTTTTTTGGTGGTTTTTTTTTGGTTTGGTTTTTTTGTTGTGGGTGTTGTTGTTGGTTGTTGGTTGTTGTGTTGTTTTTTTTGTTTTTTTGTGTGTTTGTTGTTTGGTTTTGTGTTTTTTTTTGTTTTTTTTTTTGTTTGTTTTGTGGGTTTTGTTTTTTTTGAAAGGGCTGCTAAAAATATTTTTGTACATATGGTTCTTCCTCCACTACTATGATCTCTTTGGGATATAACCCTAGGAGTGGTATGGCTGGGTCAAAGGGTATGAAATTATTTATAATCCTTTGGGCATAATTCCAGATTGCTCTCCAGAATGGTTGATAATTCACAACTCCACCAGCAATGTATTAGCGTTCCAATTTGCCCACAACCTCTCCAGCATTTGTACTTTCTTGTTTTGTCTCTTAGCCAATCTGACTGGAGGATGTGGTATCTCAGAGTTTTTTGATTTGCATTTCTCTAATTAATATGATTTAGAGCATTTCTTCATATGCTTATAGATATCTTTAATTTCTTTCTCTGAAAACTTCCTATTCATATCCTTTGACCATTTCTCAATTGGGAATGACTTGTATTCATATAGATTTGGCTCAATTCTCTTAAATTTTAGAAATGAGTCCTTTATCAGAGACACAGGTTGTAAAAATTCTTTCCCAATTTCCCACCTCCCTCTTGATCTTGGTTATTTGGCTTTGTTTGTACAGAAGCTTTTCAATTTAATGTAATCAAAATTATCCATTTTGCATTTATAATGCTCTCTAATTCTTGTTTGGTCCTAAAGTCTTCCCCTCTCCACAGATCTGTCAGGTAAACTATTCCTTGCTTTCCCAAATTGCTTACAGTATCATCCTTTACACCTAGATCATGCACCCATTTAGACTTTATTTTGGTATATGGTGTTAGATATGATCTATGCCCAGTTTCTGCCATACTGTATTCCAGTTTTCCCAGCAGTTTTTGTCAAATAGTGCATTCTTATCCCAAACTGGGGTCTTTGGGTTTATCGAACAATGATTGCTATATTCATTACTGCTGGGTCTCTGCACCTAATCTATTCCATTGATCCACTCTCTACACCTCTGCCAGTACCAAGAGTTTTGATGACTGCTGCTGTATAATACAGATAAATCTGGCATAGCTAGTCCACCTTCCCTAGCATTTCTTTTCATTAATTCCCTTGATATTCTAGACCTTTTGTTTTTCCAAATAAATTTTATTATTTTGTCTAACTCTACAAAGTAGTTTTTTGGTAAATTGATTGGAATGGCACTAAATATATAATTTAGTTTGGGTAAAATTGTCATTTTTATTATATTAGCTCGACTGGGTGCCACTTTCAAACCTATACAAAGGGAAAGTTACAGTGTGATAAAGAATAAAGATAGCAACTCTGTTGGGCATTTTGGTACTGCTGTTGATGTATCAAGCCCTCTAATTATTTTTTTTTCAAATGCTTTATTAACTTCTGGTTTATAGCACTCATTTCTGTCAGATTTTCAATTACAAATTTTCTCCCTGTTTTTCCCCTACCCACCTCCCCAAGATGGTGGTCCCACAGAATATCCCCTCCTCCAATCTGCTCTCTCTCCAAGCTCTCTAATTCTTACTAGTGCAAACTATAAAATGCTTTACTGAGATCCAAATAGCACACTAAAAAATATAATATTCTTTCTTGCCCGAGTTGCTAAAAGTCTTAATTATTGGCGCATTATAAATTTTTACTTTTAAAATGGTTTGTGTCATTAGTTTTATAGTTATTAAAATAAAATTCTAGTCAGGAAAGGTTATATGAAGGAATTAGCAAATTACTGTAACTACTGTGTGTATATTCAAATTGAAAATAATTGGGATAGGAGACCATTTGCTTATTACAAAACAGAACTCTGCAGATATTATACTTTCTTCACTGGACCTGTCCGAAGGATTTTGATACAATTTACTGGCTGAAACTGAGAGTGTGATGCATGGTACAAAGTAAATCATTCCTGATGTGGGGGAATAGGGAAAAGGGAGTGGTAATTAAGACACTGCTGTGCAGATGGTGTTTAGAAACACATTCTGAACAAGCCAAAATTAAGAACTGGATGGACATGTAATGGAGCTAAAAGTCAGAAATCAAAGGTGTTTCTGAAGCAGTTACATGAGTAAAGGAGAAGGTAACTGAGTAATAAAATGAGAAATCCTCACAATTACCCATAGGGTTAATTATCCTCTAGTCTATAAGAGAAGGATTAATATATCAACAAGTATTTATTTAGAGGCGGAGCCAAGATGGCAGAGTAGAAGCAGCACCTCCAAGGTTCTCTCCCCCCAGATTACCTCCAAACTATGTAAAAGGGGCCTCTGAACAACTTCTGGAGCCCCAGCACCCAAAGAATGACACAGAGAAGCTAACCTCCTGCTGAGGACAGCCCAGCAGCCCTGTAGGAAGGCCAGCGCAGCACTCTGGGAGCTGGCAGTGCAGCATGCAGCGCGGAGCTGAGCCCAGGTCCGAGTGAGCTGCAGTTTTAGCCCCAGGGCAGCCAGGCCAGTAGCTGGCTGGAGGGACCCCAGAACACCAGCAGCTGTGGCAATTCCAGAATGGTCAACACAGGTATGCCTAGGACAAAGTGAGAGGTTAGTGCCCTGTGGACTTTGGGACTAGTATTTGGGGAATGCATCGGCTTCCTCCCCTGGGGGCTAGAAGCCGCTGAGGAGACATGCCATTTTGCAGTTTTCAGTGGTGGCTCCAACTCCTGGCCTGCGAACTGTAGGGAGATCCAGTGATCAGACTCGGGGGGTAATCGCTCTTGCTTTAACGTCCCTGGATCTGGATTGTGGTCTGGGGGGGAGCCCATGGGGTGGGTTTCCAGCTTGCCAGAAATGGAAGTTGTTCCCCCCACACGTTCAGGATGGAAGCTCCCCTGTCTGGTGGCAGAGTTCTACTGTGGCAACAAGCCCAAAAGTCAAGTAATTAAGTGGCAACATGCCAAGGCAAAGGAAACAAAATAAACAGAAAAATGAAACATTAGACTCCTATTTTGGGGGCAAATAGGATCGAAGCATGGAACAGTCAGAGAACTGTGAGGTCAGAAATCCTGCTCCAAAAGCCCCAAAGGAAAATATGAGCAGGTTACAGGCCATAGAGGACCTTAAGAAGGACTTTAAAAATCAAATAAGAGAAGTGGAGGAAAAATTGGGAAGAGAAATGAGAAGGATGCAGGAAAAGTATGAAATGAGGGTCAACAGCCTGACTGAGGAAAACAACACCTTAAAAAATAGACTAACTCAAATGGCAAAGGAGGCCCAAAAGGGCAATGAGGAGAAGAATGCCTTAAAAAGTCGAATTTGCCAGATGGAAAAAGAATCTCAAAAGTTCACTGAGGAGATTCATTCCTTCAGAGTTATACTGGAGCAAATGGAAGCTAATGACTTTATGAGAAATCAAGATGCTGTTAAGCAGATCCAAACAAATGAAAGATTAGAAGGCAATGTGAAATATCTCATGGGAAAAACCACTGACCTGGAAAATAGATCCAGGAGAGACAATTTAAAAATTATTGGACTACCTGAAAGCCATGATCAAAGAAAGAACCTAGAAATCACCCTTCAAGAAATTCTCAAGGAAAATTGCCCTGATGTTTTAGATCCAGAGGGCAAAATAGAGGTTGAAAGAATCCACAGATCACCTCCTGAAAAAGATCCCAAAAAGAAAACTCCCAGGAATATTATAGCCAGGTTCCAGAATCCCCAGATCAAGGAGAAAATACTACAAGCAGCCAGGAAGAAACAATTTCAATATTGTGGAAACACAATCAGAATAGCCCAGGACCTGGCAGCTTCTACACTGAGGGATCGAAGGGCATGGAATATGATATTCCAGAGGGCAAAAGAGCTGGGAATGAACCCAAGGGTCACCTACCCAGCAAAACTGAGTATTTTGTTTCAGGGGAAAATATGGTCATTCAGTGGAACAGAGGACTTTCAAGCATTCTTGAGGAAAAAACCAGAGTTGAATAGAAAATTTGACATCCAGACACAAGAAGCAAGAGATGCCTGAGAAGGTAATCAGGGAAAAGAAATCAAAAGGAACTTATCAAAGTTGAACTATTTACATTCCTATATGGAAAAACAATAACTGTGACTAAGGAAACCTTTCTCAGTATGAGAATAATGGAAGAAGGGTGTGTGGTCATATGAATACATATGTGAATGTGTGTGTATATGTTTACAGTTATATATGGATAGAGGGCATAGGTTGAATTTGTTGGGAAGGGATGATACCTAAGGGGTGAAATTATGAGGTGAGAGAGGAAAATGGCAAGAGGAGATGGGGAGAGACAGGGCAGGGTAAACTATCTCATGTAGAAGAAGCAAGGGGAAGTGGCTACAGGGGAGGGGAAGAACAGGAAGGCAAAAAGGCAAAACCATATTCTCATTGAATTTGGCTCAGGGAGAGAATGACATACATACTAAATGGGATATCTCACCCTGCAGCAGAATAGGGGGAAGGGGGATGAGAGGAGGGATGATGGATGGGAAGGCATTCTTGGAGGGAAGGGAGGTTGGAAGTACCCACTATAGAAGAGGGACAGGATCAAGTAGGGAATGGACCAGGTGGGGGTGGGATGGGTGGGAGGGAATTATAAGCAGCCTTGTACAATATATCTACTATGGTAATATTTTGTGTAGCTATACATGTACAACACATACTGAATTACTTATCTTCCCAGAGGGAATGGGTGACAAGGGAGGAAGGGAACGGATCTGAAATTTGAGGTCTTAAAATTAAATGTTTCAAATATATATAAATACTATTATTAATACTCTTTTGCATGTAATTGGGAGATAAAATGTACAGGCATTGGGGCACAGAGATTCACCTTGCTCTAATGGAAAAGTTGAAGGGGGTAAGGGAGAAGATATGGGAGAGAGCAGGATGGAGGAAGCGATATCCTATGGGACTGCTATTCTGGGAGGGTAGGTAGGGGAAAAATGGGGAAAAAATTGTAACTCAAAATCTGGTGGAAATGAATGATGTAAAACAGGAGTTAATAAAGCATTTGTTTAAATAAAAACAAAACAAAACAAAGAGTCTGCCCATTGTAGTGAACCTTTAATAAACTTTGCTTTACTTTGGCTCAAAACAAAACAAAACAAAAACAAAAACAAAAACAAAAACAAAAAAACAGGTATTTATTTAATACCTATCAATCAGCCACTATGCTAAATTCTGGGGATTCAAAGAAAATACAAAAAATAGTGTCTTCCCTCAAAGGTTTATATTCTAACAGTTTAGAGACTCTCTCTCTCTCTCTCTCTCTCTCTCTCTCTCTCTCTCTCTCTCTCTGCGTATGTATGTATGTATATCTCAAAACATACAGAATAGATACAGAATTCTGTTAATCAATCTAATTCCATTAGATTATAAACTACTACCTTAGATTTGTAAGCTCCTTGGGTGCAGAGACTGTCTTTTGCCTCTTTTTGTAGCCTCAGCCCTTAGCACAGTGCCTGACACATTTATTGTTGTTCAGTCATGTCCCCATTTGGGGTTTTCCTAGCAAAGATACTGGATTGGTTTGCCATTTCCTTCTCTAGCTAATTTTATAGATGATGAAACTGAGACATACAGGCTTAAGTGACTTTCCTGGGGTCCCATAGCTAATAAATATCTGAGGCTGGATTTGAACTCGAGAAGATGAATCTTGGGGGGCAGAGCCAAGATGGCAGCATAGAAGCAGGAAAACTCCATGAGCTCTCCCCATAACCACCTGAAATACCTATAAAATATGACTCTAAACAAACTTTAGAGCTACAGAACCCACAAAGTGACAGAAACAAATCTCCTATGTAGGCAGCCTGGCAGGCCAGCAGAAAGGGTTCATCCCAGTGCACTGGTAGCAGAGCCCAGCCTGTGTGAGCCTGAGGTTTTAGCTCCAGGGTGGCCATGACCAGCGGCAGCTGGAAGGACTTCAGGAGAGTGGATCACCAGCAGCTGTGGCAGTTTCCAGAATTATCAACCCACAAATGCCAAAGATAAAGTGAGAGGTCAGTGTGGACTTTTGGAACAGGTAGTCCAGAAGTGCAGTCCGGCCTTTGCCCCCAGAGTGAGAAGCAGGTGAGGTATGGTGGCCTGTGCAGCTGCAACCGCATGGCTGTTTCAGAGCTCCTGGCCTGCAGATTGTAGGGGGACCAAGCAACCATTCTGAGGGGTAATCACTCTTGCTTTAACTTGCTTGGATATATATTGCTGTCCTTGGTGGAGGTCTGGGGGTGTGTGACCAGGTACCAGAGCTTGTAGAGGCTTCTGAGGGGGCAGCCAACTAATATCTCTGGCAGGTATGAAATCCCACTGATTTGGGACAAAGCTCTCCTCTCTGGAAGCAGAGTTCTACTGTGACAAAAAGCTCAAAAGTCAAGTAGTTCAGTGGCAACATGAGCAAGTAAAGGAAACAAAGCAAACACAGCAATCCAACTTTATATTCCTTGTTTGGGGACAAAAGAGATCAAAGCATGGAGCGGCAGGAAGACAACAAAGTCAGAACTCCTGCCCCAAAAGCTTCCAAGAAAAATGTGAACTGGTTACAGGCCATACAGGAGCTTAAGGAGGATTTTGAAAATCAAATAAGAGAAGTGGAAGAAAAATTGGGAAGAGAAATGAGAGTGATGCAAGAAAATCATGAAAAGACAGTCAACAACCTGACTGAAGAAAATAACGCCTTAAAAATAGACTAACTCAGTTGGCAAAAGAGGCTTAAAAAGTCAATGAGGAGAAGAATGCCTTAAAAAATTGAATTTGCCAGATGGAAAAAGAATTTCAAAAGCTCACCAAAGAGAAGATGAATCTTTCTAACTTCAGGCCTGGTATTCTCTCCACTGTACCACTTAGTGCTTGACCCCTAGTAGATGCTTAATAAATGTTTATTGATTGATTTTCTTGTGCTACTATATGCTGGAACTATTATCCCAGACCTGCACAACTTGTAATTTTCCTCCGGTTGTAGATAGGTTAGACTAGAGACAGACTGACAATGGTTGATTGCTCTGGGTCATGTTACAGCTGCCCCAAATCCTTTGGTGGGTATCATGTGCAGGCCTGTGTTATCCCAGCTACTATCTACTCACACTGACAAACTGGGTCCCTAGAACATGGTTACCACATCCCCTCAAGGTTCTAAGGGTAGCCCTATGGGTGAGGATTATGTATCTTATGCATTAGCTCACAAGCCCCTGCTGGTGTGCCCTTCCTCAGCAAAATTTATCAATTGTTATGCTTTAGTCAACCAGACCATTAACTTTTAGAAAGGAGTATTTACTAAGGTAGTACAGTTTGAATAGTTATTATGAAAACAAATCCTTAAAAATCTGTGCCACACTCCCACAAATACACAAAATCTAAGAGAGAATGGGCTTAAGCTTAGAACACATGTAGCAAAGGAGGGTAATCCATAGTTCCTAGAAATCCTTTTGCTAGTATCCTCAAGCTGGCTTAGGTATAGTGTGTATATTTTCTGTCCTATATAGAGGGTCTTGAATTTGCTTTCCTTATTACAGCCAATCTGTTTTTGGCTTGCAGTGCCAACACTGCCACTGCTGCTGTTCTGCAGAATGATATAAGGAGATGGATGGGACTAAGAGAATTTCTCCTGATCCTTTGAAGTTGCCAGGGACCTCCAGACAAAGTTGGGAGCAAGTGGACCAAAGTTGAGGCTGAGGTTCTCTTTTCTTCCCCCCCCCCCCTACTTCCAAGCAACAAATCCAGGGCCTTGGGCAGAACTACACCTTCCTGGCCTGCCACTGACTCAAAAATCTCTCATTGCATCTAGGTCAATCAGTCAGTCAATTAATATTTACTAAACACTAGCTATATACCAGACACTCTACTAAGCACTTGGAATACAAAGAAAGGATATATATATATATATACATATATATGTATATATATGTATATATATATACATATATATATATATATATCAATCCAATCTGTTCTCTTGAGGAGCTCATGATCTATTGAGGGAGACAATATGCAAATAATTATGTACAAACAAGGTATAGGGAGGACAAGTTGGAAATGATCAACAGAGGGGAGGCATTAGAATTAAGAGGGATCAGGAAAAGTTCCCTGTTGAAAGTGGGATTTTAGATGGGGTTTGAAGGAAGCCAGGGAAGCCAGGAGGTGGAGATGAAGAGGGATGGACTTTTATATGGACATAACCAAATCTTCCAGATAATCTCAACAGGCTTTTAATATCATATCTGAGGAAGCATCTAGGCCTTTTTCATACTTAGTGAATAATGGAAGTGTATTTTCACCATTTGTTAGAGTTGGGGAAGGGGTAATCTGACCTCAACCTCCCACTGGTAGATATGGATTGAAGCCATTCTGGGCTATTGGATGCAAAACAGAGTGCCCAGAAATAAGAATTTATAGATACTGATGGAGTATGACTTCAATTTGTGAGAAGTTTGGGATTTTGGGGTTTTTTTGTGTATGTATGCTTGTACACAATGAGTCAATGTCTTAGATGTGCCCATGGGGGTATTTGTTTAGTGAGGACCCCTTGAGCCAACTGAGGGGCATTGACCTCTGGCTGTGGAAATTTGGAGGGTTTCTAGAATGTGGTAAGGGTGGAAAATAGTTGGTATGGGTCCCACCAATTTGGGGTCCCTCAGGCTGGACCCCAAATTGGTGGGACCCATACTAACTACTTCACTTGGGCTTTGTGGGTACGTAAGAAAAGCATAAATCAGGGTGGTTCCAGAGTTAGACATTTCCTGCTTGTTTAGCTGGCAAGAATGACTGGAAATCCTGTGTCTCAGTGTAACCCCCTATGGTGTTATATCAGCATTGGGGAATGTGATGATATCATTCAGACAGATGTTATATATTTAGTGTCATAGTTCTGGATCTTCAGCAATATAAATGGGAAATGAGAGGCCCCAAATTTTTGAGTGGGGAAACCAGCATCTCATGGATTTAGATGTGAGTGGCAAGGTTGAATGTGCTTGGAAGTGAAAGTGAGTAGGTCTTTTTCATTTGTACCAATGAACATGATAGGAGACATTCTTAAAACCAGGAATAATTTTTCAATAAAGTCTTATTTTCATACTTCATTGTGAATTGAAAGTGACATTAAGTTATTGAACCAGCATAGTGTCAGCTAAAAAGGCTTAAAGAGTGAACCCACCAGTGGTCTCTATGTTTGTAATCTAAGAAGCAAGGCAACTAAATTTGGAGAGCCTCATGACAGGGGACTGAATACCAAGTGATGACTACTTTCATCCATAACAACTCGTGAAATCATCTCCTAGGGCTTGGAGGGGTTAAGATTTTCATTGGTGAAAGAGTACCCACATAGAGGGAATGATAAATACTTGAAGTAATAATTAATGATATTGTCCTAGATTGTTCTTTTTTCAGCTTTATGTTTATCAAGTTTGGGTGTCAAAATCACATTTGTCTCATGGAAAGAAATGAATTGTTTTTCCCCCCTGTATTTAGAAATAGTCCATGAAATTAGTGATTACTTGTTCTTTGAAATAATTTATGAATCTGTGGGCCTGATACCTTTTAATATGACAGATTATAATTGATATGCTTGATTTTTTCCCCTGAGATTTATCTATTTAAGTTGCTTCCTTTCTTTGTTTGGACATCTTATATTTTAAAAGATATTTATCTTATAAACTTTCATGTTTATTAGCATAGAATTATGTAATCTCTGATAATTTCCTTAAATTCTTTTGTATTTGTGGGATTTTCCTTTATCATTTTTTGTTTTGATTGTCTGAGTTGTAGTTTTTCTTTTCTTGGTTAAATTTACTAGTTGTTTAGCAGTTTTATCATCCCTTTCCAAAAATAGTTCTTTAAAGGACAAATTCTATTTTCCCCCTACTTTCTACTTCCTTCATTTCTGTTCTAATTTTTATGATTTCTACCCTATGTGATTCCTTTTTGTGTATTATTAATTTTCTATTTTTAAAAAATATTCGACCTATTGAGTCCCTCTTATTTATATTTTCAATGTGGTCATTTGATGTGATTAATTTGTTTCTGCATATTGCTTTGCTTGCATATGATAAATTTTGATATGTTTGGTTTGCTGTTATCTTTGAACATATTTGTTATTGCTCTTATATTTTTTCTTTGAACCAGTAATTGTCCAATAAATCATTTTAAAATTTCAATATAGGCCTATGCCATTTGTGTATGTCGTCATTATTTATATCTAGTTTAATTGTTATCATGGTCTAAAAAAGCCCTTTGTATAATTTATGACCCACTAAATTTGCATGTCTTCTCTGTGACAAAGGATTCTTGTCTCTGACCATATTTTCTTTATGATCAATTTCTATGTATATTCTAAGTGTACTTGAAAATAGCAAGGGAGCTCCAAGGGAACGCTAATACTTGACTGGTGGATCATGATGAGCCATTCAGACAATGGAGTGAATCTGACTAAGGAGTCCTTAATGCTTATCTTTGTTGACTATCCTTCTCTGTCTATATATTAAGTTTTTTTTTGTTAATTATTAAATTTAATTCAGTTCAATTCAATAAATATTTATTAAGCACCTTCTATGTGCTAAGCACTATGCTAAACTCTGGGGATACAATTGAGAGGGAAAATAGATAGTACCTGTCTTCGAGGAGCTTATGCTCCAGTTGGAGGGACAAAAGGAGAGGAGAGACACCAGCGGTTACTCTACCCAGAGCGTCTTGTTCAGTAGAAATGAAACTAGGAAGGGCAACAGATGCAGAGTGGAATGAACTGAGTTCATTTTTTGCCCTCCCCGAAGGGAGATAGTGGGAGGAATTTGGTACTCCATCCTCTAGTCCTCCAATCAGAGGGGAGAGGAGGCTGAGAGAGGTGGTGTCAATCAAGGTTTGAGTTATCTACATGAAGATGAGGTTAGAAATGATGAGCTTATTCTGGGAGGAGCATCTTGTTCCTAGGGGCTAAAACTAGGCATGAGTGTCTCATTTTCTTCTAATATCTAAACTACCAGGGGATTGGCCTGAGTCAGACCCAGTCCAGACAGCGTGCTTTTAAGGCTTTGTATATGAAACTACCCAAACTCTTTGTTCCTCTGAATGAATTTCAGCAGGGGGCAATTCCCAGCTGCTGTTGGTGTTTGCTATATGAAGCTTAGCTGTATCTAATTCCTTCTTCTTTTTTTTTTTTTTTGCTTACTTCTCAGTTATATTTTGGATGGGTTAGATTGCCACATAAATTACCTCTTAATAGAGGTGTCAGTGTACCTTCAAGTATTTAAAAAGTTATTAAATCCTCTTAGGAAACATCTCTAAATAAAACAGAGACATCTGGGTAGTAGCACAGTCTGTAGAGTGCTAGACGATGTAGGGACGGCCTACATTCACATTCTCACCTCATACACTGGAGATAATAATATATGCAAAGCACTAAATATAAGCGGTAGTTGTTCAGTCATATCTTACTTTTTGTGACCTCATTTGGGGCTTTCTTCGAAAAGATACTGGAATGGTTTGCGATTTCTTTCTCCCGCTCATTTTATAGATGAGGAAATTGAGGCAAACAGGGTTAAGTGACTTGCCCAGGGTCTCACAACTAGTAAGTGTCTGAGGTCAGAGTTGAACTCAGGAAGAGTCTTCCTGACTCTAGACCAGGCACTCTGTGTACTGTGTCACCTAGCTGCACAGGTAAGTGATAACTATTATTAAAACAAACCTAGGTCTTTTAGTTTTTCCTTCTAAAAGCTTAGTTTATGAGATGATGGATATTATATAGCCTATATTATAGTGATCTTCTAATTCTCCACATGATCTTTTAATGTCAGGTTGTGAAATAAATTATGGCACTTAAATTTTTTTTTTGTTGCTTTTTGGAGGGCAATTGGGGTTAAGCAACTTGCCCAAGGTCACACGGCTAGGTTTTTGTTTGTGTGTGCGTTAAGTGTCTGAGGTCACATCCGAACTCAGGTCCTTCTGACTCTAGGGCCGACGCTCTACTCACTGTGCCACCTAGCCGCCCCACACTTAAAATTATTGATGCTTTTTGTTTTTATAGCATATCCATCCCTAGATATATGTCTTCTCATCCTCTGCTCAGTGATCCTTCCCTTTTGATGAGCATTTAAAAAGAAAACAAATTCAGCAAAACTAAACCTTTGACCATATGTGACAATATATAAATATATATATTAAATAAAAAGAAACAAGCTCTTATTAAGTGCTTACTATGTGTAAGATACTATATTATTTTACAAATATTATGTCATTTGAGCCTCATAACAACCTTGGGAAGTAGGGGCTATTAACCCCGTTTTTGCAGTTAAGGGAACTGAGGCAGACAGGTTAAGTGAATTCCCTGGCTAAGACAGATTTAAACTCAGTCCTATTCAGACTACAGGACTTGCACTCTATGGACTGTGCTACTTGGCTGCCTCCTTTATATGCATCCATAGTCCCTCACCTCTGCAGTAGAGGGAGGTAAGCATTCTTTTAAGGGCTTTACCAATGCTGAGCATAATCTTCCTAATTAAGTCATAAAATATTCCTGAAAAGTATAATCCAAAAATTTTTGGTTATGTGTAAAGCCAAGTCTCTTGTCTCTCTAATTTCTTTGAACATCAAGAATCTCAGAATTATAAAATGTTTAAAGCTGTAAGGGACCTTTGAGATCACTTCACTCAACTTCCTCATTTTTCAGTTGAGATTGGTTTCTTTCATATATTTCAAATCAGTGAGCTCGATTCCTAGTTTGATTTTTTCCCCACTGAGCTTCTGCTGTGTACAGAGCACTATAGGGAAATAGCAAAGAAATATCGTAATAGATCTGCTCCTTATTCTTGAAGAACTTATAATATAGTAGAAGAGATAGGGCAAACATACATGGATAAGACCTAAAGTCATATTCAAGGTAAAATGTTACAAAGAGTATAAACTTAATACAACTATACAGAACTAGGGCCTAAGGGCACTATTTTTTTTAAACTGTCATTCCTTGTCTCTTTTGCCTTAAGCAATGCAGAGGAACAAGATTTTCCTGTTCAATTTGCCCCCATCCCAGGAGTTGAAGGAACATGTCAGGAAGGAGACCCTTATTATGGGGTAACTAGAAATCTTCCATGGCACTAAGGTGTCCTGGAAAATTAAAATCCATAGGATTATGGATTTGGAGTCAGAGGGCATCTCATTAGGAAATGAAATCCCAGAGAGGTTAAGTCACTTCCCCAAGGTTACAAGGATAGTAACTCTTTGAGAGACAGGATTTAAACCCAGGTCCTCTTGACTTTAGAGCCCATTTAGTTTCCATTATTCTGTGCTGCCTTTTTGATACCATAGACGAAAGATTGGTTGCTTTTGGCAGGATGAGGGAGGGTCAGGAGTTTGTTGGTAGTGTAGAGGTCTTCAGTGATAGGAATCTAGAGATGTAGGGTGAATATATACAAGAATTTTAAAATATCCAGAGGCAAAGGGTACATTAGTCTATACACTAAAGAAGTTACTGACAGTAAAGAGGCAATAGGGTGTGGGGATGCAGGTACAAAATAAGAATGAGCAAAACCAGTAATTAGTGCAGGGGAAAAGTAACAACAGTACAAAGAACTTACAGCAATTTGTTATGTATTGCTACAAGCAGGGAAGCAAGGCAGCAGGACTATTAGATCATGGAAGCACCTACTGCAGCTTTCCCAGCCAGGGCAACTCCTGGGCTTCTTCTGAGTATTAGATAAGGAGGGAGATCCTCAGCTACTGGTGGCTCTTACTCTGTATCAGAAGAATAGACATTAGGGACTTAAGGGAAGCCATGTGATACTTCTTTGTGGCAGAACAGTATAATTCTGCAGTCTTTTTATCACCCCCTGGGAATCAATTCACAACTCCACCAACACTGCATTAGTGTCTTAGTCTTCCCACATCCCCTCCAACATTTATCATTTTCCTTTTCTATCATGTTATTCAATTTGATACCTCAAAATGAGGGTGGTACCTCAGAGTGATTTTAATTTGCATTTCTCCATTAATAGGGATCTAGAACATTTTTTCATAGGACTATGGATAGCTTTGATTACTTCATCTGAAAACTGCCTGTTCATATCCTTTGACTATTGAGTGGGCAATGACTTGTATTCTTATAAATTTGACTCAGTTAGTTCTCTATATATTTGAGAAATGAGGCTTTTATCAGAGAAACTTGATGTAAATTTTTTCACAGTTATGATTACTGTGTATTTCCCTCCATCCCATTTCCCCTCCTATTTATCCTACTCTCTCCTTTCACCCTGTCCATCTTTAAAAGTGTTTTGCTTCTGACTACCACTTTCACTAATCTTCCTAACCTACTATCAGTTCCCACTTATTCTCTGACCCCTTTCCCCTCCTACTTTCCTTGAGATTTCTGTATCCAACTGAGTGTGTATATTATTCCCTCTTTGAGCCAATTCCAATGAGAGTAAGGTTCAAGTAACCCCCCACCCCTGCACTTTCCCTAACTTCCCCTCTACTGTAAAAGTTCTTTTGTGCCTCTTTTATGTGAGGTAATGTACCCCATTCTACCTCTCCCTTCCTCATTCTCCTAGTGCACTTCTCTTTATCACACCTTGATTTTATTTTTTAGGTATCATCCCATCATACTCACCTCTCATCTGTTCCCTCTATGTATACTCCTAACTGCCATAATAATGAAAAAATTCTTAGCAGGTATAAGTATCACCTTCCAATATAGGAATGTAAATGGTTTAACCTTATTGAATCACTTGTGATTTCTCTTTCCTATTTACCTTTTTATACTTCTCTTGATTCCTGTATTTGAAATTCTCATTTTCTATTGAGCTCTGGTCTTTTAATCAGGAATGCTTGAAAATCCTTTATTTCATTGAATGTCTATTTCCCCCACCCCCCTACCTCCCCCCCCCCCCCCCAAGGATTGTACTCTGTTTTGCCTGGTGGGTGATTCTTGGTTTTAATTCTAGTTCCTTTGCCCTCTAGATTATCCTATTCTGATTCTTTAATGTAGAATCTGCTAAATCTTGTGTGATCCTAACTGTGACTCCATGATATTTGAATTATTTATTTCTGAATGCTTACAATATTTTCTTCTTGACCTGGAAGCTCTGGAATTTAGCTATAATGTTCCTAAGAGTTTTCTTTTTGGGATCTCTTTCAGGAGGTGAGTAGTAAATTCTTTCAATTTCTATTTTACCCTCTGGTTCTAGAATATCAAGGCAGCTTTTCTTCATAAGTTCTTGAAAGATAACTTTTTTTTTTAATTGAAGTTTTCAGGTAGTCTGACAACTCTTATATTTTTCTCTCCTTGATCTGTTTTCCAAATCAGATGTCTTTCCAATGAGATATTTCACATTTATTTTTTTTACATATTTTTTACATATTATTTTCAAATCAATTTTTTTATTCTTTTTAATGTCTCATGGAGTCATTAGTTTCCACTTGCCCAATTGTAATTCTTTTTGGGGGGTTTTGTTGTTGGTTTTTGGAGGGAGGAAGACAGGGCAATTGGGGTTAAGTGATTTGCCCAAGGTCATATGGCAAGTAAGTGTTAAGTGTCTGACGTTGGATTTGATCTCAGGTCCTCCTGACTCCAGGGCCAGGGCTCTATTCACTGTGCCACCTCGCTGTCCCTCAATTTTAATTCTTTTTTTTTTTTTAAGCAATTGGGGTTAAGTAACTTGCTCAAGGTTACACGGCTAGTCATTATTTGTGTGTGGGTGCTCATTTTCTGAGGCCGGATCTGATCTCGGGTCATCCCAACTCCGAGGCCGGCGCTCTTACTCACTGCGCCACCTAGCCACCCCTTTTTGGGCAATTGGGGTTAAGTAACTCGCCCAAGGTCACACAGCTAGGTTTTTGTTTGTGTGAGTTAAGTGTCTGAGGCCGGATCTGAACTCAGGTCCTTCTGACTCCAGGGCCGGTGCTCTACTCACTGTGCCACCTAGCTGCCCCCCTCAATTTTAATTCCTAAGGAATTATTTTCTTCAGTGACCTTTTGTACCTCCTTTCCCATTTCATCAATTCTGTTTTAAGGAGTTCTTTTTTTCAGCAAATTTTTGCACCTTTTTTCTATTTGATCAATTCTGCTTTTTAAGGAGTCCTCTTCTAGATTTTTGTGACTCTTTTATCATTTGGCCTATTCTGTTTTCTTTTTTAATTAATTAATTAATTTTTTATTTACAACATTCAATTCCACAAGCTTTTGAGTTCCAAATTTTTTCCCCTTCTCTTTCCTTCCCCCTCTCCAAGACAGCATGCAATCTTATATAGGCTCTCTCTATATATATACTCACATTAAACTTATTTTCACATTAGTCATGTTGCAAAGAAGAATTATAACCAATGGAATGAGCCATGAGAAAAGAAAAAAGCAAAAAAGAGAGAAAATAGTATGCTTCACATGGCATTTAGACTCCATAATTCTGTCTCTGTATGTGCATAGCGTTTTCCATCATGGGCTATTTGGAGTTGTCTTAGAACCCTGTGTAGTGCCAATGCAATATTCACAGCACCAATGGTGACTATGGATATGCTGGCACAGTTCTAAATTGCAAAATATAACACACTTTCCATATAGAAGACAGAAGCAAGAACATTTATTTAAACACTAGAAAACCAAATCCCAATACCAGAAAGTCAAATCCATCAAAGCACCAAAGAAGTTAATACACCACACCACAACAGGGAGCCACACCATCCTTTAATCTTCAAATTCCCTTAGGCCTATTAAGGGGCAGGGAAGATCTTCAAATTCCCATTCCCATTACACTGCATTGTGGAGAAGAGCCAAGTCTATCAAAATTAGTCATCACGCAATGTGGCTGTAACTATGTACAATGTTCTCCTGGCTCTGCTCCCCTCACTCAGCATCAGTTAATATAAGTCTTTCCAGGTGTTTCTGAAGTCTTCCTGTTCATCATTTCTTAGAACGCAATAGTATTCCATTATATTAATATACCATAACTTGTTCAACCACTCTCTAATTGATGGGCATCCCTTTAGTTTTCAGTTCTTGGCCACTACAAAAAGAGCTACTATAAATATTTTTGTACACGTGGGTTCTTTTCCCATTTGTATGTTCTCTTTGGGATATAGCTCTAGAAGAGATATTGCAGGGTCAAAGGCTATGCAAATTTTTATAGCCCTTTGGGCATAATTCCAAATTGCTCTCCAGAATGGTTAGATCAGTTCACAACTCCACCAACAATGCATTAGTGTCCCACTTTTCTCACATCTTCTCTAGCATTTATAATTTTCCTGTTTTGTCATGTTAACCAATCTGACTGGTGAGATGTGGTACTTAAGAGTTGTTTTGATTTGTATTTCTCTAATCAATAGTGATTTATGAACATTTTTTCATATGACTATAGATATCTTTAATTTCTTCCTGTGAAAACTACCTGTTCATATCCTTTTACCCTATTTTGGTTTTAAGGTGTTATTTTCTTCAGTATTTTTTTGTACCTTCTTTAGCAAGCGTTGACTCTTTTTTTCATGATTTTCTTGCATCACTGTCTTTTCTTTGATCAATTTTTCCTCTACTTTTCTTATTTCATTTAAAAAATTCTTTTGGAATTTTTCCAGGACTTCTTTTTGGACCTGAGACCAATTCATATTTTTCTGTGAGGCTTTGGATTTGGCAGTTTCAACTTGGTTGTCTTCTTCTGAGTTTGTGTTTTGATCTTCTCTGTCACCATAATAACTTTCAGTGGTCAGGTTCTTTTTCTTTTCTTCTTTTGTTCAATTTCTACCCTATTTCTCAACGTTTAGGTTTATTTTAATTTGGACTATACTTCTAGTGTGAAGAGGGCATTGTCCCAAGCTTCAGCTTTTTTATACAGATGTTTTCAGAATTAGCTCTGGAGATCTGTAAGTTTTCAGTTCTTCCAAAGTGGTATGCTCTAAGGAGAGATGTGTTTGCTACTCTTTTGGCCTATGCTCTGGTCTGTGAGCCACCACATGGACTCTTTTCTTCCACAGAACTATGACCAGGATCCCCGCTGCAAGCTCTGGTGTGTTTGTGCTCCTCCTCACTTTGGGATTGTGACCCAGCACTGAGACCTGGATCCATATATAGGAAATGGAACAGAATCCTTTACCTAATGCCAGCAAAGGGATGCCTGTAAACTCTTGACCAGTTGTCTGACCCCATCACCATCTATGGGCTGAGAGCTCTGGAAGACACTACTGCCAGTTTTGTTGTCCCCAGGGCCTGCTGTTGTCTTATTGGGTATTGCCAATGCTGGACTGCTCTCCACTTTCACCCTGGTGTGATAGACCTTTCCTGCTGATCTTTTAGGTTGTCTTGGACTGGAAATTGTTTTGCCCCATCCTTGTCAGATTATGCTATGCCAGGATTCATTTTGAGGCATTATTTTAAAGTTTTTTGGTGGGGAATTTGGGATAACTCAGGCAAGTCCCTGCCTTTTCTCCACCAAAAATTTAAATTTTATTTTATTTTCAGTTCTAAATTTTTTCCTACTCACCCTCCCATCCTTTACCCTTTGAGTAGGCAAGATAAGCAAAGCCCATTACAAATGTGTATAGTCCAACAAAATAAATCCTGCATTAGTCATGTCAGAAAAGAAAGAGAAAGAGATAGGGAGGAAGAAAGAGAGAGAGAGAGAGAGAGAGAGAGAGAGAGAGACAGAGAGACAGAGAGACAGAGAGACAGAGAGACAGAGAGAGAGACAGAGAGAGAGAGAAGAGAAGAGAGAGAGGAAAGAGAGACAGAGAGAGAGAGAGAAGAGAAGAGAGGAGAGACAGAGAGAGAGAGAGAGAGAGAGGGAGAGAGGGAGAGAGAGAGAGAGAGATAAGAGAGAGAGGAGGGAGAGAGAGAGAGAGAGAGAGAGAGAGAGAGAGAGAGAGAGAGAGAGAGAGAGAGAGAGAAACAGAAAATACACTTCAGTTTGTATTCTGAGTCCATCAGCTCTCTTTCTAGAGGTGAATAGCATTTTTCATCATGAGTCCTTCAGAACTGTGATTGGTCATTATATAGTACCACTTTTTTACGAGCTTAATCAATATATAGTTAAAGGAGGTTTTAAAAATAACTACATACTCAACATGGAGTAAGGCTGAATAATTTGTTCTAGCTATACTGAATTTTGCTCTTGTTCTGTTTCTCTAGGCCACATCTGAGTATGGAGCCAGCTGTAGGTCCAGCCAAGTGCTTGGGCTGCAAGTACTCCATAGAATAGTTTGTGATGCAGTTTAAGTTGGACAAGACAGTCTGCAGGAGTAACTGTTCTAGGTGAGGGTCCAGAAACAAAATAAAGCTCCCTGACACCCCTTCTCTTTGGCAAAAAGGTCATTTGTCATAAAGTGACAGTTGGCATGGAATAAAATCAAGAGTGGTGCCCATGACCCAGGAGTACTGGCTGTCAGTATAGAAGTATCAGGATCCCAAGGACAAAACAGGCAAGTGTGGTCTAAGGTTGAGCAAGAGTCCAAGGAAAAGAGTGTCCAAATGGGTTGGAATTTGTATGAGAAGTGCCTTTTGAACCTGACTTGATTAATTTGAATGATTGCCAATGTACTTTTGAGCCCTAGAGTATAGAACAGGCCTGCACAACCTGCAGCCCACTTGTGGCAGGCCAAAGGATTTCAATCAGCCCACAAAAAATGTACAGGAAAACATTCATTATATGTAGAGGAAATCCTTTGGCTGGCCACAGGTTATGCAGCCCTGGTCTCGAACTAAGTCTGCCTTCCTCCCTTCCCCTATGATCTTTTGAATGTACTTCATCTTCGTATAGCTTCTTTTATTTGTTTATTAAAGTTTTCCCATCTTTGTTTTTTTGTTCTTTTAATAAAATTTTATTTTTTCCTAATTGCATGTAAAAACAAAATTTTAACTTTTTAAAAATTGTGAATTTAAAATTCTCTTTTTCCTTCCCTGTGCTCCTCCCTCCTTGAGATGGTAAGCAATTTGATATGGGTTATACGTGTGCAATCATGCGAAACCTATTTCCATATTAGTCATGTAGTGAAAGAAAACAGACAAAAAAGCCACAAAAAAAGAAGTGAAAAATTACAGCTTCTTTTATTGTTACTAATGTTTATGGAGCCATTTCCACCAGGTGCTGTCTACAAAAATAACTGTTAAAGAGAGGGTTCCAGTCAATTTTCCCATGGCTAGGATATTCCAAATAAGAATAGCAATCTATCCCTAGCAGTGACATTTAAGAATCAATATTTCTCTGGTCCTAATGTCAAAGATCACACAAAGGCAACTCAAATAGAATCATAGTTGGGTGTTTAGTTTATTTACAATGTCACCTGTTGTTTTTCTTCTAGGGTAATTAACAAAGTCAGAAATATTGACCTTAAGTTGCAGGAAACTCAGCCTTCCCCTTCTCCCCCTCCCCCCCCAAAAAAGGAAAGAGAACTCTCCCTGGGAGAAGATATGTTTATTTTGGGATGAACAAAAAGAAAGGAGGCCTTTTCTGATATTTTTGCTTGGGAATCCACAATTTAAACTGACTTTATTGTACTTAGGTTTTGGGACTGCTCTAAGGAAAACTCCTCACATAGAACTGACTCAAACAAAGCAACAATAGAGTCTTTGAAAACCTTCTTGAAGTTCTTCCCAATAAATAGATAAAATGTGGGAGAAAAGAAAGTGTTAAATGAGAGAGTAATGACTGTAAGTATTGCAGTTAGTTTTGTGACTATTGTGTGAGTCTCATTGATGAGTAAACCCTGGTAGACATGATAGGGTATCCAACAGACAAAGAAAGAGCTAATAAAAGTCACCATAACCTTAAAGGGTTTGCCAGACTTAATAAGGCCCCTCTGCCTCATCTTCTGGGCTACTCTACTGTAACAGAATATGATGGTGAATAAAGGCAGAAGAAAACCCAGCCAGAGGCGACTAATATATAAGGTCATGTGGACCCTTTTCTTCCATGCCTGCATCTCCTGACTTTTCCAGCTATTGAATAAAGCATAGTTGTTTTTGCATGTGACTACTCCATTTGTGTCTTTTTGGGTCTCTCGGAATACCAGATAGGGAATGCTGAGGACAGTGGAACAAATCCAAATCCCTATGAGAATGATAGAAGCCCAGTGGGTGCTTCGGTGTTGCTGGGACCACACTGGATAAAGAGTAAGAACATAGCGGTCAAGACTAATGGCACACAGAATAAAAACAGAGGCAAACATTCCCAAGGAAAAGGTGCTGTTGAAGACTTTGCATGTGACAGTCCCAAAGCTCCAGTGATTGCCTTGAAAATAGGAGATGACCCTGAAAGGCAAAATCAGTGAAGAAATAAGATAGGAAAGAATGAGATGGAAAAAGAAGAGGGTATTGACGGTCTTTTTCATCTTGAATCTTAGCACCCATAAATAAAGGCTGTTGGCTATGATACCAATAGTGAATAAGGAGGATGGGAGAAGGACCGCCACCAGGTTAGTGACTGAGAGGGGAGCAGGGAAACTGATGTTTCTTCTTGGTGTGGTCATGTTGATCAAGTAATCAGTAGTATTATTCAGATCCATAACTTCCTGCGGCACTGTGGTACCTGGGGTGAAAGGAAGGAAGAAAATGAGAAAATAAAGAAACCATATCTAGAGGTTTTTGTTTTCTTTTTCTTAAAACAGTATTGCTAAAAAACAAAACCCAAAAAAACCCAGTATTATTGTGAACGGGCCAGTTAGTCAATAGGCATTTGTAATGCTTAGCACTAAAAATGCTTACTATTTACCAGGTACTATGTTAAACATTGAGGAGAAAAACAATACCTCTCTGTTACAACCATTATACTACCGGTTCTTCCCATGGATGCTATTTGTGTTTCTGTGAGAGGGTGCATTGAACTTATGGTGAGAATGCTTTGTCACTACTGTCTTGCTATGTCTTTGCTAAGAGCCTCACTCTCTCCTCTAGAATCATTGAAATCCAATGGCAGGACAAAGTCAAGATGACTAGCAATGGTCCAGGATGCAATGGCATGGCCTTAGCCTTTCTAAGTTAAGGTCTTTCCCAAGTCTCAGTTTGTCTGAGGCAAAGCCCATTCAATGACTAAGGTCTAGTTAGAATTGAGACAAAAGGTGGCCTGATTTACCATCACAAGAGTATCAATTTGGGAGGAGAAGACCCTCAAAGTTTCTAAGGAGAAAGCATTTTCTATTTACATTCATTCAAAGATATCATAACCTAAACAGAGAGGCACAGACACGTGGCTTGGGACCTATTATTGGCCATTCAATGAAAGCCAAAGTGATTTGGGTTCAAAGGCTAGTCAGGTAGCTCTATTTGAAACACAATGGGCTTTTTAAAAGCCTTTTTTTTTCAGAACTGTATTTCAAGAAATCATAAATGGAAGCTGCACAGGGCAAAAAGTAAATTGTCCTGGCTTTTGGGGGGAAAAAAGATAATAAAAATAAATAATAAATAAAACCAAGTAAATAAATAATCCAAAAAATCTAGACCCCAAACCACAAAATATCTTATAAAATGTAAGCAAGTAAAATTATGCTTCTATGGACAGAGCATCCACGTGAAAGGATATAGTGCCCCAAGTGGAAGGAGGAACCAAACGTGGCAAGGGAACAAGAAGAGGGAGAAGGAAGATGAAGAAAAAAAGGAGAAGAAAGAAGAAATAATAATAGTAATAACTGTAGCATTCTCCAACTTCTACTTTAATTGTCAGGTTACGTCTCCTGCTCTCAGAGTTATAGAGATAACTCTCAGAGACTCTGCTTCTACTGTAAGTCCTGAGTGCCAAATGCAGCAGTGCCCACAGACATTCATTCAGTAGTCTCAATTATTATTATTATTTTTTTTTGCCAGAGGTATTTGCTTAGATAATATGGTAGGGATAGTTAATACACAGTGTTCTCCTAAAAACATGGTTCACCTCATCCCAGAAATAGACACAGCATCCATGAGAAGAGTAAACTTTAAACTCAGCCCATAACAGTAGTAAGACACATGTGTAAGAAGAAATATATATGACTTTTAACTCACAATACCTATTCTGTAAGTCCTTCTCTTGGTGCATAGACCTCGTGCCGGACCCTTTGTTGTTTATCCTTTGTTCTTCAAGAGGACCAATACCATCATGGAGTTGGATTTAAGTGGAGTAGAGCTCCACACATCAGCTCTCTTCCAGTGACAAAATAAAGTCGAGAGATCCAGTGATGGCCCCAGATGGAAAGCAGCCTCAGAGGTGAAGGCAATAACAACTGTCGGTTCTGGGAAAGAAGCAAATGATAGCATTATATTAAAAGTACAAATAATAATAACATAATAATGAGAGGCTATTGCAATATAATTGGCTAAGTTCCACTGCATTAAAACTAGAATAATTTTTTTTTCTGCTTTTTGGAGGGCAATTGGGGTTAAGTAACTTGCCCAAGGTCACACGGCTAGGTTTTTGTTTGTGTAGGTTAAGTGTCTGAGGCCGGATCTGAACTCAGGTCCTTCTGACTCCAGGGCTGACGCTCTACTCATTGCGCCACCTAGCCGCCCCAAAACTAGAATAATTTGAGCAATAGAAAAACAAAATTCTGAATTACTGTCCCACTGAGGGAATACATTCCAGGAACCTCTTATAGAGGAAATGAAAGAAACATGAAAATTGAAGGACATGAAAGTAAAGCTAGTTTTCTCAGTATTTGAGCTGTTTCAGTCAATTCATGGTTCTTTCTCCTCAAAACTCTCTCTGCTGGAAACATTTCATAGGCTTTGAAGTACTCTTATCAGTGGTGTCAGAGACATGTTTGTACTACCCTTCCCACCTTTCTTTATGGGCTCACCTCAGAGTTCCCCTTTCATATTAAAAAACTTGGAAATTCCCTTATCTGACCAAAATCTGTTGTCATTCCACATTTCCCTTTCCCTAGAAACCCAGACCCTGTTCTTTGTTTTCACTGACCCGACCCACAACTTCTCCACCCCTCAGTTCTTTTCCAAGTTATCACCCTATCACATTCTCCTTCCTTCCTTATCTTGATCACTGTGTGAACCCAGGTTAACTCTACACAGTCTTCTCTCTCTATAAGTCTCCAGCCTCCTTATTTTGCCTTGCCAAGCCTCAGCCTCAAGGCTTCTTATAACTTACTCCCTCCAACAACTGTGTCCATCCAGAGACACTGGTGTCCTTGATGTTCCTGTATTCTCACAGTCTCTTCCCCATCCCCAACTTCCTTCAAGTCCCAGATAAAAGATCACTTTCTAAAGGCCTACAATGGTCCTCTCTTAATTCATCCTTAATGCTAGTTCCTTCTTTCTGTTGATTATCTCCAATTTATCCTGTATATCTCTTGTTTCTACATAGTTGTTTTTATGTTGTATTCCCCATTAGACTGTGAGCTCTTTGAGAACAGGTAATGGTTTTTTGGGTTGGTTTTTTTTTGCCTTTCTTTGTATCCTCTGCATTTGGTAGATTATAAATGCTTATTGTTTGACAGACTGACTTGAAATTCCCTCCAAATGCCTCCTCCATTTTGAATTCAATGCTGGATCCTTTCTCCCAGTTCTCTTTTCACTGCAAGTACTATTACTTTAACGGAAAGGAGGTAGAGAGGTAAGCAGACAACTCAATTTTTTGGTAATTATTTTATTTATTTCATTAAATATTTCTTAATCACATGTAAAAAAGGTTAACACCCATTTTAAAAAGTTTTGAGTTCCAAATTGTCTCCTCTACTTCTGCTCCTTCCCCATCTTTGAGAAGGCAAACAATTTGATATCTATTACACATGTAAAGTCACGCAAAACATATTTCTATATAAGTCATGTTGAAAAGAAAACAGAAACAAAATAAAGCAAAAATAAAGTAGAAAAAAAGTATGCTTCACTCTGCAATCAGAGATCATCAGTTCTGTCTTTGGAGGTGAATAGTATCTTTCACCATGGGTCCTTTGGAATTGATTTGGATTATTATCTTGATCAGAATAGTTAAGTCTTTCACAATTGATCATTATTACAATTTTGTTGTTACTGTATACAATATTCTTCTGTATTTTTTCCTTAGGGAGCTCATTAATGACTTGTTTAATTTTGTTTTCTAAGATAGGGTTATTTAAGTATTCTATTTCCTCTTCTGTAAATCTGGGCAATTTATATTTTTGTAAACATTCACCAATTTCCCTTAGATTGTCAGTTTTACTGGAATGTAATTGGCCAAAATCACCCAGTAATTGCTTTAATTTTATCTTTATTGATGGTCCATTCACTTTTTCATTTTTGAGACTAATAATTTGGTTTTTCTCCTTTCATTTTTAAAAATCATATTAACCAATGGTTATCTATTTTATATATATATTTTCCCCCATAAAACCAATTCCTAGTTTTGTTTATTGGTTCAATGGGTTTCTTATTTTCAATTTTTTAAATCTCTCCTTTGATTTTTCAGGATTTCTGTTCTGTTGTTTAATTGGGGATTTAAAATTTGTTCTTTTTCTATTTTTTTTTTAGTTGCATTGCCAATTAATTGATCTACTTTTTCTCTCTTTTATTGGTATATGCATTAAGAGATATAAAATTTCCCCTAAACACTGCTTTGGGTGCATCCCCCAAATTTTAGAATGTTGTCTCATTGTTATCATTCTCCTTAATGAAGTAGTTGATCATTTCTATGATTGTTTTTTGACTCATTCATTTTTAGGATTATATTATTTAGTTTTCAATTAACTTTTAATCTATACTTCTATGACTTCATTGAACATAATTTTTATTGAATTATGGTCTGAAAAAGATGCATTTAATATTTTTGCTTTTCTGCAATTGGTTGTGAGGTTTTTATACATGGTCAATTTTTGTGAAGATACTTCATACAGTTGAAAAAAAGGTATACTCCTTTCTACTTCTATTCATTTTCCTTCAGAGGCCTAACTTATCTAACTTTTCTGAGATTCTATTCATCTCTTGGACTTATTTCTTATTTATTTTATGGTTAGATTTATCTAAGGAGAAAGTTGAGATCTCCCAGGAGTATAGTTTTATAGTCTGTTTCCTCTTGTGATTCATATAACTTTTAAGAATTTGGATGCTATGCCATTTGGTGCATTATATGTTGAGTATTAATAGTACTTCATTGTCTATGATGCCTTTTAGTAAGATATAGTTTCCCTGCTTATCTCTTTTAATTAGGTCTATTTTTGCTTTTGCAAAAATTCTTAAATTTCAAAGTTAAAATTTTAAAAATGATTAAATCCAAAGATTCTTAAATTATATCTCCTCTAACAATTTCCTGGGATAATTGTTTTTTCTATGAGATAGTTCACATTTTCTCCTATTTTTTTTTTCATTCTTTTGACTTTGTTTTATTGTTTCTTGATGTCCCATGGAGTCATTAGCTTCCATTTCTTCAATTATAATTTTTGGGGAATTATTTTCTTCATTGAATTTTTGTATCTCTTTTTCCATTTGGTCACTTCTGTTTTAAGATGTTTTCTTCTTTTTTTGTGCCTTTTTTTTTTACCAAGTTGTTAATTATCTTTTCATAATTTTCTTACTTTGCTTTAATTTCTTTGCCTAATTTCCCCTCTGCCACTCTTATATGATTTTGAAAATAATTTTTTAGCTCTTCTAGGAATTCTTGTTGAATTTGTGTCCAGTTCATGGTTTTCTTGTATTTGTTTTTATTTCATTGTCTTCTTTTGAGTTTGTGTCTTGATCTTCCCTGACACCATAGTAGCTTTTTAATAGTCAAGTTCTGTTGTTGTTGTTTGTTCACTTCTCCACCCTATTTCTTTTCTTTTCTTTTTTTTTTTTTAAGGGGAGAGGGCAGGGCAATTGGGGTTAAGTGACTTGCCCAAGGTCACAGGCTAGTAAGTGTTTTGTGTCTGAGGCCAGATTTGAACTCAGGTCCTCCTGACTCCAGAGCAGGTGCTCTAGTCACTGTGCTACTTTGCTGTCCCTCTACCCTATTTATTTCTTCTTTTTTTTTTTTTTGGAGAGCAATTGGGATTAAGTAACTTGCCCACGATCACATGGCTAGGTTTTTGTTTGTGTGCATTAAGTGTCTGGGGCCGGATTTGAACTCAGGTCCTCCTGATTCCAGAGCAGGTGCTCTAGTCACTGTGCTACCTTGCTGTCCCTCCACCCTATTTCTTGATGTTGAACTTTAAGATGGAGGTGTATTGTCTTAGGCTTTAGGTTTTTTCACACTGCTGTTTTCAGAGCTAGTCTTGGAGGTCTGAAAGTTTTTGGTGCTTCCAAGGTGGTGTAATCTGGAGAGAGGTATAGTTGTTTCTCTCCAGGTCTGCACTCTGGCCTTTATCCAGTAAGGGTCTCTGACCCTTTAGGATTATAATTGATACTGCTCCTCTGAGATTCTGATCCCTTGAGACTGGAAGTGATTCTCTTCCTCAGGGTTACCACTCCCCCTCTACCAAAAGCTTTCCTCCTTGTCCTTGAACTATGACACAGAAGTGGTATATAGACAATGGAATTACCAAAGAGCTGCCTCTCAGGACTTCTACTCCCTTTTTGTTGAAAGGGCTCCTCTATGCCCTTGAACTATGACTGAGAAGTGGGTATGGACAATGGAACTGTCATACAATGTCTGGTCTTGGGTGAAACTGGCACTTCTACATTTTTAAGGGACTTGATTTTTTTTTAACTCTATGAAGTGAGCTATCCTATTTTAAGGTGAAGAGCTTTTTCTTAAGTATTAAATGCTGATAAAAATACCTTCTATATTGTCAGTCCCCCAGCCTCAGTTCTGGGCTTCTGCTGTCAAACGGGCAAATTGTACAGTAGGTGCTCTGGGTTGGTGGGTGGCAGATCTTGGTGGTGGCAAAAATAGAATCTGGAAGTGGGCTCTCTCATCTGGCATTACTGAAGCAAGAATCATCAGAAAGAAAAGCAGAACATTAAGTTTCACATTGAGATTTAAAAGATGAGGTCAGACTGAAAAAAAAGAAATAGGTCTTTTCAAGGCTGAAAAGATGAAAGCTGATAGTAAACATACTTAGGTTTATAATCTCACAAAGGGTGTTTTTAAAATCATGGTCTTGCTCCCCAGTCTTAAAATAGCTCCTACCTTTTGTTCCCAATCCCATTACTCCAGGACCTTTGAAACACATAATTTTAGAACAACAACAAAAAGATAATACTGCTTTCTACTCAAGATAGTGCATTTCTGAAGCATTCATTTCACTTGGACTGGCAGTTCTTCTCTGCTCAGTTCCTGGGCCTACTAGTTCAAATCTGTGTTAAATTCATTGTCCTGATTTTTTCCCTAAGTAAGCATTCTCTCTATACCAATGAAATCACAGGTATAGCCCCTCTCTCTATGGTTTCTCACCTCTCCATTGACAATGGAAAACACACATTCAATAAAAGCTACAAATATTAATTATGTTTTGGCTATGTCCAAGTCAACTACCATTAAGTGTTTATTAAGTAAGTGCTATGTGAAAGAAAGAACCAGCATGGCATAGAGGCTAGTAAATTGGAGTTAGAAACACATGAGTTAAGCCCTGCCTCTGACATATACTAGCTCTGTAACTGCAGGCAATTCATTTAATTTCTCAGTCTGCCCCTACCCTCCTCCCCCACAACTGCCTAAATTATAGAATAGTTTGATTAGCATTTATGGTGGGAGTTTCCACATGGTATAGCTTTCTATACCATTGAAATTGAAGGTCTGCCCCACCCCCCTCCAATGTAAAAAGTCACGTGCTAGATCAAAGCAATTGCATGACTCCAGCAGAGAAGCTGCATGTTTTTAGCAGCCAAAATTGTGTTTGTCTGTATGTGACCTGCAATCTCTGGTCTTTCACAAATTTTATATTCATACATATACACACATACATGCATATACATGCACATATACACATATAGACACACATATGTATTATATACACACATATATTGGTTATATCTTGGAGTATAACCCTGAGAAACAATGTCACTTTTTTTTTTTTACCATAGTTCTTTGGCCTTCTTCCACTAATGTTCTACTGACTTGCCTCAATGTGGTTTGGAAGTAATCCTGGGTTCCTGAAGATTATATTATAGAAATGTAAGATCTGGCAGATTCTACTAAGCTGGAAAGACTTGTTTTCTGCCTGCCAATGGACCATATGACTGTTATCAGGAAACCATGGAAGTATTCAGAGGGCTAATCCTCAGGTGATGAATTTTTTGGCCTTGTACCCCTTTAAACATTATGCAAAGGTACAGGAAGTCATGATCTCTGGTGGAGTGAGTAGCACCCTCATATGTGAAATCACAAATCCTTGAAATGTTAATCTAAGTTCAATGGAGGGAAGAAACCTTTTCTTTCTAGCTCTTTCTAGTAGTCCCAATGCCTTGCTAAGAACTGAGTACTTTGATCTCATGTTAAGTTGCTGGATGGCTGCTGTATTTTTTTAATGGGCTTCCTTTTCAGCTTTCTACATTCCTTAAGCAAAATCAGAGAACCAAAGAGCTGGAAGGGACCTTTCGTGTCGTCTGTTTCAGTGCCCTCATTTTATAGATGAAGAAGCTAAGGTTCAGAGAAGTTATGGAATTTACCCACAGTTTTATGGCATAGTAGAGGCAAAGTTAAGGACTAAAACCCAGTTTGGAAAAAGGGTCTGTAATTATATCAGAAATTGTGGAGAACTAGAGTGGGAGCTCTTTTTGCCAACATTGATCACAGCCAGTCTATGATTTAGAAGGTAAGTCCTAGGAAGTTGACTAAACTACATTTAGTAATGGCAGATGTTATTATATGACTGCACAACATTACCTAATAAAACGTTTTTAAAGGAATTTTAACCAGGAAACTTTCTCTTCATCTTATATTTAGGTCAACCAAAATTTATCAGACACATAAATAATTTCTTAGGACCCAGAGCTTTCTTCCTCACAAAAATCTCTTCAAAGCTGTCAATATTAGCATTCAAGGACTGAATTGTTAGGTATTGGATAATTCTCCTTAGAGATAATTTCATCATTTTACATTCAGACAATATAATAAAAAATTTACTTACCTAGAAAATATACAGGCAGCTAATGAAATATGACTGCTTCTGCTCTGGTGTTGTGATTAGAGCCTGTTCAGTTTTCTGACTTACTATTTGGTCAGGTGGTTTCGAAGAAAGAACATGTGGAAACTGAAAATATTACCAAACTTTGATGTAGCAATAGTTTGAGGTAAAATGAGTCCTGAGACAGAAGTAAAGTGTTCAAGTGGAGAGAACATCTGCTTGAAATCATGAGTTGATGAATGTGTACAGAATACAGCTACACTGTATTGTGGACAATAATTGTTCAGGTGATTCTATGTCCTAAATGCTAACCCTGGCTCTTTCACTTACTCCTTACCTGTGTGACCTTGGACAAGTCAATCATAACTCTAAGGATTTTTCTTAACCTGAGAAATGGAGATATGAATACCTACCCTGCCTGTCTCACAAGACTGTTGGGACTATTGGAATGAGATGATTGATATTTACGGTAGGGTTTTGATAATCACAAAGCACTATGCAAATGTAAAGTTTTTTAATGATTAAATAGAAAATGTGAATAATCTTACCAGATTCCACTCATTTATATTTCCTGATTTGTAGGTGTAAGACAAACACAGCACACAGGAGGGCTGCTAGCACAGGTTTCACTCAATCTGCTCAGACAGGAAAGACACTAAGAAGGAGTTAATAATCTTACTTTATTCTAGTATAGTTTTCTCAGAAGAGGATTGCTGATAATGGGAGCACAAACTCCTATAGCATTTCCTAATCACTCTTCTCACAGGGGCTGGTGAGAAAGGGGGGGCAGTTACCCCTACTTCTTGATGGGGTCAGTTGGGACAGGCACAACTAGTGCATCCCCTAAATCTCCTCAAGCCTCTGTGGGGGCCAGTTGAAGCAAACACAGATTCCCCCCAAGCCTTGATGGGGGCCGATCGAGGCACACACAGCATTTGTGCATTCAACCCTAAGGTTCCCCATTCACTGGCCAATGACCACCTGTTTTATAGGGTCAACAGACAAAGAAGGTATATTGCCAAGGGGTGACTTCATAAGGGTTACATTAAGTTTTAGCATTATCATGTCAACTCAGCACAGCGCACACACACTACATGTTTATGACTTTAAGCACATATGTTCATATTGTTGCAAAGTTATATAAAGATACACAAGCATGGTAGAGATGTTTTGAACCTTATCTATGGGAACTCATATCTAACACCTGGAAACAAGAGATTTTTATGGCTATAGATCCTGGGAAACTGAAATCTAAGGAATAATAACAAACTAAAATCCACCTTAATTAGACTAAAATTCACCTTACTTACAGTAGGGCTTCAGTAACAAGCAATGGCTAAGCCATTCCTTACCATGACTGAACTTATTGCAGAACAGTGGGGTGGAAATAGATGCATCATCTATGGAAACCAGAAAGTTCTCTATAAAGCGCCATAGAACTTGAAGAGAATAGTATCGCTGCCATCTGGGAACAATGAGATGGAGCTAGCTCTAGGAATACAGGATGAAGGTCACCAGCTTTCCCTTCACCTCTCCAGTGCTGTTGCTAAATGAAGCTCCAGAGTCATTTGCATGCTCCTAGCCCTTACTCTGGAGGAATGATGGGAACTGCAACATATATGCTCATTTCAACCTAAATATTAAGCAGGCCTAAGGGGAAATAGGGTTGAAAGACTTTGATCTGAGGGACCTTTTCTGTTCTGGACAGTCATTTCTATGGGCCCAAAGAGCTGAAAATCTGCTGATTCACCAAAGTCTATTTAAGCCAAGACAGTTTCAGAAGTGATAACACTGAAAATGGTGCCAGCAGATGGCAGCATCTCTGTGGAGAAGCAGCAGCAGCTGGTGGATGCTTTGGAGGCAAAGTGGGGCTCAGAGCCGCTGAGAGCCTCTAAGGTATCCTAGCTGGAACAGAATCCAAAAGGGTGAGTTCCCTAGAGAGAATTCTCTCCTCCACTGGTAGCATAGAAATTTGTGAGAGATTGTGCTCCCCTTTAGCGTATGGGAGATTTTCCCATGTTATTTGCCATTCTATGTTGTTTAAATACCCATTACTTTTAATTTGTATTGTTTGGCATAAAGTATTATATCATTGCATTAGCGCTCTAAGTCTAAGATACCCTGAATACTACCATGAACCTTGGTGGGACTGAGGCTGTATTTCATATTTTCATTCCCTTAAATACAGTTATAGCCCTTGTCAAAGTTGCTCATATGAGGTGAAGGACATGGGTATACTTTAGGGAATCTTTCACTTCTCTGGTCATTTCCTCCTCTAAGAATCTGGCAACTTCACCATCTAACTCCACCTAAAGTACTGTCAGTAGTGCAAGCTGCTGTAGTCAGTAGTGTAAGCTACAAGGCTCAACAAATGAACAGTCTGGTCATGAAGAAAAGATTATTGTGATGTATGTATTTACTATGTTTGCTTTTTCAGTTGGGTTTTGCTTAATTTTTTTTTGTTACAAAGGAGAATTTAATGGGGACATCGAGGGGAATGCTTTTTAAAGTTTAAAAATACATAAGTAGGGGCGGCTAGGTGGCGCAGTGAGTAGAGTGTCGGCCCTGGAGTCAGAAGGACCTGAGTTCTGATCCGGCCTCAGACACTTAACACACACAAACAAAAACCTAGTCGTGTGGCCTTGGGCAAGTTACTTAACCCCAATTGCCCTCCAAAAAGCAAAAAAAACAACAACAACAAAAAAAACATAAGTAAAAGTTATCAGTTTGGGGGGCAGGAGAAAAAAAGATGTTTATATCAAGGAAGACAAGCTGGGCTCATGCATCTACTCAGATTTAAGTTCAATCTCCTCTTTCCAGTGAGCCTTCTCCAAGCCCAAAATTCAGTATATGACATCAGAGTAAGAGAAAGGACATTTACTTAAAACAAAATTCAAGCCAAATCACACATTGATGTGGAGATTGAATACCACGGGCCATGAGCACACAGACAGACAGACACAGACACACACAAACACACACAGACACAGACAGATGGCAGACAGACAGACACACACACACATACATACACACGGTAAATCAAGCATCAAGCATTTGAGCTGCCCATTTCCCAAATATGGCTACTTCCCAAACCTCCTGGGTCTGGAGGTTCACACTCCTTATATTGGCTTTTTAGCTTGCCAGTGAAATTATAGGGGTATTATAGATTTGTCTACTGGATGAACTCAGAAGCATCAGTGTTTGGATAGAACTATATCTCACCACAAGAATAAGGGAGCATTACAGAGTTTTGTTACTTTCTTTTGAAACCACTGGGGAAAATTCTTCCTACTATAGCTTCTACTGGGAGCATTGGTATTACCTAAGTCAGATGCCACTTAGAATGAAAGACTTGAATAAAAAACTAGAATGAAAGAATGAAAGTCACTGCTTCTTCTGAGATTCTTGGAAACCTAGAAGCCAGACTTGGCTGATGAGATCTATCTTTTATGACTAGAATTAGCTTTTGAGGAGAAATGTTTCATCATGGGAGCTCTAGGATGAACTAGGCTCAAATTTTCCCCTCCCCCTCCCTCTTTCTTATAAGGAGTTCACTCCCTCCTTTCTTTCCTAAATTTCTGAGAGTTACAGAGGCCATCCCTCCAAGGAATTATAGCAATTGGGAAAAGGAAGAGGACTCTGGAGATGTTAACCTTATTTTGCGGTAGTACTCCAGGCACATGTACATGTCATTGCAGGAGAAATTGGTGATCAATCATAATTTAGAAACTTGGTGGTGAAATGTCTTAAAATTCTTTTCTGAGAGGTGGTTTACCATAGATGTTGATTGAGGTCAGATATGGCCATTGTTTTGCCTAATTGTACTTCTTAGTTCCATGTGGAGTGGGGGGATGAAGGTGGGAATCATTGAGAAATCACAAATGTATAAAAAATTGCACATCAATAAAACTTTTAAAAACAAAATAAAAGATACTGGTGGCCGATGTGACAAATATTAGAAATCTGGGGAGTGCCATGAAAAACAAAATAATGAATTTCAAAGTTAGAAGTCCCTTCAGAGGCTGTCTGTCCCCTTTAACCTGTACCTGAACAAGAATTCCATTCTAGCCATGTGACCTTGGGCAAGTCACTTAACCCCAAAGCTCTGCATTCCACCCTCCAAAAAGAAAAAGAAAAAAAGAATTCCATTCTACATTTAACCTGAAGAACTCTGGTGAGGGAGAATTCAATCATTCAGTCCTTCCTGAGGGAGCCTTTTCCACTTTTGGGTAACTTTTATTATTAGGAATATTTTACCTTACATCAAATCTGAATTCATCTCTTTGCAACTTCCATCCATTGCTACTAGTTCTGCCCTCCAGGATCAAGGACAAGACTAAACTCTTTTCTAGTGACAATCATTCAAATATTTAAAGACAGTTGTTATGTCTCCTCATCCCACACCAGTCTTCCTTTTCCCCATTTCCTTCAACCAATCTACATGTGGTATGAACTTGAGGTCCCTCATTATTCTGATCACCTTACTCTGGATAGTGTTCATCATACCAATGCACTTCCTAAAGTGTGACCCCCAGAACAAAGTACAATACTTGAGATCCACCAAGGGGAGGTCCACCAATGAGAGAGTTCAATATGATTTTCTCAGTTTGTCCTCTTAATATACGAGGTTGCTTTACTTTTCTTGGCAACTGTATCATACCATTGACTCATATTGAGCTTATTTTGCTAAAAATGGCCAGATCTTTTTCCAAATACTGGTTAGCTATACCTCCCCCATCTTGTATTTGGGATGCAAAATTTTTTGTGCCCAAGTGTAAATCTTTACATTGATTCCTCTTAAATGTCATCTGATTATATTTAGCCTGATGCTATAGTCTATTAGCTATTTTTACATGATTTTCAATCACATTTTCATCATCTTGCATATTAGTTTTCCCTCTTATCTTTGTGTCATTTACAAATTTGATAAGCATCCATCTATACTATCATTTAATTCACTAATAAAAATATTGAAGAGCACAGGGTCAAGCTTTTAGAACCTTTAGCTCTACTGAACACCTTTCAAGTCAATATCAAATTACTGATGACTTTTTCTGGTGGTCTGGCCATTTTTGAAGATCTGAAGCCACAGTCTCAATGATCATAATCCAGTTCATATCTCACCATCTTTTGGGGCAGCTAGTGGTTCAGAGGATAGAGTGCTGGGCCTGAAGTCAGAAAGACCTGAGTTCAAATTTGGCCTCTGACACTTACTAGCTGTGTGACCCTGGGCAAGTCACTTTGCCTGTCTGCCTCAGTTTCCTCATCTATATAATAACTGGTGAAGAAAATGGCAAACCACTCTAGTCTTTGCCAAGAATACCCCAAATGGGTCATGAAGAGTGGGACACAGCTGAGAAATGACGGAACAATAACATGAGCCAAAAAGAATGAGGAGTCTCCCCTGCCAAAAGTCTGCTCGGGATTCCTGAGAGTCTCTCTCTCTCTCTTTGGAGGGGGGATGGTAGGGCAATTGGGGTTAAGTGACTTGCCCAAGGTCACAGGCTAGTTTTTGTGTTAAGTGTCTAAGGCTGGATTTGAACTCAGGTCCTCCTGACTCTAGGGCCAGTGCTCCATTCACTGTGCCACCTAGCCACCCCCCTGAGAGTCTCTTAAAATATGATCACATTATATACATTTTTACCCTTTCCAAATGTTCTAATTAGGGGTGTTGCCTATATTCAGTCACATATAGTGACAGTATCTAGAAGTAACCTCGAAGTAAAAACTCTACCAGATGAGGGAACCAGACTGTCATGGGATTATTCCATTTGCACATCACCCTCTGCATCTGATCACTCGCTTAGCACCATTCAATATTTCTGCCTTTAATGCTTAGACGCCAGTGATCTGAGTGACACAGGAGAAGTCTCCCATAGAGCAGGTTTCAGTAGTTGCCCAAGGCTAATCTTAGGTTTTCACCAGCCTCAGGGAGGCTGAAAACAATAAAACAAAACAAACAAATAAAAAAAAAACAACGGAGTCTTAGTTTCCTCTCCCCTATGGACAAGAACCAAAACACACTTTTAAAGACCAGTAACATCTATTTTAATCGATGCTAATAGTTGTTTAAATTGTAGAAAGCAATTCCAGCAACACTATCAAGCTCCTACTGTTCCCTGTAGGAAATGCTCATAGATTTCTAAAGAGAGACCTTTATTCTTTACGCTGAACATTAGATAGAGGAGTGGCCTAGTATATCTTTAATTTCATGAGACCCCTCTGGTTATTTACTTCAGCTGAAAATTATGAGCCTTTGGCATAACCAGGGTGGCTGTTTGAATCTGAGGGATTTCTCAGACCTACCAAACAATAGAAATTAAGTGCAGTTGGTATTTTAACAAACAGTATGTGTGCTCTGATTTATTTAGAGTGTCAGGATGGTTTAGTGGCTAGAGGGCCAGACTAGGAGTCAGCTGTGTTATGTGAAAAATGATTTTAAATCTTAGTAATCAGTGTCTTCGAGACTCAGAGTTTTCCCACCAGCCCCCTCCCCCTCATAAATTCAGTCTGCTTTAGAAGGACATTACTGATGTTGAGATTGTACTCAATCTTCTTTTTTCTGGTCAAACTACAACCCAGGCCTGAATTGATTTAATCTGCTCAGGTTCAGCTGGAGACAAATCCTTCTGGCAAGATAGCCTAAGACTGGGAGTAGTCTTGCATGATGGTGGGGCAGGGCTGCTCTGATAGAATATTTCCTTTGAAGATAGAAAAATAGAGGGTGATATTAGCCCATGTTGAGAAGGTATTAAGTGACCTAAGTCATGTACTCAAGACCTCATTTTAATATAGCCCACCTCTCCGTGTTCTAACCAATCAGGGTTGATTGGCACCCCTTGAGAACATCTACTCCTTAAAGGGTATATAACCCTGTACCCCCAAATCCCAAATCAGTCAGTTCTGAACTGGCCCCTTGGGGGGGCCCAGTTTGGGACTGAACTGCTGTGCAATGCATACCACCAGCTTGTGAGAGAAATAAAAACGTGGACCCAACCTAACTGTCACTTTCTTAGAACAAACTGTGGTTTTGGGTTTTGGGTTCACAATCAAAATTGGGGTTCAGTAGTTATCACGGGCAAGGCCATTGATCTCTATGATCCTCAAATGACTTTCTCAATGTAGTCTGGATATGGCTCTGACCCAAACACATTCTTTCTCTTTCTCTATCTATATCTTTCTCTGTCTCTGTCTCTGTCTCTCTGTCTCTCTATCTCTCTCTCTCCCTTGCCCCTCTTCTCTCCTGACTGGCTTATTCATTCTACCTATACCCACACCAGTAGGTTGGGGTTGTTATCCAGAAAGGGTGTCTCTACTTTTAATAGCTAGCATTTACATATATTATCTCATTTTTAATACTCCTAATAGCTAACATTTATATATGTTATCTCATTATTATCCTGACAACAACCCTATATGTAGGTGATATTATTAGACTCATTTACAGATGAGAAAACTAAACCAGAGAGAGGTTAAGTGATTTGCTTAGGGTCACACAACTAATAAATATCTGAGACAGAACTCTTTTAGAGGCCTAGGGGTAACCTAGCTTGTGAGATGTGAGGTATACTCCTATTACTAGCCACTGTAGCATCTGAGTCCCCACAGGTGTGCTTCACACTTATACAAAATCAGTCACAATAACACCATTGCTTCTTAAACATGAAACATCTACAAAATGATATTATACAAGTGGGGCTAATCACAGTATTTATTCAACAGAAGACAAAAGCAGGATTAATTAAAATAATGCAGTCCATCCCTAAATCTGAATCATATACTCCCATCAAGGCAAGCAGTGTCCATAGGGAAGAATCAGGACATACTTCTAGGAACCTAGCAGTGAGAGATATAAGTAGGAAAACCCACGTGCACAGAACAACTCACAACTCTGGACAGCAGGTCTTGATGTATTTGGTTTCTTCAGAGGGTGACTCTTAACCTTGGATCCGTGAACTTGTTTGAACCTGCTAGGCCAAGCCACTTCCCCGCTATCTTCTCCCCTTCTGGTCCTCATAATTCTTCTGCTAGGCAAAGTCAATTCTCTACTCTTAAACCATTAAAGTCATTTCAGACTCTTTTCACACATGGCCACCCTTGGTAAGGTACAGACAAAATGTTCATTATGCAGAAATATTATGTGTATATAAATGTATATTAAAAAATCCAAAACTGAATTGTTATTTTTCCCCTGATGTCCCCTTCTTCTTAACTTTCCTGTTCCTGTACAGGGTATTACCATCTTTATAGTTACTCAGGCTTGCAACCTCGGTGTCATCTCTAGTTCCTTACTCTCTGACATCCTCCACATCTAATCACTCGTCTTGTCCTAGTATTCCTACTTTAGTAAAATCTCTTATAAATGCCTCCTTTCTCTCCTCTGACACTACCACCACACTGGTATAGGTCTTCATCACCTCAATCTTGGGCTAATGTAATAACCCACTGGTTGGCTTGCCTGCTATAATTCTCTTCCCTCTACTCAGCTTTCAGATTGAACTACTTAAGACTCAGTAGTCTCCACTGACTCCCTATCACCTCCAGGATCAACTATGAAATCCTCTGCCTTGCTTTTAAAGTTATCCATAACCTTCTCTCTTTCTCTCATTCCAGTCTTTTTATCCTTTACATTGCCCCTTCCTCTTCCACACTGTACTCTGGCTTTCCTGTTATTTCTAGCACTAAACATTTCATCTCCTGACTGTAGGCATTTTCCCTGTGCCTGGAACCCTCTCCCTCCTTTTCTCCACCTCTTAGCTTCCCTGACTCCCTTCAATTTTCAGCTAACATCTTACCTTCTATAGAAAACTTTTCCTGTTATTTCCTTAATGCTAGTGCCTTCCCTCTGTTGCTCTTCTCCAATTTATCCTGTACATAGCTTAGTTATTTGCATGTTGTCTTTCCTCCATTAGTTTGTTAAGCTCCTTGAGAGTGAGGCCTGTGTTTGCCTGTTTATTTTGTATTCTAGAACTTGCTACAATGCTTGACATATGGTAGATGCTTAAGAAATATGTGGGTTTTAAAAAAAAAATTGGAGGGGGCGTAATGCCATGCACCAGCAGCTTTCCAGAAGAATGCTACTGTGAACAGCTTTTAAGATTCTGATTACACAGTATATTGAGCACTCTATTCAGTAACAAATCAAAGCAAAACATTCATAGAAAATCAAGGTACAGCTTTCACAATATTATAATTTATCACAGAAAATCACAATATAGTATTCACAACAGCTTATCATTAAAATGGCCACATAGCTTCCACCATAGTGGCCACAAAGTTTTGAACAAAGAACAATCATCTCAAAGTACAACAGTCAAATTCTTCCACTCATGGGGCACACTAAGTTAATTCAATCAGTCACTTATTTAGCAATCAATTACTAAGTACAATCATTAGAAAATACACAAACCCTCCACCCCTAGGTCACTAGTAAACTACAATTTCATCCTTACTCAGTACCCATAGAGAGGTCTTTTCATCTTGACTCGAGGCAGGCAACTCCTACCTGAATCCCCCAATCAGTCACCTAGATTCAAAGGCAGACAGCTCCCAGTTCCTTGTCCAGCTCTCTGGGTAGGTCTCATTCCACACTGAAGTTCACAGGGTCCAGTACATCTCAAATCCTTCACAATTTCTGCTCCCGGAAATTCAATTCTCAATCAAGCCACAAACAGACAAAGCCTTAGCATCCGGGTCATGCTTCCTCAGTTTTCTGCAGCTCGTTCAGAAAATCAGAATCACCTTATCCAGCCTGGGGGAGGTAGGGTCCTGGGCTCCTCTGTCACCTGGGTTCCTGGGCTCCTCTTCAGAAGAAGCTCTATCACTACAAGTTCTCAGGAAAATCTGTCTCAGTTCTCCATTCTCTCTTTGGTAGCTGCTCTGCCTCCAGATTCTGGTCCTAAGAAATTCTGACTGTTCCTTCCTAGGGCTTTTCCTTATATACATACAGCATTAGCTTCCTGTTTCAGCCAACCCCTGCCTGTTTTGTCAGCAACAGGAGACAGGAGTTCATACCTTCTGTTTCCCCAACAGAGGCTTGATCACTTACTAAGTGCTAAGTACCTGCTACCTTTGCCTACACAAAGGGATTTTCAAATTCAAATTAATTACCATTACAGCGGGGAAGGCAAGGCAATCAGGGTTTAAGCGACTTGCCCAAGGTCACACAGCTAATAATTGTCAAGTGTCTGGATTTGAACTCAGTCAGGTCCTCCTGACTCTGAGGCCAGTGCTCTATTCACTGAGCCAGCTAGCTGCCCCTAAAGAAATACTTGTTGATTAATTCTCAGATTGTAAATGATGCCAAAGGTCAATAAACATGGTAAGTTTTTTGTTTGTTTGTTTTTGTTTGTTTATTTTTTTTAAAGCAGTTGAGGTTAAGTAACTTGCTCAAGGTTATGCGGCCAGTCATTATTTATGTGTGGGTGCTCATTTTCTGAGGCCGGACGATCCTGGGTCATCCTGACGCCAGGGCCGGCACTCTTACTCACTGCGCCACCTAGCCGCCCCAATATGGTAAGTTTTTTTTACAAGAGAAAGGGATTTCTCCTTCCGGTGGGCTTCCAGCAATTGCAAAGCCTATCTGGCTTCAGTTGGCTTTCTCAGTTAATTTAGCCTTTCTCCAACCAATAAGCTCCTAGCAAAGCAATGCCTCATTTCCAATCAACACAGCTCCCAGAAAAGCAACTGAAGAGTCTGGGTATCTTCTTATACTCAAGGTTCTTTGCATTCTCTTCCTGCCTTCTTTCTCTTCCTGCACTCAGAATCTTCTTCTCTCCTATCTTCTATATTCAACTAGTCTTTTTTCTTTGGCTCTAATATCTAAAATCAGATCCTCCTTTCCTTTACATCAGTATCACATAATGTGAAAAAAAATCCACCTTTTTGTTAACTGTGACCCCAACAGTCCTTATGTAATCAACCCACCACCCCCAGTTTATTGCTAATTTTTTAGAACTCTAAAAAAAGTAATATGTAAATGAGCTGATGGACCATAATGGAATGCAGTCATCTTTATCTCAATCAGTGCTATGCTTTCAAACAGATCCTCTAAGTACATTTATCTGAGGGTTAGTTTTCTCTCAGGTCCTTAGAACACTCTCTATGTTTCTTTTCAAGCATTTTTATCTGAGGGGCTGTGCTCTTTCTCTAGCTGACTTTATCAGTTCCTTAAACAAAAAAATTTTTTTTAACATAACCAAAGAGTAGTGCTTTCATAAGAATGTTATAGGGGCAACTAGGTGGCCCAGTGAATAGAGCACCAGCCCTGGAGTCAGGAGGACCTGAGTTCAAATCCAACCTCAGACACTTAACACTCACTAGCTATGTGACCTTGGGCAAGTCACTTAACCCCAATTGCCCTGCTTTCCAAAAAGAAAAAAAAATGTTATAGACAGGCTCTGATTTGTGTCCATGGAGGGAATTATCACATGATGGGGCAGAGATCTTATAGACTTACTGTGAGTTATACTAACATTTTTGTGGAGGCACCTGAAATATATAGATGTATATTTACAAGGATAAGCCATCTTCCTAAAAATGAACATTATGTTTTTTAAAAATATGATTTTCATTACATACGAGGGCCACATTTTTATGTTGTAATATTATAATGGTCAGTAGGAAATCTTAATAGACAAAAACCATTTTGTTCATATATAACTTTTCTTTTTCTCTTTTAAATTTTTTCCCTAACTACATGTAAAACAATTTTAACTTTTCTTTTTCAAATTTTGAGTTCCAAATTCTTTCCCTCCTTTCCCTCCCTTCCTCATTGAGAAGGCAAGTGATTTGACATAGGTTTATACATGTGTAGTCATACAAAATGTATTTCCATGTAAGTCATTCTGTGAAAGAAAAGACAGACAAAAACTGCAAGAAAAATAAAGAAACAGCATCTTTTATCTGCATTTGGGTTCTACCAGTTTTTTCTCTGGAGATGGACTACACCTTTTTTTCATAAGTCCTACAGAATTGTCTTGGGTCTTTCATATATGACTTTTCTCAAGAATGTATGTCATTCCGGTATTTTAATTTGTATCTATTTTATTCTGGCTCTGAACCTGTCAGCTGTATTTCCTGGATAAATCACTTGACCTTGACCCTTCTGAGCTCCATTTTCCTCATTTGCAAAATGAGGATAATGATATTACTGGATAAGTAATTTTAGCTCTTTGAGTCAAAGTTTTCTTATCTATAGATGGATTATTGTGAGAAAAGCCCTTTCTGAACCTTAAATCACTATTATAGAAATGTGAGTAGGTATTATTTATAAACATCTTAGGTGTTGTGAACCACTTATCACCATCAGCAGGTGCTCCGATGTGTCTGTTAAACTCCTATGATTCTCAGGCTCTTAAGGCAATTAATTGGCTGTTAATCTGACTCATTAGAGACAGTATCAACATTCTTACATTGGTTGTATTTGTATCATTGAATAGAATTTCACATCTAGGAGCCACCATGCTGCTGGCTCCTATCTTTTGTCCTTTATCCACTGTGTTTCATTTATAACCACTTACGTATTGTGTGAAAACTTTCATTAGAATGGTAGAAGTGAAAGTAAATGGAACTCAATGCACCCAGCCCATGAACTCCCAGTTTATAATGCCATCAGGTGTCATCATCATCATCCTAAACAGCAATTTAGGCAAAAATTCAGGAGTGCAGTTGCCCATTGCTTGGGATTTTTCACTTACAAGTCCTTATGGTAGACTGACCTTGAAGGGACTTGAGAGGCTTTCTCATTGCACAATCCTTCATTTTCCAGATGAAGAAACTGAAACCTATAGAAGTGACTTCTCAAAGTCACACAGGTTGTAAATGGTAAAGAAAGGACTTGAAGAGGTGGCTAGGTGGCACAGTGAATAGAGCACTGGCCCTGGAATCAGGAGGGCCTGAGTTCAAATCTGACCTCAGACACTGAACACTTACTAGCCCTGTGACCTTGGGCAAGTCACTTAACCCCAAATGCCTTGTGTTCCCAGATCGAAAAAGCAAAAAAGAAAAAAAAAAGAAAGGACTTGAATCTATATCCTTTAACTCCACATTCTTTTCTCTCTACTATGCTGCTTTTAAGATTTTTATAGAAAAAATGCAGGAACTGGAGAGCTCTGTTCTCTCTTTGAAGGTAGCACCAGGGTTGAAAAAGCAGGGCATCACTAGGCACAGTTTTGCTTTTAAGCAATCTCTGCTCTGCCACTCAATCTCTATTTTCTTTGTTGCTTACTTTAGTTATGTCCTTTTAATTTTGTTATCTGTTGCTTTGATATCTGAAATGATTTCTCCTCAACTATCACAGAGTACTCAAGGGAAGGGAATAAACATTTATGTGCCAGATAGAGCTTTATAAATATTTCCTAAGAGCTTTATAAATATTTCCTCATTTAATCCTCACAATACTCTGAGAGGAAAGGGCTATTATTATTTTCACTTCACAGTTGATGAAACTGAGTTAGGAAGAGGTTAAGTGACTTGCCAAAAGTCCCACAGCTTGTTGTGTACTTCTCTCTCTTTTTTTAAAAAGTAAAATTCATTTATTTATTTTTAGTTTTCAGCATTCACTTCCATAAGATTTTGAGTTCCAAATTTTCTCCCCATCTCCACCCCAAAATAGCATGTAATCTGATGTAGTGTTTACATATACATTCCTATTAAACTTTTCACATTTTTAGTCATGTTGTAAAGAAGAATTAGAACCAATGGGAAAAACCACAAAAGGAAGAAAGAGAGAGATGGGGTGGGGAGCCCAAATAATATGCCTTGATCTGCATTCAGACTCCATAGTTCTTTTTCTGGATATGGATAGCATTTTCCATCATGAATCTTTTGGAGTTGTCTTAGATCCTTGCATTGCTAAGAAGAGATGTCTATCAAAGTTAGTCATGGCACAATGTGGCTGTTAACTGTGTACAATATTCTACTTATTCTGTTCACTTCACTCAGCGTCAGTTCATATAAGTCTTTCTAGATTTTCCTGAAGTCTGCCTGCTCATCATTTCCTATAGCACAATAGTCTTCCATTACATTCATATACCACAGCTTGTTCAGCCATTCCCTGACTGATGGACATCCCCTCAATTTCCAATTCTTGCCCACCACAAAAGGAGGTGCTGTAAATATTTTTGTACATGTGGGTCCTTTTACCATTTGTATGATCTCTTTAGGATACAGACCTAGAAGTGGTATTGCTCGGTCAAAGAGTATGCATTTTATAGCCCTTTAGTTAAATATTGTTCTCCAGAATGGTTGGATCAGTTCACAACTCCACCAACAATGCATTAGTGTTCCAATTTTTCCACATCTTCTCCAGCATTTATCATTTTCCTGTTTTGTCATGTTAGCCGATCTCATAGGCATGATGTTTTTAGTTCCTCTCTCTCTTTCTCTTTCTACCTGGCTTTCTCCAGCAGTTGTAATGGTCACAAGTCTAGTCTTTGGCATGCTCAGTGGGTATGAATGCTATACTTAAGTCATTGTATCTTGACATTTAAGTCTTTCCTCAGTATCTCTAATCTACTTTTCCATTGTTGTACAATAGTTCCTTTCATGTATACTCTATGTTCCAGTCAATGTGGACAAAATTATCCTCTGAATTTTACCTGACATTTCATATTTCCATCCAGGCAAGCCATCTCTTATGTCTAGAATTCTCTCTCTTCTCATTTCCACCTGTCAAAATCCTTTTTTTTTTCAGAGTTCAGCTTGGGTACCACGTCCCTTAGTATGCATTCTCTGATTTTCTCAGTTGCACACATTCTCTTCTGTGTCATTCTTCTGGTCTCCCCCCCACAACTCCCAAGAGATATTAAAAGGATTATTTGTTCTTTAAATGTTTGATAGAATTAATTTGTGAATCCATCTGGTCAAAGTACTTTTTAATATGGAAACTGAATAGCCTGTTTAATTTCTCCCTCAGAGACTGGTGAATTTAGGTCACCTATTTTCTATTTTGTTAGTATTCATCTATTTCTGTTATATTATCAGTTTTGTTGGTACATAACTATATAATGGTCTCTAATAGTTTTCTTTATTGATTATGCATTAGTAAATCATAGAACTGGAACTAGAAGAGACCTCAGAAACTATGAAGTGTGACTCCCTTGTTTTACAAAGAATGAAAGTTTCTGGTTATTTGTCCAAAGTCACACAGGGAATAAGTGGTCAAACCAAGGCTTGAAACCAGTTCCTCAGACTCCAATCCAGCATTTTTTCTCATTGTACCATGCTATCTATTATGAACTCTCTTTTCTTATTTCTGAGCTGATGGATTGACTGACTCAGTTTGGAAATTCAATTTTTCTCTGTCATTTTAAATATTATTTGCTAATGGTTTAACAATTTAATGGTCTTAAAATAGATGTTTCATTTATTAATTTAATTGATATTTCATTTTCTATTGTACTAATTTAATATTTCCTTCAACTTTGATGATTTCTTGTTATATGCTTACTTTGGTATATTTGTTCATTTTCCAGTTCTTTAACTTCAAATTCAATTAATCTTCTCTTTTTCTTTTTTTTAATAAGAGTAAATTTTAAGGAATATAAATGTCCCTCTGTGTGCTGCTTTGGTTGCATCCCATTAATCTTGGCATGTTTTGTTTATATTATTATCTTCAATATATTTTGTTATTATTTCTATAATTTGTTCTTTAACCCAAACATTATTCAATGTGTCTTTTTTCATATTTTTCTTGTTGAACATTTTATTGCCTTTGTTCCACAAATTTAGAATTTAACATTTAAGCCCTTCTGAATGTATTTATAACTGCTTTGTGCCCCAAAATGTGATAAATTTTTGTGATAGTTACAAGTGTATTTGAAAAAGAAAACCTGTTCATTTCCTTCTATCAAAGGAATATTCCTTCTATTCTATCAAATTCAGTTTCCTTTTTTTTTTTTTTTTTTTGGAGGGGGAAGGATTTATTCAATCTTCTTGTTTTCCTTCTTGTTTCATGTATCATTTTCTATAACATTCTATGGAATGTTAAAATTTTCATTATCATTGATATTCAGTAGAATTCATGGTTTTGTTTGTTTGTTTTTGCTTTTTTGGAGTGGGGAGGGCAGGGCAATTGGGCTTAAGTGACTTACCCAAGGTCACATGGCTCATAAGTGTTAAGTGTCTGAGGCCAAATTTGAACTCAGGTCCTCCTGACTCCAGGGCCAGTTCTCTGTTCACTCACTGTGCCACCTAGCCCCTCCTAGAATTCTGTAATAATTTTTCCCTTAGTTGTTATACCATTAAGTGTATTTAATACTGAAAATCTGTTATTATGAAAAGTATGCTATAATTTGCTTGATGATCTCTCTTAAAACTTTCTGATTTGCATTCTGATTTGTCTTTTATCATCAATTCAACTCCAGATTTTCTAAATTTAGCTGAAGCAAGATAAAATTTGAGAGATGCTAGCTGTCATAAGGAAGACCTATAGTCACATCCTATTTCTAACACATACTATCTGCATGACTATGGACAAGCACTGTCTTAGGCATTAAAGACTATACATTACAAATGAGTTACTGATCTGCATCAGTGAAATGACTATCCACACTAATGATTCCTTCGACTGGTTAAGTCACAGATTTAGAAGTTCATTTCTTCACTGGACATTTTTTCTATAGAAAACATAATGTTCAGTTGCATTATTTAACATTTCTTATAACCTTTTCTCTTTTTTTTTATAGGGAAATTAAGTTCAGTTACATTCAGAGTTCCAACAATTACATTTCAATTATCTTCTGCCATAATTTGGTAAATTATTATTTTTGTCAGAAGATAATATAACGTTTCTTATTTCATGAATAAAAATCCTATTCCAGTCTTAACACGCAAGTGTGCGCATACACACACACACACTCTTTGTTGTTGTTTAGTTGCGTCCATCTTTGTGACCCCATTTGGGGTTTTCTTGGCTAAGATACTGGAGTGGTTGGTCATTTCCTTCTCCAGCTAATTTTACAGATGGAGAAACTGAAGCAAATAGGGTTAAATGACTTTCCCAAGGTCACACAGCAAGTAAGTGTCTGAGGGGCCAGATTTAAATTCAGGAAGATGAGTCTTTATGATTCCAAGTCCAGCACTTTGCCACCTAGCTGCCCCTATACATTCTTACATAACACTAGACACAAATCTGATACTTTGTACTTTAAATTCTGCCTGTTTTTCAAAAAGTTTACTTCTGTATGTATCTTCTTTTCTCAGAAAACAAAAGATCTTGTCTGAGATTGGGATTTTACTATCACATTGTCCCTGATCCCCACTCTACATTTTTGACCCAGCATTTTTCTCTTTTTCTGCATTTTCCCTAGTCAACTTTCTTTCCTTCCTCCCTCCCTTTTTCCCTTTCTTTCTTTCTTTCTTTCCTTCTTTCTTTCTTTCTTTCTTTCTTTCTTTCTTTCTTTCTTTCTTTCTTTCTTTCTTTCTTTCTTCCTTCCTTCCTTTCTTTCTGTCTTCCTTCCTTCCTTCCTTCCTTCCTTCCTTCCTTCCTTCCTTCCTTCCTTCCTTTCTTTCTTTCCTTTTTCCTTTCTTTCTTTCTTTCTTTCTTTCTTTCTTTCTTTCTTTCTTTCTTTCTTTCTTTCTTTCTTTCTTTCCTTCTTCCTTCCTTCCTTTCTCTCTCACTTTCTCTTTCTTTCTTTGTTTCTTTCTCTCTTTCTTTTCTTCCTAAGTCCATATATTAATAACAGAAATACTTTATTATCTCCTGCAATGATTATGCTGAAAGAGTGACTACTTATAAATTTTCCATAGATTTTCATGTGATATTGATAATGAAGGTCAGATTTTATGTTCTTATTGGTTTTGTATATCAAAAGGTAACTTAGGCTGACTGTAACAAACTCTTCAAACTTATGTGTGTTCTTAAATGACCACCATTTGTCTTTTTAAAAAAGAAACCCTTAGCTTTTCCAGGAAGCTGATTTTGGAATGAAATCCTATATTTTTGCCTTGTTATTTTTAGGCTTTTGTCATGTTTTCATTTTTGTAGAAGATTCCTAGGTAATTCAATTTCAAAAATATTTAATAAACAGCTCCTTGTATGTTTACATAGTCATCTGCTTATTACTCTTGTTTTAAAACTTGAAAAATGATGTATCAGAGCTAGTATAATTAGAAGTTATATTATTTTGATGTGAATTTTAGATATTTTGCTTTTTTCTGAATATAGCTGGGCAATTCTCATGTGTGGTTTCTTAAAATATAGTGACCCTAGCTCCCCCCCACCCAAATATTCCTGAAACAATCACAACATTGGTCAACTTTTGGGTTTAGGGAAACTAGATAATTTTTAAATTTTATTTCCTTTCTCTGTCTTCTAGACCCACCTATTTTGTTGGCCTGCATTCCAAATATTTTTTAATTGTACAATTTTGTGTTTTCATTATTTTATTTCCTCTGACATTTTCTCCATTCAGTACTCTAGTGAAATAATAGTTTCTATTGAATCTCTTGTTTTTTGTTTATATTTTCCATGGTTGGGGAGGGAAGGAAAGGGAATAAGTATTTTTATAGCACCCTGAATTTCAGAAAATATAGCCAGAAATTACAAACTGACAAAAAATACAGATAGGAAAATAACACAATTCAACATATAAACGGACAGGGCTTCTAGCTGTCTGACCATTACATACATACATGTATACATACATACATACATATACACACACATACACACATGCACACACACATACACACACACATACATACATAGTTACCAGAGAGAGAAGCACCAACATCTCAGTTTACAAAGCCTGGGAAAGGCTGCCCAGAGTCTCATTTGGCCAAATCATACAACTCTTCCCTTAAGTGAGCCCCAAAGCAAAACCCTTCTTCAGGGTCAAAGGACATCACACCCTGTGTGATTAGCTGCCTAATTACAAAGTAACAAAAGGCGTGGGCCTTCCTGAAAAGCAAGCCTCCCACCAAGCAAGCCCCTCCTGTTGGGTTCCACTTGAGACCCATTAAGGGGTAGGGAAGATCTTCAAATTTCCTAGGCCTATTAAGGGACATGGAAGATTTTCAAATTCCCTTACCATTACAAACATTAAATATAAAAGAATAATAACAGGGTAGTAACTTGTTGCAGGACCATTTCTATCTATCATTAAAAGACGAGAACAGGAGAATTAGCAACAGTATTAAAACTTGACATTTATATATTACTTGTATAGTTTTGCAATGATCTTTACATACATGATTTCACTTGGTATAACACATCTGTAAATCTACCCACGTTTTACATATTAATAAATAGAAATAGAAAGCTTGTCCAACTATCTCGTGTTCTCATGGCTGGTAAATTTGAGAAGCAAAGCCTGAACCGCATCTCTTTCACTTCAGGGCAGCTAAGTGGCACAGTGGATAGAGGCCTGGAGTCAGGAAGACCTGAGTTCAAATCCAGACTCAGACCCTTGGGCAAGTCACTTAAGCATGTTTGCCTCAGTTTCCTCATCTGGAAAAGGAAATGGCGAACTATTCCATTATCTTTGCTAATAAAACTCCAAATGGAATCACAAAGAGTTGGACATGACTAAAATGACTGAATGACAAAAGCTTCCTCACTTTAGCCCAACGTTCTTTCCATGGTATCACTTTTAGGATATCAAAACCTAGAGGATATATGGGGGGTTGGATAACAAAGATAACTGTACATTTATTCACAGTTGGTAGATAAAGTACATCTATGTTCCAGAGCTATGGGGAATGGATGAATAAAATAAAGGAAAATTGTGCCAAAGGCAAAAATACTTTCTGCCATGGTGTTTGGAGAAGGTAGGTAGTGAAAATGAGTCAGGCGTATATTGGATTACATGAGTCTATCTGTACCTTAGAGCTGTAACCAGCAATTTTGGCTCCTGGGGTAAACACCATAAAATGCATGTGGGGAAAGTTACAATAAGACTCAAATGAATCTATGACCTTACTGATGTGGATGTTTGTTCCCTTCCAGGATGGTACACCAATGATCTGTTTATGAAGGAGACAGTGTGGTCCAAGGACTAATGGAGCACTAATCCTGGGGTTCGAGGGTCTGGGTTCAGATCCTTCCTCTAATGTCTGCTGATATTCTTGTTGACGTTCTCTCAGTAGCCTCTTTTTGATATTGATAAGGTCTGAATTTTTTTTCTATACTGTCACAAATGTGTTGTCTCTGTCATGAATCTCCTCTATGAACACATAGTATAATTCAGCTTCATTTCTCATCTCTAATTTCTTTAGAACCATTCCTGCCTCTTCTGTAAGTACATTCTGTAAGCACATGTAAGTACTTCTGTAAGTACATACATCATATGACTGTGATATTGGAATGTAAGTGGGTTGAGTCTATTGTCCTTGATGGTGAAAAGAGCATGTGTAATGTTAATGGAATTTAAGATCTTCCCCACCCATTAATAGACCTCACATGGAGCCTGGAGCCCATGAAGGGAAGTTTGCTTAGGGAAGGCTTGTTTGTAGGAAGGCTTTCACACGTTTGGCAATTTCTAATTAGGCACTGAGTCATCAGGGTTGTGATGCCTTCTGGTTCTGAGAAGTATGTGTGTGTTTGTACGTGTACATACACTCTGAGTCGATATCTTGCTCTGGGAGCTTGTTTATGAAGAGGATCTTATGATTCCCTAGTTGAGAATCTGAGAGGCAATATGTTCAGAGCTCCCTGAGTAATCAGATGTAAAGGCTCTCTCAATCCAGGGAAGTATGTAAAGTATATAGCAATATTGCTTTGATTCAGGCATTCAGAGCCCTGTCTGTTGGTCTTTATTTCTCTGTTTGTATTTTCTCTGAAGTTGAGGGTGCTGACTTCTGCTGAACTAGTGAATGTAATTTAAAAAGACTGTTGACCCCTTAACCAGTTATCTTTCTTAGGAAAGCAGATCTAAGAACCTGTATTAGCAGTCATCTTGGGTATGCCAGTGTGGTTGCTACTACAGCCTGTTATAAAAATCTTTATAGATTCCCTCTCCCCCTGCCCAATTTTTCTTTTATTTGTTCCCTTTTATTATAGATGGGAGCTTATTAAGATCAGTCTGGTACTTTAGGTTCATAGGTGGAGGGAAATAAGACATTTGTAGACCAAGAGTTAACAAAAGGTTTACTTAGCCATGGCATGGAAAGGATACTCAGCAAGGACACAGTACTAGTAGATGCAATTTCCTTTATCTCCATATGGTAATGTGTCTCATCAGAAGTCTGTAGTGACTTGTATGGCTGTGGGACATCTGCCCAGAAAGAAGGGTACTCATTCTTCATAAGTTGGACTTTTATGTCTTTGGTGACCAGAAAGCTGAGTCAGTGGCTTAAGTTTTAGCCCTCTAGACCTATCAAGTATCAGAGACAGCTTTCCTGCCTTTTAAAGAAAAAGCTATCTTAGCTTATGTGACAGATATTGTTCTTATCACATCTTCCTTTCATTTTTATCCTTAATTGTCCTTAGTATGACTTTCCTTAGTTGGCTCTCTTGACAAGCATTCTTTATGCTTGTTTCAACCTCTATCCATCTGTTTTTTGAAGTGATACTCCTTATAATCTTTTATCATCCTTCCTCATAAGATTTTTACAAACACAGCTGTCTTTTAAACTGATGTTGCTTTTAACTGCCATATCTTTAGGCTTGCCAAGTAAGATAAGTATTGCTGACTAATATGTTTCTTAGGCTTGTTTAGTCTCCTTGTTTGTAGCAGTTGATTTACCTTGATTAAACTTCTATATGAAATTATTGTTGTTTGTGTCTGTGTCCTGTTTCATTTTCATCAACAATTTTTTTTTAATAGATCAGGATAGAATTGCTTTAACTCCAGAGGAAGCTGCCACCAGAAATGGAGCAGCATGGGACTAGGCCAGGGAGGAGCTCTCTTAGGGTTTGAATGGGAGATTTGGGAAGAATGGGAGTGTATCACTTGACAACTTCCTATTTTAAGTAATTTTTTTAACTAATTAGGTGCTGAACTCAGTCATTTCTACCTGCTGAAGAATTACAAGTACTGCCAGAGCCTTCTAAATTTCAGGATCATGAGATGAAGCCTTAGCTGCCTCACACCAGTTATGGCCATGCTCTACCTGTGGTGACAAGCTATAGACACAAGGAGAGCAAATTATTTTAGGTAGAAAGCCTAGTGAAAGCTTGGAAGAATGGTGCAGTCACAGGGTTTGGGATGTTGAATTCTGGGTCTTTTTAACTATAGTATTTTTATTGTTAGGAGGTGAGAGTATTTGAAGATATCTGTGTAGGTCTGGGGTAGATAGACACTTATGCACCAGGCTGGGAAGAGTAGAGGATGGTAATGGAAATGCAGATTTGAAGATCTTCCCTGCCCCAAGGCCCTTTGATTGACTTAAGTAACTCTGAGAACCTTCTTTAATTTGAAAGTACTCTGCCCCCTAATAGGCTGAATGTGGTCACATGGAGCCTGTAGTAGGAGGCTTGGTTTTCAGGAATGACCACACCTTGATGCTGTGTGATTGGGCAGTGGGTCAAGAGGGTGGTTACATTGTCTGAGCCAGGAGAAGGCTATATAAACCCTGAGGAGAGGTTTTGCTTTGGGGTTCACTTTGAAAAATGTTGTGTGATTTGACCAGATGAGACTCTGGGAAGCCGTTGTTGAGAGCCCCCTGGCTTTGAAAACCCAGATGTTGATGCTTCCCTCTCTGGTAACTGTGATTTTGATATTGATAATGGTTGGACAGTTTGGAAGCCTGTCTGTTTGATCTGTCTGTATACTCTGAAGTTCTGGGTGATGACCTTTTTCCCCTGAACTAGGTAAATGGTATATGTTTGTTTTATTAAAGTGTGCTTGTTAACTGATTTTGAGTTGCTTTCCTTTTGAAAAGCAGATCTAAGAACCTGTATTGGCAGCAACCACGGGGATATTGGAGTGCTTGCTGCTACAGATGATGAAGATGAGGTTGGATTCATCCTAAAACTCTTTCTCTGAATTAGATTTACCCTGAACTTTTTTTTTCCTTAGAGCCAGGCAATGCCTTAGAGAGAAGGCATTGGATGCAAGAGATGGGCTTTAACACTCAAGAGCAAGACACAGTTGAAAAAGTGAACTAGTTCTGGTACGAGAGCCTGGAATTTAGGACAATCAGAAGGAGTGAAAGTTTGTTGCCCATGGAAATACTTCAATGTGACTTCCTTTAATGGTGGATCAGAATTCATCACTTGTTTCTTTTTTCCTTTTTTTTGATTGCTTTTTGGAGGGGGCAGGGCAGGGCAATTGGGGTTAAGTGACTTGCCCAGGGTTGCACAGCTAGTAAGTGAAGTTTGAACTCAGGATCTCCTAACTCCAAGGCTGGTGCTTTATCCATTGAGCCACCAACTTGCCCTGAACCACGTCTTTCTTAAAGGGATGAGCCTGCTCAAAGCCAGAGTCTAGTAATAGTTTCTTACATCTCATAGCTAGTTTTCTTAGCCTTAAGATATCTAGGAAAGATCACTCCCTAAAATAAGTTGTGCTTAGTGTCCATCTGACATATGATATGTAATCATTACCCTTTAATATTTTGCTCTCAGAATCTGCCACTGTCTTCTACTCCACTATTATGCCTTTCAAACATTATCCTAAGCACTGCTTCCTCATGCCCTTTCTCACTTTTCGTGATTCAAAAATATGAACACCAGACAACAGTAGGAGATTGAAATTCAGGGTTCAGTGTCCTATTTACAGGTTTGCCAATGAATTGTTATTTGTTTTTAGCTGAATTGCTTCCCTCTCTTTTCTCTAGCTATGAAGTGGAAATGACATATCTTCTATTGTCAATTTCTAAACATGACAATGTACTCAGTATAATATAAAATGATGCCTGCCTAAGATTACCATCTGAATATCAAAAGGTTTGAAGATCTCAGATGAATGGAACTAAATATCTTAGGAACATAATGATTGAATGTTAAGTACAATTCTTTGTTGTATTGATAAAAATGCATTCACTGGAACAGTTTCTGAGAGTCTTGGTAAAATACAGCTCCTCTATATTTTGCTTCTCTTTTTGCTGAATTTGTGATTTTTTTGGTGTAAGGTATTCTACAGAATATTCTACACCAATTGGAAACGCCCTCTGCCAATGCTAATAGGTAATTGTTCCTTCACTGTACTGAGATGTTAAGTGATTTTCCCAGCGTCACAGAGACAGTAGTTATATTGATATTTCTTTTTTTTCAAATGCTTTATTAAGTTCTGTTTTACTTCATTCATTTCTGCCAGGTTTTGTGTTACAAATTTTCTTCCCGTTTTTGCCCTACCCACCTCTCCAAAATAGCAATCCCCCAGGATATCCCCTCCTCTTATTTCCCAATTACATGTAAAATAGTATTAATAGTATATGTATATGTATATATATAAATACATATAAATTTATAAATATATAAATTATATACATATAAATACATACATATATACATATATATGTATTTATTAAACATTTGGTTTTAAAACTTTGAATTCCAAATTCATTCCCTTCCTCCCTTGTCACCCACCCTTACTGGGAAGATAAGCAATTCAATATAGGTTGTACATGTGTAGCTAATGCAAAACATTACCAGAGTAAATATATTGTAGAAGACTGATTATATTTCCCTCCCTCTTATCCCACCTCTCACTTGTTCTACTCTCTACCTTGGTCCTGTCCCTTTTCAAAAGTGTGTGCTTCTTACTTCCCTCCCCCCAAACCTGTCCTCCCTTCTATCATCCCCCCTCTCATACCCTTCCCTCCTACTCTCATGTAGGGTGAGATACCCTATTTCATGTGTATATTCCTCTCTCACCTCTTGATTTCACCTTTTAAGTATCATCCCTTCCTATTAAATTGGTCCTGTGCCCTCTATCTATGTGTACCTGTGAGCATAAATATATATACATTCACATATGTATTCTTTTTTTTTTTTTGCCTTTTTGGAGGGCAATTGGGGTTAAGTAACTTGCCCAAGGTCACACGGCTAGGTTTTTGTTTGTGTGTGCATTAAGTGTCTGAGGCCGGATCCGAACTCAGGTCCTTCTGACTCCAGGGCCAATGCTCTACTCACTGCACCACCTAGCCACCCCCACATATGTATTCTTTTTTTTTTTTTTTTGGCTTTTTGGGGGGCAATTGAGGTTAAGTAACTTGCCCAAGGTCACACAGCTAGGGTTTTTGTTTGTGTGTGCATTAAGTGTCTGAGGCCGGATCTGAACTTGGGTCCTTTTGACTCCAGGGCTGACACTCTACTCACTGTGCCACCTAGCCGCCCCTCACATATGTATTCTTACATCTATATACCCTCCGATAAAGACTATATATATATGTGTGTGTGTGTGTGTGTGTGTGTGTGTGTGTGTGTGTGTGTGTGTATGTATATATACACACATACATATATATATATATATATTTCTATTCCCTTCAACTATTTTCATACTGAGAAAAGTTTCATCAGTTACAATTATCATTTTTCCATGTAGGAATGTAAATAATTCAACTTTGATAAGTTCCTTATGATTTCTTTTCCCTGTTTACCTTCTCATGCTTCTCTTGCTTCTTGTGCCTGAATGTCAAATTTTCTACTCAAGTCTGGTTTTTTTTAAATATTTGAAAGTCCTCTAATCCACTGAATGACCACATTTTCCCCCTGAAACATGATACTCAGTTTTGCTGGGTAGGTGATTCTTGGTTTTAATCCTAGCTCCTTTGACCTCTGGAATATCATATTCCAGGCCCTTCAGTCCCTCAGTGTAGAAGCTGCCAGATCCTGTGTTATCCTGATTGTGTTTCCACAATATTCAAATTGTTTCTTCCTGGCTGCTTTTAATATTCTCTCCTTGATCTGGGAAATCCTGAACCTGGCTATAATATTCCTAGGAGTTTTCTTTTTGGGATCTTTTTCAGGAGGTGATTGGTGGATTCTTTCAGCCTCTATTTTGCCCTCTGGTTCTAAAACATCAGGGCAGTTTTCCTTGAAAATTTCTTGAAGGATGATTTCTAGGTTCTTTCTTTGATCATGGCTTCCAGGTATTCCAATAATTTTTAAATTATCTCTCCTGGATCTATTTTCCAGTTCAGTGGTTTTTCCCATGAGATATTCACATTGCCTTCTATTCTTTCATTTGTTTGGATCTGCTTAACAGCATCTTGATTTCTCACAAAGTCACTAGCTTCCCTTTGGTCCATTCTAAACCCGAAGGAAAGATGCCCCTTTGAGATTCTTTTTCCATCTGACAAATTCAGCTTTTTAAGGCATTCCTCTCCTCATTGCCTTTTTGAGCCTCTTTCGCCATTTGAGTTAGTCTGGTTTTTAGGGCGTTATTTTCCTCAGTCAGACTGTTGACTCTCCTTTCATACTTTTCCTGCGTCCTTCTCATTTCTCTTCCCAATTTTTCCTCTACTTCTTTTATCTGCTTCTTAAGGTTCTCTATGGCCTGTAACCAGCTCGTATTTTCATTTGAAGCTTTTGGTGCAGGAGATCCGATCTCCTCCTCCTGTTCCATGCTTTGATCCTCTTTGCCCCCCAAAATAGGAGTCTAATGTTGAATTTTTCTGTTTATTTTGTTTCCTTTGCCTAGGCATATTGCCACTCAATTACTTGACTTTTGGGCTTGTTGCCACAGTAGGACTCTGCCACCAGTCAGGGGAGCTTCTGTCCCAAATGTTGGGGTTTTCTCAGCTGCCAGAGGTATTAGTTGGGTGCCCTCTCTGAGGCCTCCACACGCTCTGGCAAGCTGGTCACATCCCTCAGGACCTTCACCCCAGACCACAATCCAGATCCAAGAAGGGTAAAGCAAGAGTGATTACCCCCCAGACTGGTTGCCAGGTGCCCCTACGTTCTGCAGGTCAGGAGCTGAAGCTGCAACATGGTCCTAGCTGCACCTAAGCATCTCAGCGGCTTCTTGCCACAGGGGCAAAAGCTGATGCTCTCTCCACTACTGGTCCCAAAGTCCACAGGCCACTGACCTCTCACTTTGTCCTTGGCATCTATGTGTTGATAATTCTGGAAACACCACAGCTGTTTGTGTTCTGGAGTCCCTACAGCTGGCTGCTGGTCAGTCCGCCCTGGGGGCTAAAACCTCTGGCTCATGTGGGGCTGGAGTTGGCTCCCAGAGTGCTGTGCTGGCCACTTCCTGCTGGGCTGTCCTTGGCAGGAGGTTAGCTTCTCTGTGTCATTTTGTGGGTTCTGTAGCTCCAAAGTTTGTTCAGAGTCCCCTTTTACATGGATTGGTGAAAGTGGGAGCTGGAGCTGCTCTGAAATCCTGTTTCTATTCTGTCATCTTGACTCTGCCCCTCTATATTGATATTTCTAAAGCACAGGGCTAATCATGTCACTCCCTTATTTAAAAAAAAAAACTTCATTAGTTCTCCATTTCCTTTAAGATAAATTATAAACTTCTCTATTAGTATTTAAAGCCCTTCAAAATCAGTCCTCAGACAATCTTTCTATACTGATTACATTTTATATTCTACAATGCAGGCAAGCTGACCAACTTATTGTTTCCCATACATGAAATTCTATTTTCCATCACCTTGTCTTTGCACAGACTTTCCTTCATGCTTGATATACTTTTCCTTCTGCTCGTTACTATCCATTGTATTGTACTGCTAATAAACACACATAGATAAAACCTTCATTTGATCCTATCATCTTCACAAATTGTCATCTTATATTTCTCCTACCTTTTTGACAGACTCCTAGAAAAAATTATCTATATTGCTTCCATTTCTCACCTCACAATCACTTTTCAAGCCCTTTCAATTTAACTTCCAAATTCATTGGTTTACTGATACTGTCCTATTAGAGGTTATCAATGATCTATTTAATTGCCATATCTAATGCCCCTCTTTGGGTCTCATTGTTTTTGACTTCTGTGTGGAATTTGATACCATTTATCACCTCTTTATCCTATGTACTCTCTTCTTACTGATTCTTGTGCTTGTATTTCTTTTATTTTCTTTTTAAAGTGAATTTTAAAATAATATTTTATTTTCCTCTAATTACATGTAAAACAATTTTTAACATTTGTTTTTTAAATAAGTTTTTTTTTATATTTCTTGTGTTTATATTTCAAAGTTTCTCTTTTTTCTTTTTTTTGGTTTACATAATTCATTTCCACAAGATTTTGAGTTACAAATTTTCTCCCCCTTTTCCCCCTACCTACCATTCCCAAAACAACGATTCCACTGACTATCCCTTCCCCCAATCTGCTCTCTCCTATATCTTCCCTCATCCCATCTTTGACTTTCCAGTAGGGCATGGTGGATCTCTATGCCCCAGTGCCTGTATATCTTATTTCCCCATTACACTTAAAATAACAATAATAATAATGTATTTTAAACATTTGATTTTAAAATTTGAATTCCAGATTTTTTCCCTACCTCCCTCATTACTCACCCTTACTGGGAAGATAAGCAATCCAATATAGGTTGTACATGTGTAGCTATGCAAAACATTTCCATAGTGGATATATTATGAAAGACTGAATATATTTCCCTCCTTCCCATCCCACCCCCAACATGTTCTATTCTTTACTTTTAGCCTGTCCCTTTCCGAAAGTAGGTGCTTCCAACTTCCCACCCTTCCATCATCTCCCCTCTAATCTGCTTCCCCCTACTCTCCTGTAGTGTGAGATACCCTATTTAGTGTGTATGTCATTCCCTCCCTAAGCCAAATTTATTAAGAATAAGGTTGATTCCTTCCCTTTTTCCTTCCTGTCCTTCCCCTCCATTGTAACCATTTTCCCTTGCCTCTTCTATATGAGATATTTTACCCCATTCTATCTCTCCCCATATCCTCTCATTGTATTCCTCTCTCAGCTCTTTATTTCACTTCTTAAGTATCATCCCTTCCTATTCAACTGGTCCTCTACCCTCTGTCTATGTATACCTGTACACATATATACACACAGTCATGTATGTATTCATATGCCCATATACCCTCCTATATAGACATATATATGTATGTATGCACACACACAAACACACATTTCTATTCCCTTCTACTATTCTCATACGGAGAAAAGTTACACTTATCATTTCTCCATATAGGGATGTAAATAGTTCAACTTTGATAAGTTCCTTATGATTTTTTTTTCCCTGTTTACCTTCTCATGCTTCTCTTGCTTCTTGTATCTGAATGTCAAATTTTCTACTCAAGTCTGGTTTTTTTTAAAGAATATTTGAAAGTCCTCTAATCCACTGAATGACCACATTTTTCCCCTGAAACATGATACTCAGTTTTGCTGGGTAGGTGATTCTTGGTTTTAATCCCAGCTCCTTTGACCTCTGGAATATCATATTCCAAGCCCTTTGATCCCTCAGTGTAGAAGCTGCCAGATCCTGTGTTATCCTGATTGTGTTTCCACAATATTCAAATTGTTTCTTCCTGGCTGCTTTTAATATTCTCTCCTTGATCTGGGAAATCCTGAACCTGGCTATAATATTCCTAGGAGTTTTCTTTTTGGGATCTTTTTCAGGAGGTGATTGGTGGATTCTTTCAATCTCTATTTTGCCCTCTGGTTCTAAAACATCAGGGCAATTTTCCTTGAGAATTTCTTGGAGGATGATTTCTAGGTTCTTTCTTTGATCATGGCTTCCAGGTATTCCAATAATTTTTAAATTATCTCTCCTGGATCTATTTTCCAGTTCAGTGGTTTTTTTCAGTGAGATATTTCATGTTGCCTTCTATTTTTTCATTTGTTTGGATCTGTTTAATAGTATCTTGATTTCTCATAAAGTCACTAGATTCCATTTGCCCCAATCTAATTCTGAAGGAATGAATCTCTTTAGTGAGTTTTTGAGATTCTTTTTCCATCTGGCAAATTTGGCTTTTTAAGGCATTCTTCTCCTCATTGTCTTTTTGAGCCTCTTTTGCCATTTGAGTAAGTCTATTTTTTAAGGTGTTATTTTCTTCAGTCAGGTTGTTGACTGAATTTCATAATTTTCTTGCATCATTCTCATTTCTTTTCCCAATTTTTCCTCCACTTCTCTTATTTGGTTTTCAAAATCCTTCTTAAGCTCCTCTATGACCTGTAAGCAGCTTATTCTTTTCTTGGAAGCTTCTGGTGCAGGAGTTCTGACTTCATTGTCTTCCTCCTGTAACATGCACCGATCCTTTTTGTCCCCAAAAAAGGAATCCAGAGGCAGACTTCTATGCTTGCCTTGCTTCCTTTGTTTGCTCATGTTGCCACTCAAAAATTTCAGTTTTTACTCAGGTCTTTTAATCAGAAGTTCTTGGAAAATCTCTATTTTGTTTAAGATGAACTTTTTTCCTTATAGATTGTACTCGGTCTTGAAGGATGTTAGTTTTGATTGTAAACCTTTATCTTTTGTATTTTGGAATATTATGTTTTGGGATTTTCTCTCTTTTATAGTAGTTGTAGTATGATATTAGATGACTGTTGACCGTTTTTGAAAGATGCTTCTTTTAGTACCCCTTTTTTGGGCAACACTATTACTAGTATACAATCCTTATAACAGAGATTATGTCTAGTAAAGCAAATCCATACATTAACTGAAGCATAGGTACCCTATTCCCTTCTTGCCTCCCCATTCTCCTGATGTGTGCTACTGTCTATGAGGAGGGAGGTTATATACCAATACTGACCTCCCTAGGTCCTTTCCTCCTTCTCCCCTTGTGATTAACAATAAAATTTATTACATCTCTCTGTTTGGGCTGCCTCTTTTCATCTGAAGTCCCTTGCACTACAGTGATCCTGACTGTTATTGCTTGTTACTTGAACTCTTTCTTTCTGGCTACCTAACATACAAGACTGCATGAGAGCCTTGCATTTTAACTGTGACATTCCATGAGTGTTTTCATTTAGAGTTTCTTTAAGGTGGTTGGTAAAGTCTTCCTATTTTCATTTCACTGTATGGTTCTAAGAAGTGGGGGAAATTTTCTTTTATGATCTCTTGATATCTGTCTTTGACCCAGAAATATTATTACTACTCCTAGAGCTCAAAGGGATCAAATAAAGAGAAAAAAGATCCATATGTGCAAAAATATTTGTGGCAGGTTTTTTTTTTGTAACAATGAGCTGGAAGCAAAGAGGTGCCCACCAGTTGGAGAATGGACAAACATATTAAAACATATGAATGTAATGGAATATAATTGCATTAGAAATACTGGCAAAAGAGAAGATTTCAAAAATATCTTGGATGATGTGTGTGATGTGTATGATGCAGAATGAAGGGAGGACCAGAAGAAAAACTGATACAGTAACAACACTCAAAAGCAAAATAATTTAGAAAGACTTAAATACTCAGATCAAGGCAAAGACTAACTATGACTCCAGTTCAAATCACAAAGCATGCTACCTCCTCTTGGACGCAAGATTCAGAATGAGACATGGCTAACATGTGGATTTGCTTTGCTAGACATAATACCTGTTACAAGGACTGTGTGCTGGCACCACAAAAAAGGGGGGAATAAGGAAGTATCTTTTAAAAATGTATTGAAGGGGAATGACATTGAGGTTGTATAATGGATAGAGCACTGGCCCTGAAGTCAGCAGGACCTGAGTTCAAATATGGCCTCAGACACTTGACACTTAGTAGCCATATGACCCCGGGCAAGTCACTTAACCCCCAACTGCCTTGCCAAAAAACAAAAAAATGTTTAGAAGCAAAGGGAAGGAATTTCAGAAGATCACAGCTTTCAAAAGTAGCATGTTGAATGCAATCTCTCCTTATCTTTGCCTCATGAAATCCTTGGTTTCCTTCAAGGTCCAGCTCCTATAGAAAGCTTATCCTGATTGTTACCAGTTACCAGTTACATAAGTTACTTAGAATTTAATTTTTAAGTATTTTATCTTTAATTTTGTAAGTTCATGTTGTTTCCTCCACATAGAATATAATCTCCTTGTGGCCAGGGGTTGATTTTTTGTTTTGTTTTTTTTTGTTTTTTTATACCAAGTGCCTGGATATAGTAGGTACTTAATAAATGTTACCTGTGGAGAAAAGTTGTTGGTTCCCAAGAATAACTCTGAAGATCAGTGATAATGGGGCAGTTCAGAGAAAGAAAGTATGGACTATATTATTTCAAGGACTAGAAAGACAATTCCCTAGAGGTAAGGAAAACCTCAAGAGATGGTTCCTCAGTGAAGAGACTCAAGTTTCCAATACAAAATCCATCTTTACCTCCAGGATCCTCTCCCCTCCTAAATCCTTATTTATCAAAGTTGAACATATGATCTTTAGTGAGGTCATAAAAACAGTAATAGTGCCCCTGCTATCCCTATTGAAATATTTACTACTTACCCTGTAGCATTTCTAGTTTTAAGACTCCTTTTCTCAGTGCTTTAAGAATCATTTTTGTAAATGATCTCTCTTGGATCTAAGAATAATGTGAAATTTGGTAGATAAGGTAAATAAAATGCCTACCCCTTGGCTAACTGTCTTGTTCTTAGTGAAGAGATTAATGCATGTACTTTATGTTAGGAAATTTATGTTTTTAGCTGTGGTGATAATTTTTTTAAAAAGACTTTACATTATTAAACTAAGAATGTTATTTTGCGAACCCTTTTAAGGTAGATCAATATTTAGGTTTCATAAAGCTTGACAGTACCTTCTTTGAAAATAAGTCACAGCTCAGTATGCTCTTAGTATATTGATTTTTTTAATTCAAAGTTCTTTTAATAACTATTAAAAATACTTCTTCCACCATAGTCTTATTGCTGAAAGTTTCACTTAATAATCTCTCTCTTTCACTTACTTTTTTCTTATTTAAATAACATCTCACTGTACTATAATTGTGTTTAAAGTGCTGGACTAGTGTGGGGGAACCAAAGAAGCCTGGTTCAGAACTCAGATATTAAATCCTAATAGTGGACTTTAAAACAAGAATCTCTGAGATGCGACTTTTCAGTCAAGTTAGTTCCTGAGTTCTTTGTTATAGGTTACACTTACAAGGATGTTACTTGAGTTCTGAGATCAATAGGCTATACCCCAAGATTTTAGTCATTGAGAACCAAAATATTTGATTCAGCACTCAGGTATCTTTGGGTTGTCCGCTCTTAACGTGATGTCTTTTGAGGATTGCAGCTTTGGCTTTGAAGTTTGCTCTCAATTGTATTCGTTTATGACTGTGGCTGCATGAGCAGGTACCTGAGGCCTAGATCAAAAGTCTTACCCTAAGACTTTAGTCTCCTAGATAACAAATCCTTTCAAACTATCTAACCTGTGTTACCTCCAGGATACAACAGGCTAAGGTAATGATTAGAAAACTTGAGTCCCCTTCCTTTGTCTCTGTTGCTCTATAAAATCCTTGTCCTGAGAACCAACAAATGGAGTTCATGGTTCTTCCTTGAACTACCCACATGGCCTGGTCATTTCTTATTCACGTTTCCGGATCATGCTAAGTGCTGGATACTGAGCAGCCCACGCAGACTAGGTACTGTGAAATCAGAATCTAAAGTACAAGAGAAATAGAGAATTATTATTATTATTATTATTATGTTGAGAAGGTGTGTCCTCAAGTTATCCTGAGTCCTTCTTGCCTCCCCTTGATAAAGACTTTGATGATATTTCTGTATACAAAGTGTAGAAGTCTTAATTGCCACCTGCATATGAAAGTCCCAAGATATAACCTGTGATTTAGAACAAAAGTTTTGGGATTATAGCAGCTAGGTGGTGCAGTGCTGGGCCTGGAGTCAGGAAGACCTGAGATCAAATCTAGCTTTAGACAATTACTAGCTGTGTGACCCTGGGTAAGTCACTTAACCCTACTTGCCTCAGTTTCCTTATTTGTAAAATGAACTAGAGAAGGAAATGGCAAACCTTTCCAGTATCTTTGCCAAGAAATGCCCAAAACTGATTTCATGAAGAGTTGAACACAACTGAAACAACTAAGCAACAAGAGGACTGGAATTCAATCTTGGGTACTTTTCATTAAAATTTTAAAATCTTTCTCTTTGGTTTGTTTTGCTCGAATTTTCCCTGGACCCATCAGAATTTGACTTGTGTCAAGATCAGTAGTTCATAACCTTTTCTGTGTCAGTGACTCTTTTAGCAATCTTGTGAAGCCTAGGGACTCCTCATAATAAAGTTTTTAATGCATAAAGTAAAATACATGGACTTACACAGGAAATAAATCACTTTGAAAAATAATTAATAAAATATAAAAAAAGATTCACAAATCCTTGGCCTAGGTGGGGTTCAGTTCATACTAGTTCTCAAGAGGTGATTGTTAAAATTTCAGAGTAAGCATTCACACCTCAGAAATCAGCAAAGCTATAAATCAGGGCTTGATGTATTATTTTGTTGATTGTCTAGATTTAAGGAAGTAATAGGGTTAATAATGCAAAAGAAACTTAAAACTGTGTTGTATATATTCACAATACATGGGATTCCCAGCCCCCAGGCATCCAATTATTAGACATTTATCAGCATACCTTTGGGTCTAGGTCTTTACAATAAAAGGGAAAAGTCCTCAGCTGCCATTCAAGCAATCAGGTTAATAGAACAAAGTGCATGGGGGGCTTTATTCACCAGATAGAAAAGAAGCATAAAACACTCACACCTGGGTCCATGGACAATCAAACCAACCCTCCTCTTGTCTCCATTGGTCTTCTACCTCCTGTAGTCCTCCAGGTTTTTAGTATAATACTGGCAGGGTGAGGAGCCACAATGGGAAAAGGCTGTGTTGCTTAAGGGTCAACTGCCATCCCTCAGATGAATTTCATCTTTCTTAAGACTATATGAAAAACAAATATGAAGTACAACCTTGATTGAGATGCTATATAATACTAAAGGGAAGTATTAAGAATTGTTAGAGATTCAACCCTTCTTTCCAGTTAGTCCTATCTTCCCAGGCTCCCCACAAAGTGGAACAATATAGAGTTGGTCCAGGGTTGACCTCTTTCGAAAGCTCTGTACTTAGAAAGTCAACATAATTCACAGGATCAGTGAAGGGCAAGGTCCAGCTTTTCCCTTCCACATTGTTTTTCCCCATCTTGCTCTCCCTTGATTTCACTTCTGGCTTGGTCCCAGAACTCTTCCCCTTGGTCCTAGAAACTCAGTATTTTCCAGGAATACCACCTCTGTATCCTCTTGGTCCAATAGCTTCTCGGCCTCTCCATCACTACCCTATTCCTGCTGGCTCTAGTTGCCCTTATTCCTAACTGTTCCCAGAAGCCACTTCTACCACTGCCTCTGGCTGCCACCATTTCTGAGGCAATTTGGTTCTCTTTTCTTCTGGAGCCATATATTTCTTCTACTCCTGAGGCCATATGGTTCTCTGAAGGGGTCTCACTGATATATAGGCTTCCATTCTAGGGAAACCAGTCCTGATCTCTGTGTGTATCCTCTATCTGCATATCTCAGGCTTGTTCTTTCAATCTTTCCTTACCTGATTGCAACCCTCCCTTTTAAAGCCCAAATCCAAGGACATACCTTAAGTTTATGCAGGAGTGTGCTGGTAAATGTTTAACAAGCAGCTATCTGGGGAAAAATGTGCCACTAACACACTTTAAAGCTTAATCTGCATTATTACTATGTTCTCCATCATTTTCATAAGTCTAGACAATCAACAAAACAATAAATCAAGCCCTAATAGTTATTGTTTTCTGATTCCAAGGTGTAAATGCTTACACTGAAAATTTAACAATTGATTCTCATGAACTGGTTTGAGCTGGCTTCAACACACCCATGATTATATGGCAAGCTATGAAATAATTCTCCCCAACTATAGTATTAATGAGGATGTTTATACTTTGTGTAGGGAGACATCCTGAATAGCAAAACAAAGACCTCATCAGGAGATAGCAATGAGGACCCAGGACAATACCTGGAAACTCTATGAGTATATGGAATAAACTCTTCATCAAACTTTTTTTTTTAGAGAGAGAATTGAAAAGTTGATGAACAGAGACAATGTAAATAAAGGGGAGAAAAGATAGTACAGAAAAAAGTACCAAGATTTATATCTTATTCTGATTTATGTAGCAAAGCTTGGTGAAAATAATTTTTTTCCCCTTGAATAGCATAGTAGGGTGGAAGCCAATTGATATTTGAGGTTAATTGAGCGAATTGAATTAAAATGAGAAATATAAAAAATTATATCTCATACTTTCAATAAATATTAAGAAATTTTATTTCTTTTACAGTTAAAGAATTATATCCCAAAGAAATCACCTCATGCTGCATTCAATAATGGTTTTAATGAAATTCACGTTTACTCACTCAACAATGAGATCATGTTCTAGTTAGCCAATGGCATAGCAAGATGTTATTCCTTGGTCTTTTTTGCAATGAATGTCATTAGTCACTAGAGGGAGCAGGAAGAAAGGCTTTTTGGTGAAGTAGTTTTCACAAATCCAAAAGGCTGGTTGGCTGCTTTCAGTGTAATGGATTACCACACCAATGAAACAAAGATCCTAGATCCTATGCTAGAATTCAATCTCTATATTTTACAAATGAGGAAACTGAGGCTCAGAGAAGTTGAATGACTTGCTTAAGGTCATACAAGTAATGAGTTTCAGAATCAGGAACCGAATCCTGGTCCTCTGGGAGCTAGGGCTCTTTCCCACTGTTCTAGGATGCCTCCCAAGGAGGATGCTGGAAGACCATGTTGACTGGTGAAGAGCACAGGTATTGGAATCTCCCTGAGCTACTGCAAGTTAATATGCATTTGTTATAGAAGTGACATTGCCTCTTAGTAGGTGGAATAGGCACAACTTATTCTGTTGGTGTTTGACTAGTCAGAGAGGATTTTTCAAATCATGGCTTTATTTAGAGTGTCACTGTGATTTGGTACAGCGGGAAGGATGCCAGATTTGGAGTTAAAAAAAACCTGGGTTCAAGTCGTGACTAAGGTATTTACTAGCTGTGTGCCCTTGGGTAAATGACTCATTCTCTCTGGGCTTCAGTTACCGCATCTATAAAATGAGAGAACTGGACTAGATGATTTCCAAGGCAGCTTCCAAGGCTATCTTCTCTAGTACTGGTTATATCTTCTCCCACCACAGCGAACTCCTCACCCCCAACATACTGACTGGAGGGGAAATCCGAAAGAATACTCTTTGTTCCTCACTGACATTTCCAGACTCTCCCTTTACATTTAGCAATCAACAATCTCTTTTCCTTTGAAAAATCCCAGTCTTTTACACTGTACTTCCTTCTATAAATTCTCTGATCTAATTGTACTGACCTACCTGCTATTTCTCACATAAGAAACTTTAATTCCTGCCTCCATGCATTGGTTGTTCCCCGTGTCTGGAACGTTCTTCTTTCTTACCTCAGAATCCTAGCTTCCCTGGTTTCCTTCAATACAGCTCAAATGCTACCTTCTGTTGTTTCCCAGTCTTTCCAAATACCCATTCCTCTTCCTCTAAGGTTACTTTTTAATCTACTTTGTATATATATATTTAAAGCAATTGGGGTTAAGTAACTTGCTCAAGGTTACATGGCCAGTTATTTTTGTGTGGGTGCTAAGTCTGAGGCCAGAACCGATCCTGCGTCCTCCCAACTCCGGCTCGGTGCTCTTACTCACTGTGCCACCTAGCCACCCCCCTACTTTGTATGTATCTTATTTACATGTATATATGTACATAATATGTATTATATATAGAAATAAATATATATTATGTAACGTGTGTATGTATATCATATATATGGGCTCTCCCACTAAAACATAAACTGTCCAAGGTCAAGGACTACTGCATTTTCTTTATATACCTATCCCTTAAATCTGTGGCAATAATAACAACTACAGTAATGTTGACAATAGCCAGAATTTGTATAGTGCTTTAAGATTTGCAAAGTACTTTATAAGTTTTATCTCATTTGATCTTTATAGCAACCCCTCATAACAACAAAGTGAGGCGGGTGCTATTATTATCCTCATTTTGAAAATAAGGAAACTGAGGCAGACAACAGTCAGATAACTTGCTCAGGGTCACATAGCTATTAAGTGTCAGAGACAGGGTTTGAACTCAGGTCTTCTTGGTTTTAGGTCCTGTGCTCTATTCACTGTATCACCGAAGCACTCAATAAATGCTTCTCTATTGATTGATTACTCTACTACATCCTCTGTACTGTTCAGGCATGCTGGCCTACCTGCTGTTTGTACATGGTGCTGCTGCTTCTGTCTACATGACTCTGCACTGCTTGTCCCTTTTTCCTGGAATGCACTTTTTTTGTACCTCTTCTTCATGAAGCATTTTCTGGTCCCTACACTGCTAGTGCCTTCCTCTACAAGGGTACCTTGTATTTGATTTTTAATTGTCTTATGTTACTAGGCACTATGTTAAGCACTTTACAATTATTATCTCAACTGATCCTCACAACAACCCTGGAAGAGAGGTGCTATTATTATCCCCATTTCACAGATAAGGAAACTGGGGCAAACAGGTTAAGTGACTTGCCCAGAATCTCATAGATAGAAAATATCTGAGGCTGGATTTGAATTCAGGTCTCCCTGACGCTAGGCATTCCTCTCTATCTATTGTGCCATCTAGCTGCCTGGATGAATAATTGTGTGTTGAAGAGGGTAGCACTTGAACTCAAGTGTTCCTCCTCTGATTTCAGTTCTCTTTTCACTGCACTGTTCTGCTTCTTCATATGATTATATTTGGCTCATTATTTTGACATGTTAATAGATGTTTTTGGATCTTGCTCCTGTTGTGTAACTTGTTAACTATTCCTCCCCAGCTTCTTCTTTTCCATTCGTTTTGTAAGGGGCACACAATTTAATCTGTCCTTTTTGGAGAAAGCTTTGGTCATTCCAGTTCTCCAACCAGTCAGTTGCTTGCAGGAATTGTGGTCTTGCCGTCTACTCTTTTATTGATTACTTTATCCTTAGCAACATTCTTTTGTATTCCCAAAGTAGAGGCCCTTGGAGCATCACACTGTTGGCTGTTATAAGAGATAATAATCACCCTCAGATGTGTCATTTCTGTCCTCAAATGGCTTACCCACATCAGTGAGCTAATGCCGCAGAATGTCCGCAGCTTCTTTCTCTGAAAGTTTTCTTCTTTCCATGTTGCTAAGATAAAATAAAAAATTATTTTTGGTGGGAGAAAAGTACTAGTGAATAGCTAAGGTATGCTGACAGAAACTCAAATGCTAAGTCCAAGATATATTATTTATGGTTCTAAAACTCAATCAGACACATTCTCCCTCCCTCTTCCTTCTTTCCCTCCAGCCTCTCTTTATCCCTGCCAGTATAACTCTATGGATTTTCTGCTACAGAAGCTTGGAAGTTCTAACAGGCATAAAATCACAGAGTTGAATCATATATGTTGACTTGTGGAACTTTTGGTAAGAAATAAATGCTTGATGTCATATATACTTGTTTACTATCTTCATTTAGTTGTATACATCATTTTATATTTTGCTGTTGTCTGTTCAGAATCATAGGCTTCTAGGGAGCAAAGGACCTACCTATGATATTCAGAATTCTTTATTTCTCTCCTATCACATAAGATCTGCTTTGATATATTCTAGGGAGCAAAGACTTAGAAATCACACACAAATCATCACTGTATATACCTTGGTCCCATATAACCCCAGTAAGTTGAATTTAAATGTTCCTTAAAATCAAGTGGAAGGATTCTCAATAGCTAACATTGTATACATAGTGCAATAAACATAGTGGGGTTTAATCAACTTTTTGCAATATAATTCTCCTTTTAGAATCTTAGTAAGAACTAATGCCAGAGGAGGAAGAAGAAACTGCCTTCTGTTTCAGAATTATAAGTAGGGAATTTTACAGCCAGAGAAAGCATCAAAACCATACATGAAGTGTGCCCTCATTTGAGGGAGGCTGGTGGAGACCATCCCATGTTGGGAGACAAAGGTAAATCAGAACTTTGGGGAGGAGGGAGCAGGATGAGGCATATCATGGCACCCCCATCTAATATATTAACTAATATTTTTTTTGCTAGAAAGTCAATGAGCTCTGTGTTGTTGTTGTTTTTTTTAAATATACTATTGCAGGTGTGCAAAGGCTGTTAGTGCTAATAAATATGGCAACCTCAATTGCCCCACCCTAGTTACACATCTGTTTTGCCATCCTGATTTTCCAATGTATCTGCTTTTCAGAGGCCAGTCTTTGTATTTCGTCTCTGCTTCACTATCTTACCTGAGGACCAGCGTCCCTTTGATTTAATGGGGGAACTTATCTTGCTGGGAACTAGGTCACATGGTGAATAGAACACTGGACCTAGAGTCAGGAAGACCTAAATTCAAATTCAACCTCAAACACTTATTAGCAGTGACCCTAGGCAAGTCACTTAACCTCAGTCTGCCTCAGTTTCCTCAATTGTAAAATGGGAATAATAATATTGCCTACCTCTCAGGGTTGTTGTGAGGATCAAATGAGATAATAATTGTAAAACACTTAGCACAGTTCCTGGCACCTAGTAAATACTAAATAAGTGCATGTGCCTTCCCCCTTTTCTCTTTCTCTTTTTTTCCCATCTCTCTCTTCTTTCTCCAGTAAGTGCCATGCCCTGACTCCTTTCTGGCTAGCTGCCTATTTCTTTGCCAACCACCAAAAGCCAAACACCAAACTCAACTTAATTGTTCTATTTCCTATTCTTTGTTCTTTTAGTGCTTTGTTCTCTGGTATTTGATAATCAACTAACCTGATAAAGCAATAATGCTAAGGCAGTGCTTCCCAGTGGATTTGATCTTAGAGCACTTTCAGCCTTGACATCTATCACAGATCCTCAATTGGTAAATAGTGAAAGAATATGAACAGTTTGCAAAAAAAGAAATACAAACTATCAATAATTATATAAAATGCTTCAAATCGTTAATAATTAGAGAAAAACAAATGAAAGCAATTCTGAGGTGCTACCTTAGACGCATTATTTTGACCAAGTTGGCAAAAATGAAAAATGACACATGTTGGAGGAGTTTGAGGAAAATAGTCATATTAATGAACCCTTGGTAGAGCTGTAAACTGGTCTAGCCATTCTGGCTTCAGGAGCAATGGGTATTAATACAGTGGTTGATTTGGGCTTGATATCAGAGGAAAACATTCCTAACACTCAGAGCTGTCTAAAAGTGGAAAGGGCTGTCTAATGATTTGGTGGGTTCCTTCTTGGAAGTCTTCCTACAGAGCATATGTGAACACTTATAGGCCACGTAATAGAGGGGATTCTCTTTGAGTATGTGTTTGAAAGGGTGGCTGCTCAGATCCCTTCCAGTTCTCAAATTATGTAATTTATTTATTTTTTCAATTGATGAAAATTTATTTTCTCTTCCTTCTCTCTCATCGTCATCAGAGAAGGGAAGGTAAAGGAGAAAAGGGGGAGAAGGAAAGGAAAACCTTTGGAACAAAGATACATAGTTAAAATAAAGCATCTCCAGGTCAAACAACCCCAGTTCCTTCACATGGCACATTCAGCTTTCAGACCTTTCACCATCCCAAATTATCTTCAAACTAACTGTTTGATCCTGGGCAAGGCCCTCTGTCTACCCAACTGTAATTTGGGCATAAATAACAGCGTCCTCACAAGGTTGTGAGCATCAATGGAGACAATAGATATAAAACATTTAGCACAGTGCCCAGTATAGGAGGCATTTCATAGGTGCTTTGTCCCTCCCTTTTGTGAAAATGGAGACATTTGCCTTCCCCCAATCTTGTTGTGCCTTTCCTATTACCCATGATCTTTCAGATGTACTGACAGTGGCTCAGCAATCCCTAGGGATGTAAGGCATCTGGGCTAGAGGATTTAAATTGACTAGGGATAACTAGGTGCTCTCTTACTCTGTCATTACCTGGATATCAAATCCTTGTTAATCATTTTTTCTCTTTCTTTCTTTCTTTCTTTCTTTCTTTCTTTCTTTCTTTCTTTCTTTCTTTCTTTCTTTCTTTCTTCTTTCTTTCTTTCTTTCTTTCTTTCTTCTTTTCTTCCTTCCTTCCTTCCTTCCTTCCTTCCTTCCTTCCTTCCTTCCTTCCTTCCTTCCTTTCTTTTTCTTTTTGGAGGAGGAAAGGTAGGGCAACTGGGGTTAAGTGATTTTCCCAAGGTCACATGGCCAGTTTTGTGTTAAGTGTCTGAGGTTGGATTTGAACTCAAGTTCTCTTGACTCCAGGGCCAGTGCTCTATTCATTGCACCACCTAGCCACCCCATTAATCATTTTTCTAATGTCATTTCTAGTAAAAATGTAATTTTCCAGGCAGAGAAAAACAGAAACAAGTATGAACCAAACATGTCTGACTTCTTGCTATTATCGATTATTATTATCCCATTTACTCCACACAAAAGTCCTATCCCTTCATTGAGCTTTCTTATTCTCCTAACAAGAGTGTGTGTTTTTTTTAAACCTTTTTTTTTTCTGTCTTTAGCTTCCCTTACCAGTGGTAGCTCATTCTTAGCTTTCGTGATTCTGACACATTTTTCTCCCCCTCAGGACCATGACATGATCTTATACTTATCCCCTCTTTACCTAGTCTTGCTTTGATTTTATCTATATTTCTTTTAAAAACCTAAGTTGGTTTATGAGTTCCTTATGTATCCACATTTCTCCCTTCAGATAAATTCCATCTTATCTCTTCATTGGAACTTCTTCCCTATGTGTTTTCAGAATATCATTTTTAAGCAACTCTCATTACTTCTGGACTGACTTCCCCTCTAGAATTATAGTCCGTTAAATCTTACCTATTCTTTCTCTGAACCCTTTTAAATCTGCCTCTTGAAAATTTGCTATGTGTGTCAGATTATGCCAAGATATTACCTCCTTCTCTATCATATATTCTAGGAGAGTTAGTCACTTTCCCCCAGAGTTCAATATTCATATTAATGGAGTTCACAATCCTGTTCTGAGGAATCTAAGAGTATGGAATATCCTTGGGATAAAGGAGGGAATGGTAGGAGAAATTTTGGAGGAAAATGATTCATTAAATTTATTTTCATACCCCAGTATTAGTATTATTTTTTTGGTAAATATGTAGTACCCTGGGATCCTCAATATAGTCCTCTTCTTAGCTATATATAGGTCGATGGTGTTGTTGGGATATGCCTATTCAGTTTCTTAGCTACAAGCCCATCAGCATTTTTTTTTATTAGATCAAACCAGGAGACCATAAATTCAAAGCAAATATATTTAATGAAACTGAGTAACAAGGTAAAACCAGGTAATTACATCAGGTATTAGTCACTCTTGGTACCCATTCCTAAATGGCTTTCTAATTCCAAATGAGAATTGATAGACTTACTTTCTCATTTACCACTATGCCTCCTCAAGGAATGAGTGGGAGGGGATGCATCAATTGGTCATGAAAAGATAGTAGTAGAGAAACTCTTGGTAATATTAGGATTTTTGATATTCTACTACAGCATAGGGAATGCTGGACTTCTTGGCACAAGAACCAGAGACTAGGTAATGCTGAATTTCTTGGGATGGAAATTGGACAATCATGGGAATAAATAGTCTTGAAAGCATTGATTTCTTGCCAGCATTGTGACAGTTCAGATTGGACCCCAGAAATTAGGACACAACTGTCAATTTCTTCCCATATTTCCATGACAAATTCCCATGTTACTCTAACCTTATATTTTGTTCTTCACAAAACCCCTTCACCCCCCTTTAAAAACTCTCTCATACTTGGAGCTTCCACGTGCTGCAAACTCATATGTAACTTTTCAGGCATGTAGTCCAAAAGACAAGATAGAGTCTGTGGCCAGACATAGATTCTTATATGTGTATATGTTTATATTAGTATTTTAGATGGAATGATATCACTAGTATTTTATTGTGGAATCCCACATTCTCATTGTGTTCAACACCAGTATTCCAGAGAACAATTTGGAAAATGCTATATTAAAGCATTAATGAGTATGTGACTCACATGGATTAATATATCCTTGCTCCCAGATGGTATTTATATTTTAACAAGGGGTCTTCCAGGCATAGTGTCCTTAAATGTGAAGGAATGGTTAGAATTTCAGTGAAGGAATGGTTAGAATTTCAGTCACTGTGACAAGATAGTAAGGGAGATTTTTTTTTAATTAAATTTTATGTTTATTTTTAGTTTACATCATTCATTTCCACAAGATTTTGAGTTACAAATTTTCTTCCCATCTTTCCCCTACATACCACCCCAAAATAGTGATGCCACTGTATACCCCCTCCCCCAACCTGCTCTCTCCTATATCCTCCCCCGTCCCTCCTCTGATTTTCCAGTAGGGCAAGATGGATCTCTATACCCAAGTGCCTATATATCTTATTTCCCAGTTGCATGTAAACTGGGAAATACTTACCTATCAATTTCACCTTTTAAGAATGCTTGAATTTTCCCCCGAAACATGATACTTAGTTTTGCTGGGCAGGTGACTCTTGGTTGGTTTTTTTTTCCTTTCTGGAGGGCAATTGAGGTTAAAGTGACTTGCCTAATGTCACATGGCTAGTTTTTGTGTTAAGTGTCTGAGGCTGGATTTGAACTCAGGTCCTCCTGACTTCAGGGCTGGTGCTCTATTCACTGCCACCTAGCTGTCTTTTTTTTTTTTTTTTTTTGCTTTTTGGAGGGGGAAGGTAGGGCAGTTGGAGTTATGTGACTTGCCCAAGGTCACATGGCTAGTAAGTGTGTTAAGTATCTGAGGATGGATTTGAACTCTAGTCCTCCTGACTCCAGGGCTGGTGCTCTATTTACTGTGCCACCTAGCTGCCCCGTGATTCTTGATTTTAATCCCAGCTCCTTTGACCTCCAGAATATCATATTCCAAGCCCTTTGATACCTCAGTGTAGAAACTGCCAGATTCTGTGTTATCCTGATTGTGTTTCCACAGTATTCAAATTGTTTCTTCTTGGCTGTTTCTCCTTGATCTGGGAAATCCAGAACCTGGCTACAATATTCCTAGGAGTTTTCTTTTTTGAGATCTTTTACAAGGTGATTGGTAGATTCTTTCAACCTCTATTTTGCCCTCTGGTTCTAAAACATCAGGGCAATTTTCCTTGAGAATTTCTTGAAGGATGATTTCTAGGTTCTTTTTTTGATCATGGCTTTCAGGTAGTCCAATAATTTTTAGATTATCTCTCCTGGATCTGTTTTCCAGGTCAGTAGTTTTTCCCAGGAGATATTTCACATTGCCTTCTATTTTTTCATTTGTTTGGATCTGTTTAATAGTATCTTGATTTCTCACAAAGTCACTAGCTTCCATTTGCTCCAATCTAATTCTGAAGGAATGATTCTCTTCAGTGAGCTTTCAAGATTCTTTTTCTATCTGGCAAATTTGGCTTTTAAGGCATTCTTCTCCTCATTGGCTTTTTGAGCCTCTTTTGCAATTTGAGTTAGTCTATTTTTAAGGTGTTATTTTCTTCAGTCAGGTTGTTGACTGAATTTCATAATTTTCTTGCATCATTCTCATTTCTCTTCCCAATTTTTTCTCCACTTCTCTTACTTGGTTTTCAAAATCTTTCTTAAGCTCCTCTATGGCCTGTAACCAGTTCGTATTTTTCTTGGAAGCTTTTTGTACAAGATTATGACTTATCTTCCTTCTGTTCTATGTTTTGATCCTTTTTGTCCCCAAAATAGAAATCCAAAGTTGGATTGCTGTGTTTGCTTTGCTTCCTTTGCTTGCTCATGTTGCCACTCAACTACTTGACTTTTGAGGTTTTTGTCACAGTAGAACTCTGTTTCCAGAGAGGAGAGCTTTGTCCCAAATCACTGGGGTTTTCACAGCTGCTGGAGCTATTAGTTGAGTGCCCTCTCTGAAGCCTCCACCAGCTCTGGCACCTGGTCACACACTATAGGACCTCCACCATAGACAGCACTCTAGATCCAAGCAGGTTAAATCAAGAGAGATTACCCCCTCAGAATGGTTGCTTGGTCACTGTGCCATCTGTAGGCCAGGAGCTCTGAAGCAGCCATGGGGCAGTGGCTGCTGTGCCTCAGCCACTTCTTACTCTGGGGGCAGAGGCTGGACCACAGTCCCAGACCCCCTGTTCCCAAAGTCCACACTGACCTCTCACTTTGTCTTTGGCATTTATGGGTTGAGAATTCTGGAAACTGCCACAGCTGCTGGTGATCCACTCTCCTGAGGTCCCTCCAGCCACGGCTGATTGGGGCCACCCTGAGGCTAAAACCATGGGCTTACAGGGACTGGGCTCTGCTTTCAGCTTGCTGTGATGGATCCTTCCTGTGAACCTACTGGGCTACCTTCAGCAGGAGATTTGTTTTTCTCTGTCATTTTGTGGGTTCTAAAGTTTTTTTTAGAGTCATTTTTTATAGGTATTTGAGGTGGTTATGTGGAGAGCTCACAGAGTTTTCCTGCTTCTATGCTGCCATCTTGGCTCCACCCGAAGGATATATATTTGTACATGCTTGTACAAATCTTTACCACAGTGGTCTACTTTACCTACGTGCTGGGCCTACCCCTAAGTTCCTCCTTAATCTTTGCCCAATTCTATTCATCTTTAGCATTCTGCACAGGTGTTCTGTACACATACACAAATTGCATGGGGGATACCTTGGTTATTAGGGTCATGGTAGTGATGACATGTTTTTTGTTATCCTATTTCTCCTTATTGAAGGGGAATCTTTCTCTGGAAGAAAATATTTCCAAACAAATTATTCTGAGAACTAATACAGCTTGAATTAGTCTCTCAGGTTTCTAGACAATATGATTAATGGTAAAAAAATTGTTAAATGTGACATCATAAAGAGTGGCTCCTTCAAGAGGTCACAACACCAGAGAATTACCAAAATATAAGTGGCAATATCTGAAATACCCATGAATCTATCAATCATTCATCATGCTTTCATTAAGCATCTACTGTGTGCCAGACACTGTGCTAGGCTGCAGGGATATAAAGACAACTGTGAAACTCTCTTATCCTTCAAGGAGTTTATATTCCACAAGGATAAACAACATATAAGTACCTAGGTATATGTGAAATAGATACATATAAGTTTAGGGGTCACTAAGCAGTTGGAGGGTTCAGGAAAATCTTAATGTAGGAGGAAATGATAAATCCTAAGAGGCAAACATAAGGAAGAAGTGTATTCCAGGAATGGGAAATAATCAGTGCAAAAAACAATGGGCAATGGCAGGGAGGGAACACCAACAGCCCAATTTGGATAGGATATATGTGTCTTCAAAGTATTATGTAGTAAAATTGGAAAATTAGTTTGGGGCCATGGTGTGAAGAACTTTAAATGCTGAAATAGGAATTTAGAGGTGAGAATGAGTCACTGGTATTTGTTGAGTAGGAGAGTGACATAGTTAAACCTATACTGTTAGGAAAATCAGTTTGGTAACTTTGTGGAGGATAGATTGAAGTGTGGAAAGACTCAAGTTAAAGATACATTTGGAAAGCTATTGAAGTATTTCAGGTGAGAGGTAATGAGGGTGTGAACTAGAATGACACCCATGTGAATGGAAAAAAAGAGAAATAAATGTGAGGGATAAGGAAGTAGAAATGATAAGATTCAGCAACTGATTGGATATGTAGGGTGAATGAGAGATGACACTAAACAAGGAGAACTCTTTTAAAAATCTAAGTTCCTGGGTTTTATTAATATGTCTTTGTAGAGTTTGTAATTTCATATAGTTTTTATATTTACTTGTGAGTGAATACTGAATTTTTTGAATGAGTTTTTTTGTCATTCCTTTTTTTTTGTCTTTCCACTATTTTCTCTTTCCACCTGTTCTTTCAGGTCTGTATATATTTGTCAATAAAGAGCTCAAGCATATTTATTCATCTTGGGCCTGTTTCTCTCCCACAAAAAAGGAAATGACCTTCCACTAGAATTCAAAGCTTCTCATGACCACTCAGAAGGCAGACAAGATTATAGTGAGAAAAACAGTCTTTCAGTTCTTATTTTAAAAAGACTATAACAATGAATAGAATCATTCATTACCAACTGCAAGACCAATATTTTTTTGAATAAAATCATTGCACATTGGCTGATTGATACTGTGTACCCTCAAAGACCTTGTTGTCTAGATGGGGAGAGGAGATGTAATAAATATATAAATAACAGACCAACTTCAACAAACTTTGACTTCAACAAACATTTGCTTCAGAGAGTGAATTCTGATGGGCTGGCCATGTTGTTTGAATGCAAAATGTACACTTGCGAAAAAAGACTATTTTATGGAGAACTCACACAGGCCAAGTGTTCACAAGGACACTTTCAAGGTCTCTCTTACTAACTTTGTAATTGATTGTGTGACATGGGAGATACTGGTACAGGATCACTCAGCATGGCATACCCACATCAGGGAAGGTGTTGTGCCCAATGAGCAAAACAGAATTGAAATAGTTCAAACAAAACAAAATGCAAGATGCACAAATTTAGAGAATCCACTGTAAATGTTCACACAGGCTATTTGTGCCCAACCTGTGGTAGAACTTTCCGAGCTCATAATGATCCAGTCAGCCATAGTTGGGACACACTGGAACTTGACTTGACTCTAGCTTAGTGATGTCATTATGGTCCTCTTTGAAGAACCACAACCGACCAACAACCAACCAACCAATCAAATAGTCAGTGCAGAGCACTGGACTATCTAATGGGAGAGCTACAAAGATGAACAAGATATGGTTCCTGCTCTCATGAAGCTTATAATCTGTTTGGAAAATACAACACATAAACTAATGATTATAACAATGCATTATAATACGTATACCAGTGTCGTGTGTGGTCTGAGGGGGGAAGGACTATAACTGACTAAGGGCATAACGATCACTTCATAGAGAAGGTATTTGAGTTGAGTCTTAAAGGGTGTATTGTAATAATAATAATAATAATAATAATAATAATAATAAGTAACATATAGCCCTTCAAGGTTTGCTAAGTGGGTAGCGCAACAGGCAAAGATTGGGGTAGGAAAGAGTATGCCAAATACAATGATAATAATAATAGCTAACATTTATATGCTGCCTTCAATTTTACAAAGCACTTTGCAAATATTAACTCATTTGACCCTCACAACAAGCTCTATAGGAGGGGATCAATAGGAACAAAGGTATGAGACAGGGCAAAGCAAGACATTCATGAGGGATAGTGAGTATTCAATCTAGCTACACTAGAGTGCACAAGGAGGGAAGCAGTTTGATGTAAAGTTAGAAAGGTAGAGTACTACCATATTAATAGAGTTTACATTTTATTCAGTAAGTAATAATAGACACATTGAAGTGTTTTGAGTAGAGAAGTGACATGGCTAGATCCATGCATAAGGAAGATTATTTTGATATCAGTATATGAAGGAGTGGATTGGTGGTAGGAAAAGAGTGGAAAGGGAAGACCTATTGGGAAATTTTTGCAACAGTGTAGGTAGGTAGATGGTAATGAAATGGTAGTTTAGGGGATTGTGGTGGCAGTGAAACTAGAGGATGGGGACAAATCAATTCAATTAAATAAACATTTATTAAATGTCTACAATTGTTCTAGGCATTATGCTAATCACTTTGGATCCAAAGACAAAACCAAAATATTCAGAAATGGGGAAATCAGAAAAGAGAGTAGGTTTTAGAGAAAAGTTAATGAATTCAGTCTTGGACATATTGAACTGAAGTGCTAGTGGAACATCTAAGTGGATGTGTCCTGCAGTCAATTTGAGACATAGATCACAGATTTAGGAGAAATGTCAGAGCTGGAAATATAAATTTTTAAATCATCTACACAAAGTTGTTAGCTAAAGCCAAGAGAGTTGATGAGATTGCCAAGAGAGAAAAATGTAGAGGAAAAAAAGAGAAGAGGACCGAGGACAGAACTTGGGAGAATACCAATAAGACTTAAATAGCAGCAGAAAATAACAATGAAAGAAATGTCATATGGCAGCACATGATCGATTGCCAAATGAATGATACAGATGCAAGGACTATAAATTCACAGGAGAAAAAGATTGCTGCAAGCTGGAATGATCTGGGAATGTGACAAGGAGGAAAAAAGGCATTAACAGGGCTTGGAAGATGGGTGGAATTTAAATAGGAAAATGATGGTGGGAAGAAAGAAGACACCATCAAGTGTAAAGAAAGGACCAGGTGTCCTTGGGAGTAAAGAAGTATAGCAATTAGCTAGAGTGGACAAGTCATATAGGAGTTAATAGGAGATATAATAAAAAAGATGGTGTCATTTGGTGACCACAGAGGGACTTGAATTTGAGGCAAAAGATTCTGATACTTTGTGGCAAGCTGATCAAAGGTTTTTGAGCAATTTAGTCACATGATCAGAATGATATTTTATGAGGACTTACCTAGTGATATTGTCTAGAATGGATTTGGGAGTTGAAGAAGTACAAAAAATTAGAGACAAAGAGGACAGATCAGAGACTATGGTGGTCCAAGTGAGATGATACCTGAACTGGGGTAGTTGTGATGGGAATGGAAAGGAAGGAACAGATATAAGACAGTATGTAAAAGTAGAGCTGAAAGAAGTTGGTGATTAGTTGAGTATGGATTATGGTGGGATCAGGAAAATAGAGCAATCAAATATGACTCCAAGAGTTCTAGTTTGTATAACTAGATGGACGGCAATAGCATTCACAGGCTAGGAAAGCAGGATGGGGAGCTGTTTTGAAGAGGTAGAGAATGAATTTGATTTTAGTCTTACTAATGTGGATGGAACAGCTTTATACCCAAATGGGCCAGTATAACAGGCAACTGAAGATGTGGACCTGGCTCTGAGAAGGAAGGTCAAGATTAATATGATGATGTGGAAGTCATCAGCTTTGAGGTCATATTTGGAGCTATGGGCATAGTCCTCTGAAGCTGAGGACACAGAGAGTAGCAGATAACTGAGAAACAGAATTTGCATACCAACATGTTGATTTCCTTATTCAAACTCCACTGTAATGTTTGATTTTTAAAAGTTGGTTACCTTATGTACAAGGGCTTTAAGTTTTAAATGAGGACAGGGAAAAGCATTTACTGAACAGACATTTACTAAGCACCTACTGTGAACACTGCACAATCCTAGGTGGTAGGAAGATGCAAAGTTTAGCTTCCTGTCCTCAGGGAGCTTACAGTCTAGAAGGGGTGTATGACATCAACACAGATATTTGTAATACACAGCATTACATGATAAATATTTTGGCAAGTTATAGAATAGGAGGACTATGTGAAGTCTGAGGTGGGGCAGCTATAGTAAACTAGTGGGAAGTAAGGAATGCTTCATGAAAGAGGTGGCATTTAAGGTGGACTTTAAAAGATGTATAAGAATTCAATAGGTGAAAGAGGAGGAGGGATAAACCAAGGAAGTTCAAGGAGAATTCTATTATTTAGGGGACAGAGACCTGTGCTGTAGTGTGAGATAAGGCTGGAATGGTAGGTGTTATGAGGCTGTAGAGAGCCTTGAATTCCAGGTAAGAAACTATTGTCTTATGTGGGCAGCAATGAGAAATCACTGAAGATTTTTTTAAGCAGAGGAATGATTATTGATATTCACTTGTTCCAGTTGTGTCTGATTCTTTGTGGCCTCATTTGGGATTTTCTTGGCAAATACTGGAGTGCTTTGCCATTTCCTTCTCCAGCTCATCTTATAGATGAGGAAAATGAGGCAGACAGAGGTTAAGTGACTTGCCCAGGATCACAGAACTAGTGGTGTCTGAAGCTGGATTTGAACTCAGGTTTTCCAGGTCTAATACTCTATCCACTGAGCCATGTGGCTGCCTAGAGGAATGGTATGACCAGATTTATATGTGAGAAAGTTACCAGGCAGGGACATGAAGGGTAGATTAGAGGAGTAGAGGCAGAAAGACCATCTAGGAAGCTATTGTTATGCTAAAGAATGGGTGATAGAGAGAGCCTGTACTAAGGTAGTGGCAGTAGTAATAGAAGGGCACAGACAGATTTGACTTCTGTTCTCTGTTTCACTCATTTAGCAATTACTTATAGTCTGCCTTGTGCTGTTATTTGCCTTTTAAACTAAATTTTATCTTCTCAACTAGAGTATATGTTTCTGGAAGATGAGGACCATGTCTTTGTATCTATAATGCTATGCATATAGTATAATTAATGTTGAATAAATAAATGAATGAAGAATATAGTACCTCTGAATGCCACATTTCATAGAGGAGATGCATGAAATGGGTCCACAAAGCTCATTTCCAAATTTGAACCCAGTGCTCCAGCTACAACTCGTATGCTAATTTGATACTTTGATTGACCCATGGTTATCAAGGATGCTTTCTCTATGGGCACAGATCATAATTGCTCCATGTCTTCCTACCTTTTGTATTTCCTGTCAGCATCTTTTCACAGATCCTCTATGGTGAGATCCATAGAGAAGCTGCCCAATTTATTCAGAGGTTTTGCTCTGATTCTATTAATATTTTGTGGAAATGAACTCAACACTCCGACTCTTTCTCTCTCTCTTTTCCTCACTCTCATTATCTTCTTGTTTAGTCATACACATGCCCTTTATTTCTTTAATATCACTATTTTCTTGTAAGTCATCATAGGTAACTTGGCACAGCCCACATGCATCACTATGCAGTTTCTCATTGCCCTTTGAGTCACTGCAAATTGATTCTTCTTAGATCATGATGTTCCATAATTTCTCAGCCATGTGACAGTACCAGGAGAATATTGTTGAAAAGATCATAATGGTAATAGCTAGTATTTATATACTGCTTACCATGTGCCAGGCATTGTACAATTTATAATTATTGTGTAATTTGATCCTCACAACCACCCTGGGAAGTAGGTGCAATTATTTTCCCCATTTTACAGATGAGGAAATTAAAGCAAATAGATGTTAAGTGACTTGTCTAGGGTCACCCAACTAGTAAATGTTTGAGGCAGGATTTGAACAAAGGTCTTCCTAAACTCCAGGCCCAGTGTTCTATCCACTGGGCCACCTAGCATCCTCAATAGGTTTTTGCAATACCAAGCAATTTGGGAATCAATTAAATTTCCCATTTCCCCCACAATTTCACAAACAATAATAATAACTCAGATTTATGTAGTATTTTAAGGCTTATAAAATGCTTTCTTTTTCATAGTAGCCCTTTCAGGTGGGTAGTTCAGGTATAATCATTTCCATTTTACAGAAAAAAAAAACTGAGTCTCAAAGAAATTGATTCTTGGACAGATAGCTTGTAAGTACCAGACTCAAGACATGAATCCATAGTCCTGACTCCAAGTCTACTGTACTTTTTACAGATGTGATACAGCTCATTTTCCTCTTTCTATTCACTATAGACCCCAGTCACTGTCCACCTGCAATTCCTGTTCAAAATATATGTAAGGAGAGGATTGTTGTATTTTCCTCAATTGTCATCCCACCCCCACGTAAGGTAGTGATGCCTTAATAAGGTGAGAACAAGTCTCAATCAGTTACAGATTTTAGACTAACAGTGGAAAGTACTTGAAACATGGTCATTGACTAGGAATTATACACACACACACACACACACACACACACACACACACACGTAAAAATTATCAAGTGAATTGTGAATTCTAAAGAATGGAGTAAGTGGCATTCCAGTAATATCCCTGAAGAGGAACTGTTGGGGTGTGGGGATGGAATGAGATAGGGAAGTTTTCCTTCCCCCTCCTTATCCTTTGACTAGTAGAGGACCTTGCAAATGCCAAAGCTAGTGTTCCCATCAGTGTCCTAGCAGCATTCTCAAATTGGCCATTGACTGCATCTGCATCTGTAGCCAAGGACACACTGGATGCAGATTTACTAGGAGTAAAAGGAACTTTTTGAGTAATCCACAAAGGCAAGATAGAGGATTTCCAGAAACCAGTCATGAGTTACACCTTTGCCACATGTACTCTCTAAGCTTGAGCCCACTTTCTCTGGAATTCTGCATGTACCGATGGCAGAGAATGTCATAGACTTTTGGAGGAGTGTTTACTGTACTACTCAGTAAACCCTCCTTTGTTAAAGCTAATTGACCATAATCTTGAGGAGAAGCACACTGGTGGAGGCTCAAATCAATATCATTATAAAGGATCCTCACTCCCCACCCCCACCCACCACAAAAAGAAAAATGCTCAGAGCTACCTTTAGAGCCTTGAAGGATGATGTAGTAGCCCTACCCTGAGGCATCAACTCGTTGGAGTGAATGGGAATTGGGATGAGCACTTTAGATCATGTGTTACATACAAGGTATTCTGGAAATCTTAGTGAAGTTTTAAGCTTTGTCTGCCCAAAACTATACCGACTATATAGTAATTCATTAATTAAATGCTTATAGAACTACATGTCATCATCCAGGCAATGTACATTTTTCATACACTTTTTTTGTCCGGTATAATTGATTAGACTGATCTCTTTGGAGTAACTATGCATTTCATCAAGGAAGTTTTTTTTAGAGTATTATGCAATAGAACATTTTTGGTAAATAGGAATATTAAGAGATTCTCATCATTAGTAGGAAATTCTTCTTCAATTTGTCCTGCAGACATTATCTGTGCAAGGCACTTGGCAAACACTTGAGGTGAATGTACATCTTTTTCTATGCCTTCTCATGGGATAATTGTTTTAGAAGTCATCTAGATCAACACTCATTTTATAGATGAGGGAACTGAGGATAAGAGGGATTAAATAACTCTCTCAAAAGTCAGATAGTAAGTGACAGAGCCAGGATTAGAATCCAGACCTTCTGATTCCAAACTCAATACTATTTTCAGTGTGCCATGATGCCTTCTTTGATTTTGATTATTTAGCAGCTCTTTGAATGTTATTCCTATGGGCCCATCTGTCAAATAATTTTGCATATTTTAACATGTATGTGGGAGGCACCTTGTTTGAGGAGGCTGTATTTGGTTCTTTCTGAAAAAAAAATTTTTTACTGAAATTAATGAGGCTTAATGAGATGCAAAAGTTAATAGAATGAAGAAAAGCCATAAAAAACTTTCATTTTTTTTCAATAGAAATATATGGATACCTGAAAGTAATCCTTTTTATTTTTTATAGAGCTAGGGGACTAACTTGGACCTGAGCCTGATTGGCTCTTTAAACTGTCTCGAAAGGATGCTTCTGAGAGGCACATTTGAAGACTGCCTGCCTAAGATGGGTACAGAGAGTTGGGTGGGGAGAAAGAACTTTTAGCAAAGAGCTTTTTGTTTTTAATAAAGTTGATTATCATGAAACGATCAGTTTACCATTGTGTTAGATTTATTCAGAGTTTGAGAACTTGGCTCCAAATCTAAATGTTTCTACTTGAAGCCTATGTGACATTGAGTAAATCACTTAACCACTCTGAGCTTAGTGTCCTCATCTGTAGAATGAGGGAATTGTTGCAGTAGGTGACCCCTGGGGTCTTGTTGAACTTTAAATCTGTGATGTCTCATCTCTGAGGATTTTCAGATGTCAAACTTATTTACAGGTGCCTAACAACTAAAAGTAACAGAAGTAAATGGTGGGATTGTAGAGCTTAGTGAAGTATACTCTGTAATTAAATTCAAAGGAGGGGAAAACAATCATATCACTGAAGGCTGTTTTCTATCCTGATGTCTTTTGGCGCTAAAAAGTACTCTAAGTAGACCCACCTTCTGGGAAATGAACAAATAAACATGTGCCCAATCCATTGTTTTTAAATATTCATGAGATCAAGCCATCTTTTATCTTTTGTCAAATGCCTTGTTAATTTATGCTGCCCTTCTTTGATTTTGATGGTGTTCTTTTGGAAGCATTTGGTCTTTGTCAGTTCTCTTCCACCCATTAATCATGCCTGTATTCATTAAGGTCTCCCCTTTCAGGCACCAGTTCTAAGATCCCACACTCAAACTTTATACGCTATTCTGATTCACGGGGAAATATTTTGTTATTTGGAGCTGTAGAATTGTCTACTGGATCAGAGAGTGGATTACAAATTAGAATATATGTGCATATTTTACACAGCCGTGTAACTCCCACTCTCTGTCACTTTATTCATCTAATTTAACCCTCAGAACCTCAGTTTCTCAACCTACAAAATAGGAATGATAACATCTGCCTCCAGCTTTAAGAGCTCCAAATGTACAAAATCTGAACTTCCATAGCAGATAAATGAGACTGCTTAGAGGTTTTCTTTAAACAGTGAGTTCCTTTACTGCATTTAGAATGTTTTCTTTTATATACTTTACAAAACAGCTTTGCTTGCATAAAGTGAGATCTACCTGCATCCATCACAATAATGAGGACTATTTTTTTTTTTTTAAGCAATTGGGGTTAAGTAACTTGCTCAAGGTTACACGGCTAGTCATTATTTGTGTGTGAGTGCTCATTTTCTGAGGCCGGATTTGATCTCGGGTCATCCCAACTCCGAGGCCGGCGCTCTTACTCACTGCGCCACCTAGCCGCCCCTTTTAGGGCAATTGGGGTTAAGTAACTTGTCCAAGGTCGCACGGCTAGGTTTTTGTTTGTGTGGGTTAAGTGTCTGAAGCCGGATCCGAACTCAGGTCCTTCTGACTCCAGGGCCGGCGCTCTACTCACTGTGCCACCTAGCCGCCCCAATGAGGACTATTCTTGCCCAAAGTGGGAACTGTTTTGGAAAACCTATGAGACTGTTCTGCTAGTGAGGTGAACAAAAAGAGAGTTTCTAGATTAGGCAAGACAGCATTTTAATTGATACCCTATATGGTATTCCTTTGGCTCTCCTTGACACTCATATAGATATTTTCCATTGCATACAAAAGGAATATAGTATGGTTTAGTGGGGAAAACACCAAACTGAAAATCAAGGGGCTTGGGTTCTAGTTCATTCTCACTTGCTGTGTGGATGCGGGTGAATTACTTAGCCTTTTTGTTCTCCAGTTTCCTCATTTCAGTCAACTGATTAATTAATCAATAAACACCTATTAAGCACCCAATATGTACCAAACACTGTACTAAGTGGTGGAGACACAAAAAGAGGCAAAAGACAGTCCCTGCCCTCAAGGAGCTTAAAATCTAACAGGGGAAACAACATACAAACAAATATATATAAAGCAAGTTATATACAGAATAAATAGGAAATTATTAACAGAGGGAAGGTGGCTTTAAGAGGGGCTGGGAAAGACTTCTGTTGAAAGTGGGATTTTATTTGGAACTTAAAGGAAGTCAAGGAGTTCATTAGTAGGAACAGAGAGTGTTCCAGGCATGAGGTTCAGCCAGAGAAAATGCCCAGAGCTGAGAGATATAGTGTTTTGTTTGTGGAACAGCCAGGAAGCCAGTGTCACAAGAATAAAGAATATGTATTGGGCAGTAAGGTTTAAAAAGACTGGAAAGGTAGGAAGATGCTATGTTATGAAGGACTTGAGTGTCAAATAGAGCATTTGGTGTTTGTTCCTGGAGGCAATAGGAAGCCACTGAAGTTTATTAAGTAGGGGGTAAGAGGGTGGCATGATCAGATCTGAGCTTAAAAAAATCACTTTAGTGACTGAATGGAGGATGGATTGGAGTGGGGAGAGACTTGAGACAGTCAGACCCACCAGCAGGAGAAGCTGCAGACCTGTACTAGAATGGTGGAAGTGTCAGAAGGGGCCTATTCATGAGATGTTGCAAAGGTGAAATCAGCAGGCCTTGACAACAGCTTGGATATGGTGGGGGTGGAGGATGGTGAGAATCTAGGATAATTCCTAGGTTGCAAAACTGAGTGACTGGGAGGATGGTGTTGCCCTTCACATTAACAGGTAAGGGTACAAGTTGTGGGAGTGGAGATTTAGGGTGAAAGATAATGAATTCTATTTTGGATATATTGAGTTAAAAATGTCTACTGGACATTCAGTTCAAGTCATCTGAAAGGCAGATGGAGATGAGAGATTAGAGCTCAATAGAGACTGGGTTAGGAAAGATAGATTTGAGAGCATAAAGGAACTGATGAGATCACCAAATAACGTAGTATAGAAGTAGAAGGGAAGAGGGCTCAGGACAGAACTCCTAGGATACCTATCGTTAGAGTGTGTGATCTAGCTGAGGATCCAGGGAAGGAGATTGTTAAGAGAAGTAGTTGAATTGGATGATCCTCAGACTCTCCTCCCAACCCGACATTCCAAATTTATAAAACGTAACCATATGCATCCAAGAGATAATATCTTTTGGCCAGATGCAAGGAAAAAATATAAAACTGGATATTTAAAATTCACCTTTTCTTTACCTCCAGGGAATATTTATTTCTTGATGAGTATAAATAAAGCTTCATGTTCTGGGTTTTTAATAACTTATTTCCAATAGCATTTTAATCTTTTCCTAAATTTGTTTTCTTTTGATTTGAGGCTGGATAATAATGTAGTCAGATTGTATTGGCTTAAAGGGTCTTTGGAACATGTTTATCTGGTTTAAAATCACTTCTCTGAGGCTTGAAAGATAGATTTGGTCTTCTTTTACTTAAAACCCAGACCATAATCACATAATTATTGTTAGGAAATTATTGTTTGGCTTTCAGTAAGAAGTACATATTTGCTACTAATTTGTACAATAAGGGAATGCTAGCTTACCATTCCTTTCCTTGATTTATTGGCATTGTTCCATTGGTATTGGGGAACGTCAACAAATAAATACAGTTTTTCTTTTTCTTTTTTCCCATGATGCTTCTGTGGAATTTAAAATTGTCCAACCTACAATAAAAGAAACTGAGGCAGAGCCCTGAGCCAATGATACTTTATTAAAGGGTCCATGGTCCCCTCTAATGAAGTGGACCTCAGATCTTCCTTACAATCTGAGATGTCCCCTTCCTCTAGGATCTTATTTTTATAAGGTTTGATACCATGTTTAATACCTGAACATTCTAGAGGTACTACACCAAATACAGAATTCCATTGGTTAATAGACCTTGCTTCAAGAGCCAAAAATGATGTATTGACCCAAAAAATGGTATATCAGCAAAAGGGTTCTCAGGTTGGGCAAAGCATTAAACAACTTCACTGACTAAGTGGTCGTAAGATGGTCATAAGATGTTCACCTGTTCATGTTGGACAAGAGAGAGTGGTCTGGAGGCACAAAAATAAGTTGGGGGATTTTCTATGCCACCGAATCACCTCCGCCATGCTGGGTTTGGTCACCATAATAAGGAAAAACAAGGGTGGGGGGGCCTCTAGTTAGTTTCCTATGATTAAGCAAGTGAATTTACAATCTGCTGTTCACAGCTCTGGGGCCTAAAATACAGAACCTATAATCACTACCCCTGTGGAATCAAATCAAAATGATTAATACTGATTGAGGTCCCAATGAATCATTTCTCATACTTCCTAAATATCATGTTTTTATATAAGAATGTTACATCCAGAATCAATACAATTCCATGGTATACTTGATATTGACATTAACAGTTTTTTTGAGTGGGGAAAGTTAAGATGGAAAATGTTTGATGCAGATCTGTGATTTCATCATTGTGGAAAACTCTCAGTGTGGAAACTTCTTTCATCAATGCAGACACACAACTAATTGTAGTACTAGAGAACTGTCTGAGAAACCATGGTCACATAGCTAGTATATGTCAAAGACTGAACTCAAATCCAGAACTCTAAGGCCAGTTTTATTTTTTTTAGCCATATCATGATGCCTAATTTAAACAACAACAAAAACAACAGAAATGTGAAACTTACCTGGTCTGTGTTTATGCTGAAACTCAAGATCGAGGGAGTTTTTGCCCTTTGCTCTTTAAGAGGTTTCTTTCCTAATATATTTTTGAGGGGATCTAGACTTGTGTTTTAATTGGTACCAAAAGGTCCCCATTTGAAAATTCCTTCTACTAATGCAGATTGGCATCTCTTCTGCGATTTATAGTCAGAGAATTGCCTCAGGCAGTAAGAGGTTAAATAATTTGCCCCAACTTATACAGCCCTGTGTCTATGACAGAAGTGGGACTCGAATCCATGACTTCTTAATTCCAAGGCCAGTTGTCTTCCTATTACATCATCATAGCTTGAAGTGTATTCTGGGGACTCCCAAAGTCAAAACTATTTTCATTATAACACTAATATGCTTTAATTTCTAATATAATAAATAGTGATAGATATAACCCATATAAACAAAAGCTCTTTGTAATCCTCAATAATTTTTAAGAATGCAAAGGGATCTTGAGACTAAAAGTTTGAGAATTGCTATGTTACATTCTGCTGCCTCTGACTTAAAGTATATTATTTCAAACAATACACTGAAGTACCTTAGCATAAGGGGCAGCTAAGTGATTCAGTGGATAGAGAGCTGAGCCTTGAGTCAGGAAAACCTGAGTTCAAATCTGGCCTTGGACACTTACTAGCTGTGTGACCCTGAACAAGTCACTTACCCTCTGTGCCTTAATCAACTGTAGAAGAAAATGGTGAAACACTCCAGTATGGTCCATGGGGTCACAAAGAGTCAGACATGACTAAACAACAAAATATTAATACAGATCATATATTAAATAGCTATAGAGAAAGCAAAGGTTGTACCATGACTAATTTTACTTATTTTCCCAAGTCCAAATAAGTTTCTAACCATTATTTTTTATAATTCTGGATGGACAAATGGTAAAGATGCATGAAAAGGCCTAAAGTATATCTGGAGTAATTCACTGAATCCCAATCAGTGTTTGAAAAGTCAGTCATAGTTAAGTTAGAAGTCTGAAAAATATAACTCTTGTGTCAGAGACTCCCGTACTGATATGAAGCATCTGATTATACCTTTAGCTTTTCTTTGGTTTATCTGTCCCTAACCAGGTGTCTGTATATGATACTTTCAAATGGTAACAATCACAGTTCACTCATCTCATTACTCAGGCCCATCTCTCTCTGACTATGTGGAACCTGGAAATATCAATGTATGGTGCTTCCTTAAAATGTTTTCCAGGAGTAAGCTCCCCTTATGAGTAACCAAGTTCACAAAGCTTTAAGGGTAGAATAGATTTTATTTATACGAGAAACAGTAAGGACTCAAGTCCACAGTCAAGAAATTTTTCCTTCCCTTTTCAGTGGGCCTTTGCCTTATCACAAGAACCTAGATTGTCCTCCTGACTGCCCTGGCACTATACTTAAAGTATGACTCCTAGGTAGACCATTCCCCACAAGAGTAAAGAATTCAGGTTTTCACTAGTGAACTCCTTCTAGTGGGTCAACCCCTACCATGGACCTTTATAGACTTATAGCACTGTCCTGGTTGGGGCCACAATGATAGACAAGGTCCAGGCTTGTGTTCCCATATGTAAGGCCCTCTATTTCACTATTTATTGACTATCTTATCATCTGTCAAGCTTCTGCACCACTGGTATTTTAGCTTCAGGACGTGATAGCCTCTCTCTTTGATGGGCATCCTGTCTCCCTACTATTTCATTGTAAGAAAGCATCACACACCAACATTCAGCTCTCTCTCTCAAAAATGTTCATCTTCCTGGCTTTTAGTGATTCACCACCTATGGATCCTAGTAATTCACTGTAGTATCTCTTCTCACTGGTATTGTTTTGTTTCTTGCTGTTCGGTCACTTTCTCAAGAGCAGGTGGCTCATGGGGGATTACACTGGGCCCAGATACCTCTGGGTTTTTTGATACTTTCTGCCCATTCACTTGGGTCCCACAGTCCCATCTGCTACACCAAGAGTCTTTTCAGTAGCTGTAGCAATCTTTCTATTGGTCCTTTTCAACACAAAGTTCTTATTTCCCACTCCTAGAGAGTTTTGGGTGTTGATTCTGTGTATCTATTTTCCTTCCCTAGCACCTGGGAGATAGGCCTCCTACTGAGTTGCCCACTGCCATTTAGCCTTTTTTTTGTTCATTCATTCACTCATTCATCATTTAGTCAGTCAACATAATGATGCCTTTTCCTTTTAAACCCATTCTATTTTCTGCTTTATTTTGTAGCACCTGGGGGAAACCATGCAAATTACTTTAATGCTTCTCTGTGCTTAGACAAAGCACTAGAAACATTAGTGAGGAGAGAGATCCTACAAGGTTGCAGTCCTGCCACAACATGGAAGATTCATATACTTGCTACATATTATTCCCATTTCACAGATGAACAAGCTAAAATAGTTTAAATGATAAACCCATGGTTACCAGATGACAGAACCAAAATTCTCAAGAGTTTTTCAATCTATTCTGTCCTAAGGTCTGAAAAAATAGAGTTGTTCTTCGTCTTGAATATTACTGACCCTTGTTGGGATCATCAGTGATGTCCAAAGCAACTTGGAAGATATAAGGAAGAAAAGTGGACAATTTGTCAGGAACAGCATTACCCATAATGTTACACACTTTGGTTAGCCTTTGGATGGCCTTACCCTTACATGAAATTTTGGGGAACAGGGAAAAAAGATTGGAAATTTCCTCAGCATTCTCTCTGAAACAGAGAAGCGATAATTAGACTTAAATGGCAGCAGAATAGAAACAGCTATAATTATTGATGTTGCCAGAGTACTTTCTGGTTTGCAAAATGATTTACACATATTATGTCTTTTAAAAAATAAATTTCATATTTATTTCATTAAGCATTTCCCAACTACATGTAAACTCTTTTAAACAGTCATTTAAAAATTTTTTGGGTTCAAAATTCTCTTCCTTCCTCCTACCTCTCCCCCACCCATTGAGAAGGTAAACAATATAATATTGATTATTTGTTACACACAGTATTTTTTCAAACCTTGTACCAGCTGGAAGTTCATAGATTTAGAGATGGAAGAGACCTTTAAGGTCATCCAGTCATCCAGCCCCCTCATGGTTTAGGGGAGGAAATTGAGACCTACGGAGGTAAAATAACCTACCCAAGGTCATCCATGTGATAAATAGCAGAGGTAAGATTTGAACACAAGTCCTTTGTCTCAAAATATGGCACCCTTTTGTTTGTACCACACTATCTCTGGGACAGAACACAAGATCTATTGGATTAGAAGATCCCTGGGGGGCAGGAACTGTGTCTCAATCATCTATGTCTCATCTACATCACCTAATGCATCACATAACTAGCAATTTTGGCAACTATGACTGGTAGGTAAAGTAGCCAAGCAAAAGTAGGTTTACTTTGGGGCATGGCAGTCAAAGGGGAAGAGGAAAAGGAACTAGCATTTATTAAGTGCCTACTGTTTATTCAGCACTGTGCTAAGCATTTTACAAATATTATATCCTTTGGCTAGGCAGAAGAAGTGTAGCTTAGAACACCATGAGATTTCTAAGTTTCTGAAGGGGAGATAATATGCCCAGAGCTAAGTCACTGCTAGGAGGAGGTGGTGGTGGTGAAGTTAGAGAGAGAAGAGGACAAAATGCTTGAGTCTTTGGGAATGCTTACACTCTATAAGGAAACATCCCTCAGTCATCTTCAAACCAACGCCTATGCCCATTAATTTCAGCAGGATTGATCCCCTGCTTATTACCACCACAGTAAGCCTAGGAAAGCTTTTTCTTGTAGTTTTTGTTGGCTCATTATCCATAGTAGACTCATATGACTCCATTAGAATATTCATTTCCAGTGATGTGTTTTTTTTTTCTTTTTTGGCAGTATAAATTCTGCCCAATATCAATCAACCCAATGAGTTACTGGATAATTCTTACTAATGCTAACACATTTTTGAAATTAGCCTTGATTTGTCCATATGCCTTTTGTGGGCATGGAAGGATAGTCTTAATTGATTTGAGGCAGGAGAATATAGTTACATAAAAGACAATTTCATTTGACACAGAAATCATTTCTATTTTAGAGTCTGAAGGCTGACTACAAATTTGGAATCTTTGAATCATTTCTCTTCACACACGCAAAGGAAACATTTATTAACTTGCATAAAAATGAAAAATTATGCTTTCTTATTTTTTAGAGCTGTTATATAATAAAGGACTGGAATTTTGTGCAAGATATGGAAATATGCTATGATTTCCCTGGTGGTATAATCATTACATGAAATTCTCTTTCTTTTTTCACAAAATGCTCTCATGTTCTTACATTTGACTTCAGAACTTACAATAGGAAACAAGTGAAGTTTGTTTCTCCTACCCCCATCTCTTTTCAAAATTTATCCATTAGCAGGGCATACACTATGCCCATTTGACAGTTTGCCTCATAACCTTTCCTGAAATCTCAGCAAAGCTGAGATATTGCAAGCCATCCTTTTTTTTTTGTTTGTTTGAAGTTGGCAAAAGCAGTGGGCACCTGAAATCTCTGAAAAACTACACAGAATGTGATCCCTTTTCCTCTCACTGTCCCAGGAACCTGAGTAGGACAAGGTAACCTCAGATTTTCAAGGCCTGAAGATCTCTCAAGGCAAAAACTGCAATTCCTATTGGCTCTGTGGAGAAGAGATAAAAGACCAAAGGAATTTCAGCCACTGCTCTCTTTTATTGCAGAATACAGTTTGCATGTTGTTTACTTCTGTTAGACTGTAAGCTTCTGGAGAGCAAGGACTACCTCTGCCTTTGTATTTGCATCCCCAGCATATAGCAAGGCATTTAATACACTATAAGTTTTTGTTCATTCATTCTCTAGAATTTCCCAGAAGTTAATATTTAGGTGTTTAAAATGAATGGCACCCAGGTGTCGCTTCATTGATGTTTGTTATGGTTTACTTTGGAGTTATTCTGTTCAGTTCTCAGTAAAAATCCAGGCTAAAATGTCCCTAATGCTAGCTGCAGAGTAAGCAGACCTTCTCTTTATATCTTTCACCCACTCATTTTAACTGACCTAAATTCCTTATACCAGGATCAGACAAAGGACTGGTGGATCCGGGAATCCAGAAAGGGGGGAAGGTTGAGAAGAGAGAAAATTCTAGGAGCTTTGACTATTGGGCAGCCCATGGCTAGGTACCAATTTCTTGCCAATTGAAACACTCATAATAGCTTGCTAATACATCATAGGTGTCTTTATTGTTTGAGGGAAAGCAGCATCCCTGTAAGGCTTAGGAGAGTATTGCTGTAGGGCACACCCTGATGTCATGCTACATTCACCTCTTTTCATTTTCTTTCCTTCTTCTTGGCATTTGCTTTTAATTTAATTCCCTGTTCTCTACCTATCTACATTTTTATTTGAGTCTGCCTGCCAAGAACTAAGAGCCAGACATCATGATCTGCCTACTCCTTACACGGCAGATAAATGACAGCTTTAAGGACCGACTGTTTGATGAATTTTGAGTTTTTTTAATGTAGCATAGATCAGCTAGTCTAACACAAAAAGACTTGTGTCACAGTAATAGAGGGGCAGTTTGAGTTGCAGGGATATGTTTAGATAGCTAAGATCTGGAATATTCCATTCTACATATATATCTGTATTTATATATAGATGTAGATGAATTTCCTTTTAAATGTGTATGTGTATATGTTTATTTGGCATATATTACTATATGTGTCTCTATAAGAATATATATGTGTGTGTATATATATATATATATATATACATAAAACACATATAGACATGTGTGTGTATATAATGTGTGTATATATATATTCAAAAGAAAATACCCATAGCTTTGCAGGAAACTTCCAAAGAAGATAGTTTTAAAAAAATTATCCAAACAAGCTCCCAAAGATCCCCACCAGGGTTAGCTGGGTATTATTCCTCTTAATCAGGATCCTCAGGGCAACTGGTTATGCTTCATCCATTGGATCTGTGTACCCCATGTGATAGAGAGGGGAAGGTGAACATCTGTTAAGTGTCTACTATGTGCCAGGTACTGGGTTAAGCACTTTATAGATGTTCTCTCATTTGGTATGGTAAGACAACAAAAGTCTGGATGATTACATGGGTCTCTGGGGTGAGATGGAATTCACTGGAATGTTGACCAGTTAAAAGGGAAAGAAATTAGCATTTATTAAGCTATGTATTAGGTGGGCAGTTAGGTGGTGCAGTAGATAGAGTGAGAAGTCTGGAGTCAGAAAGACCTGAGTTCAAATCTGGCCTCAGACACTTACTAGCTGAGTGACCCTAGGAAAGTCACTTAACCCTGTTTGCTTCAGTTCTTCATCTGTAAACTGACCTGGACAAGGAAATGGCAAACCACTCCAGTACCTTTGCCATGAAAACCCCAATACAGATTATGAAGAGCTGACTGAAAACAACTAAACAACAACAGCAACAAGATGTACTAGATACTGTGTGAAGCAATTTATAAATATTATCTAATATGACCAAAGGAAAGAAATATGGCTTAGGATACCATGAGGTTTCTAATTTGCTGAAGGGGAAAATAGTATACCCAGAACTATGTCATGCCAAAGATGGGTAGTCCTAGTACCAAAAATTTATTTTCCTTATGAGAGGAGTATAAATCATAGGACAGAGGGGCGGCTAGGTGGCGCAGTGAATAGAGCACCAGCACTGGAATCAGGAGGACCTAAGTTCAAATCCGATATTAGACACTTAACCCTTACTAGCCGTGTGATCTTGGGCAAGTCACTTAACCCCAATTGCCTTGCCCTCCGCCCCTCAAAAAAAAAAAAAAGAGAAAAAAACCCATAGGATGCATTGTGAATCTAGAGGACTGTGGGGACCTGGGGAAAAGTGGTACTCATTGGAGGAGAAGAATTCTATTGATCATCAGTGATTCAAAACTTAGTCCCAGGGCCCATCCAATCTCAAGGATGATCTCTTTGCCCCTTAAAGATAAACAAACTCAATCATATAAAATTGGTATTTCTTTTATGATATATAAAATCTGGACATTCTTTTAAAATCTAAAGATATAAGAGAGCTAGACATAAGCTCTATTTGACCTTCATTCTGAGATTCAGCAGTCAACTCTAGGTAGAGGTAAGGCAAGCTTTAGAGAGTAAGGAACTATCTCCAAGATTGAATCTGGTCTCCAAGAACCTAGAGCATGGGGCCCTGGGCCATATAGATACATCTATATGCATATATCATATATGTAAATCATATATTTGTATCTGTATGGGTCTATATATATGCATATAATATGACTGGGTCTCTCTGTCATATCCAGGCTGGAAGTGTAGGGGATTTTTGTGGTCTTGATGCCATTCTGATAGGCACAGGAGCTGTGACATGCTCTTTTTCTAATCTGAACTGATTTGTCCTTCCTTAAGCAACTTGGGGCCCTCAACCATGGAGGGCCCTGAGAGCCACCATATTAATGCTGAACTTGGTATGGATATCTGATTAGCTCAGCCTACTGTAACTCAGAATTCCAGAGCCTGACTGATCCACCAACCTGGTAAGTAGGATTATAGACATATAATGCCCCACCCAGCTCAGTTATCTATATCTTGAATAGTCAATGCAGAAGGACAGTATGCTTGTTCCAGGATAAAATAGGAGAGGGAGAATAGGCCATATTATACTAAGGAACTTGCATAGTACTCTCAATTATTTCAAGCTTCTTCTAGCTACCAAACACATTTTTTTAAACATCAGTGTTGGCTTTATGGTTCTAAACAATATCACCACAGTCTAAAATAATAAAAATTATAGGTATTCAAAGAACAGTAGAAAGAGGTATGGTTGGTGTAAATACATTTTAGTTTATTATTAATGATGACTTGATCCCAAGAGATGATATAAAACACTTTATCAGGGAGATGTACAGCTGGAAAATGTACATTTTGATTAATGATCAAAATTAAAGTGTGGATAACATGTATGTTAACCTGGTATACGAGCCAACAAAAACATGGATTCAGATGAATGTGTGGTTGTTGACTACATGAGAGAGGCTTATGGTTGTAGAATAAAGGAAGGTTTATGGCAGGCATACACAAGAGCAGGTGACAAACAGTAAGCCCAAACATTCACATCTGGCACTGGAGCCATATCCCAAGCAGTGGAAACTGAATCACTAAGAATTCTTGTAGATACATATGTTACTCAGAATCTTGATTATAGAGGCCATAGTTAGCCCCATTAATAAACCCAAAGAGTAATTAGTGGCTATTAGGACCACTCTCCCAATGCCAAGTGACTTAAAGGTTCTCCCTTCCCCTTTCATGAGAAAGGTTTTTGTGCCTTGCAGGCAGCTAGGTGGTACAATGGATAGAGTGTTGGGCCTGGAGTCAGGAAGACCTTCATTCAAATCTGGTCTCAGACACTTTTGTTTTGTTGTTGTTTTTTCCTTAATAATTGAGCAGAAGCAAAAGAATGGACTCTGGGAAAGTCGTTTAACTTTGCCTCAGTTTCCTCATCTGTAAAATGAGCTAGAGAAGGAAATGGCAAACCACTTCAGTGTCTTTTCCAAGAAAACCCCAAATGGGGTCATGAAGAATTGGACATGACTGAAATGACTAAATAACAACCTTTTGGGGACTAGGTAGAAAATCACTGGCACTCTTGGGTTTTTTCACTGAGACTAGTTCCTGAAGGATAAAGGAATATGGTTGAGTCATTGACCCTCTGCTAAGGGGTTAATCACTGTTTTGAGATGAAATGTTCACTAATTGACTTTGTGCAAAGTACAGTTAAAGAGAAGGCATGAGCTCAGGGCAAGTAGTACTTGCCTTTTTTATCTCTGGTGGAAAATCCAGGGATTAAGAAAACCTAATTCTTAAGAAACAGAAACTTGAGGAAGGACAGAACTTTAAGTATTAATGCCTATCCCATAGAAAGTAAGTAGAATTATTATAGGATTTGGGTCTTCCAAACAGATTTACAGATGAATAATATGATTATTACCCACCCACATCTGCTTATAAAATTTTAGATGCCACAAAGTAAGGGGGGATAGCTAACATACTGGATAGCAGAGTCAGGCTCCCAAATGATCTCAGGCATATGATGGAAAAGTTTTGCCTAGGCCAATTTATCTGAAAAAGATCTTGGCATTTTAGTGAATTGAGATTCCCTTCTGTCTACAGTGTATATATTATATACATGTATTTGTGTGTGTATATATATATATTTGTTTTATTACATTTTGCTTTATATCTCTTCTCAGATATTGTGTTTTTTTTAAACAAATTGAAAGCTTGTGACTTGCCTTTTGTAAGCCATATTTTCGAACAGCATGTGCTCACATCATGTCTCTGTGTCACATTTGGTAATTCTTTCCATATTTCTGTCTTTTTCATTATTATTACATCTGTTATGGTGATCTGTGATCAGTTACCTTTGATGCTGCTATTATAATTGTTTTGGGGAGCCACGAATCACGCCCATATAAAATGGTGAACTTAATTGATAAATATTATGTGTTCTGTTTCAATGACTGGCCATTACCCTTCTTCTCCTTTTTTTTTTTTTTTTTTGCTTTTTGGAGGGCAATTGGGGTTAAGTGACTTGCCGCAGGTCACTACCCTTCTTTCTCCCTTTTCTTAGGCCTCCCTATTCCCTGAGATACAACAATATTGAAATTAGGTCAATTAATAATCCTACAATGACGTCTAAGTGTTCAAGTGAAAGGAAGAATCAGTCAACAAGAAATTAGCAGAGGTCTCCCCCAACCTTCCATAACCACCATTCTGATCAGTCAATAGCCATCAATGTTGAGGCAAGACTTTCCACCAACAAAAAGATTACAACTCACTGAAGACGCATATGATATCATTTTTAGCAATAAAGTATTTTTATGTTAAGGTATGTATATTGTATTTTTAGACATAATACTAATGCACACTTAATAGACTATACTATGGTATAACCATAACTTTTATATGCACTGGGAAACCAAAAAATTGGTGTCCTTGCTTTATTGCAGTGATCTGAAACTGACCACCCACAATATCTCTGAGTTATATCTATCTATCTATCTACCTATCTATCTATCTATCTATCTGTCTGTCTGTCTGTCTATCTATCTATCTATCTATCTATCCACACATATATGCATAGAGTTATTTGTAGGTTGTCTCCTCCATTAGAATGTGAGCTCCTGGGGAGGGACTATATTTTTGCCTTTCTTGGTATCCCCAGTACCTGGCATATACTAAGCACTTATAAGTGCTTATTGACTGACAATTGCAATTTCCACTTGAATTAATAGTGTGAAAAGGAAGCCCAGAAAGCCATTGTAATTTTAAGGTGCTTGTATAGAGACATAGTATCCTGAAGGGGAGAGATGATAGCCCTGTTGTACTCTGTTCTATTTAGACCACATCTGGAAAATTGTGATGTGTCCTGAGCACCTTATTTTAGGAGGATGTTAATAAATTTGAGTGTGAACAGGGGAGGGTGACCAAGACGATGAAAGGGCTAGAAATCAAAGATTAGCTGAAAAAACAGTGAATGGTTAGCCAGAAGAGAAAAAGACCTAATAGTGGCATCATGGCTATCTTGAACTTAGAGGCAGCTAGGTGGTGCAGTGGATAGAACACTAGGTCTGGGGTTGGGAAAACCTGATTTTGGATGAGTTACATAACCTCTATTTGCTTCCATTTCCTTATCTATAAAACGGGGATAAGAATAGTACATACCTCCCATGATTGTTGGGAGGATTAAACAGATAATAATTGTGATGCATTTAGTGTAGTGGTGGCATATAGTAAACAATAAATATTAGCCACTAACCATTTGAAGAGCTATACTATGGGAGAGGTGTTAGTCAAGATCTGATTGGCTCAATGGAGTAAAACCAAAAGCAATGGGTACAAGTTGAAGAAAGAGAGATTTTTGGCAAGGAAAAAAAATCTAACAATTAGGTTTGTTTATATGGGAAATGAATTGCCTTCAGTACTAATGGCATCAAATTCGTCCTATCAATTTGTTGTTGTTCAGGTGTTTTATTCATGTCCAACTCTTTGTGTGTTTTCTTGGCAAAGATACTAAAATGGTTTGCCATTTCCTTCTCCAGTCCTTTTACAGGTGAGGAAACGGAGGCAAACAGGGTTAAGTGACTTGCCCAGGGTCACAGAGCTAGTAAGTGTCTGAGGCCAAATTTGAATATAGGTTTTCCTGACTCCAGGCCTACTGCTGTATCCACTGCCCCACCTCGCTACTTCTAAATTCAAGACAATCTGATGCCACTCCTGTCAGGCTAAACACTCCCCAGTTCCCTATCCCTAGAACCCTTTGAATAGGGCCTCAATGACCAGTTTGGAGAAGATCTTGTAGATGGAATTTTTGTTTAGCTACAGATGAGCCCAAGGGGTCTCTCAGGTCCCTTCCTATTCTGAAACATCATGATTTGTGGAGTAAGGAAACAGAGTTGATTCTGGTTTCTGGTGGTTGGGGCTGGAGAAGAGATGAATAGGGATGAAGATTAGGGGCAGAGAGAAGACTATACATTGGTTTTTGATATGTTCAGTAGAGGTGCCAGTGGGGACAGATCAGTGGCACAACTAGAACTGAGACAAGAAGTTAGGACCCTCACCATAGACTAGACTAAATTAGAAGCCTGTACTCTTAATTTCTACTTCAGAACTTTCTACTGTATCATATACTGATGTCTTCCTAGTGCCTTGCACTGTATTAGTTGTGAAAGGGTTTAAAATAATAGTGTAATTGTGAACTGGCCAATGAGCCTAGTCCCTACAAACTTGTAAAGAGTGACAGTGATATACCTCTCCATGTTGAAGAGGCTACTACATAGCATTAGTCCTACTAAGTATAGTCAAATGACCTATCACTATCATTGGACTGGATACTCTTCTAGTAAAATCGTGATGGCATATAATACAAGTGCTTTGGAGAAAGGGTAGACATTCTATAATTGGTTCCTGTCTACTAAGCATGGATGGAATGTGTTGAAGAACAGCCCCTTTCATTAACTGTAGTTGTAGAAAGAGAAATATAGAAGCCTTAAAAAGTTGTTAGTCAGGCTTGGCCTGTTTTTCTTTTGGTTTGCTTTCTCTTTGGCTGACTTCTTGACTGATGGCATTCATGGAGGGCAGAGGCCTTAGGCCTTTTCCTCATTCAAGGTCAACATGGTCCTATGAATAAGGGTATTGGTTCCTTACATGTTGGTGCTGTGACCTTGTGAGTTTCTAAAGGTCAGTAGAGCAAGCTGTTTGTGAGTCCACGGGTCCTGCAGTTTAGTAGTTCAGGAATTATATCCTTTCTGAGTTTTGCAGCATTGATAATCCAAGGAGTAAGGAGTGACCTTAAGTATCCAGTCCAATGAAAGTTATACTTCATTTGGATGTGAACTTGGTGGGACCAATGCCATGTAGAAACTGAATTAAGTCTGAGCTAGTTCTCCCCAGAGACCAGCGTGGTATAGGGGAGATTGTGCCCCCAAGCTGTTTGGGAGAAAAATTTCTACTTTTGTTGTTGATATCTTTAAAGTAAATGTCCTTTTGTAAAATCTAATTCATGTTAATTGGTTAAATAGAACTGGGGTCCTGGTAAATGGCAGCTAATAGTATGGGGAAAACATTAGGAATGGGGACTTCAGTCAATGGCAGTAGAGAACAGACATTTCTAACCCTTTGGAGTTTCTCCTAGAATTCTGAGGGGAGTTGTCAGAGCTGGAGAAATACTACAATGGAAGATGCAGCTTCTGCCCTCAAGAACCTTACCAGCATAGGAAATCAAGACAAATGAAACAATTGGAGAATTTCCTAAGTCAATATATAACAAAATGCTAAATTGAATAGAATTAGATGCCAAAATTTATTTTATAGATACTATAGTGAGAAAGTACTATGGATTATGCATGGAAGATACTTTGTATAATCTCTGGATAACTTGGATTATAACTGACATGAAACTATATTAGAAAACCCTCATTAATAACAGCCTTGGAAACTCAAACCTATGAAGTGGCAGCAAATTTTTAAACTTTAATTTGTTTCAATGAATAAAATGTTGACCACATTGCAGGGGTCAGCATATCAAGGAATTAAGTTTCATGGAGAAGGTGCGGCTTGAGTTAGAACTTGAATATTGGATTAGATTTGTATATGGTAGAAACTTTCACACTCTTATTCTGAAAATAATCATAGCAGGGTCAATGGGCTGCGGTGGAGTGGTGGCAAGTGCTTGTGAGAGCATCAGTGGCGCTGGCTGCCATATCGGCTGTGACGTCGGCATCAGCGGAGGACCAACCCAAGTTATTGGAGCAATTGGTAGAGAAGTTCAGTTATGATGGGCCATGCCAGATCGGCGATCTCCAACTTGTTTAGTTGAGAATCACTTTTATAAACACGTTTTGGTTTGGCCCAGCAAATGGGTGGTGACGGTAGTCTTGTGGAAATGAAATTGGCTGCCAAAGATGAAGACAGTGGTAAAAGTGACATAGAGAATATTGTTCCCATGTTGTAAAAAAAAACCCTTTGGTGGAAACATCTACTTTGGGATTATTGCTATTACAATATTTTTCTTGATTGGATTTATGGTCAGCTACTTGGGTTATTGTAAACAGCTAGAAACCAATGTTAAATGTTCAAATGATTCCAGTGGAGGAACAGAGCAAATTCAGGAAGGTGAAAAGGATGATTCACCCAAAGAACTTCCATTCGTGGAGCCTTAACCTGCATTATCTTGGAATCACCTAAAAAATGGTATCAGACAGACTGAATGCTGAAAATCTTGTTGGTGGAGTCAGCACATTGAGTAAGAATTTTCCTTCTCGTGAGGCTGGCTCGAAAGAGGATGAGATGCTGGGATATTTTATTTATCATCAGTGGAGGAGCCTAAAAATGGACAAAGTCTGGAAAGATAAACACTATGTTAGATTAAAAGTCAAAGGCAGGGATCCCCAGAACTCAGTGACCATATTAGATGAGAGTGGAAACAGTGACACTCAGCCTGTAGATGGTTATGTGGCATACAGTGACAATTCAACAACAATTATGCTAATTATGGCTCCAAAGAAGACTTCGAGTATCTAAAGTAAAAAAATATTTCGATAGATGGATCGATGGTTTTACTTAGGGCTGGGGGGAGACTTTCTTTTGTGGAGAAGGTTGCAAATGCCCAAGCCTATACAGCAGTTGGTGTCTTGATATACCCACTCCGACTTTGATATCGTTGAGGCAGATATTGTACCTTTTGGACATACTCACCTAGGAACAGGTGAGCCCTTTACACCTGGATTCCCTTCCTTCAATCACACTCAGTTCCCACTGTCACAGTCATCAGGATTAGCTAATATTCCTGTCTAAAAAATTTCCAGACTTTATGCATCCAAACTCCTCAGTGAAATGCGTTGAGAGCCCTGTCCTTCAAACTGGATTCCAGATCCAGATCGTGACTGTAAAATTAGCCCAAAACTGAATGTGAAACTTACTGTCGACAATGTACTAGAAAGAAAGAAAACTGCTCAACGTCTTTGCAGTTATCAAAGGCATCGATGAACCAGATCGCTATGTTGTAGTAGGGGCTCAGAGGGATGCCTGGGGCCCTGGAGCTGCCAAATCTCCTGTTGGGACCTCTCTTCTATTGGGGATTGATTGCTTGTGCATATTCTGATTTGGTCTCTAAAGATGGGTATAAACCCAGAAGGAGCGTTGTCTTTGCCAGCTGGAGTGGTGGAGAATTTGGATCTGTTGGTGCCACTGAATGGCTAGAGGGTTATCTTTCCACATTGCATCTAAAGGCTGTGACTTACATCAATCTGGACACTGCTGTTGTTGGTTCAAGGAACTTCAAAGTCTCTGACAGTCCATTGTTATATACACTCATTGAGAGAATCATGAAAGAGGTGAACCATCCAAATACAGGGAAGCCTCTTTTCCCAGGCACTAACTGGATCAGTGAGGTAGAACCACTGTCAATGGAAAATGCTGCTTACTCTTTCCTTGCCTATTCTGGAATCCCATCAGTTTCATACAGTTTTTCTGAGAATATTCCTTACCGATATTTGGGCACCAAACTGGACACTTATGAAAAACTGACAAAAGATATTCCTCAGCTGAAAGAACTGATGAATGCAGCTGCAGAAGTGGCTGTCCAAATGGTGATTAGGCTTACTGGGGACCATGAGTTGTACCTAGATTATGACAGGTACAATGAAAAGTTATTCAGTTTTGTCAGGAAGCTTTTGATGTACAAGTCAGAGTTAAAGAGCCTGAATCTGAATTTTCAGTGGATGTTCTCTGCTCGTGGGGACTTTAGCAGGGCTACTCACGACCTCACAAATGACCTCTATCGGTCAGATACTGCCAATAGGCCATTAATAGGGAAATCAACTATAATATCATGAGAGTGGAATAAAGCCTCCTCTCTCCCTATGTTTCTCCAAAGGAAACTCCTTTTCGTCATATCTTCTGGGGATCTGGCTCTCATACTCTTTCAGCTTTGTTAAACCATTTACAACTTTTGAAGGCTAAAGACAATAACTGCAATGAAACACTTTTCAGAAACCAGTTAGCCCTTGCCACCTGGACAATTCAGGGGGCTGCAAATGCATTGGCTGGCAATATTTGGGACATAAGACAATGAATTTTAGATGGAATTCCCACAACTCATCTGAGAACAATAAGGCAGTATGTAGTCCTTAAAACATCACTGGTCTCCAATATTTTCAGCAGGATTATAAAAGTTAAAAGCTTTGTTAAGAGTTAAATTCTACCTAGCAGTTAGCACAAGGTAGATACTTGTACTTAATGCTAGGTGAATATTTTACACCCCTGCAAAACTGAACTCAGTCTCTTGAAAAATTAAGACTTTTTCATTCTAGTTAATCTATAGGCTCCAACTAAGGTTATTAGCAATGTTAGCTGACTCTCAACTGATCCCCTTCACACAACCAAAAGCAGTTGGGCATTAATGTCATTAATCCAACAACTATTACCCTGAACATGGGAAGGAAGATGCCTACTGAAGACCTTAAAAGTCCACTTTTAATATGTTATCTCTTGCTGTTGACTAAGGGATAAGGTTATGAGATGTGATCGTTCTCTTCCCTCTAAAACAGAGCCAGTCTGGGAGAAGACTAGGGTTTCCTTGCCAGGAGTGTCCGAAATAGAGGTAATTCACCTGAATAAATTGCATTTGGTGATTATCACAGAAGCATGACCCTGGTGTATACCCTAGAATTCTTCATAAAAAGAGGACACTAGAAGCCAAATAACTTTTTTGATAATCTTTTTTCTGCTGTCTCCCCCACCGGTCCCCTTCCCCCAAGAAAATTGGCCTTAGTGACTTTTCCATGCAATCCTATGAACTATGTCATATTGATATAGACTATTGAAAAGATATCACTCTTGCTCAGTTTGTCAAATCTAAACTATATATTTGCCAAATTTTGGCCAAAAAGTTAACCTCATGGGACAGCTTTCTATTATTTGGCAATGAGATACATATTTATCAGTGACAGAGTTCACTATAAGTGGTGTTTCATTTTTTTATAGAAGATAATTATCAGAAGCAGTGCCTTCCATAATTATGATAGTTACACCGTCATTTCTTTGAATTAAAAGCAGCATCTGCTAATAAAATTGAACAGATACTAGAAGTTTTGCATTTGACTTCTGTGCTGCCTCTGGACAGGTCTTGACTCTAAAATTTAAACTGACCACAACTTTTGTAGTAAGTGATGAGATGAAATCAAATCCTTGGGGAAATATCCTGTTCAACAGAACATGCCAGGATTAGAACATTTTAGACAAAACTGACTCATTTCTCAAATGTATTTAGCACAAAGAGAATGAAGCTGATAAAATAAATAAACCCAATTACTATTCTGTAAAAAAGATGACCACTACTGTCATCTTTGTGAAATGTTGCATTGCATCTAAATTGGCAATACCTGCATTGCATCAGAATCTCAGTGCAAAACTTCCAGTACCTCTTACAAATCTTGCTTGCATTATTGGAAGCAGTCTTCCATAATGAGTAATGAGCAAGGTAGCTTTTGCCTACCACCATGTTTATATTGGAGATGGTGATCTCCATGTTACACGAAGGGTGTATGTAATTATCGGGGACAGTGTTTCCCATACTTTTCTTCATGCAATGACATCTTCAAAGCCTGAAGATCAGGAATATTTAACATGTATTTTCAGCATCTTTTTATTTTCTTCTTTAGTTGTAGGAGCATACCTTGTAGTCAACATTGCCTAGTAAATACTCAGCCATTATAAAAACTGTTTTAGGTTTCCATGGGTTCTCCCTCCACATTTAATATAGATGTTTTCCTTATACTTGTGGTTTCTCAATTTTCTGTTAGACTAGTCTGTCAGGGCCTACTTTCAACAATGAATGAATGGGCTTACTTTCCACTTGCATTTCTTGAATTGGTCCTAAGGGAAATTAGGATTCAGAGCAGACTTGGATTTGGTTTTTTTGAGTTGGGATTTTTGAGTTGGGAGTGATTGGGAGAAGGTTTACAAGGGTCTCTGAACAAGTTTATTTGCTTAATAGAATGGTGGTCATTGTAGATGCAAACAAACCTGGAGGTTGTATTAGATTGTATTACTCTGATGTTTTTGGTGCATAGATTGTTGCTGTTACTAGTCACTAGCTGGTATGAGAAATATTGTAGAGGTTTCTTGTTACTTGATTAAATAAAATGCCCAAAGACATTTTAAAAAAAGAAATAATCATAGGATGTAATTTGAACTCTTTTAATATTTTAAAAGTGGGAAATGAAGATATTTCAATAAAACTCAGGTGAATGACATTTTATGCTTTTATTGGTTTTAGAAATTAGTGTGTTGCCTACCTAGTTAAGTGATAGTAAGGGAATCTACTTTTCTCTCTTCTGTAATGGTGCTCTCCTTCCGTTTATAGAATATTATTGTTTTTGGTAGTATGGCATAATGACAAGACAGAGGCTATGAATCAGAAGACTTAATCTCAGTTCTACCACTGACTAGATGTGTTACTTTGAGCAAATGTAGGCCTCAGTCTCCTCATCAGCAAAATGGAAGTAATAATAATCATACTTGACCTGTCTATCTCAGAGGACTGTTGAGAGGAACAAATGTGAAAACACTCTCCAAGCTGTAAAAGGCTATAGAAATATCATGTATTATTCAGCATAGCGTTGTACTGATTCTGGTTCACAGGTCCTTCTGTGGATAATTTTGAAGAATTTTCTGCAACATTGATTTGTATTGCCTTCAGTGATTCTAACAGACATTATTATATTTCTCCTAGGGTGTAGAGGACTATTTTAAATTGGTGTACACTGGTCAATGGAATGCCTCCTATCTACAAAGTCATCCTTCATCTCCCCAGGCTAATATGCCACTGTGCAGTTAGCTATTATTAGTGTAAGTGAAAAACCTTTTTTTTTGGTATTACTTTTTATTTATTCATTATTCATTAAATATTGTACTCCATGCCTAGAAAGTATGGAATGGAAGGAGACCCTCAGGTACGTTTTGGGAACAGAACATAACCCTACAACTTTAGTCCCTTCCAGAACATACTGGAAAGATCCTCTGCCCATAGACAAAAGATGAGAAGTGGACAAATGACAGTATTATTCTATATTTCCTTCCATATATTTATTGGCTAAACACAGAGTCTAGCAGACAGATATAAATTGAAGAACTGAATTGGGGAAATAGGTATGCTTAAGTGATTATAATAGAGTATAACTATAATAGAAAATAAATATATAAATATCACAGAATAATTATTATTATAGAAAGTATTTTAAAGGAATAGAATTTGGAAGTTACATTTAATGCAATAATGTCTATGGAAGCTTGGTGGCAAAGCAGGTAAGAGTTCTGGATTTGAAGTCTGGAAGATCTGAACTTTCTGCCTCAGACATCATCTATGTAACTCTGGGCAAGTCAGTTGGACTTCATGGCCTCGAAGTTTCCTTCAGCTCTAAATCTATGACCCTATGAATTATTATTACTCTTAATTTCATAACAAAATCTACCCAGTTCCCATCTCCTGGGCCAGGCAAGGCTTAGATTTCACTCCCCCTCAGGGACTCCTCAGTACCCTTAAGGGAATTTGGGGAGTGCCTAGACCTTCTGCAGCTGGCTACAGTCCTGCACTGATGGTATTCCCTCAATCAGAGGGGGTATCTCCCTGTAGCCCAGTTCTACTTAGCTACTAAGTCAGATTAGCTTTTACACAAGAATATCTACTTCTATTTACTCAAATACTTCAATTTACTACAGGTGTAACTGCAAATATACAAATTATTTCCCCAGCTCATGGGAGGTATAATCCTCCTTCCCCACCTGCATCACCTCAGTCTCTGGGGAGAGGAAGGCGATGAAGTTTACAGTTTAGCTGGATTGCTATAGAGTACATTCCCAGTTTCAAGTTCAATCCCCTCCCCCCTTCCTCACCTACCCCCACACCCAATCTCAACTCTAGTCCTAAGCATCCTAGCTTCTCCAGGTTTCTGTGTCAGGCTGGCTGGCTGCACCAACCTGCCTACAATACTGGCTCCAAGGTTGCCATGGCTTGAACTCCCAGTTTCCATGGGGATCATCTCTGGCACTTGAAATCGAGGAGCAAAACAACACAGAACAGAAACAAATACCCGCAGTCCCATTTCTCAAAGCTAGGGTAAAAGGGAGGAAAAGCAGGAGAAAGAAATTCCTTCCCCCCCCCTCACCAATTCAGTTCATGGAGCCTGTGGTCGAGTGAACTCTGACCTTCAACTTGTAGCATGTAAGAATTGCCAAAAAGACAGCAGCAGAGAGAAAGCAAATAGGTCAGGTCTGTCAGTTGTAAAGACACAGGTCAAAGGAGACTACTCCCACTTATATGGTAGGGGAGGCAGAGGCCTCCATATTCGGTGGTTTGGACATGTTTCAAAGGCCCTCATAGACATCTTCAGGTTAGCCAAACTAGGCATGCTTAGACCAGTCTGGGTTCCAATAGTAAAAATGCCTTAAATTTGTATAGTATTTTACACTTTACAAAGCACTTGGAGACACATGATCTCATTTAATTCTTTTTATAACCATCTGAGTTAGTTTAATTTAGCATTAAGCAGAAATCTACCAGGTGACTAAAAGGAATATTCTTCAGTCCTAATACATCACAATGACAGCTATATAAACTACTGAGCATAATTATGTCTGGGAGCAAAATTCTCCTATGTGAAAACTTTTTATCAATCTAGAAACCTTATTCTTAGTATGGATGTGGTGATAGAAGTTTGGATATATTCAGAAGATTATTATTCATTCTACCTTACAGAGGTATATTAATACCCCTTAGTAATTAATGCCTTGAGTTTTTGGAAATGGAGATGCTCACAGATTGGAGAAACTAACTATTGGCTTGGCAGTTATATTCATTGGAAAGCACAGAATAGAAGTTGACAGTTATCTCTGTGAGAATTACTGTTTTGTTTAGAACAGGGGTGGAGAACCTGTGGCCTCAAGGCCACATGTGGCCTTCTAGGTCCTCAAGTGTACCTTTGACTGAATCCAAACTTCACAGAACAAGTCCCATTAATAAAATGATTTGTTCTGTAAAACTTGGTCTGAGTCAAAAGGCTACACTGGAGGCCCTAGAAAATTACATGTGGCCTTAAGGCTACAGGTTCCCCACCCCGGTCTAAAAAGAATTCACTTAAGTATACCACTGAAGGCAATAAAGTAATGATATAGGGGAAGAAAGCTAATCTTTGAGTCAAAAGGCCTGGGTTTAATTTTTGGATCCAATGTTTACTAGTGGGATCTAGTAACTAGTTACTTGTATCTAGGAACATTTACTAGTTTACTGGGCAAATCTCTTAAGCCCCCTGGCTATCAGTTTCTTTATCTGGAAAAGGGGGATATTATCTATACTACTTACCTCCTGGAATTGTCATGAACAAAATTACCTTGTAGAACTTAACCTTATTGGAGTATATAAATTTTAATGTAGTTATACACAATATAATTGTAATAATATAATAATATATATTATTAATCAAGTTTTTTTCAGCTCTCTTACTATTTAGAGATAGTTGAATAAAAGAAGGGCAGACCACTATCTATTGTGTAAGATTTTTAGGATGGAAGGAAAGCTCTCTCTCTCTCTCTCTCTGTCTTTGTTTCTCTCTGTCTCTGTCTCTGTCTCTCTCTGTCTCAAAATGTTGACCTTATGAGCTTGTTATAGAATCAAAGATTTAGAACTAAAAAGAACCTGCACAATCATCTAGCCTAACCCTTTTGTTTTATTGATGAAAAAGTCGAAGTGTAGAGAAAGAGGCAGTTATCCACGGTCACTCATAATGGAATGCTGGAAAATGTTTAACAGTTGTGTCTCCAAAAGAAAAAGAAGTACAAACAACATACTTTTAAGTTTAAATTGAGTTTAATTAACGTTTTATTGAGTCTAGACAGTCAACAAAACAATAAATCAAGCCCTGGTTTATAGAGTTTGCTGATTTCCAAGGTATAAATGATCACACTGAAAATTTTACAATTGCCTCTGTTGAGAGTCAGTTTGAACTAGCTTCAGCATAGCGCTGGTCAAAAAGGCTGTATATATCAGGGTGAAGAAATGAAAACAGGTCCTCTGACTACAAATTTAGTGCTTATTCCTTTATACTTGAAATCCCACTATTAAAGGGGATCAATACTTTAGATTTTTAAGGCTTTTTAGTTTTCAAGAAACCCATACGAAAATTAAATGCCCCTTATATCAGCTGAAATATTTGATTTATCATAGATATTTTATCAAATGCTCATGGGCAATATCTAATGGCAATGGGACACAGAATAGATATCATGTACTAAGGAGGAAGGGCCGGTGGGAAACCAGGGAACCAGCTGGAAGTGAGGTTTCAATGACAAAGTACCTTCTTTACAATTTTGCCGACTACCAGCTCTACCCAGATTGAATTGATATCATAATTCTTTGCTACTCATGCTTTGCTCTATTGTTTTAGATCTGAAAATAGATAGTATGTTGATAGGGTATATGATAGGATTTATTTATTTTTCTGTAATATCCAAATGGACCTTAATTTCTATTGCTGCTAAATTTATATGAAACATGTCAACTTGTAATCTATAAATATATGACATTGTTTAACTACATATATCTAAATACATAAAATTAATAAATTGAATCCTTGGCTAAGGACCAGAACTTAAAGTAGACAGATTCAAATGATATCAAGTAATATGCTTATAAATGAAAGATATCCATGTCATCCTAGATATAATAATGGACTTTGAGTTAGGAAGACAGGTTAAAATCCCACCTCTAACATTTATTAGCTAAGTGACTTTGGGTAAGTCACTTAACCTCTTATATGCCTTAAGCAACTCACTAGGACTTTTCTAGATAGGTTGTAGGAAAGCATAGATTGTTGTCATTCAGTCATTTTCAGTCATGTCTGACTCTTCATTACCCCATTTGGGGTTTTCTTAGCAGAGATACTAGAGTACCATTTCCTTTTCCAGATCATTTTATAGATGAGGAAATTGAGGCTATGTACCATAGCTAGTAAGTGCCTGAATCCAGATTTGAACTCAGAAAGACGAATTTTATTGACTCCAGCCCCATGCTCTATCTACTGTGCCATCTTGCTGCCCAAAATATAGATTAATCCTACATTATTATGTAGTACATAGAGGCACTGGACCATTTTCCCAGTCCTCTTTAAGTGGGTGAGTTGGAGCCTCAGAGCAAAGTTACTTCTCCCCTCCCAGAGACCTAGGGGTAACCTAATACTATTGCTTACTTCCTGTGATATATTCCTCCCAATATTATTCACCCGTTTACCATCTCCTCAGTATCATTTAACCAGTCATTACTGTCCCAATATAATTTTGACCAATTTATATCTCCACAATATCGATTAACCAATTAACATCAATTAATTTTTTAAAAATTTATTTATTTACTTTTAGTTTACAATATTCAGTTCCACAAGCTTTTGAGTTCCAAATTTTCTTCTCCTCCCTCTTCTCCCCTGTGTGATGGCATGTAATCTGATATAGCTTCTGCACATACCTTCACGTTAAACATTAGTCAAGTTATAAAGAAGGATTATAATCAATGGAATAAACAACGAGAAAGAAGGATCAAAATAAAAAAAAGGGAGAGAGAGTAAGTAGTTTGCTTCAATCTCCATTCAGACTCTAATACTTTCTCTGGATGTGGATAGACCTTTCCATCATGAGTCTTTTGGAGTTGTCTTATAGTCTTGCATTGCTGAGAGGAGCCCAGATACGATGTGTCTGTAATTGTTCTCCTGGTTCTGCTCCCCTCACTCATCATCAGTTTATAGAAGTCTCTCCAGGTTATTATGAAGTCTGTCTGCTCCTCATTTCTTATAGCACAACATCAATTAGTTTTTAAGAAGATGTATTTATTGAGACTATATAGTAAAAACTAAAGTACAAAAACAATTGAAACCGTGTAAGCCCTAATCAACTTGACTGCCTCTGTCCCTGGTGAGTGTGGACCCAGACGTAATGTGGTAACTACCAACTATTCTTCTCTACCAACTTCACTTCTAGATATGGAAAAGCTCATAGACAAATCAATGTCCAGTTTACAGGAGAATGCATCCTGGCTGTAGAGTGGGTTTATTGCTGGGCCAGCTCTTCACTGGGCTAACTCCTCCCTGGGCTTTGCTATTGTGGCTACCATACTCTGTTGTGGATTCTAATGGCGTTTCCAAATTTTTGAAGCTCACAAACTTAAAATCTGATCCATTGCATCTCTGATACTCCTTTATCTATGATTAGGAACGAATGAGCACAACAGGGACTAAGAAACATAACAAAACAAAACCAGAGAGAGCCAAGCATTGTTGCCATATCGATGGTTTGGATGGAGAGGTGAAACAGCGACCACTACCTCTTTCCATACCTGGAAGCTGACAATAGCTCTTTCTTTTCCCCTGAAAGTTTCCAGGGAAGCAAAGGAAATTTTGTCATGCCTTTTGTATTCATACCCAGTTCATCACCCCTCAGTAAGGTAGGAAGAAACAGGATACCTGCACATGCTTTGAATTGGGGAGCAAAAGCCCCCCCTTCTATCATGTATTTCCAGAAACTGGCTCACCAAGGCTCTGGGGAGAGGAGAATGCTCCTTTTCTGAGGCCTGGGCTCTAATTGGTCAGTCTGTCCCTTATAATTACAAATGATCTATTTTTATTTGGGCAGGAGCATGAAGCAGAAAGAAATCTAAGTATTTTCCTTCTTTTGAGTCTCATATGAGTTTGGTGGATCCCTGGTAATTTAATCAATCACACATGCATATACACATACATACACACACATGGAGGAGGGGAGAGAGTGAGTGAGAGAGGGAGAGAGAGAAAGAAAGAGAGAGAGAGAGAGAGAGAGAGAGAGAGAGAGAGAGAGAGTATTATGTTAGATATTCTGTGAGATACATGACAGAAACAAAGAAGTCAATGCCCTCCAGGAACTTACCTTATGGGTATGGAGCAGATAGCACAGCATAATACATAGGTATTACCTATTAGACAGGTAATATAATGTGAATTGAGAAGGGAGAAAGTAGTACCTGGTGATGGGAGTTGAGGGCAGTGAGAGTCACTGCCTCTTGGGGCAGCCCATTCCACTTCTGGCCAGCTCTAATTGTTAGGAAGTTTCTCCTGTATCAAGACAATATTGTTTCCTTTGCAATTTCAACCAGTTGCTTTTGGTTCTGCCCTCTGGGGGTGAACAAAACAAGTCTAAACACCCTTCTACCCAAAAGCCCTTCAAAAACTTGAAGGCAGATGTCACGTTCTCCCAGAAGCTTGTCTTCTCCAGGAAAACATTCCCAATTCTTTCAGGTGATCCTTGTGATATGGATTCTAGGCATTTCACCATCCTGGATACCTCCTCTGGATACTCTCCTCTTTGTTAGTGGCTTTCTTAAACTGTGGTGCCCAGAAATGAACACAATATTTCCACAAACAAGACCTATCTATTGGCTCTTGACATTCTTTCTGGCTGTCTGCCATACATGGGATACTCTCCTTCCTCCAACTGGACTACTTTACTTCCTCTAAGTCCCAACTAAAATCACACCTACAGGAAGCTTTCCCTAATCTCTCTTAATTTCAGTGCTTTCCCTCTTTTAATTATCTCCTATTTATCCTGTATATAACTTGTTTTTTATATATTTTTCTCCATGTTGTCTCTCTTATTAGATTGTAAACTCCTTGAGGGCAGGGACCGTCTTTTATTTCCTTTTTTTTATCCCAAGCATTTAGCAAGTGCCTAATACATATTTACTGATTGATTGAAATGAGGTCAGAGAAAGACATAGTATAAAGGGATTGTAATTTTCTTCTTCCTATACGATATGCCTCTCTTAACGTAGCTTAAGATGGCATGAAAAAGATAGATGGGTGTTTGGAGCTGGACTGGGCTGAGAGAGGACTGATCTAGACTGGGTTGGTAGGGATTCAGAATGGGAGATGGTGGCAGTGCAGTGGATAGAGCACCAGCCCTGGAGTTATAAGGACCCGAGTTTAAATCTGGCCTCAGATATTTATTAACTGTGTGACCCTGGGCAAGTCACTTAATCCTGATTGCCTTTCTTCCCCACTCCCCACCAAAAAAAAAAGGGAGATGGTAGAATGGTGAGATAGTTTATTGAATAGATATGTCATGGATGATAAATACATTTTATTAGATAACTACTGGTTCTGGGCAAATTAGTCATTGGTGCCATCATATCATCAACTGGTTAGGACAAAGTCCAAAGTAATGCTAAATTAGAAGAAAGGATCATAATCTGTGACTCATTACCAAAGTGTTGAGCTCACATAGGCCAGGTTTTATCTTGGGAACTACTCAATTATTAGTAATCTCTGTAGTTTATCTTTGGTATTCCTTCCTTTCCTTTCCCACAGACTGCCACAACCCTCTATGTTATAACTCTCACCTGAACCAGCATAATTATTGAAGTCAACAAAATATTGTACCATGTAGGGGCGGCTAGGTGGTGCAGTGAGTAGAGCGTCGGCCCTGGAGTCAGAAGGACCTGAGTTCGGATCCGGCCTCAGACACTTAATGCACACACAAACAAAAACCTAGCCTTGTGACCTTGGGCAAGTTACTTAACCCCAATTGCCCTCCAAAAGGCAAAAAATAAAATAAAATAAAATATTGTACCATGTACTTGTACCATGCCCAAGGCAACGGGTTCCAAAATCGCTTCCCTGACTTTAGTTTCACTTCCAAACCATCCAACACAACTGACAGATTAATCTTTCTAAAGCACAATTGTGATCATATTCTCTAGCTCGAAAGCCTTGGTGTTTTCCTCATTGCTGGCTAGCAAAGCCCAAACTCCTCACTCTTTTAAGGCCTGTATGATCTGGTCTACCCTCCCTTCTAGGTTCATCTCCAACTATTCCTCTTCAGGCACTGTTTGCTCCAACCAAACTGGATGGATCATTGTTTCCTGGGCATGCCCTCATTTTATCTTCCTCTTAAACCTTTTATGATATTCCCTCTGCCTAGAATGGAGAAGTCCAAGATATTTTATGAAGGTCATGATAGCTAAATTAGTTAAAGCTTGCAGCTAGTTTCAGCTGCATGATTCTTTTTGTATTTCAGTTGAATTGTCAAAAACAATATTTCTTTGATTTTGCCTATTTTGTCTTTTTCCTAGTTTCTAATGTTTATGTTAGGGTTTGGCATGGAAGGCATAGTAGTACAGTGCAGAGTCTGAATCTGAAGTCAGAAGGTGGTATTTGAATTCTAGCCTTTTCACCTACTTTGTGAAATAAAGTCACTTAATAAGGGCTTAGTTTCTGAGACTTGATTTCCTCACCTGATTGCTCAGATTCTTTCAGCCCTAAAATCTACAATCCAAACATTCAGAACAGGCTGACCAGAGTTGCTTCTGCACTGTGGGAGGGTTCTTCCTGTGCTGCTGATACTGATGATGCTCAGGTCACTCCAGTGAACAAAATACATACAATAGCCCACAGGCCAAACTTGGCCTACCTCCTATTTTCGCATGACATGCAAGCTAAAAATCTTATTTTGTATTTAAAAATGTAAAAACCAAAAGATCATGAACTGTACAAAAACAAGCAGAAGGCCATATTTGGCCATATTAGGCCTGCGCCTACCAAATCCTTCCTCTATTACATTGCATTCTTGGCTTTCCTTTCTATTTTATTTTTAATTTTAAAAAGTTTCAAAGAAGGGCTTCTCTCCCTCTTATCTATCACTATCCATTAAGGCTCTTCTAAAACTTCTCAAGCTCCCTTACAAAATTCTTTCTTTCACACTCTTTGCCTCATATTTTACCTAGTAGAGACTATTCACTCAAACTTTCTCCCTTTATTTCACATACCTTTGACAGTATCCTAACTAGTTCCTCCTTTAGCCTCTGACAAAAAGGTGGCCCTTCTCTTCATTAATATCAACCTCTTGTTCTCATGCCTTTGCGTCTTTTCTAGCAGATTGTCTCCACTATCATGCTTGCAATCTTCCTGCAATCTTCCAAAACTCCCATCCTAAAAACAAAAACAAAACCCAAAACCAACCCACATCAGATTCAACCACTTCTGCTGCCTATTGTATATTTCTCCTTCCTTTCTCAGCCAAACATTTTGAAAAAGCTATCTGTAATATTTCCATTCCCTCTCATCTCACTCTAAGCCCTGTACAATTTTAGACCTCATCACCATGATCATCTTTTATCTCTCTGTGCCTCTTAATTGCCAAATCTAACGGCCTCTTCTCAGTTTTCATTTCCTTTGAGCTCTCTCCAGCATATGACACTGTTGACCACCTGGATACCACTCCTGAATACTCTCTTTTCTTTGAATTTTCATAACACGGCTCTCTTCCAGTTTTCTTCTTGCCTATGTGACAGTTCCTTCTTAGTTTCCTTCTGTGGTTCATCATTCATTCATAATCCATTCCACTCGTTTTAATGGTGTTTTCCAAGGTGCTGTTCTGGGCTGTCTTCTTTTTTCTCTCTATATTTTCTCTCTTGGTCTCATCAGTTCTCATGAGTTCAGCTATCATATCTATGCGGATGACTTCCAGATTCCATATATTCAGCTTTCTCTCTTGGCCTCTAGTCCCACATCACAAATGGCTTGTCCTGAACTGATCTCAAACTCAATATATTTAGAACAGATCTCATCATCTTTACTCTCAAATCTATCCTTTCTATTACTGTTGAGCCCACCACCATCCTCCTAGTAACTCAAGTTCACTTGGTGTTGCTTTCACTCTCATTCACCTCACATATCAATCAATTGTCATTTTCAGTTGCTTCATTTCTTTCCAGGATGTATCCTGAACTTTCTCTACCATGTTCCAGATACCCTTTCGAGGTGAGGTGGGGGACCTTTGACCTTGAGGCTACATGTGGCCTTCTGGGTCCTTGGCTGCAGCGTTTTGACTGAGTCCAAGTTTTACAGAACAAATCTTTTTAGTAAGGGAATTTGTTCTGTGAAGTTTGGACTCTGTCAAAGGGCTGCACTTGAGGACCTGGAGGGCCACATGTGGCCTTAAGGCCACAGGTTCCCCACCCCTATAAGAAACTTCATTCTGCAAGTTCACTTTAGCTCTGAAATTCACACACTGGAAATACCCTCTGCCCACATAGCTTCTCCCTTGACAGCTCTTCCTAGAACCCTCATTTAAGAAGAACTCTCAGACCAGTCTGTGTTCCATATTTCTCTACCATTCTCCTGAATCTGCCATCCTGATCTCTTTTCCATCTTCCCTCACCCTTTTCAGCTTCCCTTTGTGTTGTTTTTCCTCATTAAAATGTAAGCTCCTTGAGGGCAAGAACTGTCTTTCTATTTGTATTTGTATTCCTGGGACTTAGCATAGTGTCTAGCACGTATTAAAGGTTCAATAAATGCTTGTTGATTGACAGACTGACATATTTTGTTGTTTCTGTAGCCAGAACATCTTCCAAATATGTTCCATTCTCTTCATTCACACAACCACTGCCCAGTTAAGGGACTCATCACCTTTCAACTGGACTATTGCAATAGTCTTCTGGTTTCTACTTGTTGGTTCCAATTCATTCTCCATATAGCGACAAAGTAATTTTCCCAAAGCAGGTCTGATCATGACATTTTAAAACTGCCTATTATTTCTAGGATTTATTATTATCACTGACATTTAAAGTTCTTTCCATCTTAGCCTACTCCTTGAGGGATCTCTTGCAATAAAGTAAAACAATTAAGCAAAACTAATGTAACCTCTCTCTCAAGGCCCATTGGTATGGGACTCTCCTTATTGGTGGTGATGGCCCTTTGAAGGGCAGGGTGGAACTGGTGAGAGGTGAGAGCTTCAGTTCTTGGCCAGTCCCCTCTCTGGCATTCATCGAGGCTAGTACCTCTATGTGAATCCCACTTTGAGACTCAGTAAGTGACAGTCTTCTTCCAGTGTAGCATATCAAGTCAGCTTCCAGTTTTAAGAAGATGGAAGAGGCCAACCTCACTTCAGGTTGCTGAAGGAAAAAACTCTGGGAAGACATGAAAAGAACAGGCAGACTCCATCAGGTCCCTATTCCCAGCTTGCCACTCTAGATACTTCAGAGTTTCCCCTGGGGTGAAATCTAGGACACTCTCATTTGATTGGGCTCAGTTATCTCCCTGCTAATGGGAGAGTTCCTTCATTTTGTATTGTCTGGTGTACATTTTCATATGTATACCTTTTCTGATTTATTTTGTTATGATTTGGATAAATGGGCTTCTTTGCTATTCTCTATATGTATTCATTGTGGAACCAGTATTAGGTGTGAAAGGGGTAAAATCTTGAAAATAGACCTTGGGGTCTTCCCTTGCAGCCCTCAAATGACAAGGTGATCAAAATTTAGATGGAACCAAATCATATTTTCTAGATGAACAATATTTAAGGGAGCAGAGAGATGCCCTTCTAGTGTGATACCCCCTTTTCTCTGAAGAGAGCAGAGTAGTTTCTGGTCCCAACCTCCTGCCTCCCCTACTGTCAGGAATGAAAGTCTCCCTTGGAGAAGGGTGTGGGGAAAAGAAGCTAGAAATGTCTCTTCTGCCTTCCTTTGAACTACCCACAAGTACAATGCCCTTACCACACATGGGCTCTGTTGCATATTTGGGGCCCCCACCTCTATCATCTTTTCCATGAAAACAATAGTGTTCTTATCAGAAAGTCCATGTAACATTTCACATCTGCAGCATCTCCCCCCTCCCTTAAAAAAAAAAGAAGTTGTAATAGATTCTCAGTTTCATATACAATCTTCTCTGATCTTTATATATGGAAATACTCATATTTGTTGGTGAATGTCATGTTCAGAATAATATGGTTCAGAATAATATGACCATTTCTTTTAAAAAAGGAAGTTGTAAGGGATTCCCAATTTAATATATGATCTTCTCTGATCTTTGTATATGGAAATACTAATATTTGTTGGTGAATGTCATGTTCAGAATAATAAAAGTTAAAAAAATTTGTTTTGCTTTGTCATTCTCTTTGTATTGCCATTACAATCTCCTATTCCCGCCATAGGCTCCTGATAATACCCTGCCATTCAGTTTCCTATCGACTTATTTATCAATTATTTAAAGTAATTAATGGCCCTATTTAATAACGTAGTTAATTATTTAATGCATCTAGAACCCCTAGTTCCTGGTCTCTGGCCCCACATTTCAGCTGGGTGGACTGGCCCTGTTGTGAACACATGATTGGCACTTCTCGCTCCAGCCTGGTGAGACAAGGCCCGGAGACAGCATTCTTTTTAGCCCTCCACGGTCCTAGGCACCGCGGAAGCATCAGAGCTCGTCCTTGCCAGGGCGGCCGCCCCACGAGAAGCCGCGCCTCCGCCGTCTCCAGGGCGGGGACGCCAAGCGTTGCTATCTGACGTCATCAACGCGCGCCGAGGCCCCGGTCACCTCCAGGCAGCACCAGCGGGAGCCGGATGGAGGGAAGGCCATGGGGGCCTGGCGGAGGCTGCTGCCGCTGCTGCTCCCCGCGGACGCTCCGCGGGGCTGTGTCTGCCGCTCTGCGTGGCCGATGGGCATCCCGGCCTCGCCTTGGCGGCCGCGGGTCAGTAGAGGCAGTGTGGGACGAGGGCGCGCTGGGGGACTAGACACTTTGTGTTTGTGTTTTACTTACCCAGAAGTCACTTAGTCCAGGCTTGTCGTTCAGCCCTTTTCCGCTCCTGTCCGACTCTCTGTGACCCCATTTGGAGTTTCCTTGGCAAAGATCCCGGAGTGGTTTGCCTTTGCCTTCTCCGGCTTATTTTACAGGTGGTGAAACGGAGGCAAAGAGGGTTAAGTGACTTGCACAGGGTCACACCGCTAAGACGTGTCTTCTTGACTCCAGACCCAGAGCTCTTACCACTTCCACACCTAGTGCCCCCTCCACCCATTTTGCTTTTAGTCCAAGCCACCACCTGCATTTTGCCAATGAGGAAACCGAAACCAGAGGTCAAGGTGACTTGAGGCAGCTAGATGACCCAGTGGATACACTGAAGGACTTGGATTCAGGTAGACCTGACTTCAAATGGACCTCAGCCACTCCTTTAGTTGTGTGACCTGTGGCTAGTCACTTAACTTCCCTCTGCCTCAGTCTCCTCCTTTGTAAAATGGGGATAATAATGGCACCACCTCCCAGGGCTGTTGTGGCTTTGCAAACCCAAAACACTCCATAAATGCTGACTCTAATTGTCCAGAATCCCAAGGGACAGAATCAGGAGTTAAGCCCGTGTCTTCTGCCTCCAGCTTGACGTTGGCTTCCCCAGTCCTTCTGTCTCCCACTCAACTAGGACACGCAGTAATAGGAGACAGGACGGTAGGTGGTCACAGACCATGCAATTAAAGTGGAATCTATGTATTAAATGAAACTTACCTGGTATTCAGAGGAGTTTCAAGAATAGGGAACAAGCTGGAAGAGTTAAGACCCTTTAGAAACTTCTTCCTTCTGTTTTTCACAGATCTAGAGCTTGAAAAGTCCTCAGAAGTCACCCAATCCTTCCTCATTTTACAGGTGAAGAAACTGAGATTCATTGATGTCAGGAACCTTGGTTTAAGTTTGTAGTATATTTGCTTGGGGGAAGTTGAAACTTAGGCCCTCACAACTCCAGAACAAGCATTCTTTTCATTGTAACATAGTTTCCTTCTTCCTCCATTTAGTCACTCTATCTAGGGTGTCCTAAAAATCTTAGTGCAGTTTTAATCTATTAATGCTTAAAGGAAAGTTTTAGTAGTAAAGTTTTAATAGTAAAAGTTTAATGCTTTAATAGCTTAAAACTGCACCAAGACTTTTGAGACACCTTCATATTGAGACATGTTTCATATTTTTTTATCTCATATCATCCATTTTGAGAAGTTTCAAGTTCCATGATCATTGTCATCAGTTTTTACCAGTTTTTCCCTTAGGAGTTAATGATAACTGACCACAGGCTGAGGTAGTCGACGTGAGCAAGATTAAGTAAAAAAGAGTGTTTTTAATGATTGGCTGTCAGTAATTTTAACCTATGTTTATTTTTGCACACCAAGCACTTTAAACATTTGCTGTAGACAAGCATGTTGATGATTTTATTCTAAATATATAATATATGTGTGTTTTTTTTAAAGTCATCTGGTGTTGATAGTGATGTCTTAAAAGACAGAAGAGCACAGATCATGGCTCGAGGACTTCCAAAGCAGAAACCTATAGAAGGCGTTAAACAAGTCATAGTAGTAGCTTCTGGAAAGGGGGGTGTTGGAAAATCTACTACAGCAGGTATGTTAAAATTATACATGAAATCTTTTTCTGATTTAAGAACATGTTAATTTAGTATTTTACTGGTGTTTACTGTCAAAATTGTTATCATTTATTAATATTTATTGAATCAACATTGAAGAAGCATTAATCTTGAAAACAAGATGTAAACATTTCAACACAAATAAATGTATTAGGCCCACCATGAATAAGGCATCATGTTAGGGGCTGGAAACACAAAGATGAAAAATTACATACGTAATCCTTGGTCGAAGTGGGCTTAGAGGGTGCTTGAGAAATACAGTACAAATGAGAATTTGATAGCATCAGAGGAGAGATCCAGAAAAAAGCACTCCATCAGCTCTGAAAAGAACACTTTCAGCTGGGTAAGGATCAGGGCAGGGGTGGCACTTGAGCCTAACCTTAAAGGAAGAGAGAGATTTTGATGAGGAAGGAGTGATTCTAGGCATTGAGAACAGCCTGCACAAATACACGTAGGTGAGAAATGACATGTTGAGGTGGGAGAACAGTTGCTAGTCTGTTTTATCAAGAATGTAGCATCTTGGTGAGTCAGGTAGGTGCTGTAGGTCATAGAACATTGGACCTGGAATCAGAAAGATCTGAGTTTGAAGTATGTCTCAAGACACTTATTAGTTGCTGTATCTCCAATGCTCAGCACAGTGCCTGGAAAATAGTAGTACTTAATAAATGTCATTTGACTCATCAACTGACCTTAGGGATAGTACCCAACCTCCTCCAGCCTCAGTTTCTTCATTTGTAAAATTGGGCTAATGATCTCACAGTTACCTCCAGAGTTGTGAAAAATCAAATTAAATAATAGAGGTAAACACTTTGAAAACCTTATATTATTATAAGGTTTATAATTGATAGATAATATTTAATATACATATATATATATAAGAATTATAGCTAGCATTAATATGTCACTTTAAGGTTTACGTAATACTTCATAAATATTACTTTATTTAATCATCACAACATCCCTGGGAGTAGCTATAATTATCCCCATTTTACAGATGAAGAAACTGTATCAGACAGTGGTTAAGTGACTTTCATAGGGTCACATAGCTGAGTAAATGTCTGGGGCAAGATTTGTAATCAGGACTTACTGAATCCAAGTCAAAGTGCTGTGCCACCTAGCCATCCCCTATTATAAATATTATTAATGTAGTATGTGTGAAGGAGGTGATGTGAAATAAGACCGTAGAGATAAGTTGCAGCCAAATCATAGAAGACTTTAAATGCCTTGTCAAGGATTTGATTTTCTCCCAGAAACTGAAGGTTTTTCAGCAAGGAAGTCACATAGACATGTGCATAAGGAAGATGATCTTGGCATTTGTGTGAAGGCTAATTTGGAGAGGGGAGATTCTGGAGGATAGGAGACCTTCCTGAGGCTGTCAGAATAGTAAAGATCAGAATTAGAAAGGCTCTGCCCTAGAGTAGGGGTTATTTGAGAAGAGAGGAGGTTATAGATTTGAGAGATAATGGATAGAACTTGGCAGCTGAACAGATGTGGGAGGTGAGAGTGAAGGAAGAGTCAAAGATTACGTCTCTTCTACAGGAAGCCTTTGCCAGCCTGTCTTAATTCTAGTATCTTCCCTCTGATTTATTTCCTGTTTGTTGTCATGTGTGTACTTTGTACACATCTGTTTGCTTGTTGTCACTCATTAGATTGTGATCTTCTTGAGCACAGAGGTTGGCTTTTGTTTCTTTTTTCTGTCCCCAGTGCTTTGCACATAGTAGATGTTTAGTAAATGTTTATTGATTGACTGACTCTGCAAGCCTTTGTGATTAATGCTATAATGTGCCAATGTTAGAATATTAGGAGTAGAAAAATTGGGAAGAAAGGCAGGTTTTGGAGGGATGATGAGTTCATGTTGAGATACCAGTGGAACATCTTTATGGATATGTCTAGCTGGCAGTTGAAGATGTGATCAACTCAGGAGAGAGTTTGGAGCTGGATATATAGATTATGGAGTCGTGTGCAGAGTATGCAGAGTGACAGTTGAACCCATGGGAGTAACTGAGATGTTTTGTAAAAGAAAAAAAAGAGAAGGGGGGTAGGTCAAGGATCATATCCTTAGGGAACTCTCACACTTAGAGGGTATGAACTGTCAAGAGACACTGAGAAGGAGTGGTCAGACAGGAAAAGAGGGAGAAAACGTATCATGGTCACGAAGGGACGGAGATATGCTTGGGAAGAACAGCTGGTCAATAGTGAAAACTCTTACTAAATACATGTTTCTTATTTTTAAATTACATCTCAGTACAATTTGGAAAGTTATTAGGCAGTACATTGTTAATTTCTTAGCCCAGTGCCTGGTATACAATTGTCAGATCAGGTCAGCAACCATTTATTAAGGGTCTGCTATGTGTCAGGTGCTGTGCTAATCTCTGGGATACAATGAAAAGGCAGTAGACATTTAAGAAACATTTTTGAATTGAATTATTAAATGCATAATTCAGACACTAAATAATAATTGAATCATTAAGTGAATGACAAGGAAGCTAGATGGCATAGTGGATAGAGTGCTGGGCCTGGAACCAGAAAGACTCATCTTCCTGAATTCAAATGTGGCCTCTGACACTTCCCGGTTGTGGGTCCCCGGGCAAGTCCCTTAACCTTGTTTGTCTCAGATTCTTCAACTGTAAAATGAGCTGGAGAAGGAAATAGTAAACCACTTCAGTATCAATGTCAAGAAAACCCCAAATGGAATCATGAATAGTTGGATATGACTGAAAAATGATTCAACAGCAAGGGAGTGATAAATGCCATCAGAGTTCATAGGGAGGTGGGCTGGAATAATTTGGGAGTTGGGTAAGGTTTTACTGTTTGGAGAAAAATGAGACAGGGAAAATGATAGTTTAAGTAAAAAGTCTACAGTTACAAAAGTATAAGATGAGTTTGAGAGATGAAGAATAAACTGATTTGACTAGGATGAAGGTTTTAGGAATGTGAGCAGTTAGAAATAAGTCTGGAAAGATGGGTTGGGACCATATTAATAGATGGCATGTTATTATTTATTATCATTTTTTCCTGGCTTTGATTATAGTAAGAGTGTCTCCTAGTAGGTGCTTAATACTTAATACTTTGTTGAATTGGTTCAGAACCATCTAGTCTGCTTTTCAGCCCATGAAAATGTCAACATTCTTTTATTCCGCCATCTTGGCTCAGCCCCAAATGTCTCCATTCTTTACTTGAGAACTTTATACCTTTGGAAACCCCAGTAAGAGAAGAAGTAGGGGCAGGATTTGGAGGCGTAGAACATAACCAGGGGAAACCGAGCCTGATAACGTTTACTGAGCAAAGGATTTGTGGCTTCCCAGAGTGGAACTTTTCAGAAAATGAAAGGGGCATGTGGCTTTTGTATTTCCATTCTTCAGGGATTGTGATTTTATGAGTATGGCTATTTCTTCAGTCACAGAGCTCTCAACTCTCACCCCTCCCTAGTCCAGAGCTTTTCTAAGCTTATCTGGATTGGTCTTTGTACAGCTAATACACAATCCAGATTTTACCTTGTACCTAAACCTTTTGAACCTGGAAGGAACTGACAAAGACTTTGTGTTTCACAGATATAATCTTTGAGAACTCAGGCTCAGCTCTACGCCTTGATGAGGCATTGGAGAAGGGCTTTAGTATAGATTCTTTTTCTATCAAGTCAGTTACCAGCAAACTTAGTATTAGAACTTTTTAGTTTTTATTTAAGTATTTAGTTTGTCCTCTATACCAGGAAATTGGTTCTTAATCTTTTTTGTGTTGTGGACTCTCGGCAGTCTGGTAAAGCTTGTGGACCCTGTCTTAGATGATATGTAGGATACAAAGGAAGCCAATTATATTGAAATAGTTATCAACATATGTAAAAAAAAAGTCCACAGACCTCAAGTTTTCATTAGTGAATTCAATAAATGTTTACTTTTTATATATTATGTATTTACTTCTCTGTCTGTATATTGTGTATTCTCAGTAGGGATATGAACTCTTTGAATGAAGAGGCAGTTTTCATGTTTGTCTTTGTAAACTTAGCACCAGCACAGTGTTTGATAAAGTTTGAGCATTCAAGAATTACTTGTTGAATTGAATTTCTAACTTCAGGTATTTTTTTCTTTCTCCTGCTAGCCCTCACATTTAAACTTTTTTTCCCTCCAAAATACTTCCAAGACTTGTGCTTAAGTATTTGGACCACAAAGGAGTAAAGAAATTGTAGCTTTCTTTGGCAAGTCGAAGCTTATTGCTTTCAAAAAGAGAAGTAGAATAAGAAGGAAGGGATGTGATAAATGAACTGAAGGGAGGGTGAAAGGAGATTTGTATCTACCAATTTCAAGCCCTTTATGGGAAAAGCTAGAGGGTTAAGGCAGAACATCCATTCTGTGAGTTATAAGATGGTATCTTAAGAGTTTAGCACTCTTTCTAAGAAACATAAAGGTGTTTATTATTAGTAGATAATTATGTATTTTTTTGAAGTTTAGGATGAGGTAGCTTTTGACATCTATCTAATGCTTGCTTTCCCTCCCCTAATTCTGGTACCATGAACGCTGAATCATATTAGCCCTGCCATTATTCCTAGATGGGATGTCTTTATCTGCTTTCCCAGTGCTTCACTCACTATCTCTGTAACTTCCCAGCCTAAATGCCCCCTTTATGAAATCATCCCCATTATAATGTAGTAAGATCCTTGAGAACAGAGACTGTTTTTATTTATTTTTAATTTTTTTTTTGTATTTGTGTCTTCAGCACTTAACACATTGCTTGGCACATAGTAAGTGCTTAATGCTTTTTCATCAAACCAGTCAATCAGTTCATCAAAGTCAGTCAATTAATGTTCTTTTCCCTAAGCTTCATGATCTTAATTTGCATTAGATGGGAACGACTTTTTTGAGATGTGAAAATTTTACCTTATGATAAACTATTGTAGTGTTAGCCTGTAATTTACATTGCTCTTCATTTTGCTATATAACTTGTGGACTTGGGAACAGCTTTGTTTGTGTGGGAGTGTGGAACTTTTTGTTTAGCTTTTTGAACTATAGTAACAATAGTTCCATTCAGTTATTTATACACAATTCTTTTAAAATTTATTCTGGACTTTTGAATCTTGAGTTGGAAGGGACTTTAGATGCTTTCAGTTTCAAACTCATTGCAGAGTGGCCTCTACAACAACCTTGATATCTGTGGATGTCCAGCTTTCATTTTTGGACATGTCCATTGAACTGCATAGAAATCTAGTTCTGCTTTCGTGTGACAGCCATTCAGATATTTAAAGATAGGTATCATGTTCTAACTTAGGTGTTTTCTTTTCTAGGCAAAGATTCCCCAGTTCCTTCAACTATACCCCAAATGACATGGTCTCTAGATGTTGTATGTGTTTCCTGGATTTACTCTTTGTCAGAATCCCTTAAATGCAGTGTTAGGAGCTAAGCATAATACTCCAGATGTGGTCGGATTAGCCAGACTACAGTGAGGCTGTCTTTTTTTCATGATATTGTAGATATATTCCTGTTAACACAGCCTGAGATTGCATAGAAAGTAGCTAAATTAAAGGTTGGCTCACACTGATCTTGAGGTCACGTCTCTTTCTTTTTATATGATGCTCCTAAGTTAGATTTTCACCCATCTTTTTCTTTCTTGCATATTTATCCCTGTGAGAAGCAGTATAGCAGAGTGACTGGGTATCCAGCCAGGAAAACTTGGATTCAAAGCCTGTTTTTGACACATACTGGCTGTGTGATCTCAGTCCTCCAGGCGCTGTGGCTATAGTCTCTCAGACTGTAAGTTACAGAGACTGCTGATCTACATTAGTAGAGGGAGTGAAGTTCCTTGTATTTGGGGGCCTACTCCCTATCATTATCTATCTGAGTCCAATTTTATCTTGTTAGTTTTAACCTCTCAGATGATTATTTTGAAACCTTATTCTTTTTTTTTATCACCATCCCAGCTTTTGTGTCATCTCCAAGGTTGATAGGTGTTCCACTTATATCTTCAACTGGTAATAAATAGGTTTAACTAGGAAAGAACAACCCTTTAGTGTACCACTGAAATTCTTCTCTAGACTGACATTGATGGATTATTAACCAGTACCCTTTGTTTTTAGTTGTTAAACTAGCTGTGAATCAACCTAATTGTAATAACACCCGACGGCACTTCCATACAAGAAGTTTCATCAGATGCCTTGATGAAATCAGAATATGATGTAGTATATCTGGCAGATACCTGACCTACCCCTGAAATAGTAATTGAGGTTTGTAGGGCATAACATATTCTTAGCAAATCTCATCATAGCCTCCACTACTTCCATTTTCAAGTGCTCCTTAACTATCTGTTTAGTAATTTGTCCTACAATTTTCCTGGGCATCTTTTAAAATTCATAGGTCTGTACCTTCTGAAACCTTTCTCTTTATTTTGAAAATTAACACATTTATTTCCAGTGTTCCTATACTCCATATTCTATCCTCCAGGGTGGCAATTTCTTTTTCTTTTTTTTCACTTTTTTTTTTTGGAGGGCAATTGGGGTTAAGTAACTTGCCCAAGGTCACAGGGCTAGGTTTTTTTGTTTGTGTGTGCGTTAAGCGTCTGAGGCCAGATCCGGACTCAGGTCCTTCTGACTCCAGGGCTGGCCACCTAGCCACCCCAGAGGGTTGCAATTTCTTATCTATTTTCTGATATCTACTGTGTATGAATTTGGAGACTTGAACTCATTTGAAATAGTCAGGTATTGCCTTGCTATCTCTTAGCTTATCTTGGCTTTCAATTCACTGTTAACTAAGGTGGTTCTCTCTCTCTCTCTCTCTCTCTCTCTCTCTCTCTCTCTCTCTCTCTCTATATATATATATATATATATCAGATCAGGGGTTCTTAACATTTATTGTCATGGACCTCTTTGACACTTTGGTAAAGCTTATGGACTCCTCAGAATGTTTTTAAATACTTAAAATAAAATACATAGGATTTCAAAGGAAACCAAATATGTTGAAATAGTTATCAAAATAATAAAATAAAAACAAAAACAGGTTCATAGACCTCAGGTTAAGAACTCCTATCCTAGATAGAGAAAAATGTGAATGATTCGACTTTCTCTCTTTTTGTCTCTTAACATTAAAATATTTGACCCTTTCACTTGGCTTGGTTCTTCCTCAATAAATGCTTATTAAATGCTTACTACTTTTAAGGATCTTTGCTAGGCAGTAGGACTTTTTTTCTTTTGGGGGGAAGGCAAGGCAGTTGGGGTTAAGTGACTTGCCCAAGGTCACACAGCTAGTTAAGTGTCAAGTGTCTGAGGCCGGGTTTGAATTCAGGTTCTCCTGACTTCAGGGCCAGTGCTGTATTCACTGCGCCACCTAGCTGCCCCTGCAGTAGGACTTTGAAGATGAAAAATGTCAGTCCTTTTTCTGAAAAAGCTTATGGTTAAGTCTTACTGAGAATTTAATGATAAAAATAACAAATGTGTATGTGTATATATACATACATATACATATATACACATATTTGTGTGTCCTCTTCTTTAAGGTTTACAAATATCTTTATATTTGTCATCTCATTTAATTTTCACAGCAACCCTGAGAGATAGGTCCTCTTGTTATAATCATTTTGTAGATGAGGAAACTGAGGCACAGAGATATTATGACTTTCCCAGTGTCTCACAGCTAGTGAATGACTGAGGTAGAATTTGAACTTGTCTTCCTGACTTGAAGTCTAGTATATACACAGATAATACCTTGTAAAGGGTAATGCAACACAAGAGAATCTGGGGTAGTACTCTAGGGAAATTTGAGGAGGAAGAGGAAACTTTCAGGGAGAGTCAGGAAAGTATACACACAGGTAGTGGCACCTGACCTGAGCTTTGAAAGAAGATGCTAGATGGTACAGTGGATTAGAGCACCAGGCTTGGAGTCAGGAAGACTCAACTTCCTGAGTGCAAATTTGGTGTCAGATGCTTACTGTGTGACCCTGGGCATGTCACTTAACCCTGTTTGTCTCACTTTCCTCATCTCTAAAGTAAGATGGAGAAGGAAATGGCAAAGCACTTCAGTATCTTTGCCAAGAAAATCCCAGATGCGGTCAAGAAGAGTCAGACATGACTGAAAAATGACTCAACAACAAGATTTTGAAAATGACACACGAGGAGTGTTTAAGCTATGTCTCAGGGCCTGTAGGAATGCAGAGAATGTTAATAACTGAAGATAACTCAATAAGTACAATTTCTAGATATTAAAGCCTTAGAAGTTGGTAGTTACTCTGGTAATAATGCATTTTTCCATGTTTGTATATTTCCTGTTCACTCTTCCTCACAATGTCACCTTCATACCTTGATTGGAATACAATAGTTTTTTTAGACGTAGAAGAATTCTGAGGTTGGATGGACAAGGGGATAGGTCTGTTTCTTTATTACTTTTCCCTTTATTACAAGAGGTCCCCACAACTCACAAACATGTTGTGTTCCCAAAGTTAATTTGTAAGTTGGCTACTTGCAATGCTAACACATTTTTCCTGTTGTGCATAGCAGTTAGATACCTGTGCTACCTCCCAAATGCCTTTTAGCCCATAAATAACAGAAATGGCCCGTTGCCTCTCATGACATTGTGTCTGTGGAAAGCAATCACCTAATGAGCAATTAGAACATTTTTCCTATATTAAGCACAGCAGCTAAAAGGAAATGTGGCATTGCTGGAGTCATACAGAGTCCCATTCCTTGCTGCTAAATAAGCTACTGTCTACCCAGTGTGAAGTAATAAGAGGAACCATAGGCTTCCATGTTGGGAGAGACTTGTCCCTGTCTTTGAGGAGGGTCAGTGAGGGGATGGATAATGAGATAGGACAGTCAGATGATTAATTTTTAGTCTGGGGATCAGGAGGGAGGAATCTAGGCCAACTAGTCATAGAAAAAGGTTGTCATAAATGAGGCATTTGTAATTTTCACAGTACCTAGAGTTCATATTAAAAAATCGATAGATTATGGCCATTGATAATCAAGTGTGATCTAGGCACTTTTCTCAAAATGATAAGCAGCGCACTCCTGGAAAGCATTCACATTAAGTTCTCTATTTTAAAAAAGTCTGATAACTTTTTCAAGAGAAATGCTCAATTCAAATTTCAGGAGAAATTTCTTTTGCTAGGTTGAATGCCTTATTTAAAATTTCAATTTGGGTTAAGTCTGATGGTTATATTTGAAAATCACCATTTACTGCTATTTTCCAATCCCAGTGATTTAAAAAAGCAAAGGGAGATGTATTTAAATTACTCCTACTTTGGTTATCACATTATAAGCATTTGAATATAAAAATGAATTAAAAAGTATAAGAAAATATTAATGAAATTTCTTTTTTTTTCCTTTCAGTGAATCTTGCACTTGCTTTGGGAGCAAATGATTCGGTATGTAGGAAAATAAATGTGAATGCCATTACATTTTTGGAAAATTGAAAGAAGTCAGAGTTAATGAGTATACTAATGTTTTCTATGTATGCTGTAAGTAACTGAAAAATGTTCTCATTTTTTTTTTTTTTGCTTTTTGGAGGGCAGTTGGGGTTAAGTAACTTGCCCAAGGTCACATGGCTAGGTTTTTGTTTGTGTGTGCCTTAAGTGTCTGAGGCCGGATCCAAACTCAGGTCCTTCTGACTCCAGGGCCAGCACTCTACTCACTGCGCCACCTAGCTGCCCCTGTTCTCATTTTTAAGAAACAATAATATAGTACTAGCTTGCATTTATATATTGTTTTAAGGTTTGTAAATCTTTGCATATGTTATCATGTTTCATTTTCACAACAACCCTGTGAGAGAGGTGCTATTATATCTTTATTTTACAGATGAGAAAGTGGGGGCCAAGAGAAGTTAAGTGACTTGCCAAGGGTCACACAACTAGTAAGTGTCTGAGGCTAAATTTGAACTCAGGTCTTCTTGACTCCAGGCCCAGTGCTTTATCCATTGTGCCACTTAGCTTCTTCTAGCATAAGGAGTAACATGTTGTTTAAAGAGTAACGTTCTATATTGGTTGGTTCCCATTGCTGGCCCTTACCTTGTGCAGTTTTAATTTCCTAGAGCTTGGGTCAATGCTGGCATGACTCATCTTTGGGGGTTCTAGATGGAAATAGTAAAATTTTTTATAGTCTTCCCCACAAGAGGTCATCTGAGTCATCCCTTGGGATGGGGAATCCATTACTTCTCAAGGTAGCTCATTCCACTTTTGGATAGTTTTCATCGTTAGAATTTCCCCCTCTTATATTAAACCTTTTCAATTTCTTTTCAGTTTCTACCTATTGATTCTTATTCTGCCCTAAGTCTACCCTTCTTCCATATTATAATCCTTCCAATTTTTGATGACCACTTTTATGTCCCTTTTATATAAGGGTTCTTAACCTTTTTTTGTGTCATTGAGCCCTTTGGCAGTCTGGTGAAACTAGACCCCTGCTTAAAATATTTTAAAATAATTATTTATTTCAATTATTTAATTTCATTCAATTTATTTCAGTTGTTTAAATATTGAGGGAAATGCTAAATTTTGCTTAAAGATTAGTGGAAATAAGAATTTGTTTTTCTACCTAAGTTCATGGATCCCCTGAAATCTAAGAATTTTTGCCCTGATACTTCTCTTTTCTAGACTAGAATACTCCAGTTCTTTCTGCTCATTTTTTCATCTGTCAGGATCTTGGGGGGCTTCTCAGTGTCCTGGTTGCCCTAATCTGGACTCTCTCCAACTTATCACTGTCTTTTCTAAAATATGGTACCTAGGACTGTGAATTCAGTATTTCAGCTGTGGTCTAACTGGGGCGTGAGTACAGTGGGGAACTAACTCCCTAATCCTCAAAACTGTGCCTTTCCCAACATAGCTTAGGTTTTTTCTCTTTAGCTTCCACATTTTATGGTTGACTCATTGAGCTTGCCCTCAGTCCACTAGAATCTCCCAGTGTTTTTCGGTTGAACTGCTTTCTAGCTAACTCCTACCTCTATCTTATATTTGTGAAATTGTTTTTTTTTAACCCAAGTGAGAAATTTTATATTTATCATTGTTATATTTAATCTTAGTAGATTTAGTCTACCAATTCATTCCTGTTGGGAACTTTTTGGATTCTGATTCTTCATCCTTCCTTTTAACTCTCTCCTAGTTTTTTATCCCTTAGACCTGGTAGACGAAGTCTTTGTGTTAAGCAGAGTGGAAACATCGGGAGAGATGGGAAAAAGAAAGACAATATTAGGCCAAGGGAGAGTTACTGTGACAGTGAATTATGAAGCTGACTTTCTTGTGTGGTCGCTAAATTGTCTACAGTTATAAATTATACTTACATGATGTTTTGTAGAACATTATGGTATAGTAAGATGCTTGCCAGACTTGGAGTCAGGACACATGTTTGTATTCTCTCTGATATATAAATATAGCTGGGTGACCTTGGGCAAGTAATTTTATCTGAGTTTCTGTCTCCTTATCTATTAAATGGAGGAAAATATATGTATGTTACCTAGGTTAAGGTTATAGGGAAGGTACTTTATAAACCCATACTTTTGTATAAAAGTGAGTTTATGAAGTGCTTTCACATGCACAATCTCATTAGATCTTTATATCTACTCTTCTATAAACAGGACAAGTTTTAACCCTCTCTTCCCCATAATAACAGATAAAGAAACCAAGGACTCTAGAAATTAAATGACTGGCCTCAGGCCATATAACTGATAAATTATGGAGCCAGGAATTAAATTAAGGTCTTCTGATTCAGGTTTTCTCTTGCCCTTCCCACCCCCAATCCCACCCCTAAGAAGAAAGGTTTTATTTTAAGAGGGGTACCAAGTAGGAAAGATTTTTTGAAATCCAAAGATCACTTTAGGTCCATCTTAGGGAAATGTGATTTACTTCCAGTCATCAGTTGTCTAATCATTATGGAAATCAGCATCTTAAATCAAGAGCCTTGAGTCTGGAATATGTTCCCAATTAGAGAAGAAGTTACAAGAAGGAAATAATTCTTTTTGGTGAAAATGTTGTTCATTTCATTTCACTAACCTTAATATGTCAGATGTTATCTACCAGGTGGGGATCACTGTCTGTCTGGTCTATTGTCTTGAGAACATTGTTGACCAAAGGACAGATTTCTTTTTGTATAGTATTTGAAATGTGTCTATCCAGTTTGTGAATGACATTTTTCACACTGGTTGGGATATTATCACTGAGAACCATGGTGTTTAAACTGTTAGGCTCACTGATGTAGAACCCAAGAACCAGGTGGATATCCTTTTTGTATTTTTCTACTTTGACTTTGGCTATGATTGTCATATCTGTGGAGCTGAATTATGTTAATAATGTGCTCTTTTAATTCAGTGTTGAACTTGACTGGGATTTTTGCAAAGAGCCTAGGTTTATCTTTAGGTGTCTGAATTCTACTTTGGTGAAGATCAGCATTGGTAATACTGATTTTAGGGAATTCCTCTAGAGTTAATTCTGCAGGCACAGTCATATTTACATTGAATGGAACATATGATCGCGTGGAATACATGAATATACACTACATTTTTCAGAGGGTCAAAGAGGCAGGTATTCTGAAGGGTCATGACAATATTTTGTTCCATAAGTTGCTTGTGAAGACCTTTTTAAAGTCTTTGGTAACTTCAGCATGGCCTGCAGTAAGTTTGAGCACGAGGCCCCACATTTGAAGCATCTTTATTCCTTGTATACAGACAGAAAGGGACCAGGCGAACATGGTGGACATGAGAAAGGACTGGACTGGCTGCTGAAGGCTCCAGTCCAGAGGCTAACTAGATGCATGATTGCGATGTGTTAATTAAATCAGGCTCTGTTTATTTTCCTTCTTTTAAAATCCTCCTCCAGTGGTGAAGGCTAAATTCAAATGGTACATTGATTAACATACCCAGTAAAGGACGTTGTCAAGGTTTAGTTGCTTAAAAACAGAGAGGAGTAGTCATTGTTTGGTCAGTCTTACCATGCTATTCCACCAAAAATGTTTTGAATATTGGCAGCACTATTTCATTAAGTGGATTGTTTCCAAAGCAGACTGCTTTGAAGTACAACATTCATTTGGACTTCTAGGTTCTTATATATTTGTTAAAAATCACTCATTACATTATTATCACAGCTAGGCAGTGCAGTGCAGAAAGCACTGGGCCTGGAGTCAGGAAGTTCTGAGTTCAGATTCAGCCTCACACACTTACTGACTGCGTGACCCTGAGCAAGTCACTTAACCTATCTGCCTCCGTTTCCTTATCTGGGAAATGGGGATAATAATAGCACCTCTCTTCCAGGGTTGTTGTGAGGATCAGTTGAGATAATAATTATAAAGTGCTTAACATAGTGCCTAGTAACATAATACATAGTACAAAGTGCTATTATTAGTTTTATTATTATTATTGTTTGTCTGAATCTGTGATTTCAGTACTGTAAGAAAATCCCAGTGATAAGCCACTGTTCTGTCAATTAAAAGGTTAGATTGTTGCTAAGAGACTTGGAGAGGTTTAAGTAACTTTGGTCCAGGTCACAACCAGTATGGAGTGACCTGGACCCTAACTCCCTGACTCTTTATCCACTGCACCATACTTTCTCAGTCATGTGTCATTTTAGAAAACTTGCTGAGTTTGTGATGTCTTTACACCAGGAATGCTGGGTGGAAAGTCTCCGGTATATCTTCATCTCTCTTATCTTGTGTGATTCCCAATTCTTGTCTGTTTGTCAGTCTTCCTTAGAAGAAACACTCAGCATGTTGGATACCTTCATTTGGTTCTTGTACTTTCTCGAGAATGCCAGCATAGCAGTTGGACTGTGTCTCTGTTGTTTCTCACTCTAGACCAGCCCTGCCTTCTTTACTGGTCTACTAAGGAAAGATCAGAGATCACAGGCTCTCTGTGCACTGTGCCGCCTAGCTGCCTGGTTTACTATATGGTTCTGAAGAACTGATTTAATACATTTTAGAAAGCTTTAGAATTATGAAACTTCTGATTGATTTAATGTAGTAATAGTTGTAATTTTTGTAAAAAGTGGGGAATCAGGCTTTTGGATCATATATTTCAGAGCTGGAAAGGACCTTAGCAGATGTCAGATTCATCCTTGATTTGAAGATGAGGTCCAGAGAGATTCTGTGTCTTGCCCTGGGTCACACAGGATTTAAGCCCAGGTCTTTCTGGACCTGGCTTCAAATCCAGTTACTACTTCACCACATTTAATTCACATGTCTTTAATGATATTTTCCATTCTGATGTCAGACAGTTACTAGCTCTGTGATCCTGAGCCTGTCACTTAAGCTTTGTCGTCCTCAGTTTGCTTGTCTATAAAATGGGGATGATAATAGCTCTTACTGCAGTTTTTGTGAGGCTCACATGAGATAATATTTGTGGAGTCCTTAGAATGCTATTTAAATGCTGGCTGTTATTATGATCATCATGACTATTTCATGCATATAAGTCATTGTTGGTAATATGCCACAGCCTGCCCACTCCCACTATATATGTCTTCTCATTGCCCTCTTGGTTTCCTGCAATTTTGGTTCTTCCAGAATCATTGTGTTCCGTGACTCATAGCCATTCAGCATTGTTGGGAAGATATTGGTGTTAAGAGACAGGCACTTGCTGTAACAAGCAGCTTGAGACTTGAAAGTGTTACAGAAAATGATATCTATCACAAAATGAATGGTTTTGCCCACAGTGATCTGTGAAGTTACCAAAACACTGAACAACTCTGAACCTTGTGTTTCTACTTGTTCCTTATGGTGGTGGAATGTGGAAGATGGCCCCAGTGCTTAGACTGTTTACTAAAAAACCATAAGGGATGCTTTGTCTTCTCAGAGATGTCTGAAAAATTTCCCTAAAGAAGGTCCTCTGAATTCCATGACCCTTATTCAGGATCTGCTTCTGATTTATTTCAATAAAAAGAAGCAAGGAAATAAGGAGAAAGAAGATTATTTTTTACAGTAAACTATAATACCATATCCTGTGAAATAGTATTTTCTGTGATTTTATGATCCCATTTGGGGTTTTCTTGGCAAAGATATGACAATGGTTTGCCATTTCCTTCTCCAGCTCATTTTTCAGTTGAGGAAAGTGAAGCAAACAGGGTTAAGTGACTTGTCCAGGATCACACAGCTATAAAATGTCTGAGGCCAAATTTGAACTCAGGTCTCCTCAATTCCAGGCCTGGCCCTCGATCCATTGTGCCACTTAGCTGTCCTGTTTACTATGTTGTTCTGCTTAACTGATTTATATACATTTTAGAAAGCTTTAGAATTATGTAATTTCTATTTGATTTAATATACTGATAGTTGTAAATTTCATACAAAGTTAGGTATCAGACTCTTGGTCAGGAGTATAAGTCCATTATACCTTTGTTTTATTGGAAAAATAAAATCATGAACTCTTACATGAAACATATGTGGTTTGCCTGTGAAAGAGCAGGGCCAATTATACAAGTTAAGAAAAACCACATCTTTATTTTATATATAATATTATATATTTATGTTACCTTTTCCTATAGAATGTAAATTGTTTGAGGAAAGGGGGTATTTCATTTTTTTCTTTGTATCCTCAGCATCTAATGATTTTTCTTGTGTCATGGATCCCTTTGGCAGTCTTGTGAAGCCTGTGGCCCTTTTTCAATAACATTTTTAAATGCATAAAACAAAATACATAGGATTACAAAAGAAATCAATTATATTGGAATATAGGTATCAAAATATTAAAAAATAAGTTCATGGACCCTAGGTTAGGAACCACTGTTCTAGGGGTATGAGTAACATTCACATCACATGATCTCCAGTAAGACTATTTTGTACTGTATCAGGCTCTGTTGAGAGGTACATAACATGCAGAGAATTTATTTCCTGTTCTTTATTTTATAATCTAGTATAGACAAATGACTCCCTTTTTATTTTGGTCAGGAGTTATGATTTCATTGATGTAGAGAACCTGCTTTTGGAAACTCCCTTCCAAGACCACATTGGTGATTCTAATACTTCTGGCATTAGAGGGTTCTTGGGGTGTATTGAGAAGTTAAATGATTTTCCCATGGTTACTTAGCCATTATGTGTCAGAGTCAGGACCAGAACCCGTCTTTCTGATTCCCAGACTGGCTCTCTATCTCTATGCCTGGCTGCTTCTCAACAAATGGATTTTGTGATGTAATATATGAAGAATTAAAGTCCTGAAATATGTGCATAGTGAAATTTGCCTAAGGGGAATCAGCTGTTACACATAAATAGTTTCTTTTTAAAACTTCTTTCAAATACAGCTTTCCTAAGAGTTTAAAAATTCATCCTTGTAGGCAGGTGTCCTCTGGGCTTTTTCTTTTCTTTGTCTTGATTCCCTTTCATATGATGATATCATTTACTCCCACATCTTCAACTATTGCTTCTGTGCTGATAAATCCTAAATCTGTATCTGTATTCCCCATCATTCTGTCCTACATTTGTAGCTATCTTCTGCACATCACTACTGGAATAACCTGCTGGTACCTCAGAATTCAGCATATTTTGGGAGGAGGAAGTCCAGACCTTTAATTTCATCAGTGTGGGGGTACTCCCACAGTAGAAAATTTCTTCTGCTGATACATGTGGTCACCTCATCTAAGAGTTGTCTAGGGATACTTAGAACTGAAGTTACTTGTGTTCTGACACAACTAGTGTCAGAAGAACCAGTCTTTTTGATTTCATGGCCTTCCCTGCATCTAACAATTATTTTAGTAAAACCAAATTCTCATCTTTTTTCTTTTCCCTATACTCTGAATTACAAATATAATCTCTGTGCTTGTACTCAAAGACAGAAAAGAAATCTGTATTATCTATAGAAAAGCTTATATCTGGAGATAGTTTTCCTTAATTTTTTGCCTCAAGATAATTTCATTGTTTTCATCATCACATAATGAAAGCTAAGTTTTTTTTCTTCCAGATTTTGTTTCTACACAAATGGAAATGGGCAGTTCTGTAGCAAAATATTTTCAGATTGTTTTAAGTGTTCTAACTCCTAAAATAAGGAGAAACTAAGAATTTTTATCTCAATATGTTGGTGTTTCCTACATTGAAAGGTTCTGGTAAAGGCAAACATGGGAGATCCTATATATAGGCATACCCTACATAAGGTTGTCTCAAAACATTATTTCAGTCAACAACTATTTATCAGGTGCCAGCTATCAGGCACTGTGTTAGGTGCTGGAGACACAGAGACAAAAATGAAACAGTGCCTGTCCTCAAGGAACTTATATTCTTTAGAGGCTGATCACCTACACATATGAAATAAATATGTAAGATAATTAGAGAGAGAGGAAAGTGCTAGCAGCTGAGTAGTTGGAGCAACCGCAAGAAGGACTCATGTAGAAGGTGGCTCTTGATTTTTGGAAGGAAAGTAGCCATTCTAAGAGGCGGAGGTTAGGAGGAAGTACATGCTGCGAAGAGGGGACAGCAAGTTCAAAGGCACAGGGTTGTGAAGGAACATGATGTATAAGGAATGTACAGGATGAACAGGATGTACAAAGAACAGTAAGAAGGGACAGTGAGTATATGAAAGGAAGCAGTCTATAAAAAAGCTGGAAAAATGTATTGGAAATATCTTGTGAAGGGCTTTAAATGCCAAAAGAGGAGTTTATGTTTGATCATAGAGGTGACATAGTTGGGAAAGGACAGAGGAAGCCCAGTGCCTTCACTGTACAGATGCAGAAATAGGGAGCCACTGGAGTATGATTAGGAGAGATGGACAGGTCAGACTTGTGTTTTAGGAAAATCACTTTGGGAGCTTTTTATTTGGGAGGGGAGAGACCTTAGGCAGAAAGAGCAATTATGAGGCTATTGAAATAGTCTAGCTCAAGGATAATGAGGTGTCTGTGTGAATGGAGAGAAGACTGATGAGAGAGATGTGGAGTTAAAAGTAAGATTTGGCAACTGATTGAATATGTGGCATTAGTAGGAGTGAGGAATTGAGGATAACACTGAAGTTTAAAATCTGTATGACTGAAAAGTTGAAATATCAGTAGGATGGGTTTGAGGGGTACCAATTATAATCTTTTTTTTCAAGTGTTTTATTAACTTCTGGTTTACATCATTCATTTCCATCAGATTTTGAGTTATAATTTTTCCCCCCATTTTCCCCCTACCCACCATCCCAGAATATCAGTCCCACAGGATATGCCCTCATCCAATCTCTTTCTCCCCTATCTTCTTCCATACCCCCTTTGACTTTTTCAGTAGGGCAAGGTGAATCTCTGTGCCCCAATGCCTGTATATCTTATTTCCCAATTATATGTAAAATAGTATTAATAATAATATTTATATATTTTTAAACATTTGATTTTAAAACTTTGAATTCCAGATTCATTCCCTTCCTCCCTTGTAACCCACCCTTACTGGGAAGATAAGCAATTCAGTATATGTTGTACTTGTCTACTATGCAAAACATTACCATAGTAGATATATTGTAAAAGACTGACTATATTTCCCTCCCTCTTATCCCACCTCCTACTTGGTCTATTCCCTACTTTGATCCTGTCCCTTTTCAAAAGTGGGTGCTTTGGGGCGGCTAGGTGGCGCCGTAAGAGCGTTGGCCTCGGAGTTGGGATAACCCGAGATCGAAACCAGCCTCAGAAAATGAGCACCCACACATAAATAATGACTAGCTGTGTAACCTTGAGCAAGTTACTTAACCCGAATTGCTTTAAAAAAAAAAAAGATGTTCCAGAGTCAAGTATTTAATAAAAAAAAAGTGGATGCTTCCAACTTCCCTCCCCCCTTTTCCTCTTGCCCTCCCTTTTATCATCCCCCCCACTCAGCCCCTTCCCCCCTACTCTCCTGTAGGGTGAGATATCCTATTTAGTATGTATGTCATTCTCTCCCTGATCCAAATTCAACGAGAGTAAGGTTTTGCATTTTTGCCTTCTTGTTCTTCCCCTCCCTTGTAACCATTTTCCCTTGCCTCTTCTATATGAGATAGTTTACCCCATTCTGTCTCTCCCTATATACTCTCATTATATTCCTCTCTCACCTCTTAATTTCACCTTTTAAATATCATCCCTTCCTATTAAATTTGACCTGTGCCCTCTATCTATGTATACCTGTAAACATATATACACACATTCACATATGTATTCATATGTCCATATACCCTTCTTCAACTATTTTCATACTGAGAAAAGTTTCATCAGTTACAGTTATCGTTTTTCCATGTAGAAATGTAAATAGTTCAACTTTGATAAGTTCCTTATGATTTCTTTTCCGTGTTTACCTTCTCAAGCATCTCTTGCTTCTTGTGTCTGAATGTCAAATTTTCTATTCAACTCTGGTTTTTTCCTCAAGAATGCTTGACAGTCCTGTATTCCACTGAATGACCATTTTCCCCTGAAACATGATACTCAGTTTTGCTGGGTAGGTGATTCTTGGTTTTAATCCCAGCTCCTTTGCCCTCTGGAATATCATATTCCAAGCAAATTGATCCCTCAGTGTAGAAGCTGCCAGGTCCTGTGCTATTCTGATTGTGTTTCCACAATATTGAAATTGTTTCTTCCTGGCTGCTTGTAGTATTTTCTCCTTGATCTGGGGATTCCAGAACCTGGCTACAATATTCCTAGGAGTTTTCTTTTTGGGATCTTTTTCAGGAGTTGATCTGTGGATTCTTTCAACCTCTATTTTGCCCTCTGGTTCTAAAACATCAGGGCAATTTTCCTTTAGAATTTCTTGAAGGATGATTTCTAGGTTCTTTCTTTGATCATGGTTTTCAGAAAGTTCAATAATTTTTAGATTATCTCTCCTGGATATATTTTCCAGGTCAGTGGTTTTTCCCACGAGACATTGCCTTCTATTACTTTCATTTGTTTGGATCTGCTTAACAGCATCTTGTTTTCTCATAAAGTCACTAGCTTCCATTTGCTCCAGTCTAACTCTGAAGGAATGAATCTCCTCAGTGAGCTTTTGAGATTCTTTTTCCATCTGGTAAATTTGACTTTTTAAGGCATTCTTTTCCTCATTGGCTTTTTGAGCCTCTTTTGCCATTTGAGTTAGTCTATTTTTTAAGGTGTTATTTTTCTCAGCCAGGCTGTTGACTCTCATTTCATACTTTTCTTGCATCCTTCTCATTTCTCTTCGCAATTTTCTCCACTTCTCTTATCTGCTTCTTAAGGTCCTTTGTGGCCTGTAACCTGCTCTTATTTTCATTTGGGGCTTTTGGTGCAGGAGTTCTGACCTCCCAGTCCTCCTCTTGTTCCATGCTTTGGTCCTTTTTGCCCCCAAAATAGGAGTCTAATGTTGAATTTTTCTGTTTATTTTGTTTCTTTGCCTAGGCATGTTGCCACTCAATTATTTGACTTTTGAGCTTGTTGCCACAGTAGGGCTCTGCCACCAGCCAGGGGAGCTTTTATCCCAAACGCTGGGGTTTTCTCAGCTGCTGAAGGTATTAGTTGGATGCCCTCTCTTATGCCTCCACACACACTGGCAAGCTGGCCACACACCCCAAGACCTCCACCCCAGACTGCAATCCAGATCCAAGAAGATTAAAGCAAGAGTGAGCATTCCCCCGCCCCCCCCGACTGATGGCTGCGTTCCCCTACAGTCAGCAGGCCAGGACTGAAGCTGCAATGTGATAGGCTGGGCCTTTGTTACTCAGAGGCTTCTTGCCCCTAGGGGAAGAGGCTGACACACTCCCAAATACTGGTCCCAAAGTCCCTACTGCACTAACCTCTCATTTTGTCCATGGCATCTATGTGTTGATAATTCTGGAAACATTACAGCTGCTGGTGTTCTGGAGTCCCTCTAGCAGGTTGCTGTTCCGGCTGCCCTGGGGCTAAAACCTCTGACTCACAGGGGCCTTGTCATTCCCTGCAGGGCTGCCAGGCTGTCCTCAGCGGGAGGTTAACTTCTCTGTGTCATTTTGTGGGTTCTATAGCTCTAGAGTTTGTTCAGAGTCCCCTTTTACATGGATAGGAAGTGGTATGGGCCAGAGTGCTGGGGAAGTGCTGTTTCTACTCCACCATCTTGAATCCGCCCCCTATAACTTTTTTTTTTTAAAGCATATTGAGTTTGAGATGCTAATGAAATATTAAGTTCAAAATGTCTAATAGGAAATTGGTAGTTTGGGACTGGATCTCAAGAGATAGACTAGAGCTGGAAATACACATCTGTTAAGTTGTCAGTAGGTGATAAGCCCACATGAACTGATGAGGTCACTAAAAGAGTAATGAGAGAAGAGGATGTAGGACAGAACCTTGGGGTGCAGCTAGAATTGGTGGGTACATGATCTAGCTAATGATCTACCTTTGGAATCCTGAAGACAGGAGAACATAGGGAGAAATCTAGTTAGGAGAGTATCCTAACATCATTAATACTTGACATTATAATGTGATTTAACTGTAAAGTAATAAAATCCTTTTGTTACATTCTTTGGCCAATAAACTCATATAACTACATTGTTCCTATGACACTAATTGTCCCACGCAATTTTTAATGCTTCACTTAAAAGTGTTTTTGCAGAGTACGTATGGTTATACTACCATTTAATAGCGCTTTAAATATTATTAATTAAAACAACACCTCAAACCTTATTGGAATTAAGGTGGTGGTTATGTAAATTTGAACATGACAGTTTAAATCATGTTCTCCAGAATAACTGCATACAGAAAAAGCCTCTACCAAGAGAGTTTACAAGTTCTTGTTCATCCTTTGTTCTTGAAGATCATGAGAGTGATGTCTTGCCCATGAATTGGATTTAAAGTGAGTCACAGCTGTGCAAAGTCATCAGCTTCACTCTCTCTTCCAGAGTTATCAAAGTCCTATGGCAACACAAAGGTCAAGACTACTGGTGATGGCCCAGATGAAGTGGGTGACCTTGGCCTTAGCTTACAAGTTCTTCCTTCTAACACCATTGTTTTTAAAAGGATACCCAGTGTATTAAAGGTAATTTTGTTAAAGTTCTTATTTTGTTCACAAGCATATATTTATTTTGAAAATAAACATTTTGTCTTCATATATGGTATAGTATTGACACATTATTTGAATTTTAAGTATGAGTGACCTATAAAAATTTGATTTGATATGGCCAAAGATCGTTGGAACAGAAAAGAACAAAGGAGCAAAGTTGTTAATTTTATTTGTTTTTGTCTTCTATGGTAATTTTTGGGAAGTAAATCAGAATATTTTTTATTTGCTTTTAACAACTTTCACAAGTCTTGAGTAGAGGTCACTAGAGACTAATACTTTAATATCCGAAGGCAGTAATCAAAGCAGAAGGTTTTACTTAAGTGATTTGGGCATAGGGTCTGAAGCTCTGGATACAAGGAAGGAAAGAAGAAAAGGAAAGAAGGAAACATTTATTAAGCAGCTGCTATGTGCCAGGCCCTGTGCTAATTGCTGGGGATATGAAGAAAGACAAAAGATAGCCCCTCCCTCAAGGAGTTCACAGTCTAGTGGAGGAAGACAACACATAAAAAGAATCTGAAAAACTGGGGGGAAGGCAAAGGGCAGGAGGGTACCCCATAGGAAAAGCATGATGAAGTCCTGCAGGTGAACAGGAAATGATGATATGGCTGCCCTCCTTAAATGGAGGCTTTCAGAGAAGTTCTCCAGTGACCCTCTCCAGTCAGGGCCATAGAAATGACCTGAAGTTTTCTGAACCTTAGTGTCCTCAACCATAAAATGGGGATATCAATACCTGTGCTATCCATCTCACAGAATTGTTCTGAGAACACCACCTGGATGAATTGATTCTTCTTTTCATTACTGTTGTTTTTGTTATAGAAGTAGTCATCTAGTTGTAAGAAAATGAAGATTAATGGGAAATATTTTAGGTACTTTTCCAGAGAGTAAAAAAGAGCAGAGCTAGTTCTTTCTTTTAAAATGTGGTAAGCACTCAGGGAGTTTCATTAATATTTCATCAAATTCATTAGTATAATTTAGTAATGGCTTGAATGAGTTAAATACCTTGAAAAAATATCTCAATGAATGGTCAGGGAGTAGTTTATGTTCTGGAATAATCAGGCTTAGTAGCCTTTAAAGTGTAATTTCCTGTTGTTAGTTCAACATCTGTGTTTTAATTATTTTAAAAAACCAAACAAGAGAAACAAAAACAATGTATTAAAATTATACCCATGCACTACAAAATTTTATGAAAAAGGAAATGTGTTAGACTTTAAAGCCTCCATTTGAAAAGATGAAAAACTATAAGAATAAAGTTGGGATGTAAACAGTATTGTGTGTAATATTTAAAAGGGAACATTTTTTGGACTAAAATATTTCACATTGCTGCTTTAATTCTGGTTTGCTAGTTTCTTGTAGGGAACATGTGAGAGCTGTTCTTTTCTGGCAGTTGTACTGTGTGAAAGGACTAAGGGTCATTGCTGCTGAGCTGAAAGGGTCATGGGGGTTGTGATGAAAGGAGAAAGGACTTTTAGAGAGTTCTTGTTTATTGACTGTATAAAGAAGTAGAATAAAACAATCAAAGACTTGAACCTGTGGCTGTATTCTCTGTCTCTGTTTCTCAAATGCTATGCCAAACTAACCAAATCAGCTGGTTTCACAGAATAATAAATTGATGCATGAAAAAGATGATTCTTTAGTCTTTATTCCTAAGGAATCATTTCAGACAGATTTTCTATTTGTTTTTTGCTTTTTTTTTTCAAAAGACCATATCTTTTAAAAAAAAAAACTATTTGAAAATCCCAAATCATTGCTTAAAAGAAAGTAGCCTGAAGTGAATGATAAAAACATAACCCCTTATTTTTAAAAAATTAATATATTATATTTTAATATACCAGTTACTTCCCTATAGCCCCCTTGTTCCCCATTTTCCTACAAACCCAACGCTTTAAGTGAAACAATTTGACATAATGACTAACATTGATTGTGTTTGCAGTATTTTGCTCTTATTATCTTATCAGTCACCCCACCAGTGTGACTGGTTGGGTGGTGCAGTGGAAGAAAGGATGGATTTGTAATCACAGGACCCAAGTTCAGATCCTGGGTCCATCAGTAGATACTTTTAAGATCCTGAGTAGAGGCATTTCACTTCTCAGGGGCTCAGGTCTTCACTTACAAAATAAAGGGGTTGAACTAGGTGACCTAAGGTTCTTTCTAACTTTAAATCTACAATACTATGAATGAAAAAAGCATTTATTAATTTCTTGCTATATGTAAAGTACTGGGGATACATAGAAAGCAGAGACAGCCCATGCTCTCAAAGATCTCACATTCCAATGGTGATGGTGGTAGTGTTTGGGGGTAGGGTGGGTAGAGATAATACATAAAAGAAGTTTTAGCTACAAGTGACATGGCAAAGTTCCATGGTCTTTAGAGTACAGAGCAAATGGTCAAGTATCCTCTTTAAGGTCATATCCACTAATAAAATCATATCCATTTCTGATGTTGAATAAAAGCCAAAGCTTTTGATGGCGAGACCCTTCTTTTCCTGGTCCTCAGTAATGGAGGTTTCTGAAGAGTTAGGAGCTGTAGCACCCACAGATGTAGTTTCCAGGACCTGTCTCTAGTAGTTGCTTCTCAGGGTGATAACTTTGGGGCCCTATCTGGAACCAGGGATGGTACTTGGAGGGCACCTACAAATGGTCCCTGACATTTCTTTTTTTTTTTAATTTTTATTTTTTGTTTTTTTTTTGGAGGGCAATTGGGGTTAAGTGACTTGCCCAGGGTCACACTGCTAGTTTTTGTGTTAAGTGTCTGAGGCCAGATTTGAACTCAGGTGTACCTGACTTCAGGGCCGGTGCTCTATTCACTTGCGCCCCCCCCCCCGACATTTCTTAATAGAAAGGAGGATATATATTCTAATGTCATATTGTATACAACTTGAATTCTGTTGTCTGTTCAGTCATTTTTTACTTCATTCTAGTCATTGGATATTGACCTTTTAGCTCTGTAATCTTTACTCTTTCAGTTCCAGCAGGTTTTTTCATGTTTCTCCTAATTTTTAATAGGAGAACCTTTCCTTTTTCTACCATAATCTTCTATTATATTCCTATATCATGATTTAATATTCAGCCATTTCCCAGTTCATGGGTACCCACTTTATTTTACTCCTTTGGCGTACATGCCTTCCTAACAGCCCTTCCAACATTATTTACATCATTGCTATTTTGATACAGGGCCTTCATTTTTTAGCTGAGTTGAAAGGAAGTGGACTCCTACTCTTTGATTTTTTTTTTATTTTCGAGGATTTTTATGGATATCTTTTGTTTTCCCCTCACCAGTATTTCTGTGTCTTTCTTCTCTCCCAGAGAATCATCCCTCTTAACAGAAAATTGTTTTTAAAAAAAAGAACCAGAGGAAAAGAAAAAAGTCAGCAATACTGATCAATACATTGAAAAAAAAATCTGATGATTTATGCACTACTCCACACCTCAGTCCATTTTTTTTAGCCAATGATTTCTTTAGTCAAAAATAGATATTGACCTGAAGATTTCCTTTGTGTAGTACTTGGTGTTATAGATGTATAGGTCATTACTTATCTGCAAGTGAGTGTAGAAACTGGTTGTGGTTAGGTGGGCTTCAAATTACATCTGTATTCTTTGCATATAGAAAAGGCTGAGGCTTTGTCTGAATGGAGTGGGACTTCTTAAGATCTTGAAATAGCTTTTGCTTGAGAAATCATTTGTGCTGATGGGGTTTCTGATGCTCCAGACTGTTTCCTCTTCTCTCTAGTTGCTTTCTCACTCTGGAGATGCCTCTACTCCTGTAGCCCCCTTCTTCCTGCTGGGGATAGAACCACCATTTGAGGAGGTGCCCAGGCCAGTCATACTTCCTTCTGGCCTAGTTCCTCTGCTGATTCTTAGGATTGACTTCCATTGCTTCTGCTATCCCTACCATTTTCAGCTCTTTTTTAATGTGTTTTCTTCCCCCATAAACTTCCGAAGGGTAAGGACTGTCTTGACACATAGTAGGTATGTAATAAATGCTTCATCATCTCTCTCATTTATCTGTCATTTATCATTACCATTTATTTGAAACTATTATCTGTTATTCTATCATTTCTGTCACTCTGTCACCTTCCTTCCTTCCTTCCTTCCTTCCTTCCTTCCTTCCTTCCTTCCTTCCTTCCTTCCTTCCATGGAACCTAATTAAGATTCTATTCATAGCCCTTCTGCCATCTGGCTACATTTTGTTTAGGTTGCTCTAATCTACTTGGTGACATCTTCAACACAGAATTTAGAATTTATAGCTGGAAAATATCTTAGTCTAACAGTCTTCATTTGGTAGAAGGGGAAGTAGACCTAGGGAAAGTGAAGGAACCTGTCCTAGGTCATTGTGGCAGGGTGGGAGCCAGGATTTGAACCCTTTTCTGTGCTATCTGCCCAGCAATGCTGAACGGTAGCCCATTTGAGAGAAAAAATCATGTTTCTTAGGATTCTGTAGGAACCATTTTACATTATGCCATTTTTTGTAGTAGGCTTTGTGAAAAGTTATGCCATGGCCTGGAAAGCTTTAACAAGAATGATTCTTCTAGTTTTGGGTAGGTAAAATTATTGTTTCATTGGTAGGCTGAGATTTTCTGGCAGAAAATAGATCCAAAGGTGATTTAACTTATTAATTCACTGACATTTGCCAGTTGGCTTCAGAGTTCCTGCATGCAGCAAAATAACAAATGCTTGCAATTTCATTTAACTACTTAAAGATGAGGGTGGAACTGGCAAGTTAATATAGGTAGTACTTCCATTTTATCAGACCCTTGCCCAGTGCTGAACAGTAGAGATAGTAGAGCCAGGGCTTAGGGGGAAAGGAAACTGTAAGCAATTAGAATGATTAAACATTAGTACATTAAATACCTAATAGTTTGCTCCCAAGTGACCTGAGCTTTGGTATAAATCAGATGTGTACCTGGTCAGAGAAGACTGTATCTATAGAGGCTTTTTAGGAGCTTATGCATAGTCAGTTCGCATGGTAATCTTACAGTGGGTGACTTGGAAAAAAATAGAGGAGAAGGCCAATGGAAGTAGTTTTGCAAAGCTGAGTAAAAGTATGGTCAGAGTTTACACTATTTTCAAAGCTAAACTGGGATTTAGGGGAGATATGGCAGCCCAGGTAATTGAGGCTCATCTTATTTTCTTAAAAGAATGTTTTCTTTTTAGGACCTGATGAGGCTTACTGGTGACAAATGAAAATGGAAGATACTGTGCACAGAATTTTCAGGAAGCAAGAGGATTTGGGGATGCAGACTTGTAACAATTGCTGTTGCTAGTCTGTGATATCAGGCAATAAATTAATTCAAACATTGGCTCCATTAAAGGTATACAGCTTAGGACATAGATTTCAGAATTTTATTATATTCTAGTTTTGACAGTTGATTCTTTTACTATACACACAGATGTATGTATATATATATATATATGTGTGTGTGTGTGTGTGTGTGTGTGTATACAAACATATACACACAGACATATACACAGACACATACATGGATGTATGTATTTTATATATATTAGCTTTTGTATGTGTGTATACATATATATGTACGCACATATACATATGTACGTACATATATATGTATACATACACATATATATGTATGTACATATGTATGTATACGTATGTATGTACATACGTATGTATGTACACACACACACACACACATATAGAAAAGTAAGTATTGCCTCAGGAGCATGAAAAAATTTTAATTCTTGTGCCAGGATGCTTTGAGTTCTTCCTGGAATGGCTATTTACAAAGGATACATGACCAGAGACAATGTTTCATAGGAGAAACAACTTGAAAATTAATAGATGCCAGTTATAATAGGATAGAGATTGCTTGTTTTATGAACAGAGTACTTTATCGAGCAAACACCAGCTGTGCATGACTAAGGATGGCATATGTCCAAGTGAAAGAGTTTTGGGGGTAAAATTTGTGTACTTATTTTTTCCACTATGAGAGAGGCTTTTTAGTCTAGTCTCTTTGTCTACTTTTCCTTTTCAAGTAAATTAAATTTTGAAAGGAGGATCAGACCACTTTTGGGGTGCGGATGCAGACTATATTTGGAACAAGAAGCAGATTTCAAAAAATAAAATGTTGCTAGACGTTAAAAAGTGATCGTGCATATAGGAATTTGGCCAGCTAGCTTAGTAGGCAGATTTTGATCTTGCTTATTTCTACTCCTTTCTTATGGGAATTGATCAGATTCATTGGCCCAAAATTTGATTTTCTTGAAAAATGCAACTTCATGAAGCTTCTGAACAGCATTGTATTTGCTAAGCTAATCTCGTTGTAGCTAATAATAGTTAAGATTTGCAAAGCACTTTATGCGTATGACACAGATCACCCTGACCCCTACTGCTTGAAGGTCAGATATGTTAAATTTCTTCATTTTGTCCCTCCCCCAGGGTTCTCTAGTATCCTTGAGGTGTGGCTTGAGGCTCTTTGGAAATTAGCCCTCATTGATGGTATTCTTTCAATTTTAGAGGGGTCCCCTCTACCCCAGTTCCATTTAGACATTAACAGTCTGGATTAGCTTTTCTAAGAAAATAATTATTCAATGGTATTATCACAAATACACAAATTTATTACCCTAACATGTGGGAGGTATAATTCCTTCCACCATACCACCTTAGTCTCTGGGGATGGAAGGGAATTAGGTTCATATACTTCTTCTATTTTTTTTTTTTTTGAGGGGGGAAGGCAAGGCAATAGGGGTTAAGTGACTTGTCCAATGTCACACAGCTAGTAAGTGTGTTAAGCGTCTGAAGCTGGATTTGAACTCAGGTCGTCCTGACTCCAGGGCCGGGGTGCTCTACTCCAGGGCCGGGGTGCTCTATTTACTGAGCCACTTAGCTGCCCCATAGATTACATTTTTTTTTTGGAGGTAATTGGGGTTAAGTAACTTGCCCAAGGTCACATGGCTAGTTGGTTTTGTGTGTGTGTGTGTGTGTGTGTGTGTGTGTTAAGTGTCTGAGGCCAGATTTGAACTCAGCTCCTCCTGACTCCAGGGCCGGCACTCTACTCACTGCGACACCTAGTCACCCTCCATAGATTACTTCTTAAAGAGCTCAGCCACAGTCCCAGATTCCCCCTGAGGCTTGAGTCTCAGGCATCCTGGCTTCTCAGGCCTTCCATGCCAGGCTCATTGACTACACCACCCTGGCTGCAGTCCTAGCTCCAAGGTCATTGTAGCTCAAATTCCCAGATCTCATGAGAATCACTTCTGGCACCTGAAACTGAGGAAGACATCACAGAAGCGAAACAGACACCTACCTCCAGGCCCATTTCTTAAAGTGGAGTAAAGAGCAGGGGAAGGGTGAACTATGATCTTTACCCTCTGGATGCAGTAGACAAGAGCAGCCAAAAAGGGCAGCAGAAAAAGGTGGAATATTTCCTTCTTGTCAGTTTTAAAGACATAGGGAGTCATCAAAAGAGGCTTCCCCCATCGTCGTGGTGAAGGATGCTAGCACTTTAGGTAATCTGCATATACTCCAAAGGCCCCTCAGGGAACCTCCTTATTAGTTGAACTGGGCATGCCTGGACAGGCCCAGTTTACACCTTTCCCCCTGTTTAAAATTTGCCATCCTCAGCAAATAGACCAAGGTGCATTTAAAAAATATACACACATAAACATATACACACATATGTGTATGAGTGTATATATTTTTAAAATGCACCCATATATAGATATGTATATGTGTACATAATACATACACATATATACATACATACACACACAATACACATATAGTCCTTTTCCCAAATTTAGAATGGTTCTTTTTGGTCTCTGAGGAGGTATAAGCTATCTCCTTTCCTTTGCTTTCCTAGTGCCATAAAGTCCCCAAAATAGCCAACATTGTATGAACATACACAATTTCACATATACAAATAAAAATTACAGTTTTCTCTGAATATAAAATTTGGCAGATTCGTAGTACAAGGAACATTTCATAAAGGCCCCCAAGTAAGCCAATAAGAAGCATTTTACAAAGTTTACCAAATATTTCTGCTCCCTTAGCCTTAGAGGGTCATTTTTGAACTATAAGCAAAGGAAAGAGCAAAGATAAAACTGGCTTCTATCTCAAACAGAAACCTAATCCATACTGAGCTTACCAAGCTAGATAGAGCTCTCCCTACAAGAATTTGGGACCTGGAGTCCTCTTGACCTTGCCCCTTTCTCATGAAAAATTTAGCCCTCTTTCAGTGATTCTATCAGTGTGTTAAGGCCATCCAACTGGGTTTTGCACAAAAAGTGTACCTTTCTATACAGGGCACACTAAAATTCTCTAGGAGAGTCCTATCACAAGTGATTCTAGGTCTAGACAGTTTGTTCAGGGTTACTTATTCCAAAGAGCAACTGAAAGTCCCTTATGCATCTTATTTTTGCCAGGGCAAACCAAATGAAAATATAAAGTCATTCATCAGGGTAAGCTGACCCAGACAAGTCCAAGTTACATGTGTAAATTCATTTGATTCTCACAGCAACTTTATGAAGTAGGTGCTAGCAGGAGAGGAAATGAGGCACAAAGGCTTGCCCATGGTCACACAACCAGTAAGGCAGGTAGAATTTGAACTTAGGTTTTGTTTTTTTTTTTACTTAAAAGTGTCACCTAGCAGAAATTACCAAGGGAAAAAAGGGAACTTTTAAGTTTGGTTTAAAGTTCTTAAGAATACTGAGAGTTTAAAAAAAATGAAAATAAAGCTTGAGTTATTCTAAACTATTATTTCAAAAGAAAAACTTTGAATTAGGAGTGTGTGCACCCCAAAAACTGTGTGCAACAGAAATCCTTACCCAAATAATACTCAGAGGTTTCTCATGGTAGGAAGCAGAAAAGAATGGTTTATTACATTCCCGAGAAAGGACCACCCTCCTGACAAATGGTCAGGGAGGAGAAGCAATTTACAAAAGGAAATGGCCAAGTTATAAAGCCTTAATGAGGAATTCTCCTCCACCCCCCTCCTGATCCTTTTCTTCTATTGGCTGGAAGTTAGGTGTACAATCTAAGCACCTCTACCTCAAGTACTAGAACAAGGAAACAGTAGATCACCCAATGTACATTTGAGAAAGCACTTCTGTCCTTATTTGGCACATCTTGGCTGAGGTGGCACTGGGGAGGGTCTCCATTGCTCTAAGTCCCAGATTCCTGCAAGGTCAGGTGACTTCTAAACTTAGGCCTAGTGGATGCTGAAGCCACTCTAGATTTGATTTTTCAGAATGGGGAAACTTCACTGCAAATTATCCCTCACAGGAGGTAAGTGAATGGATCAGAAACAGATCCTGTAAATACAACTTCTGTGGCTAATTCCTTTCTCTAATGCTTTGGATAACAGCATTCCCCTTGAAGGCTGGCTACTTCTGATCCCATTTCATAAAAGGTTATAATCTAACACTGGCATTTTTATGTCTGCCTTGGAAGTGATTATGATAATGAAAATAATGGAGTTTTTTTGTATGTGATTAAATAGAGAAGATGGAAGCCAGTTGTAGTTGAAAATGTGTTTTTTAAAACATTACAGAAGAAAATATAACATGGAAAGCTGAAGGAAGGGAATTGCTTAGTTACCAAATTGATGGTTAGAAGTAGTAGGTGACTTGTTCTTAATGGTTTGATATCTCTTAGTTATGTCTTTGGGAAAGAGCTGGGAAGAGTAGCTCGAGGTATAAAAGGACTTTATTACTGCAGTAAGGACCTCATTGAGATTATATAATGTAAATTTGTAATGTAAATCTCATAGTTTTCCCCAGTTTCTTCAGCAGCATTTAAGTAAGAGGCAGCTGGTATGACTGTAGGTTTGTACAGGGATAGAAAGAGTTCTGGGAGGGAGTGAAGGAATTACTACTCAAGGGAAATTAGGACATTCCCCTTCTTCCCTGAAAGGCAGCTGTGTTGGAGGAGGGATTATAGGAGGTGAGAGAAGTTTGCTGGAAGGGAGCAGGATGGAATGGGCTGACCCAGTAAGGCTAGATTACAACTTTCCTTTCCAGGCAAAGACTCTTTTCTCCTTCTTCAGCAGGCAAAGAACTGATCACAATTTAGATCAGACTCAATTTCAGTAAGAGTTAACTGAGCCTTTGGATCATTGGGCAAATTGCTTCTCATCTTTGGGACCTCATTTTCCTTCTCAGTAAAATCAAGTAGTTGGACTAGAACTGTGTTGTCAAACTCAAATGGAAAAGGAACTTTGGGGCCTGCGTATTAACTTAGAAAACCACAATTTAACATTAACTATGTTGTATTGTATTTTTGCATTATTAAACATTTCCCAATTACATTTTAATGTGGTTTGGGCTGTGCTTCTGCAGGTAGGGAAAGTTGGATGCCTGAGCTAGATCCCTTCAATCTCTTACAGGAGACTTTGAAATGTGTTTTTTTTTGGGGGGGGGGATGGGTATTTAAGCCTTTTTTTTAAAAAGCTCTTTCAAATTCATCTGTTTGTGTAAACCAATATTCTTCTTTTCCTCTTCAGTCAAGTTTCTTGTATACCAAATGTAAAGAAATAGCTTTTTTTTTTTTTTTTGAAAACTAGGCACTAAGGTCAGTTTAAAGAAGTTACCAAATTGTTCTCCAGCAGCTGCTTCATTATGCCCCTGTTATGGATGGTGTTGACCCTCTTTCCTTCCCCCACTTGAACCAAGGGTCCTTTTCGTGCTAGTGGTTAGTGGTGGTGCTTATGTCAGGCTCATGAATTCCTAGTTATGGTTCTGTCTTAAGGAAATAAAAGCTTTTTTTTTTTTTTAAAAGGTCAGACCCAGTTATTCTTACATATGTGATTTGATGACTTTAAAAATTATCGTGATGAGAATGAAAAAAAATGTTTCTTCCTTTTTAGATTGAGTATGAATTAGATAAGAATATCCCTGCTTGTGATAGTAAAGGTCTGTTGAATACAGGCTAAGTTTCCAGGTCACCTGCCAGAAGCCTGGAAATGCACAAAGCTTTTCAATGTGTTACTTCTCTATTAATGTATGATCTGTATTTGAGCTTAGAGCCTGCCACTTGTCATAATTGAGTGAAGCTGTAAGAGCACTTTTGTTAGAACCAAATGATAATGAGATAGAGTTAAGCAGTTCACTCTGGCTTAAATGGAAGTCACTTTGATGGCAAGGCAAGAAGAGAAGATTTGGCACATATTTTAAGTATAAAATGAATAGTTTTCTAAACTGTGCCTAAATTTATTTGTTCAGCCTTTTTTTCTCCTTGAGAGATCATTTTCATTTTATGATGCCTGTTTAAGGTCAGAATTGTCTCTGTCACAATAAAGAATATCTTATTTATAAGTAAGAGTTGATCTACTTTTGTAGATTAGCACATGAATTTTCCTAAATAAAAAGAAATTCAATATTGGACTAATAATACATGTTTTAGCCCTGAAACACTCACTGTATCCACTTCTTACTTTTCCTCATTTTGTTAAATTACATGTATGGATCTACCTAAAAGAAAGTAACTTTAGAATTCTTTTATGTCTTGGTTTATTGACTCTGTTTAAGCTTTGGCTTTCCAAAGTAATGAGTAGACTCACCTTCAAATCTTTTTATATTTATAGCTTTATCATCTCTATATATGTCTGTATGGTTCATTTGTTATTGGATCACTTTCAGTACTGTAAGGGTTGGCTTACATTGGCAGTCATATATTCAGCAAGTATTTATTAAGTATACTTTCTTTAGAGTCAGGGAATTTGGAGGAATTAGATAATAGGTAGTTCTGTTTTTTCCTTTCCCTACTTGATTCCTCCGGGCCTATACTTTTATATGTAAGGTCATATGGTGGGCATTGACGATACAAAGACAAAATGAAATAGTCCTTGTCTTCAAGTGGCTTACTTTTAAATAGTATATACCATTTGTGTAGTATTGAGAAATTATGGATGCTATAAAGATGGGCCATAGTATATTTCCCATTTAACCTTTCAAGGTGAGTATTGGATTGTTTCTCTGGGCTAGTCCTTAGTTGAATTCAAGTCAGTAAACATTTATTAAGTGCCTAATATGTGTCAGGCACTGTGCTAATTGCTGGGGATACAAAAAGAGACAAAAGAGAGTCCCTGCCCTCAAGTAGCTTACACTCCAATGGGGGAGACAATATGCAAACACACGCATACATATGTTTTGGAGATGATTCAAAGAGGGAAAGCACTGGCATTAAGAAAGGTTAGGGGGGCGGCTAGGTGGCGCAGTGAGTAGAGCGTCTGCCCTGGAATCAGAAGGACCTGAGTTCGGATGCGGCCTCAGACACTTAATGCACACAGAAACAAAAACCTAGCCGTGTGACCTTGGGCAAGTTACTTAACCCCAATTGCTCTCCAAAATACAAAAAATAAAAATAAAAAAAATAAAAAAGAAGGGTTAGGGAGGGCTTCCTGTAGAAGATGGAATTTTTCTATACCTCTCCTAGATTCCAACTTCCTAGTTTCTAGAGATGAAGTCATCTTTGGCTCAGTTGGGATGCAAGGATTCATAGACTTAAGGTCATTGACCAAACAGCTGAGTTTTTATAGTTCTTCTGAAGGCTGTACTAATGCTTGTGGACAACTTTTTTCCAGGTAGTAGTATAATTCATTCAGCTTAGTGAGTTCTTGGAAGTAGGCCTCAACCAATCAAGTGGGAAGAAGAAGGAGTAGGACTACATAGGTGTAATTTTTCCATTAGCAAAATCTGAAATGTTATAATGTAGGGTAAACGAAATATGAAGATCTTCCCCGTCCATTAATAGTCCTATGTGACCATATGTGTCCCCTTTTTCCCTTGGGATAGGGGCCATGTTCCCTGGTCTAAAGGTACTCAGGTATTTCAATCACAGATGTCTTGCTGCTTTGAGCTCCAGCCCAGTTCATAGCTGTGACACATCCTGAGTCACATAAAGCCCATATATTGCCTTGGGGGAGGAGTTTGCTTAGGGGCAAGTTTGCTTACAGGTTCGCTTGCAGGAAGACTTTCATACCTTTTGGTACTGAGCCAATTAGGCTTGTGATGCCTTCTGGCTCTGAGCCTGTTATTTGAAAACTATATATACTGGGAGGTTGGTATTTTACTTTGGGGCTCATTCATGGGAAGAATGTTTGCCTGAAGTCTTTGTGATTTGGCCAGATGAGACTCTGGGTATCATTGTTAGGAGGCGCCTCCTGGCTTTGTGAACCCAGATGTTGGTGCTCTCTGGCCTGGTGATTATGTATCTATTACTTTGTTTAGACAGTTGGAACCCTGTCTGTTGGATTCTTTCTTGGATACTCCTTTCTACTTATCTGTCTGCATTGTTTAATTAAAGTAAGATTGTTGACCCCTTTGAAGCTGTCTTTCCTTTAGAAAGGCAGATCAAAGAACCTGTGCTAGCAGCCCTTCTGTGTGCTGGTGTTATTGGTCTTATACCTTCACAGCAGCTGCAACCATCATTAACAGACACACAGCAATAAAATATATTTAATAAGCAGGCTTGTGTTATTGTGATATTGCACACTTAGTTTTACCTATCTCATACACACTGAAAACAATGATTTCCATCAAACGCTAATTTAAAAAAAGACCAAAGCAGAGTATAATACATTCCTTTGTGTTTTGTTTTTTTTTCATTGTACCTGTTATCTTCCTCATTCTAAGCATATGGGCCATTGCTTGCTTTTATAACTATATCATCTATATCAGTAATTTGATCCTTCGAAAGATTGTGCTTTCATTTGTATGGTCCTTCCTCTACAGATAAAACTCAGCCCTTTTGCATTTTATGATTTTCCCTGGCCAAAAAATGAATCATCTAATAGTCACCTTAAACAGTTCTCTCTGAACCTTAATAGCCAAGCTAGTGCTGTGGCAGCAGACAATTCATACTTGAAGCCTTTTCAGCTTGGTGAGACATACTGGAGTTTGTACTTTACTGGCCTGATTTGGAGAAGTTAGGGTTACCACCTACCTCCATATCACAGTGAGGAAACATGACAGTAAGATTTGAATGGAGGACATACATCAGTATTTAACTTATACAAATTGTTAAATATTCCAGAATTCCCAGTCACTACAAAATGACTTGTCATCAAATAAATACTCACTAGGGGGTGATGTTATGGTATGACTTCCAGGACAAAAAAAATAGAACAGATGTGGTCTTGTCCCATGCAAACTAAAATAAGACTTCATCAGTTCAGGCAAACATATAATAAAGGCACAGTAAAAGCATATTGATGGCTTTTTTGTTAGTCGCCAAGTCTATGCTGTCTAGTCACTAGGCCAATAATTAGTGCTATTTTTAGTTGGTTTGTTCACCCTCACAAATAATGAGTGCTTATTTTTATCTATCTCTATACTTAAAGAGCTCTTGCCAGACCAGGGCAGATTAATAAAGCCATTTTAGTTTTAAGTAAAGTTATCTTGTATTTACCTTAAAAAATGCTGTATGGCATAGGTGATTTCATTGCTTTTAGATTTCGAAAATCTGAGCTACTTTCATTTAGATATTAGTATTACTCTGGTATACTGGTTATTTTAGAGGAATTCTTTCATAGTGACTGAGAGGTGTCAGTGACAGACATAAAGAATCACTTTCATTGTGTTTTTAGCAGTTTATGAAAACATATTGCATTGACACTGGCATATTTAAAAAACGATGAAAGGATGCCTTAACAGCAAACCATGGTGAGTTAATTAAAAGTAAGATAATTCTTTTTAAAAGATAATTGTTAATTCGGGGTCAAGTAATTATACTTTTATAATATCTATAAATTATTAAAAATGCTCACCCTAATGGTTTTTGTAATTCTGATGTTTTTATGTTATTCATTTCTAGAATCACATATTATCTAGATGATGTAAAATTAAATGGATGAATTAAACCTCTAATTTATCAGGAGTGTGTATAGAGGTAGTACTAATTGAGCATATGTATAAATATAATAGTTATGGCTTGGTGTAGCGCCAGTGTAATATTTGCAGCACCCACGATCATGATAAAGACTATGTTTATAAGTATTGAATGACATTTGATTGCAAAATATACCAAACTCTCCAGGTAGAGGATAGAACTGAAGCATTTATTTAGACACCAGAAAACCAAATTCCAAAACCAGTAAGCCAATTCCATCATAGTACCAAAGGTATTCAGAAGCCATAATAACATGGAGAGCCACAGCATCCTTGAGCCTTCCCACAAACCAGTACAAGATCAGTATCTACTCATGAGCCTATCTGACTCCTTGCCTGAGCATCCTCTCTCTCCCCCACCATCACGCTAGCTCTGACTACCAGCTTCCTGGGGGCTCTGTTTCTCTTCAGCAAACTCCTCCCACCACAAGCTCCATGTGACTATATTTAGCCTATTAGGGGGGCAGAGTTTACTTTCAAAGCAGGGGCGGTCTTCAGACTCTCCCCTAGGTCTATTAAGGGTCTGGGAAGATCTTCAAATTCCCATTCCCATTACATTTGGTTACCATTCCCATAGCAAAACATCCTTAAGAAGTGGTAGATATTCATATTACCCCTTGTAAGTCAATTTCTGGATTGTCTTGTTCCATCCAATTGCTCTCATATTAGCAGTTCTAGGTTACTAGAGAAATACCACCACCACTTGGTTAAACTCAAATTCTCTCAGGGTCCTAGGGGTAATCCTGTTGAGAACCCTTGCTCACTCTAACTCTCCAGTTTCCATTAATGCATTTCTTTTTACATATCTATTTGCTCACCAATAATATTTGTAAATCTTAAAAATTATAATTTTCTTAGCAGTAATGCAAAACAAATAATAATGTCATACATACTGATAAATTAAAGGAAGCACATGAATAATAAAATGATTACAATTTGCACATGAGCCCAGGTCACAGTCTTCCATCAGAGTGTTCAGGGTCTGTGAAGGAGAGTGGGTACATAACAGAAATCTTCCAAGGAAGCACAAGAGGGAAGGAAAACCCATGCTTGTGGAACTTCACAACTCTGGCCTGCAGGCTTTGATGTCTTTTGTCCCATTTAGGAACATTTGTACCATGTGACAATGCTTCTCTGCTTACTGCTAGCCTGTTGGTCCTCACTGTTCTTTAGCTGGGCTTGAATGCTGTAACATTTACACACTTTTAAACTTAACCCTTTAGAAAATGTTGTCTCTTAATGTGAATAGCAATTCCCTTTAAGCCATAGAACTGTAAAGCTCATCAGACTGGCTCTCTCTGGTCTATACAGGCTAGGTTCATCCACTTGTTGCATTCCTGTAAGAACAGAGCTCTGAGCATTGTAGCTCAGATTAACTCTTTAAGGAAACCCAGACTCCCCAGCAGGTCATAAAGCAACTTCAAAGCCTGTCTTCTTCCCCATTTTTCTTCTCAAACCATCAGTGGACACAGAAATCAATAGCACTTATGAGAAACTTCACTTATCTTGTCAGCAAGTACTTGTTAAGTGCCTGCTTTGTGCCAGGTCCTGTGCTAAGTGCTGGGGATACAAAGGAAGGTAACTTTTTCTGAGACTTGAAAGAAACCAGGGAAGCCAAGAGGCAGAAATGAGGTGTCACAGGGTTCCAGGCATGGTGGACAATCAGTGAAGATGCCCAAGGTTGGGAGATGGAGTGCTTTGTCTGAGGGACAGCAAGGAATCCCATGACACTCGATTGTAAAATACGTAGGGGCAGTGAGGTATAAGAAGACCTCAAAGGTAGGAAGAGCTAGTTATAGGAAAGGCTTTAAAAGCCAAATAGGATTTTATATTTGATTTGGAGGTAATAGGGAGTCCCTAGAGTTTATTGAATAGGGGCATGACATGGTCAGATTTGTACTCTAGGAAGATCACTTTGATAGCAGAATAGAAGATAGACTGGAACCAGAAGATACTTGAGGCAAGGAGACTAACCAAGAGGCTTTTGCAATAATAACAGCACTAGGTGTCTTTGAAGGATTATAGTTTGTCATGGTATCTCAGCCAATGAAATCAGTTCTTTCTCCTACCAATCAGGATTGGTTGGTTGGTTGTTTGTCCTTCCTTCTTGAGGAAAACCAATGACATAATGAGGGTGGTGGCTTGACTTGTGGAGGAATTGGATTTAATGAGGCAGAGATGTAGAAAGTCCTCAGCTTTAATCTCTCCTCCAGAGTCATTGGAGTATAGTGGCAAGACAGAAGTTAAGATGACTGATAATGGCCCAGGATTCAGTGTATGATTGTGGTCTTTTAAAATTTAGGTCTTTCCTAAGCTTCAGTTTGTCTGAGGCAATGCCCATTCAATGACTAAGGGCTAGGTAAGAATTGAAACAAAAGATAGCCTAATTTAACTTTCCAAAAATATCAGCCCAAACTTCTATGGCTCATTGTTTAGGTTTTGATCGTTTAGAGTGAGTGTAAAGAGCAATTGTTTTCTGTGCTAGATAGAAATTTTGAGAGTTTTCTCCTCCCAGATTAATGGTATACATCTTAAGATCATAGCAATAGGAGAGAAATTTTCTGGTTCTAGCCACTTGCATCTAGCCAGAACAATAACTAACCCATATAAGACAGTGATCATTTATCCTATTTTTAAAAAGATCTATAGAGATGGAGATTATGCAGTCTCTACAACAGTGTATTCCATTGTTGAATCACCTTTATATTTCAGAAGTTGCCTAATCTATAGGTTGCTTTCCTTTAATTCTTTTGTAGAGATAGGGAGCTTCAGGTTAGTTTCTGTATTCTCCTCAAAATAATTTTTCACATAAGAAGACAGTTGTTAAATCAACCAACAGACTTCTGCTTTTCAGGATAAGCTATGCCATCTCCTTTGACCCTGCTTCCTAAGATATTTTTAGTCCTTTCCAATTTTCCCACATCCTTCTAAAATCCAGAGACCAAAACTGGATAAGGATAAGATCACTGTCAGGTATTGACTTTTTTCTGGCTCTTAAATATTAGATTTCTTAACATAATTCCAGTGCTCATATTAGTTTAATAATAGGTCATAAAATGCCCAGAGGGGGTTGGTTTAGTGATAAGAGCATCTGAGTTAGAATTCTGGATCTACTTTTTACGACCTGTGTCACTTTTGGTACGTCACTTAATATCTCTCGATTTCAGATTTTTTATTTGTAAAATGACAGTAGGAATTGGACACATATCCTCCAACTCTAAATTGATGACACTGCTAGACATTCACTGCCTGGCCTGCTATGATTACTATGGAATTTCTGAGAACAATTAGGAATCACTTAGTTAAAGCTGATTGTCCGCTGATTGTTTCTAACTGCCACCCCTCCAACAGTACAGTTTGTCCAGTTTTGTGTTGTCCTCAGTCTTCATCATAGTTTTTTCTTATCACAGATCTCCTTCTTGGTATTGAATAGTAGGAACTTCCTGGTATTCAGTCAGTAACTCACTTTTTGGTTAAATTTCACCAAATTTCCCTAATGGAATTAATAGCCCTTTAAAAATCATACTTCGTCCTTCAAAATACTTATATGATTACTTTTTTAGTTTTATCTTCTGGTCTTAAAGAAACTATACACAAGTGAGCTGAAGGACTATAATGCCCTGTAACATTAAGTTTTCTACATGGTCCTCCATCTTGTTTTATATCCTTGAAGCTGTGTTTCTTCATAACACGTTTTTTCATTTTTTAAAATAAAATTTTTTCCTCTATCCTATTAGACTATCAAATTGTTCTCATAGAAATGAGGCATCATCTGTTATCTTTATAAGGGGATTTAAGTCTTTAAATTTATGCTACAGTTCATTTTCTGTTCAAAACTGTTGAAGTACCATCTGAAATTTTTGTTCATGTATGTATTTTAGCAGTTTTTATTAAAATTATTTTTTGTACTCCTTTCAGGCATCAAAATGTTTATAGTAGTAGTAATCTCCTACTTTATCAGTTGGTTTCACTTTTTTGTTTTATGCAAAAGTAACTTTCTTAATCTTTTCAGCACTAATTTTACCTTCTTTATTCATAAAACATTATGTCCTCTGGCTCTGAAACCTTCAACAGAGTCTTCTAACCCTTTTTGATTCCTTGAGCTGTGTTTTTTAAAAATACTTACATTTTTCCATTTTTTAATAAATAAAAGTTCATTATATCCTTTTAAATCATCAAACTGTTTACATATCAATAAATCAACAAATACTTATTAAGTGTCTACTATGTGCCACACACATATAATAGTGGCATCATTGTTCATCATTCATAAGGTGATTTGAGTCTTTGTTTTTATATCACCTTTTATTTTCTGTCCAGAATTACTCAGACTCCATCTGAAAAAAAAAAAAAACCTCTTATTTCTTTATGCTTTTTATTTTAAAAGCAATTCTTATCAAAACAAAGTTCTTCTTTTACTTCTTTTAGGCATCACAACCTTCACAGCACCAATATCTTATATCCTGACAGTTGATAAAATTTTTTCTTTATGTAAAAATTTTTTTCTGTTCCTTTCACAACTAAATTGCTCCATCATCAACCCAATAGTATCTTCAAAAGACACGTTAGCATTAGATAATACTTTGGTTAGTGGATAGATACTAGAATTGAGTCAGGAAGACCTGGGTTTAATTGTAATCTCTGACATACTGACTATGAGTTACCCTATTATGTTCTTGTAAGGTTGAAGGTTGAACATATTCTGCCGTGGACTCTGTATGTATCTATGTGAGAGTATGTCCCAGAATGTGGGGGAGGGCGGCGGATATTTTTGTACCAGATGTTCTTATTATATAATTTCAGTAAATATTGCTTTACAAATGCTAATTTACAAATATGTATATGTATAAGTATATACATATAAATAGATAATATAAACTATTAATGCATAAATAATTTATATAAATGCTAATTAATTCCGACTAATCAGTAGAAGCTGATGTACCCCCAGAAGGGTAGTACATATGGGGCAGCAAGGTGGTGTAGTGAACAGAATTCTGAACTTAGAGTCTTGAAGAGTTATGTTTGATCCTGCCTCAGGCACTTAATAGCTTTAAAAGTCAATTAACCTCTCAGCCTCAGTTTATTTATCCCTCAAATAAAGAGGTTGAACACAGTGGCCTCTAGGGGCCCTTCTAGCTCTAAATCAATATGATTTATAGGATGGGATCCTAGGATTGTGACTGTGTTGGCCTAGTCTTATAATCTCTGTGTCCCAGGCAACTCTCAGATCAATCAATCAATCAGTCAGCATTTATTAGGCTGGTTGTTTTCCTTTGTTCTCAAAGAGGACCAAAATGACATCACTATGCTAGAGTCAAGTATCAGTGTGTCCAACTGTGACTGATCAAACCAATACAAGCTTGGAATGTTCGCTCACAGGTTGGGTACAAAAAGTCCATTTGAACTTTTGGGGTGGATTCTCTAAATTTGTACATCTTGCGTTAAGTAAGTACCTTCTGTATGCTGTTATAATGCTGTAGGCTAAGGATACAAATACAAAAAAATGATGTCTGAAATAATCTCTGCCCTTGGAATTTCCTACCCCACTAAAACCTCACAAACACTTATTTCTATATGGAGGCAATTTGCATAATGAACAGAATGCTGGAATGACCTTGAAGTCAAGAAGACCTTGTCTGTCTCAATAACTGGAATATACTCTTCTACTTCTGATCCCTACAACCTCTAGATTCATTCAAGATTAAGTTGATGTACCACTTCCTACAGTTTGCCTTTCCTGCATTCTCCCTCTCCAAATAATTGAGTATGTACTTATCTGTTAATATATTCTATTTTTCCAGTAATCTGTTTCTTGAAGACAGCACAGTTTTTGTAGCACTAATGCCTAGCTTAGTGCTTTTCTGAAAGTAGGTACTTAATAAATAAATGTTTGTTGGATTGGTGCTTACTAAATAAATGTTTGTTGGATTGGTGCTTCTTATCTATTAAACCTTGGGTAACTCTAATCTCTGGGCCTCAATTTCCTCATCTGTAAGATGGCTTTTTAAATGTCTGCCAAGATTATTTTGAGGGTAAAATGCAGTAATGACCTTTGTAAACTTTAAAGCATTGTGTCAGTAATTGTGATGAAGAAGATGATGATAAAGAATCTATATACCAACAGGGCTTTTTATTTGAATAGCTTAAGATACCAGATAGGGAAATTTATAATGCTAAATGTTAAAATCAGCAATTGAGAGAAGATACAGGATTTTTTTTTTAAGGTGTAATAGAGGAATGTTAGGAAAACATCATCTAAGGCTTATTCCTGGGTCAAAATCCGCTGCTCCATGTGTAATATTTTTTTCTTCTTCCTACCCCCTCCCCTAGAAGAGAAACCCCAATAAAAATAAAACCAAATACCAAACACTCTTGCTCTAAGATGTTTTATTGATGAAGGGGAAAAAAAACCCTGCCTTGATCTAGATACCTTAATGCAGATAGATCACTTTATTCACAATATGCTTTCTGACTACCAATTAGAATCAGTAGCTGCAGTTTTGCTTTGGATAGATTTAAACAAATCTTTGGCCGGATGTTTCCTCCCAAAAGCTCCTCTGGCCAACCTTTTTTTTTTAAAGGTAAAGTGTAACTTGGGCCAGTGATTCATTGTCCCATTCTGTTTTTGGAAGCTGTTGAATACGCTGAGGGTTAGGAAGTGAAACCTTAGTTCTACATTTTGAACGCTCATCCTTCTAGTTCTTTTGCATTTATATTATTTCATTGACAAGAGTACTGTCTACTCTTTTTGATTTAATTTCTCCCTACTTGTCTCTAATGAGAAAGTAGTAACAGTCTTTTTCAGAAAAAACATTTGTCTTCTCCTAAGCTTTCCCCCACCTCAGGACATTCTTCCGGTCTCAGTGAGAGAGAACAGCAGTTACTAGGTCTTTAATTCTTTTTTTTAATTAATTTATTTTTAGTTTTCAACATTCACTTTTGAGTTACAAAATTTTCCTCCTTCCCATGTGCCCCCTCCCCAAGATGGTTTGCAATCTGATATTGGGTCTTTAATACTTAAAAGCACAATACTGAAGGGCCCATGGCTATAGTTTTACTAGGCGAGGAAGGAGAGAGCAGAGGGGGTGAGATTCAGATCCAACTGCTGGGAGTCCATGTTTTGACTGGATGGGAAGGGGCTGGGCTGGGGGAGAGATGGATTCAGGGCTCCAGACACACAGTGAAATCATGTGATCACTGCATTGCCTTGGCTTTGGGAGAGCTGCTCACTGAATTGTAAATGCTCTTCCCTGCATTGCAGTTTAGTGAGGAAATTCCTTTTGAATTGGTGTTGGCTTTTTAATGCCTTTGCAGCATTGCTTTACCTTGATTTGGGAAAGGCTGTGCTGTTTTGGTTTCTGGGACCTCTGAGTCACAGGTGGTTTTATTTCTGGCTAGTGTTAAATCCTATAGTAATTATTAATTATTTTGATTGTGAAAGACTGTGTAGCTACCACTGTGATTTTTACTTAAAACAAGGATCATAAAAGGCTTTCTGATTTACTCCATTTTCAGGATTTTTTTTTTTTCTGGATAAGAGGCAGCGAAGTCTTTCTTACTCTCCCATTTTTCATTGGTATTTTCATTGGTTCTCTGCAGGAAAAAAAACAAATAAAAAATGTCAGGAGACTGCATTATTCCTTGTTATTAGTCATTCTGATCACCTCATTAAAAAAAAAGAATATTTGTTTTTAAGCCTATAGTCTTTTGTTTTTATAAATTCTCTTGGGCCTTATCTTGCTATTGGTGGGTCTAGCACATACGTGTATTTGCCCTTAATAGTTGCCTGTTAAATATTTGTTGAGTGGAATTTTAATTTTGCTGTTGTTGTTGAGTTATTTATCCCTTTCCTATTGTTAATTGGTTTTAGTTTTAAATGACACAAGTAATATGCCTGTTACTGTCCTATTCTCTGAACTAGATTTTCTTCTGTCTAATGTAGTTGGGTCCAGTCAGGACATGAAGTTTGGTTCTACCATCTGTTTGGGCAGTCAGTGGGGAGAAGTTTTGTTGGGAGTCCTAGGATCACTTATTTGAGCTTAGGACAAGAAGAATCTTTCAGGAAGTATCTCATTTTGGACCCTACTCTAAGACACCCCCAGGGAAATAGTAAAAGATAATTTATTAAACAGTATGATCCCTTTATCCTGAAGCAATAAATACCTTCCCCTCAGAACATTTTGCATCTCCTTCCTAGTAGAATAAAGCAAATAGTATTTCAACTGCTTAAATAATAGAAACTTGACCCTCAGATTTATATTGATAACTGATTCTTAGCCTCTAAGGCAGGGCTTCTTAACCTGTGGTATGTGAACTTGTTGATTTAAAAAAAATTAGATAATTTCAATATAATTCATTTTCTTTACATTCTGATGTGTTTTATTTTAAACACTTAAAAGCATTTTTTCTTAGAAAAAGGGGTCCATGACATAAAAGGAGATGAGAAGCCCAGCTCATAACCTATATTTTACCATGTTTATTGGGGACATTCTAGCTGGCTATCCACCCACCAGTTTGGCAGAGTTTTTGTCTATACTGTATTTCCAAAGCTTGCTCCCTTCATCTCTCCCTCATAATTATTAATCCCATCCCACTGAACTCAGAAACTTTGCTCCAAAACCTTAGGCAAATCATTTCCTCTCTTAGGGACTCATTTTTACTCATCTGAGACAGCAAGGTGGTGTGGTGGATGGAACACTGGACTTGGAGTTGGAGAAACCTGAGTTTAAATTATGAGCTTCGGCAAGTCAGTTAACCTCTCAGCCTCAGTTTCCTTCCCACCACAATGGAATTAATAGAGCATTTTTGTTGGAAGAACAAAGCAGCAGGGTTATTGTAAAGATCAAATAAAATATTTTATGAAAAGCATTTTGCAAACCTTAAAATGCTATATAATGTTAGTTGTTGCTGCTGCTACTACTACTATTACTACTGCTACTACTACTACTACTACTACTACTACTACTACTACTACTACTACTATTACTATTACTGTTACTATAATGCATGGACTGGGTTAGATAACCTCTAAGGTCCCTAGTTCTTAGCATTTGGGGATTCTATGAAGCCTTTGATTTCTCCATGTACTTTAGAGTTCAGAGATGTATGATTATATTAGTGTGTGAATTTTTCCCACTGATGCAGACTCCAAACCTATCACACTAGAACAGATTCAGGGAAATTCAACAAATATTTAAATGTACATTATGGATCAGGCCATGTGTAGGGTTTCTAGGATGCAAATAAAAGATGAAAATCCTTGCTTTCAAGGAACTTATATTCTCTACAAAGAGGAAACACCATGTCTGTAGATATAAAAGCAAAGTAAATTCAGGAATACATGTACATATGTACCTAAACTCTCAATTTGCAGATAAACATATGTTCCTTCATCTCTTTCCATGAAACTTTATCATGCCAGAGAAACCTCTTCATCCTGGAAACTCCCTCCACTCCTGAACCACTTCTTACACTGGAAGTACCTTGCTCTCCTGTGTCCATTCTCTCTTTTTGGCTTATTCCCTCCAGAACTTCCATTTTAAGGCAGATACCCAGACCAATCTATGCATTTCTCTCCACAGTACACTGCTGATTCAACAAGATTTATTCTACCTTCTTCCCAACTCTCCGGTTCTCTTTTATGTGTTGTCATCTCCCATTAGATTGTGGGCTCCTTGAGAGTAGGGATTGCATTTCTTTCTGCTTCTCTTTGTATTCCTAGTTCTCAGCACAGTGACTAACACATAGTAAGCCCTTAATAAATGCTTGTTGATTGACTGACTTATCTGGTTTGAATAATGTGCCCCTAAGAATGCCTACCACACAATCTTTGTTGCCCAAGGATAGGAATCTCATAAAAAAACAAAAAAATAAAACAATCCTTTAAAAAGTGTAAAACGTCGAAAATAGGCAGAAGCCATGAGTAGTCACGAAATATCAGAAAATAATGTGCTGTCATTGGTCCCAGCAATAGAATATTTCAGAAATAACATTTGAGAAGTATGGGGGAATAAATAATGGACTTAGAATCAGATGATGAACTGACTTCAAAACCTAGAAACTGATTTTCAAGTCTTCTGTTGCTCCTTGTCTATGGTAGTCTTCTCCTGCCATTGTTACATCTTTTAGATGTCTATTGTTTATAAAATACTGTGCCAGTGAAAGAGATGCAAAGATAATTAAGACAGTTTCTAATCTTGTAACTCTTACAGTCTAGCAGATTGCATATAATGTACAATGTGCCTTTGGGAACCTTGAATAAAGGGATACTACCAAGTAAATGCTAATCTTTGAAGCCTTTAGGTAGATCTTTAATAAATGTTTACTTACTAATCATTGGGTGAGACCTCCCTAAGATATTGTTTTGATGGATTTTATTAGCTGCTGACACTGGATAAAAGGAACCCTTCTTAGACTGTACAGTCTGCTCCAGTATGAATTTTGTTGGAAGAACAAAGCAGCACCAAAACTGTTGTTGGTTCATTTGAAATCTAACACAAAAAATGGGACTTGTAAGCACTCAAATTGCAGCTTTCATGCTGTAGGAATGAAACAGTGTAATCACCATGAATAACTCTGCTACCTTTTTATATCTTTCACAGAGTTTTATAAATGATAAAGAAACAAATCCCCCAAATCTAAATGATTTCTTGGGCTCTGTTCTGTCTTATTTTATGCCATCTGCCAGTCTGGGAGTACAGCAGGAAAGTCAGGAAAAGAGAGCATAATGTTGCATATCAACATATCAGGTTAAGTTTATGCTGACATTAAGAATGACAATCATAATTTACAGTTTCAAGTTTTGAGCTACACTCTGATTATTTTTTCTCACTTTTGTTTTTGGTGACTGTTTTAAATGATTACTCATTGCATCTCCCTGAAATTAAACTTTAAAAAATGTAATTAGCTTTGCTTATTTAGAGTTGATAAGGCAGAAAATATTCACATTAATTGGCTAGTTTAGCATTTAACTTCATATGTTTATTCACACTCCTCTACCTTGCTCATTTTCTCTGCAACATGTAAACTTGTCCGTGCAGAAGTTCTCAAAGGGGGAGGGGGGCATTTTGTTTGTATCCTCTGTTTGGATCAATGTTTACAAATACTTAATGTTTCATTACTTGTCTGTGTGTGACTTGATTGTTATGGGTACTTCCACTGCTGGGTTGCTGCCCACTGCTCTCTATACTTTAGTAAATGGTCTCTGTAAATTGCTGTGGCCAAAAATACTCATCTGGTAGTAAACCTGTTCATGAACCTTTCCAAATTTAGCTAGGAGGCTTTAATCTGATCCAATCTAACAGGTGTTTATTAAGCACCTATAATATAGAAGACACTGAAGATACAAAGATAAAAAGAAAAACTATCCATATCCTGAAGAAGCCAACTGGTCCTTGTATGGCGGATACACAGTCTATCACTAAGCCCATAATTAGGGACTTTCCATCTGTGTGCCAAGAATGTGCTCTTTACTAGCATCGCCTTCAGTCAGTCAATCGATAAGCTATACTTACTATGTGCCAGGCACTGTACTAGATTTTGGGGATATAAATATAAAAAACGAGACTATCCCTGATATTAAAGAGCTTTTCTTTTAGCAGAGGGGCTGTAATGTGGGCATAGAGAGATAAATACAGGCTGTGTTCAAAAAATGTAAAGTGGGGTTGGGATGGGGATACTAACAATGGATGGAGAAAAGGCTGAGTTGAGGAAGAAGAGAATCCCAGGTATGGGGGACAGCTTGTGTAAAGGGCCCAAGGCAAGAGATACAATGTCATGTATGTCAAAGTGTTTTCAAAGTATTATGAAAGGCTTTGAATGCCAAATTGGTTTTTTTAAGTGCTAGAGGCAATTAGGAGTCATTGAAACTATGTAGTGGGGATACCTTTTATGTCTGAGTAGGAATAGATGACTGCTAGAATGCCTTTCAACCCAAATTCTTTGATTCTTGAGCGGGGGAATGGTATGGTTAGGCATGTGTGTTAGTAATAACATTTTGGCAGCTGTGTGGATATATAGGAGTTGGGAATGAATGGTAGCCATCTAATTAGGGAACTTTTGCAATAATCTTGGTGATAAATGCTGAAGACCTGAATAAGAGTGGTTGTGGTAGGATTAGAAGGAAGTAGACAGATGGGAGAGATGCAGAGGTGATGGAATCAGCAAGATATGACATCTGATTGGATGTGGAGGATGTCTGAGAATGAAGAGTTGAGGGTGACTCTTAAATTGTAAACTTGGTTGACTTGGAGAATGGTTATGACCTTGACAGAAATTGGGATAGGAGGAGGAGTGGGTTTAGAGGGAAAGATAATGAGTTTAGCTTAGAACTTGTTGAGTTTGAGATGCGTGTAGGACATCCAGATGGAGATCTTAAGCAGGCATTTGGAGATGTAAGACTCAGAGATTAGGGTTGAATATGTAGATAATGTCATCATCTTCATAGAGATGATCCATAGTTGAACTTAGAGGAGTCAAATGTAGAGCAAGGAGGAGCGAGGTTCTAGGACAGATCCTTGGGGGAATACCCACACAAAGGAGGTGTGTTGTTGATGATAATCTTGCAGTTGGTTTTACAACTAGGTAGTGCTCTACCTGGGACAGAAAAAATTGTCAGGAAAACCAGGGAGGACAGGTTATCCAGAAGGAGAGAATGATAAGCAGTATCAAATGCTGCAGAGAAGGAGGAGGATTGAGAAAATAGATTATTAGTGATCTTGGAGAGAACAGTTTCTGTCAAGTAGTGGCCATAAAAGCCAGATTTCAAAGGGTTGAGAAGAGAGTAGGAGGTGAGGCATGGCAACGAGAGTAGACAGTTTTTAGGAGGTTGGTAGTGAAAGGGAGAACTCTAAAACTTGGGGTGGGATATGGTAGGATTAAGGGAAGATTTAAAAAAAATTAAGGAACAGAGGATCTGGGTATGTTTGTAGGCTATAGGGGAGGATCCAGTGGATAAGGAGAGGTTGAAATTTGGGGAAAATAGGGGATGATTAAGGTGGGGAGGTGGTTCATGGGAGAGCCTGGGATAAAAGGCACAAGTGGATGGGTAGGGGCTGGTCTTGGCAAGAAAAGGCATCTCATACTCCAAGCCTGTAACAAATAAGAAGATGGGGGAATAGAACTGAAGTAATTTGAAGTGTGACACTAGAGAGGAGCAGGAGCCTAAAACATATGGCCTTAATTTTTTTCAGTGAAATATGATGTGAGGCTCTGCAGAGGAGAGGGGGGAGGTGGTTGAGTTGGTTACTTGAAGGGAAAAGAAAAAAGAGAAGCCCCTTGTAGGGAGCGTGATTAGGAGGCAATCAGGGAGGATTCCAGTTGAGTTTGGATAACATACATTTGTAGCAGAAACAGTGTGATTGTGTGGCTTATTCCAGCAGTATTGATCAGCATGCAAACAAGAGGGGGAATTGGATGGTGGGGAGTAATCCAGGATTGGGGTCCTTTCTGGGATATCATGGGGCATTAGAAAAGTGCTTTCATGGATCTTTCAAAAGTAACGGAACCAATTATGAAAACTAAAGCTGTTTACTTGTGATTTTTAGCCTGACTGCATTTCAGACATATAAAATTTGCTTGAATCTAAAAAGCCTGTTTGATGCAGCTGTGGTAATTATACTGTTCAAGCAGCAGGGCCAATTATAGATACAGGTGGACTTAATATAGGTTTTAGTATTACTATTATTGGATTCTGACCTTTTTCAATGACATGCAAAATATAAGGAAGATATGGTGATTCTCTGTGTCCTTTGAGTCTAAATTAAGTTGCCTGAAAAATATTTTTAGAATGTTATGGGTTAAAGGGACCTCAGCTATCATCTTGTCCTTTGTTTCTCAGGCTTGGGGCAAAGACCTTTGGAAGCTGTGTGGTTGCTTCAGGAGGTGAATCCAATTTTGTGTCTCACCATTTTGACCTGTATTGCCAGGAAAATTTTACAACATCACTCCATATAATAAGTAGAGAAACTGGCACAGAACCTGGTATATGTAGTAGGTGTTTAATAAATGCTTTTCCATTCCATTTCAACTTTATGTATATGAAATAAATGTCTTTTATTGCTATTTTTTAAGCAATTGGGGTTAAGTAACTTGCTCAAGGTTACACGGCTAGTCATTATTATGTGTGGGTGCTCATTTTCTGAGGTCGGTTTCGATCTCGGGTCATCCCAACTCCGAGGCTGGCGCTCTTACTCACTGCGCCACCTAGCCGCCCCTATTGCTATTTTTCAAATACATGTAGATTCTGTTGTGATTATTAGAATAGAAATTTACCTTAAAGAATTTGTGAATTCATAGCAGTTTTTTTTTTTTTGGTCATCATGTACTTAATCAGTGGATATAGCTATGAACATATGGGATCTGAGAATTAAAAAAAAAAAAGTTCTTGAAAATGTTGGCAACTACTGCTAGTCCAGCCTCCTATTTTTTTCAGAAAAGGAAACAGGTTTTTAGAGAGAAAGTGATTTTTTTTTTTTTGCTTTTTTTTGGAGGGGGCAAGGTAAGGCAATTGGAGTTGTGACTTGCCCAAGGTCACATGGCTAGTTTTGTGTTAAGTGTCTGAGGCTGGATTTGAACTCAGGTCCTCCTGATTCCAGGGCTGGTACTCTATTCGCTATGTTACCTAGCCGCCCCAAAGTGATTTGTTTAAAGCCCTGCAGCCAGTTGGAGAAAAATCTAGGATTAGAACCTGAGTTCCCTGAAACTGTTCCATCTACCACACCAATAAGCTTGATCATATTCACATTTTTCAAAAACAGGATTTAAAAAATCCTTTCCTGAAATTATTTATTGTAGTTTTTAATGGTTAAACAGAAGTCTCTACCAAATTATCTCATCATGACAAAGAATATAATCTGCATACTTTATTTAATTCCATTGAATTTAATTATTTATATATCTTGACATGTTTTCTAGGTTCTCAGTATTTGGCTTAGAAATAGAACTTTTTTATAGTTTCTTAGTATTTGTTGTTGTTGTTCAGTGGTTTTAGTTGTACCCAACTCTTCCTGACCTCATTTGAGGTTTTCTTGGCAAATATAAGAGTGGCTTGTCATTTCCTTCTCTTGCTCAATTTACAGATGAGGAGACTGAGTCATCCAGGGTTAGGTGACTTGCCCAGGGTCCCACAACTAGTGTCTGAGGCAAGATTTGAACTCAGGAACATGAGTCTTCCTGGCTTCAGGCCAAGTATTCTATCCATATTGAATTGTCTTATTTCATTGTTAATAATAGTAAAAATAATTATTGTGGTAGTTCAGCCATATGGAATACCTTACTGTTTACAAAGCACTTTCTTTATAGCAACATAATACTTGAACTATACCAAATTATGCAGTTATTATTGCCCCTATTTTGCAGATGGGGAAACTGAGACTCAGAGAAGATCAGTGAGAATTGTTCATAATTACATAGCTAACAAGTATTGTGTCAGTACTTGAACCTAGGCTGTCCGACTCTAACCCAGCTTTCTTTTTGCTACAGCAAGCTGCCTTACCTTTGTAGGCAGTAATATATAATCATAAAGATAGTTCTGCTCTAGGAAATAATTTCTGTTGAAATAAAAAAAAACATTTAGGGATTAATATAATTGCCTTCATTAATTAGAGGAAAATTTCTTTCCTTATTTTTTCCTTTTATAAATGTATTGCTAAATTTTGTTTTGATACAGCAGTTACTTCCTTACAAACATCTTTGCAAAATTCTTTCTCTGAGAAATCAGTCTGATTATCTATTAATCAGTTATTCAAGAAGCATTTATTGTGGAGTGGCTAGGTGGTGCAGTGAATAGAGCACTGGCCCTGGAGTCAGGAGTTCAAGTCTGGCCTCAGCCACTTAACACAAAAACTAGCCATGTGACCTTGGGTAAGTCACTCAACCCCAATTGCCCTACCTTCCCCCCTCCAAAAAGAAAAAAAAGAAGCATTTATTTAGTGCTTACTAGGTACCAGGCACTGTGCTAAGTTCTGGGGATAACAGAAACAAAGAAAAAAACAAACCAGGCCATTGTAATAGTAATGGAATTTAAAGATCCCCCTGTATTGGCTTGGTTTTTGGGTTGAGTGTTGAAACCCAGAGCTTGTGAATCCCATTTGTGGGATAGACTTGTTGACGTGAAGAGAGAGGGCTGAATTGGGAGGAGCTGGTGCCATGGATTTAAAGAAAAGACCCAAGCAGAGAGAAGGCCCGAGCAGAGAGAGGCAGAAGAACTTTTGGAAGCAGCATTGTGGAGGCAGAGAGACAGGATTGCTGAGGGCCAGCTCGAGCCTCCGAGGACTTTTGAGAGCTACCACCAGGAGCTGCCAAGGACCGAAGATTCAGTTGTGATCCAGGGGTGGGAAACTTGATTTTTTTTGTGCTTTGTGATTGACTAAATGAATGTATTGCCCACGGGTGGAGTAGTATTTCAAAATTATTGGATCACTCTTGGTGAATGCTGTATTTTGATTTTTCTCTGTTCTGTGAATGTTTTGCCTTAATTTGTCACTGAATGAAATGGAAAGTTACTATTCTGGTATTTTAAACCTTGGAAGTTGCCTTTGCTTGACATTACAGCTCTGCCCTCAAGGAATTTACATTCTAATGGGGGAGACAACACATGCATTGTTAAATGCATACAAAATATGTGAAGAGTGGATGGAAAATAACCTTAAAAGGAAAGGTACTAGCACTTGGGAAGACTGTGAAAAACCACCTGTAGAAGGTGGCATTTGAGTTGAAGGGAGCCAGGGATTCTGAGAGGTGAGAATGAGTATGGTGAGCATTCCAGACATGGGGCATAGCAGGTACAAGGCACTGAGATGGGAGATGGAATGTTAAGTGCGAGAAATAGAAAGTAGGACAGTAGGGCTGGACTGTGTGTGTGTGTAAAGGTGAGTAATATGTAAGAAGACTAAAAAGACATAAAAGGAACATGGTATTACCTTTAAATGCCAATCAGAGGAGTTGATATTTGATCCTATAAGTAATTGGAAACCTCTGGACTTTCTTGAGTAGGGAGGATAACATGGTCAGACTTATGCTCTAGGAAAATCACTTTGTCAATTGTATAAAGGATGGATTGGAATAGGGAGACACCTGAAGCAAGCAGACCAGTTAGAATCCTGGCTCTCACAGTAGTCTAGGTGAGAGGTATTGAGTGGGTGATCCTGGGTGAGAGAGGATGTGGCTGGATGTGTGGAGAGAAGCAGACACAGGATAAATGTTGTAAATAAGGGTAGAAATGGCAAGATTTGACAACATTGGATATATGGGGAGAATGCAAGAGAGAAGTCAAGGATGACACCAAGGTTACAAGCTGGCTGATTGGGAGGATGGTGGTAGTAATAGGATAGTTGAGAAGAGGAGAATGTTTGGGGGAAAAGACATTCAGTTCTGTTTTGGACATGTTGAGTTTGAGATGCCTAATAGGGACATTGAGTTCTGGGTGTCCATGACTTGGTAATGTGCAGCTGGAATTCAGGAGAGAATAGGACAGACTATACAGACCTGGGAATTATCAGCATAGAGGTGATAATTGAACTCCTAAGAGCTGATGAGATGACCAAGTAAGAACATAGGACTCTGGACAGAGCCTTAGTAGGAGAGATGTGGGTTGTGATCCAGCAAAAAGGACTGAGAAGCAAATTAAGAGGAGGTAAGAGAAGAATCAAGTGAGAACAGTGTACAAAAACACAAACGGGAAGGAATATAGGAAAGAAGGTGGTCAACAATGGCAGATGTGGTGATGCTAATTATTTTATTAGCTGTTACTAAGAGAAAGGAGAGATATCTTCCTGACCTTTGGCAATACATTATTAACATTGACATTTTAGTTAACTAGAGTTTTCTTACTTGTCCTTGTTTATTTTATTTACATTGTTTTAGTCCTTTATTCATAATTCTTAGATATTTTTGGGACTCAGCATAAGGAAGTGTTTTTTTTTTAAATCAATTAATTTATTTTTAGTTTTCAGCAATTATTTCCATAAGATTTTGAGTTCCAAAATTTCTCCCCATCTCTCCCCTCCCTCCCTCTCTGAGGTGGCATGCATTCTGATTATCCCTTCCCCCAGTCTGCTCTCCCTTCTGTTACCCCCCCCCACCTCTTATCTGCTTCCCCCTTTTTTGTAAGGCAAGATAGATTTCTATACCCCATTGCCTGTATATCTTATTTCCAAGTTGCATGTAAAAACTATTTTTTTAAACATTTGTTTTTAAAACTTTGAGTTCCAAATTCTCTCCCTTCTTCCCTTCCCACCCACACTCATTGAGAAGGCAAGCAATTCAATATAATTATGCAAAACACTTCCATAATGGTCATGTTGTGAAAGACTATGTTTCCCTCCATCCTATCCTACCCCCGCACCTTATTCTATTTTCTCCTTTGACCTTGTCTGTTTTCAGAAGTGTTTGATTCTGACTACTTTCTCCCCCTTCTATTATCCATCCCTCCTCATCTCCTTCCCCCTTACTTTTGGGTAATAGAAGATACCCAATTGAGTGTGTATTTTATTCCCTCCTTAAGCCAAATCTGATGAGAGTAAGGTTCACTTATTCCCTCTTATCTCCCCCCTCTTCCCTTCCATTGTGAAACCTTTTTCTTGCCTCTTTTATGTGAGATAATTTATTCCACTCCATCTCTCTCCTTCTCCTCCCGATATATTCCTCTCTCATTCCTTAATTTTATTTTTTAGATATCATCCCTTCATATTCAATCATCTGTGCCATCCATCTATCTGTCTATCTATCTATCTATCTATCTATCTATCTATCTATCTATCTATCTATCTAATCTATTTCCTCCAACTGTCTTAACACTGAGAAAGGTCTCATGAGTTACAAATATCATCTTTCCATGTAGGAATGTAAACAATTCAGCTTTACTAGGTTCCTTTATGATTTCTCTTTCCTGTTTACCTTTTCATGCTTCTCTTGATTTTTGTATTTGAAAATCAAATTTTCTTTTCATCTTTGGTCTTTTCATCAAGAATGCTTGAAAGTCCTCTATTTCATTGAATGTCTATTTTCCCCCCGAAATATTGTATTCAGTTTTGCTGGGTAGATGGTTCTTGGTTTTAATCCTAGCTCCTCTGAATTCTGGAATATCACATTCCAAGCCCTTTCATCCCTTAATGTAGAGGCTGCTAGATCCTGTGTTATCCTGATTGTATTTCCACAATAATTGAATTGTTTCTTTCTGGCTGCTTGAAATATTTTCTCCTTGACCTGGTAACTCTGGAATTTAGCTATAATATTTCTAGGAGTTTTCCTATTAGAATCTCTTTCAATAGGCGATCAGTGGATTCTTTCAATTTTTGTTTTCCCCTCTGGTTGTAGAATATCAGGGCAGTTTTCCTTGATAATTTCTTGAAAGATGATGTCTGGGCTCTTTTTTGATAATGGCTTTCAGATATATGTAATTTTTAAATTATCTCTTCTGGATCTATTTTCCAGGTCAGTGATTTTTTCCAGTGAGATATTTCACATTGTCTTCTATTTTTTCATTCTTTTGGTTCTGTTTTATAATTTCTTGATTTTTCATAGAATCATTAGCTTCCATTTGCTCCTTTCTAATTTTTAAGGAGTTATTTTCTTCAGTGAGCTTTTGGACCTCCTTTTCCATTTGGTCAATTCTGCTTTTTAAGGCATTCTTCTCCTCATTGACCTTTTGAACCTCTTTTGCCATTTGAGTTAGTCTATTTTTTAAGGAGTTATTTTCTTCAGTATTTTTTGGGTCTCCTTTAACAAGCTGTTGACTTGTTTTTCATGATTTTCTTGCATCACCCTCATTTCTCTTCCCAGTTTTTTCCTCTACTTCTCTTACTTGATTTTCAAACTCTTTTGTGAGCTCTTCTGTGATCTGAGACCAGTTGATATTTTTCTTTTTGATGTGGGAGCTTTTACTTTGTTGTCTTCTTTTGGTTGTATGTTTTGATCTCTTTGTCACCAAAATAAGATTCTATAGTCTTGAGTTTCTTTTACACTGTTTGCTAATCTTCCCAGCCAAATACTTGACTTTCTAACTCCTTGTCAAGGCAGGACTTTGCTTCCTGTGGGGGTAGAGGTGGGGGTTGGGGTATTGTCCCAGGCTTCAGGGGTTTGGTATCAGAGCTTGATCCCCTGCCATCGGTGGGCCCAGAGCTCTGGAAGTAGCTGCTGCTGCTGTTGCCACCACCTCTGCCACCTCTGCCACCCCAGGGCTGTGGCTGGACCATGCTTCTCTTTCACCCAGATCCCGCAGACTTTTCCCAGTGACCTTGTATCCTATCTTTTGTGTTTGTGGTTTGAGAAGTCTGGAAGATGTCACAGTTGCCAGTGATTCAGTCCCGTGTGAGGCCTGCTCCAGCCCTATCTGTGCTGGTGTAGCCCATGCAGTACTGTGTTCTACTCCCAGCCTGGTGCGATATATCCTTCCTGTTGTCCTTCCAGGCTGTCTTAGGCTGGAAATGTGTTTCACTCTGTCATTTGGTGGGTTCTAGAAGCTCTAGAGTTTGTTTAGAGTCATTTTTTTACAGGTATTTGGAGGGGCTTGGGGGCAAACTCAATCAAGTCCCTGCTTTTACTCCACCACCTTGGCTTCACCCCTCAGGAAGATTGTTTTAAAAGACTGTTTATTTTATATTATGAGTCTTAAGGGTCAGAATCTTTTCTGTTTTTTTTTTAATAAAGTTTATAACTGAATTGGTAAATGAAATGGAAGACAGGACCACCTAGGAACTCTCAGGTTCTCGATTTTTTTTTTTTAATCTTGAAAGGTATTTCCTTATTCAGGTTGTTTCCTATAGTAATATCTTGACTCTGAGGAACACATATAGGTGTGTTTCTCTTTAAGAAAACTTTAAGACATGGAAATCTGTGTCTCAGTTTGGATCCTAGGATCACCAAGTTAGAACTGGAAGGAATCTTAAAAGTAATCTAGTACAACTTCTTTTGTTTTGCAGGTAAGGAAACTGAAACCCAGAGTGGTAATAGAGGTAATAAGTATCCAAGTCAGGGTTCAGATCAGATTCTGTGACTCCTTTCAACTAGTGCCATACTACTTTCTGAAAATAGATAAGAGGGAAGAATTACTTTAACATTTCTAACTAGAAGACTACTATTTGTATAAAAGGATTCGCTTAAAGTTGTCCTTAATATATCAAACTCCCTTAATATATGTAAGTGATAATTTGTTTTATATAAATTCACTTTATATATATGTTTGCAGTAGCACACTAGTTGACTACAGTGAAGTATTGCCGACTCAGTGGTGAAGTTTAGGGCCATATTTCCCCATATATCCTTTTAGAGAGTCTGTCCAAAACACGAGAGACTGCCTTTTAATTCCTTTTTTTTTTTTTAAAAACAAATATATGGTCCCATTTGTTGCGTCTCATTCTCACTGTATGATTAGCTCACTTCATTTCTTGGTCCTACATGTGCTTGATAATGTCTTTTACACCACTTCTCTTGAAGAAGTCATCATTTGGTAACATTGTGTATAGTCTACTTATGCTCAATATATGCCTTTCCATCACCCTTTGTAATTTTAATTTTTCTGAGATCGTAGTGTACCGTAATCCATAGCTATTTGTAAGCACTGAGAGAATATTGGTGTTAAAGAAATGGACTTTTGTGGCAGATAGTAGTTTGACATCACTGAAAGCTCTATGCAGTTTCCTAAAAGCAATCATTCTGCTCCCTTCCTCTCTTTGGGGCCTGCCAAAGATATGCATATTGATACTCTAATTTGATAGACTGCCTTACACAGACACACTGATGTACACACTCGTACTCCCTCGCTCTGTTTCTTTGCATGCCCCTTTTAGGCACTCTCTTTTTCTTCACATCTGCCAGATCTTCTTCATCATCTTTATCATCAGAACTGGAAATGAACCCTAGGGATTGAACTAGAACCTTGTATATTCTCAGTATTAGGACTTGAAGGAGCCGAGTCCTCCAGCCTCTGCTTGGTCTAATAACTATTATTTCAATTAAGGTTTACTCTTGGTGTGACACCAGCCTACCCGAGATCAATACCAAGACTAATCAGTCACTTCTTGAATTAACAGCTAATGTTCTCTCAGCTCCTATAATCACAATGCTTTTTCATCATGGCCTTACTCCTATCACAGCCTTGTGCTGCTGTCTATTTTCCTTGATAATGTCATAATTAAGAAATCTTAAAGAGTTGGAAAGTACCTCCTCAGAGGGCCCTCGTCCAACCCATATTTTCTTCAATAACATCTCTAACAATTGATTATCTGGCTTCTTATTTGAAAACATTTAGTGATATAAAGTACATCTACCTTCTGAATTAGCTCATTTCCCTTCCTATCTATAGTTGTTACTATATTTTCCCTTATTTTGAACCTAATTTTGTTCTCCTACAAATTCCACCCTCAGCTCCTAGTTCTTTCCTTTAGGTCAAGCAGTCCATATTTAATTCTTCTTCTACCTGGTGGCCATCAAATACTTGAAGGTTGCTGTCATTCTCCAGTTTCCTCCCTTCCTTCCCTCCCATCTTCTACATGATAAAACATCATTTTCTCTTTAAGGTCATCCTGCTGAGGCATGTTCAGCAGTCCTTTTACAGTCATTATCCTGGATATCATCTTTGTAATGCCCTCTGCCATCTTGTCTACATATTTACTAAAATGTGATGTTCAGGACAGAATACTGTATTTTAGAAATGATATGGCCAGGGCATAGTAGATTGGAACTAAGATCTGCTTCATTTTGGACACTATGCCTCTCAGAATGAATTATAAAATAGCATTAGATTATTTTTTTTTTGTTGCCATGTTATACTATTGACTATTATGGAATTTGCAGTCCACCCAAACCCCTGATCTTTTTCAGAGAAATTATCATCTTCTGAATTATTCTGAATTATACTTCTGAAGTCCTGTACCTGTGAAATGGAGTTTTTGAACCCAGCTACCCAATTTCCTGTTTTTGAAAATTGGGACATTTAGCCTTCTCTGTCCTGTGGCAGTGCTTCCATTCTCCCTTGTTTTTCTTTCAGAGATCACTCAAGTCACATCAGTACCCTAAGATACAGTTTTTCTGGGTCAGTTGACTGGAATATCAAGGTTAGTGTTTCTTGATCCTTTTGTTTGATGATGACTTCCCTTTTGTATACCACATGAAACTTTTAATGCACTTATATATTACGTATTGCCATTATCTGTGTTGGTGCTTTTCCCTGACTCTACTAGATGTGGACTTCGTTAAGGGTAGTGACCTTGTCTTTCCTCAACTTTTTATCTTTCCCACTTATTGTCTCCTGCAAATAGTAGATGTTGAGTAAAAAAAAAATTTTTTTTTTTGCATCTGCCTTTTTGTTTACTTCACGGAATATCAAAGGATATATTGACTTAGTTTGGAAGATCTTGTCAAATTCTTCAAAGGATTTTTATGCTTTTAAAATTTTTTTGTGGTGTTGTGTAAGCTGCAATTAACTCTGTGTTGGCCTTTTTGCTCCCACTTATTGTATTCTCTCCAAGACATTATGATTAAGTATTCTATGAAGTCATATTTTCATGTGCTTGTTGGGTGAAACCAACACTGTCTGCTCTTTTAATGTATTTTGCTTTACTTGATAGCTTTGGAGGATGTCAGTGTGATTGTGGTTCACTTCCTTCAGTAGTGTGTTAACTTTTTTGTTGTCCTATTAAGAAAGTATATCAGCAGCTAAATTAATGTTTGTAAATGGTTGGAAAAACAACATGATTCTTACCATCCGTTGCTCTCCTCCCTCATTTTTTTCCCTTTCTGCCACCGTCACTTTGGAAGCAGGAGACTGAAGACCATCTTTTTTTTCTGTATCATAAATTGCTGTGGCACAATCATTCATTACCTTATAGCCAACCTTCAGATGGTGAATCTTTGTAGCAGCAAGCACCCCAATCAATATCCCCAGGGTAGCTGCCAATATAGGTTCTTAGATCTGCTTTTCAAAAGGAAAGCAACTCAAAATGGGTTAACAAGCTTACTTTAATCAAACAAACATACATTACCTAGTTCAGGGGAAAAAGGTCAGCACCCCAAACTTCAGTTACAGAACTTACAGATCAAACAGACAGGCTTCCAAACTGTCCTACCATTATATCAATACCAAATCACAGTTACCAGAGAGGGAAGCATCAACATCTGGGTTTTCAAAGCCGGGGGCTCTCAACAACGGCTTCCCAGAGTCTCATCTGGTCAAATCACACAACACTTCTCAAAGTGAGCCCCAAAGCAAAGCCTCTCATCAGGGTTTATATAGTCTTCTCCTAGCTCAGAGATTGTAACAACCTCCTTGACCCACTGCCCAATCACAAAGTATCAAGGTGTGGGCTTCCCTGAAAAACAAGCCTCCCACCACAGGCTCCAGGTGCACTTAAGCTAGGGGCAGGGAAGATCTTTAAATCTGCATTTCCATTACAATCTTTCAGCATTTAGTTAGGTTGTTTCTTGGACAATAACTGGTCTGTCATCAGGCCCGTGTTTAAGGCCTTGGTAGAATCTGCTGGAGCCTGTCAGCATAGCCTTTGAGTATGCAGGACCACTTCTATGTCATAGTATATAATCAGAGTATGTTTTTAATTGTGTGATTATATAAGATGGCTGGTTCCAAAGGTTTTGCTAACTACTTTTCAAGGAAAAGATTTTTGAAGTAATGCTCTCCCTCATTGTTTTGTATTGTGAGGCTGTAGAGCAGGAGTTCTTAACCTAAGGTTCATGGAAAGATTTCATAGGGTCTTTGGAAATGGATAGAAAAATATATATCTTTACTTCAATATAATTGGTTTCCTTTGTAATCTTATATATTGTATTTTATCTGTTTAAAAACATGATTCTAAGGACCCAAAAGTTTTCTTAGATTGTCAAAAGGTTCCATAACACAAAAAAAGATTATAAAACTGATGTAGACTTAACAAAAACAATTCAAAATTAGGGACCCTGCTTTTTCACTCTTCAGAATAGAAACTGGACATACTGTTGCCTTTAAACCTCAATGAGGAACTTTCTGTGAAGACTTCTTTGGAAATATGTTCTCATGTAATCTTTCAGTTAAATGATATGTGTGTACTACCTCTTTCATTTCTTTTATCTTTTCTTTCCTTCTTGATTTTTGCTTAACATTTAGGAGTTGGAGGAAGTCTGAACTCTTGCCACTTTTTTATTCTTAAGTTGACTTTGGAGTAGTATACAGTCTATAGAATGACACATTTTTTTAGGGTCCCAACTAGGTACATTTTTGGAAACTGTTACCAAAAAAAAAAAAAATTAGGTCAGTACCATGACCAACTCAGTCTTATGATCCAGCCAGCCTTTTTTTTTTTGCTTTTTGAAGGGCAATTGGGGTTAAGTAACTTGCCCAAGGTCACATGGCTAGATTTTTTTGTTTGTGTGTATTAAATGTCTGAGGCCGGATCCAAACTCAGGTCCTTCTGACTCCAGGACCGGCGCTCTACTCACTGCGCCACCTAGCTACCCCCTAATATTTTGTTTTTAACAGTGGTCCCAAAGAACCATTTTAAAACTTGTATCTGTCTCCTCTGAGAGACTTTAAAAAAAAAAATGACTATATGCATAGTATATAAAAGTTATACAAATTTAAGTCTCCTGTTTTCTGGTGTTTAAAGTAAAAATAAAATAGACCAAAACTAAATGCCTTTGTTGGCATTTCAAATTCTTTATAACCTGGTCCCATCTGTCTTACCTTTCTGGTCTTCTTATACTTCACTCTTCTCCATGTGCTCTCCATTCCAGCAATACTGACCTACTTGCAATCCCTTGAACATGATATTTCATTGCCTATTTTCTATACCTGGTATGTTCTATCTTTTTGCCTCTGCCTTTTAGTTTTCCTGACATCCCTTGAGTCAAGTCAAATCGCAGCTACTCTAGGAGGCCTTTCTTAATTTCCCCAACTACTAATGCCTTCTCTCAGAGTGCCTTCCATTTACTCTTTCTTTGTGCATTCTAACTACCTAGTTATTTCCACTAGTCTGCCCCCACTAGAATGTAAACTCTTTGAGAGCAGAGACAGTGTTTTGACCCTTCTTTGTTTCTTCTAGGCCATACTAGTGGGAAACATGTGGCCTTCTAGGTCCTTGGGTGTGGCCTTTTGACTGAGTCCAAGTTTTATAGAACAAATCCGTTTATTAAGGGGATTTGTTCTGTGAAGTTTGGATTCAGTCAAACGGTCCCACTTGAGGACCTAGAAGACCACATGTGGCCTCGAGGATTGTAGGTTCTCCACCACTGTAGGGCTTAGCTGAGTGCCTGGCATGTAGAAAAGGGAGGGATGATGGAATAATAAGAAAGATGAAGAGGCTGAAGGACAGGTAGGGTTCTCTGAAAAGAGAGCAGAGGAATTTAATAAATTCTTATTAACTTGATTTTATTGTGTGACATACCAGGTATTTTATTTAGAACTATTCCACCTTCAGAATTTATACCTTTCAAATTTTCCCTTCTGCAAGGCTTGCCCTCTACTCCTGGGACTCCACTTTATATAGAGTTCCAAGCCAGCCTTCATTCCCTTTCCATTGTTTGTGACTTCCAGACTTAAAACCATGCTATGCCTTCATGCCCTGCCTTATCCCTTTCAGTTCCCTTCTGTGTATTGTCTTTTCCCTTAGAATGTAAGCTTCATGAGGGCAGGTACTGTTTTCCTTTTTGCTCATAACTCCAGAGCTTAGCCTGGCACATGGTAAGTGCCTAATAAATGCTTGCCTGCCTGCCTGCCTTGCTTCCTTCCTTTCTAGGACCTCTTGCCCATTCACCTATATCCCATTCCTTTAATTCAGTTTACCAAACATTTATTAAGTGTTTCCTGTGTGCATGACACCATGCTGGGTACTGGGGATACAAAGTTAAAAAAATTAAACAGTGTCTGCCTTCAAGGGACTATTGGAATTTATTTTTTTGCTTTTGACCACTTCCTGTTTCATTTTTAGTTCATTAACTCTGTCTTTTTGGCTTGCTTCTCTTCGCTGCCTGGACTTCATGATTGTTTCTATGATGCTCTCATTAGTACTCTGGGGTCACCTTTCTCCCTTACCCTTCAGCCTTTTTAGTCTCTCTCTCTGGGTAACTCCTCCTTTTTCAAATATTTGCTCCTGAACTGCTAAGCATTGCTAGAAAAAGTCATGAAAACATGCAGTCTGAGATTGAGTACAAATTTGTTATAGATCCTTATTACTACTTGACAGTCCCTTTATTCGTCTCACATCAACTTCTTGTTAAATTCCCCATAGCATCTTTTCCACACCCACCCTGATCTAAAGAGATGTTCTCATCTCCTATTTTATTGGAAAAATTACCATCCATTGTGAGCCCCCTCTCCATATGTCAAAACTTATTTATACCTTTGCAATTTTTTCCTTCCCGTTTTCTCCCCTGGGAACTTGCTCTAACAATCACTTTTCTTTATTCTTATTTCTGCAGTCTCTTCCTCAACTCTGATGAAGTTAAAACTTCCCTTTATCAACAGAGATGTCAGGTGTCCTCTGTCCTAAATAAGCTTTCTGTACACCCCACCATATCATACCCTTTTCTCGCAGTCCCATGAATTATCCTTCTTTCTCCTGATACACTTTTCTAAAGAGTAGTCTACACTCATTGCCTCTATTTTCTCATAACTCACTCATTCTACCTTTGTACACTGTCGTATTTCCCATCCAATCATTTGACTAAAACTACTTTTTCAAAGTGTATTCACCAAATTGAAGGACTCGTCCCTGTTCTCACTCTTCACCTCTGTGTAGCATTTAACAGTTTAATATCTTCAGCATTTTTTTTTTTACCATCCTTGACTCTTATGGTGTGTAATTGTTCTTGTTCTCCATATCTCTCTGGCTATGCCCTCTTTGACTCTTCTTCCTTCTACTTTCTAAATGTGGGTATTCTCAAAGGTTATATCACTGTTTCTTTTCTGAATTCTTTCCCTCTGAGATAATATATACTGTCAGAGCTTCATCTATCTTCCCAAACTGATGATTGTCAAATTCATATCTCCTAGCTTGACATTTCTTCTAGATTCCAAACTAGCATTTCCAGCTAACTGACTGCTGGATGTTTTCACTTGGAAGACCTTAACCTCAACATTTCTAAAACTGAACTTCTTCTGCATTCCCTAAAACCTCTTTTTCCTTCTGACTAACCTGTTTCTTTCTGTTAATAGTGCCTTTATCATCCTCTGAATCACTTAGGTTCAAACTCTTGAGACATTTTTGATTCCTCTTTCCTTCCACATCTAGTTAGTTCCCAAGTATGGTTTATTTTTTAATCTGTGTAATATTTCTTCAACCCATTCTTCCTCTCCACTTTCAACACTGTCCCTTGTGCAGCCTTTACTTTGACCACTGATATAACCCCTTAATGTGTTTCCTTGTCTCCAAGTTCTTAATCCTTTATACCATTGCCAGATTAATCTTCTTTGTGCATACATGTACTCACATTACACACAACTTTCCTTGACTCTCCATTGTCTACTAAACAGAATCTAGACATTTAGTCTAGCATATTCTTCCATAGTCTGATTCCAGTTAAACATTCTATTTTTATTCCTTCTTTTCTATCTTTTATTCCTGCCAAATGGAATTTCCCATTTCCAGATCCCATCTTAAGCCTTCCTTCTTCTGTGCCTTTATTTATGCAGCTTCCTCCTCTTAGAATGCCTTTTCTTCCACTCTGTTCATTGAGACTCAACACAGTTGTCACTCCCTTTTATGAAGCCATCCTTAGTCTCCCTATTTTTCCCTTTTCTGAAGTTCCCTAGTATTTTTTTTTTTTTGGAAGGCAATTGGGGTTAAGTAACTTGCCCAAGGTCACATGGCTAGGTTTTTGTTTGTGTGTGTTAAGTGTCAGAGGCTGGAACTGAACTCAGGTCCTTCTGACTCCAGGGCCAGCGCTCTACTTACTGCGCCACCTAGCCGCCCAATTCCCTAGTATTTTGTGTTCCTATCACTTTGACTTCTAGGTGTTCCTCAGCCTTGACAATTCATGTCCAGCCTCTGTGTATTTGTACAAAGTATATCATCTATGCCTTTTAGACAGACATCATCTTCATACTTCAGCCTCCTAGAATCCTTATCATCTTTTAAAGTCCATATCAGGGACCACATCTGTGAAATCTTTCCTAAACCTCCATATTATTGATGTTTTTGCTATCATCAGATTACCTCATATTTACTTATCTATTAAGGTGTTATATCCTGTGGTAGAAAGTGATCCCCTTGAGAGTAGGAAATACTCCATTTTTGTCTTTATGTTCACAGACTTTAGCACAATGGTTTCACCAGTAGGCACTTGATAAGTGTTTGTTGATTCAGATATTTTATAGTGTATTTTTGCACATATTTATTTTCTTCTTTACAAGATTAAAATATTTTTGAGGCAATTTACTTTTGTATTCATATTCAACGACTTGCTTGTAGTAGATTAATTTTGACCTATTTAATAGTCACACTGAAAAGTATATTTATATTTTATATGATACCTTTACTCTGAACGCATCAGCTTTTTTCTCATTTGCTGTCAAAGTAAATTGAATAGAGATGGTTCCCCACCCCTGGTAGGGCCTTGCATACAAGTAGGCATCAATAAATATTAAGTAAATTAGATTTTAGAAAATAGAAAATAGCCTCAGGAAAGTTAGTGACTTTCTGTAGGTCACGTATTGAGTAAGGAGCAATGCTAACAATAGAAATTAGATCTTTTGGTTTGGCTGTTTCGGTATATAGTAGGACATAAATTTGTTGATAAATTTAGTAAACAAATCAAGTAGTTATTTTCATTTTTATCTTATTCTTATGTCACTGAATAAAAGCTTGCAGCAACTTTTCTGGAAACCAAATCTAGCTGGAGTAGTTTAAAAAGTAGCTTTGTGTTTGGAAAGAAGCAGGTCAGGTAAAAAATGAAAGATCGTTAGTACCAGCGTTTTTGTATCATTGTATTGCTATTCTTAGATTACAATTTTATCTTTTGTGATGTTTTTATTTTAAAATTTTAGTTCATTAGAAGTGTTTTCTAATTAAATAGTTCATGCTAATTCTCCTTATAGCTTTGTTGTTATTATAAATTGTAAATTATAGACATTTAACACTGTGTATTTGTGGTTTAGTCCTCAAAAAGTCAGGCTCATAAGGAACAGACCATCTTCTGTTTTGGATTATATATGGAAAAAAGATAAACCATAATGGGAAAACAGTGAATAATGTGTTGGCAGTTCCTTAGAAGGAACAACAACAAAAATTCTTTGTGAAAGCATTTATATTAGTTCTTCTACAATACTCTATTTTTTGAAAGGATGGGATATAAGCATTCATTTAAAATTTATGCCTTTCCCTTCATGTTGTCAGATTTAAAATGTACTTAGTTTATTTTACATTATGAATTTTGTCTTTTTCAGTCAAAGGCCATTGGTTTGCTGGATGTGGATGTATATGGCCCTTCAATTCCAAAGATGATGAATCTTCGAGGAAATCCAGAATTATCAGAGAGTAAGTAAAGATAGGATAGGGAACATTCAGATAACAAGTACTTAATGTGCTTTGTGAGGGAGACAGAAAGCTCATTTTTTAATATGGTGGTTTTGTCCTTTATGTTTTAAGTACTTTCTCTAAAGTTTTTTTTATTTTAAAAATAAGATTTATTTCTTTTGTGTTCCTATTAAATTTTTAACGCTTTAGTCATTACATCTTCTTGAAAAGCTCACAAGTGCAAAGAATAATGAAGAAAGAAATTTTGTGATTTAGAAGAAATTTGAAAACTGGGTGATTTTTTCTGAATTAAATATAACGTGGATAAATTTTATTAGAAATTGAATTCTTTACACGTAAAAACTGATAGAAAATTAAATTGAATCTTGTATTTGTTTTTACATTTGCTTTGAGTTGAGCTTTTTATTTTTATGGGGTTAGGGAGTGAATTGGTTTTAAGAGACAACTTTCCAATTTTCACTATCTCCATAGGCAGTAGTATTATTACCATTGCCCCAGATGGAGAATGAATTGAATGTTGTTTATCATAGATGTATTTTAATATCTGTTTTAAAAACACATTTAAGGAAAATGTGTTGTGAGCTTAGTTGTTGGGGACGATTATTAATATTTAGTCTGAAAGAATTGTTTATATGACTTTGGGATTCTCTTTAGCACCATGAAGGGAAATTGAAGATCTTGTGTTATTAAAACTGACCCTAGTGACCTTTTAATGTAAGCAGGCATTTTTTTTTTTCTATTTGCTTGCTTCAAGAAGGGAAAGATGGTATAACTTTAAACAGTCAACTTATTCCAGTTTCTTTGTTCTTTGTCCTCTTAGTAGAATGCATACTTGGTTTGTGAATGTGTGACATGAGCCAAGATGTCAAACTTCCACAAAGGAGGAATAATGAATTTGCATACTTTAAATGATAGACTCATTATGTCTGCTTCTTGATTAAAGTAATGTGAAAATCTGGTGCACGCAGCACATGAGTGATGGCAGAATGGAACCCTTGGTGTCAGTTTCTTCATAAATCGTTCTGTTCAGTCTATGCCAACATAAATACTTGAAGTGAACTTTAATTTCTTTCTCCTTGTTTTACTGAAGCTGTAATCTTACATCTGATGTTTGCAAATTGGCTGCCATTAAAGAGATTTTCTTGTGAAGGGAAAGGAAAAGGTCCTGGAAATTTTAGTCTGAATAAAGTACTTTTAGTGCTGAAACATTAAAAAAAACTGACCTTGCTTGGACCCACCAAGAAAGAAAACAAGATGATTAATGCATGCTGAATGAAGAATGCATGTTAAAGAAATTTAAAAAAAAACCATATATTTTTCCCCCAAATTAGAAACCTGGAAATTTTACACTAATTGGCATCACTGACATCACATTATTTTTGTTTTTTCTGACTGACCCAGGCATCCTCTCTTTATTACTAAAACACACACAGACATAGTAAATTATATTTTAACAGTGCAGAGACACTGTGGAGCATGATGGTTTTGGGCAGATGTAGACAATGAACTAGGCACCAGTTCTGTATTTTATACCATTCTTTAGCTGAGCTTGATATCTTAAAAGGTAGAACAGTAGACTTTATAATCTGTCTTTCCCTTGATCAATCAATTATGATTCTGAATATTATGCTAATGTCAATTTGCTGACATTTACTTCTGATTCATTTTGATTTATTATTTATTAAGCTCTTCAGGTTTGGCAGATTCAGATTTTTCCTTCAATATCTTTTTTCCCCTTCTTTTCATGTTAACTTTGTCTGTCTTTGAAATGTCACATCTTTCTTATTTAAGTGGCATATTAACCTTGCTGAGCTACAGATTAGTTGTTGGATTTGATTTTCAGAAAGTGTGTATTTCTGTGGTGGAAAAAAATTTCAAGTTCTAAAGACTCTTGACTGCCTCAGTTTTGAGGAGTTCTATTCATGCTTGGTGACATTGTTCACTTGTCCATCTTGTTATGCAGAAGGGTAGAAAACAGAGGAACAAGACAGTGTCTAGGAAGTATATTATGCAAAATCCCATCAACAGGTTGACATTTTAATGGCTGCAGATGACCAACTACATTGTGAAGAGTCCTTTTGAACCTAATGGAATTTAGAGTAAAGTCTGTTTAACTTGTGTAATGGTAAAACTCACCCCTTTTTAGTGCAAATTATACTGGTTAAATATTTTTCTCTTCAGTTAGCAAATACTGTATATTGAAATTTCAGATTGTAGCCTAATAAACTTTTAAATTATATCAACTAAAGAGCAAAAAGTTCTGAAACTGAAGTGGAGACTAGAATATTGTGACATTGAACACAGAATTGTCTGAACTATAGTGATAATATCATTACATTTAATCTCATGTGTTTTTTTTTTTGAGGGGGGAGTAGAATGCTGTGTCGCATAGATTTTACTAGGCTTTCTCAAAGTGTTTATTTGTTGAAGTATATATTATCCTTCACAGCACTGAAGTGATTGGATGCTTTGTGTAGTCTTTACAAATTTGATTACTATTTAGTGCTGATGCTTGAGTGTATGTCTTGATGTACTTATTCGTTAATAAAGTAGAAAATTTCAAAAGATGAAAGAGGCTACTAAAAGTTTATTAAATGTTAGGTACTTTTATTGAGGATAGTGCCAACATACAGTCATATTCTTCATGGTTATTCCGGTCAACTATTTTTATAAAAATAAATTTTTATTAATGTCTTTTGCTCTTACATCACTTAAATTTTCTAGTATGTCATCTACATTTCCTAACACATCCCTCAGAACTTCCCCCACTGTCCTAAGAGAGCTATCTCTTATAATGAAGAATAAAAAAGAATAAACAAAACATTTCAGCACATGGAAAATAGAAAGAATCTGACATTATATTCAGTGTTCCACACTCTTACTCTCTTGTAGTCTCTCTCCAAAGAAGTGGATGTGTTTTTTCATATTTCTTCTTTGCAGCCAAGCTTTGACCAACATAATTTTTTTTTTTTTTTTGCTTTTTGGAGGGCAATTGGGGTTAAGTAACTTGCTCAAGGTCACACGGCTAGGTTTATGTTTGTGTGTGTGTTAAGTGTCTGAGGCCAGATCCGCACTCAGGTCCTTCTGACTCCAGGGCCAACCCTCTACTCACTGTGCCACCTAGCCGCCCCAGACCAACATAATTTACAGTATGATTTTTAATGCCTTACTAACTAAACCTCTAAAACTTTGAAACTCACTTTTAATATTGTTTCTTTGAAAACAGCTTTTAAAGACCAGAACTCTGGGCAGTGCAATGATAAATCACAAGTCTAGAAGATTGAAGAGAAGATCTATCTTTCAATCTGTGTATTTCTGTATATGTATGTATATCTATGTATACATGTATACATGTATTCATGTGTAAATAAGCACACATGTATAAGTGCATAGGTATATGCATACATATATACATAAAATACACATGTGTATATAAACGTGTGTGTGTATAGGCGATACTTAACTCCTCCCAGAGGGATGATGAACTTGAAAGTACAGTAAAAGACATGCATTTTCAAGCACGGTCAGTGTGGGAATTTATTTTGCTAGACTAGGCATGCTCATGGTGAAGGATTTTTTGTTGTTTTGATTCAATAGCATGAGAAGGTGGTGAGAGGTCCAGATTGTAAGTACATGTAAAAAAATTAATTTAGAAACTTTTTTTGGGGGAACCACCCACATACTACTGCTTCCTTTAAATAGGGAGTCTTAATCTTTTTTGAATCATGGACCCATTGGCAATCTGGTGAAGTCTGCGGACCTGTTCTCAGAATAATTTTTTTGAATGCTTAAAACAGAATTACAAAGGAAATGAAATTTGTTTTTTTACATACAATATTACAATATGTTGTTAATAGAACATATGTTACAATATTAAATGTTTCAATACAAATGTTAAATATTAAATATTGATATCAACATTTAAAAAGCCCCACATTGATGCCAGGTTCAGAACTCTTATTCTAATGTCTTATTTTTGAAGAATTAGGACTGAACTAGAGTACTAGGAGGACTGGAATTTAAGAATACCTCTAAGGACCAGTTTGTGTATATTGGTTACTTTGTATTTATTTGTTTCCTTGTTGTTTGCCCCATTAGATTGTAAGCTCCTTGAGAGCAGGCACTATCTTTTGCCTCTTTGTATCTCTAGTGCTACCTGGCAAATAGTAGGTGCTTAATATATGCTTATTGATTGACTATGTCAGCTAACGTAGTAGTGCATTTACATGTACTAGATAACTAGAAGATAGTAGGATAAAAATTTTTATTTCAAGTAAAATTATAATATCTGCTTGTAATTATTTTCTTTTCTTTTTTTCCCCCCAAATGCTTTATCAGCTTCTGGTTTACATCATTCATTTCCATCAGATTTTGAGTTGCAGTTTTTTCCCCCATTTTTCCCTACCCCGCACCCCAGAATAGCAGTCCCACAGGATATCCCCTCACCCCATCTGCTCTCTCCCATATCTTCTCCCATACCCCCTGTAATTATTTTCAAGTGCATTTGTGCAGACAGAAATTATAGTGAAGTTTAAGAAAATTAAAAAATTCTGGTGTCAGTTAATACAATAATGATGTTAAGTGGAGACTACCCTTTATGCTTCCCTTCCTTCTTTCCTGCACTTATTTTTGCTCCAGATGAAAAAAATTCCTCAGTAGTTTGATTCAATAGGCAGGTGTCCTTTTGTGAAAGCATTACCTTAAGAACAACTGCTGAGGGCTGGAATCTCCTGAAGCTGACTTCAGAGCATCATGATGGCAGTGCTGTCCATCTGGTTTTGCAGCTCTGCTTTGCTGGTATCCCTTTGTCTGCTTTCCTAGAAAAGATGTTTGTGACTCTTACCAGAATTGCTGCCCTAAAGGATTCATTCTTTATGCAGTAGATGGATCACTGAATATTTCTAATTTTTAGTGTGGCTTTTATGGAAGTGATGTAATCAATCTTCGATTATTCACATTTCTGTCATTCTTCCCTGTCCATCATGCTCTATTTTTCTCACTACTCACTAAGCATTCTCTGCCTTAGACCTGTTTACAATCTCCATTGCATTTGTGATTTAGAGACAAGATATAATAAATCTACAAAGCTATATTATCATAATAGAATCAACATGTGACATTATGGGCCTTTGACATCGAGTAGCTTCATGGACTATACCACAATCCCAATTTTATCTACTAATAATAACCCCCAAAGTTGATTTCCTCTATTATTGTTTTTTTCTCAGTGCTATCACTTCTCTATTTTCTAAATTCACCACCATCTAGCTTAAGATATCAGAGAGGAGACAGTCATTTTTTTTTTAATTAAAAAAAATTGTTGCTTCTTTGCCCAGATCCCTTAGAATGGTCCCTTTTCCTTTCCTTTAAGTTTTTTTGGTGGACTATTACTATATACAATAATATATAGGGGAATATAATACTAAATTAAAAGGGAACTTTACAAGCTTACAATGTCTTTAAAAAGAATCCTTCCAATTACAAGAGCCTGTGTCTTATTCTTTTATGTTTCTTCTTCCTTCTTTTCAACCCCTTTTTCCAGGTCTTATCTTTCATCTTAGATTGCTTTGGTTCTCTTAGTTGGTGGCTCTGGTTGGCTAGGTGGGTTTGTGTGTCAGTTTTCTGGGATCTGTTCCCAACTCACATGTCCAAATGTAGGAACTTAGGTCCTTTAGGTAGATACCTTAAAGATAATAATCAAAGGCTTCAGGCTTTGTGCTTCATTCTATCTTCCTGTGTATCTGGACATTTCCCTCTACTTTCTTTCCTGCCTTTCAGAAGAGGAAAATGCTTCTCCTTTGGCCTTTCAGGTTTTTGAGTCTAAGGCTCCTGTTTCATTCATTCTCATTCTAGTGATCTTGGTGCTCTGGTTATGAAAGTTCTCTTCCTGGTTGATTGAACTCAAGCAAAGTTCCTTGAACTGGATTATAGTGACTGGTCCTGTCCTTGGAGATTAAACTGCTTCCTCTCTCTGTTGTCACAGACCAGTACAGGGCCCTGGAGCACAAAAAAGCTATTTAGGATAAATTGGAAATAATCAACACAAGGAAAAATTAAGAAGGATTGTGAAAAGCAGTTTTAGTGAGAGTTTAGCTGGGACTTGAGGGAAGCTGGGGAGAACATTCCATGCCAGAGAAAATGCCCAGAGTTAAAAGAGTGTCTTGTTTGAGGAAGAGCAAGGAGGGGTTTGAGGAGAGCAAGGAGGGCAATGCTACTAGATAAAATAGTACATAGGTGAGTATAAAGTATAAGAAGACTAGAAATGTGTGGAGGGGTCAGGTTTTGAAGGGCTTTGGATGCCAGATAATTTTATATTTGATCCTGGAGGTCATAGGGAGCCATTGTAGTTTATTGAGTTGGAGAGGTGACATGATCATATCTGTACTTTAGGAAGATCACTTTGGCAGCTGAGTGGAAGATGGACTAGAGTGGGGAGACACTTGAAGAAAGTAGACACATCATTAGGCTATTGCAATAATCCAGGCATGAGGTAAGGAGGGCCTGCACTAGAATAATAGCAGAGTCAGAGGAAAGAAATGGGTATTGATTTGAGAGATGATGAACTTGACAGGCTTTGGCCCCAGATTGGATATGGGGCAGGGTGAGGGGGAGAAAGGTAAGAGAAAGCGGTAGACACTACAGGTAATTTTTCTACTTTATAAATAAGGAAAGCTTGAAAGTTTAGGTCATTTCCCAGGATCACATAACTTATAAGTATCAGAGGCAGAATTGGAATTCATGTTTTCCTGGCTCTAGATTCCATACTTGGTGTGTTGCCCCATTCTTCCTCTGTCTGTACCATTTTGTCATGAGGCAGCACCATTAATGAAATATCTCATATTCATAAGATCTCGTTTTAATTTTGAATTCCTCTTACTTTTAATCTATCTCATCAGGAAAGGTCTTTGATATTTTTCAGACCCTTCTTGTTGAAGGGTATCCTTCCTTCTTTTACCGTACCTGGCATAATTTCTCCATAATATTCCTAAGACAATCTAAACAAATTCCTCCATAAACCTCCACTCCTATTTTAACATTACTTGTTGCTGTTCATCCTTCATTTTTGAAGATCAGTGACATCACAATGTTGACATCAGGGTATGGTGTATTCAGTTGTAACTGATGAGTCTAATATGATTTCAGAAGGCTCTACCACAGGTCAGGCACATGTAGTCCATTTGAACATTTGGGTTGGAGATGTTTCTGGATTTGCACAGCTCACATGTTTGTGCTACTGAAATTCTGCTTTGTTTATGGAGTACAGAGTCTTCTTTGATTTGGGGACACCGTACTTGGTGGTCCTGTGCCAGCATCTCCCACATCTCACAATCGACACTAAAGTTCTTCAGAGAGACCTTGAGAGTTTCCTTGGCTTGCTTCTTTTGAGCTCTTGCTTTGTATGAGTTCTTATTAAAATAATCTTTTAGGTAACTATAAACTTAGCATTCAGGCTGTGTGGCCAACCCATTGGAGTTGCACTCCCTGCAGTAGAGTTTGAATGCTTGACGGTTCAGCATGAGAGGAGTCCTCAGTGTCCAGTACCTTATCTTGCCAAGTAATCTTCAGAATCTTCAAGTCATAGTGGTCCAGTTTTCTGGCATGGCTAGGTTAATAGTCTGAGCCCCTGAATCAGCTCATTCCAATTCTTTGTGACTGAGACTACTTGGGAAGCCCTCACTTAATTATTGTTTCTATGCAGATAATTCTCAGATCCCTATTCAGCCCAGTTCTCTCTCCCAGTCTCCAGTCCCATATCACCAATTGTGTATTGTATGTTTTCATTTAGATATCTTGTAGACATTTTAAACTCAGTATGTCCAAAACTGAATTCATTATTTTCCCCCCTAACCCCAAATCTCTTTTGAATTTCCTTATTTCTTTTGAGAATACCACCATTTTTCTAGTCACCCCATTTTGCAACCTTGGTGTCAACCTTGACTCCTCACTTTCACTAAGCCCACATATTTATTGCTCTGTTAAATTTTATTGTTTCTCCCCTATCTTCCCTTCTCTTTTGTATAGCTCCCACCCTAACTGCTTTTATCAATTCTTGCCTGGACTATTACAATACCCTCCTAGTTGATCTCTTATCTTCAAGTGTTTACCCTCACCAATCCATTGTTCACTCAATTGCCAGAGTAATTTTCATAATGCACAGTTCTGACCATGCTAGTCTTCTACTCAGTAAATAGCAGAGAGGCTCTCAATTACATCTAAGATCATAATAAACTTTTTTGACACTTGAAGCCCTTCACAACCTGTGTCCAACCTACCATTCCTCCTTTATTAAATATTACTCCCCTCCATGCATGTTTCAGCTTAGGCAAACTGTCCTTACTGCTGCTTGTACACATACTCCATCTCCCATTTCTGTCTTTGTACTGTGTGCTTGAATTCTAATTCTAATAGAGTTGTTGGCTCAGAATCTAATAATCAAAAGGACCTCAGAAGTTATATGATCTAATTCCTTCATTTTATATATGTGGAAACTGAGGCCTAAAGACTTTCCTGTAGTCATATAATAAATAACAGGGCTAGAATTTATTTATTTATTTATCTGTATTCAATTTAATTTTCAGTTCCAAATTCTCTCCCTTTCCCTCAAGCATTGAGAAGGCAAGAAAAATAAGTAAAATCACACTCAAGCTCTCTGTCTATTTAGATTCCTTCTATGTATACTTGTCAGAATATAAGTTCTGAGGAGTTAATATATATCCATATATTTATATGGATATATATTCCCTTATAATTCCTCCTTTTTTTATACTCTCTTGAGTTCTTTGTTTAAATGTCATATTTTTGTTGCTGTTGTTGTTCATTTCTGGTCTTTTCATCAGGAATTCTTGAAAGTCTTTTAATTCATTAAATATTGATTTTTCTTATCCTGTCAGATTATACTTAATTTTGATGGATGGGTTATTCTTTTTTTTTCTAATCCTAGATTATTTACCTTCCAGAATATTATATTCCATGTTCTCTGTTTCTTTCTTAGTACTTGCTGCTAAATCTTGTGTGCTCCTGGCTGAAGATACCATGGCTTCATGGCATCTTCATTTTCTTTCTTGCTAATTACAGTATTTTTTCATTGATGTGGGAATTTTGGAGTTTGGCTGCTATATTCCTGGGAGTTTTCATTTTGGGGTTTCTTTTAGGAAGTGATGGTGGATACTTTCTGTTCATACTTTGTTATCTTGTTTTAAAATATCTGTAGAGATTTCCTTTGTAATTTCTTGAAATATGATGCCTAGGCTCTTTTGTTCGTGGCTTCCACATAGACCAGTGATGCTTAAATGATCTCTCTTTGATTTATTTTGTAGTTAATTTGTTTTTCCCCTTAAATATTTTCTATTTTTCAGTCTTTTGAATTTTTTTATTATTTCTTAATTTCTCATGGAGTTATTAACTTTCAATGTTAATTTTTAAGGAATTTTATTTGGTTAAGTTTTTGTACTTCTTTTACCAAGTTGCTAATTCTCTTTTTGTAGCTTGATTGGTTAACTCCTGTTTTTTTCCCCAGTTCTACCCCATTTTTCCTCTACTGCTCTAATTTAGTTTTAAAAGCCATTGTTTTGCTTTTTTCTGCTTCTTTATTTAGCACTTGCTTTAACTCTTTTGGGAATTCTTGTTGGACTTGGGTACAATCTGCATTTTTTTTTGGGGGGGGGGTATTTGCTTATAGATATTTTCAGGTCATTGTCTTCTCTATTTGTGTCTTGAGCTTCCTTTTCACCACGGCAGCTCTTTATAGTCAGATTCTTTTTTCTTTTTGTTTACTTGTTCCTGCTTCTTGACTTTGGACTTTATGATAGTGTTGGGCTCTGCTTACTTCTGGTGAGGATGTTTAGCTTGAACTTTTGCTGCTTTTACAGCACACCGTGGAGGCCTACAGTTTTTCCAAAGTGGTGTAATCCAGGGTGAGGTCTGTTACTGCTCTTCTTGTCTGAGCTCTGCAAGTTCCTAATCCAGGTTTGACTTTCTTGCCTTGTGTGTGGTTGAGTTTTGGTAGACTGTTCCTGGACTCAGTCATTGTTAGTGCTCTGAGAAATTCTTCAGGTTCAGAGTGACTGAACCAAACATTGACTCACCATTGTTCTCCCTCTTCTTCCCTGGTTTTTCCCCTGCAGGCTTATGTCCTAGGTTAAAGATTAGACTTGAGTCACTGCTCTGATCCTGAACTCAGAGCCACACAGCTAAGTTTCTAGAATTTGTTTTTTGCTTTCTACTCAGCAAGGGCCCTATGCTCAGTAGGAGCTATTCCTCTCTGCCCTGGATTTTTGACCTGGAACTAGGTAATGATTGATACAACTTCCCAGAAGGCACTCAATCCTGCTCTCAGTGCTATTTCAGTGGTTTGCTAGGATCTCTTTCTATCCTGATGCTTCTTGCCCTGGTGCTCTGTCTTGGTTCCCTTTCCTTCCCTGGGTGCTGTAATGTTCCTTGTCCTGCTGCTACTTCCACTAGCACTGTGCTGAGATGGCTAGCCCCAACCCTAGTGTTTGCAGACCTTTCCATTTTCCTAAGCTAATCTAGGCTGGAAAAAAATGACTCACCATGACTTTTTTTCCTTGGTTTTCCTGATCAGAATTTGATCTGGTTCATTTTCTAGATTGTAGTGGAGAGGTATGTTTGGGAGAGCCAGGCAAAAATGCTGATTCACATTCTGCTCTCCTTACTGTGCCCCTGAGGCCTAGGATTTAAATGGAGGTCATCTGATCGAAAATTTCCACTACATCCTACCACCTTTCTTTACTGGATATCAGATAGATTTTCCTTGACCTTGTGAAAAACTTCCTTAGGTACAAGACTTTGAGAATACAAATATAAAAGCAACCATTCTGTGTCCTTAAAGAACTTACATTATCCTGCGGATTCATGATAACATCCACAGCTATTTAAATGCATGATGCATCCAAATAAATGAAAAGTGATTTTTTGCTGGGAGAAGGGCTCAGAGCTCAGGGAATCAGGAAAGGGATCTTGATGTTGACCCTCAGAAGACAGGGGTGAGTGGACACACATTGAAAAAATTGAACATATTAAAGTTTCTTTGATGATCACCACTGGGATTGGGCATGAGTATCCCTTCTTCTCCCTCAAATAAGTTGGTAACACTTGAGTTGAATCTTGAAGGGAACTAAAGTTCCCTTTTAGGGTTTCCTACTTCTCTAAGAAGTAGAGGTAAGGAAGGAGAGCATTCCAAGTATGGGTCCTTTGCAAAGACACAGAGATGAGCAATGAAAGATTCAGTATGAATCAGGTGAGTGCTAACAAGTAAATTCTAAAGTCATTCCAAACATACACTTCTCTAAAATGCTAAAAAAAAGATAATAAAAGAGGAAGTTAAACTTGTTAGATTTATTCATATGATTTCTTTTATACCTTGGAAATATAAGCATTTTGAATTTTGCATGTGTGGGCTTTCAGGTTTTTTTAAAAAAAATTATTATTAAAGTCATTCTCAGTGGTCTAGGTAAGTAATGTATTAATGAGCGACTGGATTATAGAGTTTTTTTTTCTCTTATTGTTTTTTAAAGTTCCTATATAACTAGCAGCTTTCACTTTCTAGAGTGTTACTTGTGGAAGAATGAAATGATTTGACAGATTATTTGTGTATAAATAGTGAAGCAAGGTGTGCTCTGATGAAGGGAATATGGTCACCCAGGGATTGTGACTGGCAAATAATAGGATGGAGTGATACTCCTAAGGCTAAAATTATATTGGTCAGGAGAGAATAAGTCAGATTTACCCACTCTGGTATTGTTTACCTGGATATTAGCTCACCACTGTTTCTTCTTTTTCTCTCAGAGTGCCAAAGAAAATAGCATTTAATAAAAATGAAAGTTGTGACCCTCCCTCCCCTATCCCCATTCCTGGTGATGAACCTTTCTCCACCCATGCAGGTAGTCATCTGCTATGCAACTTGTCTGAAGGTGCCGAGAGGTTACGTGACTTGCCGAGGGTAACGTAGCCAGTACATGTCAGAGGTGGGAATTTGAACTCAGGCCTTCCTGGCTCTGAGGCCTTCTTTCTTCCTTTTTTTTTTTAAAGCTTAAAAATGTTTTTATTTTGAACTTAACAAGCACTAAATAAAAGAAGAATTTTCATATACATAGTAGAACAAAAAAAAAGATCATATATGAAACTGAAAATGTTATGTACAGTTTGCTTTTCTTTTAAAATAATAATAAATTCAGGGCGGCTAGGTGGCGCAGTGAGTAGAGCATTGGCCCTGGAGTCAGAAGGACCTGAGTTCGGATCCGGCCTCAGACACTTAACGCACACACAAATAAACAAAAAAAAAAAACCCTAGCCGTGTGACCTTGGGCAAGTTACTTAACCCCAATTGCCTTCCAAAAAGCAAAAAAAAAATTAATAATAATAATAAATTCAACTGTAACTTTCAAAGTTGTTCTGCTTATTGGTGATACTAAGACTTGCTTTCTTCCCACTATGCCGGTAGTTTAGAAGGTGGGACAGGAAACTCAATGAGAGCAGGAAGATTGTCCTTTTTTTTTTTTTTTTTGAGTCAGTTGGGTTTAAGTGACTTGCCCAGGATCACACATCTAGTAAGTATCTGAGTCTGCCTTTGAACTCAGGTCCTTGCAACTCCAAGGTCAGTGCTTTATCCATAGTGCCGCCTATCTGCCTTAGGAAGAATGTCTTATATAAACTTTTTATCTCCCTCTTGTGTTCCAGCACAGTACTGTTGGCATATTAAACAATAAATATTTGTTGAGTTGAATGTTATGATTCATGATTTTAATTGGAGTAGTTTAATTGGAACATTTTAAGCATCCTAAGCTAATTACTTTGACCCTAGTTCTGTGTACCATCTGACAAAGGGGTGGTAGAAGCAGGATAGCACAGTGAAGAGATAGCAAGGTTTGGAGTTAGAAGCTGAGTCTTGCCATTCTTGTGATGTTAGGGAAATAATTTCATCTGTCTGGATCTCAGCTGCTTCATCTGTAAAATGAGGGCTTTGGACTCATAATGATAATCTGGGGAGCATCCACAGGAGGACCAGGGTGATGAAGGGTCATCTCATATGAGAACCTGATGAAGGAATTAGTCATATTTTACTTGAGAAGAAAAGATTCAAATGTATCATGATCTCTGTATTCAAGTATTAGAATGACTATCATGTGGAAGAAGAATTATACTTGTTCTATTTTATAATAACAACAATAATGAATAACTGGCATTTATATAGTACCTTTATGTGCCAGGTACTATACTAAGCACTTTATAAATATAATATCATTCTATTCTCACAGAAGCCTGGGGAGGTAGATAAGATTATCATCCCTATTTTATAGCTGAGGAAACTGAGGCAGACAGCAGATCACATGACTAGTAAATTTCTGAGGCTGGATTTGAACTCAGGTCTTTCTGACTCCAGACCTAGTGCTCTGTCACCCAGCAGACAGAGAGCCAAGAATATTGGATTAAAGTTGCAAAGAAGCCAATTTAAGCCTGAGGTCAGGAAAATTGTTGCACAATTAGAGCTGTCCAGAAGTGAGGTGACTGCTTATCAGATATGTTATCATGGGGATTTCCTTTCAGGGTATGAACTGTCTTAGATTATATTGAGGTTCTGTCGACCTCTCCAATTCTGTGATGCTGTGACTGAGTGTCTCTCTGATGTCTATGTCTGTGATCTTATGATGCTGTATTTCTGCCAAATTCTGGAATCTTTAACTCTTAGGTATCAGACCGATTTCCTTGGTGTTAAATATGTAAATCTAGAATTCTGCATATTAGGTTGCATATCCCAAATGATACATGAATAATCAATAACTAAGAAGTAAGTCTCCAGAGGTATTTTGGATCAAATTTGTAACAAGGCGTAAAGTGAGGATATTTTAAATATCTTGTTCATTTTCTTCTCTTAAATATGACCATTTCTTGGTCAAATTTGATATCATTAGGTTCAAGTGAGTTAAAGTAGCATCACACTTAAGCATTAAAAATTCCTAGTCATTTGTCTCCTTTGTGAATGAAATTGATGGAGACCAAGTGATACTGGCCAATTTTTAATCACAGAATTTATTATGGGATTAGAACTTCAGTACAAGGACTGATATTCAACCCATTTTAGTTTGGGACAAAGGCAAGTCCATTTGTAAGTCTATGTTTAATCTCAAATGAAAGATGGCCCAGTTTGAGAGCAAGTATTGTGCACTTGACCCATGAAGCTAAGAAAGAATAAGAATGTTCTCCTTGTCAAATCTGGGCAAGACTAATGACTAAACATTGAAGATACCAGCCTTTTAGTATTCTGGAGCAGCTGCATTAAGTTTTTTTTTTTTTGTTTAATATTTATGTAGGCCATCACAGTCACTATGAGAGTGCCTGGTACTTTTTGTTACAAATTGCTTGGCTGGTGATATATTTTTGAGAGAAGATATATTTTATTTTCTCATTATTTGTGGCTTGATTAGATCTTTGCTTTAGGAAAGAGGTCCTTCTTAAATTTTTTTTTATTAAGCTACTTATCATTTAAATTTTTACATTTTCTAGCTGAATATATCATAAGTAAAATCATTGGATCATCTTGCTGTAACTGACCTCTTACTACATATATATGTATATGAGTGTCTATATAATTATATTTTTATTAGCTTTTGAATTTCCTGATCAGAGAATCTATGCTTTTAAAACCTAAAATGAGAAGACACTTATTCTTCTGTTAATTCAGTCTTCCTGGTCACTCTGGATAGCCCTCATCTACTCAGGGACAGACCTTTGTCATCTTGTTTAGTAGGGGACTACTCCATCTTGGGATAGGCTCCTAGACACCTGTCAGTTCTCTTGATTTCTTCAGGAACGTATGCCTTGGATGATCTACTTTCTCTCCTTAATTTTCAGTTTCTATCTATAGTTAGTAGATTTCTCTACTACCTATTAACAAGCTCAGATATCCTCCTTGCTGTATTTTAAGCTTCATTTTATCAAACTGATGTTGTATACATCGCCTTTCTTGTACATCTAAACTTTTAGAAAAAGCTGTCTACCCTTGTAATCTTTACTTTCTCCCTCCCCCTCACTTCTCAGCCTCTCAGCCCTTGGCAATCTGGTTTTCATTCCTCCCTTCTTCAAGGTTATCAGGGATCTCTTTATTAGTAAATGCAACGACCTTTTTAAAAGTTACCTCCTTTTTTGTTTTTTTTTTCTCTTTTTTTGGAGGGCGGTTGGGGTTAAGTGACTTGCCTAAAGTCACACAGCTAGTGTGTCAAATGTTTGAGGCCGGATTTGAACTCCGGTCCTCCTGACTCCAGTGCCCGTGCTCTATTCACTGCGCCACCTAGCCGCCCCCAAAAGTTCCTTCCTTCTTGACCTTTCTGCATTATTTGGCACTGTTTTTGATCCTCTCTTGAATATTTCCTTCTCCTTAGGCTATTAGGACATTCCTCTGTGGTTCCCTTACGATCTGTCTGACATCTTCATCTCAGTTTACTTTGTAGGATCATCTTCGTGTCCCCTCCTCTTGCCATAATGTCCCTCAGGACTCAAGGATGTGCCTCCTCCTCTTCTATCTTTATACTTTCTTTTAGTGATCTCATCAGATCATATGGGTTCAGATATCATGTATTTTCATAAAGAAGCTTGATGCAGTGGGTAGAGTTCCAGATTTGATGTTAGTAGAAAGACCCATTTTCAATTCTTGCTTCTGATACTTAGTAGCTGTGTGATACTGGACAAACCACTTAACTTTGCTGAGCCGATTTCCTCGTCTGTAAGACAAGGAGGTTGGATTTGATGGCCTTTAAGTTCCCTTCTAGTTCTGTATCTTCAATTCTCTGAGTTACCATTTCTGTATAGATCACTCCCAAATCAAATTGCATTTCTAAGTGTAGTTGACATCTCTATTTAGACATACCGCAGACTTCTCAGTCTGAACATGCTTAAAACTAAATTCATTATCATTCCTCCTAAACGTCTTCTTCTTCCTAACTTCCTGTTTATTTAGGGGCACCACCATTTCCTGAGTTACCTGAGGTAACTCAACCTAGGTGTTGTTCTTGATTCTTCATTCATTCCTTTCCTTCTCCCCCCTTGCTTATGTCCAATCAGTTCCTGATGAGTCTGATAAACTCTACTTCTCTGACATCTCTCACGTGTCCTCTTCAGTCAATCAATCAATCAGCAAGTATTTATTAAATTCCTACTATGTACAGGCACTGTGCCAAGAAAACAAATATAAGGAAACAATTCCTACTTAAAAGGAACTTATGGTAGGAAACACAAATGCAGAAATAAACATAAACAGAATAAATATAGAGAATAAACACAAAATAGATCAATACAGAGTAGCCTGGGAGGAAGTACACTAGAAGCTAGAGGAAAATCAGAAAAGGTTTCATGCACAGAGTTGTTCTTGAGCTGAATCTTGAAGGAAAGGAGGGACTCTTTGAGGGAGACATGAGGAAGGAATGTATTCTAGGCCTAGGGGTTGGTCAGTGCAAAGACATCGAGGAAGGAGGAGTGTCTCAGGAACAGAGATAATGTAAGTGTGTCAGTCTCACATAGTGTGGGAGGGAAAGAAAGATCCCCTGAAGTCTTTATCTCTCAACTTTGACCACTATAACAGTCTCCTAATTGTTATCCCTGTATCTAGCCTTTTTCCTTTCCAGTCCATCCTCCACATACCTACCAAAATGATATTCTTAAAATCTAGGTTGACCATCACTCCCTTCTCATAAAATTCCTTTGCCTCCTTCTCATGTTGAAAATATAATGCAGGCTCCTTCATGTAGCGTTTAAAGTCCTTTACAGTCTGGCTCTAGCCTATCTTTCTGAATTGATTATGCATTTCTCTCCCTCACACATTAATTTATGTCATCAGAAAACAGGAACATCGAGAAGATATGGGAAACCCTCCTCTGTTTGGAATGTTTTCAGTGACAGTGGCAGACATTTTTGGCAAGCATCCATCTCTGTTTTTTATTTTTTATTTTTGCCTCATTCCCTCACTCACTAGTCATCTTCCCATATTGCAGTGTTTTGACTGGGTATCTTATGATGCTGCAGAACCTTTTAAATAAGATCCACATTCCTTAATCCATACATGCAATCCATATGTGAAAAACAAAGCAGATGAAGAATAGCTGTGGCCCAGACTTTGATATGCATTTGGAAGGACAGCTCTCTGTTAGTCCAGTTGTATTTGTATTTTGTATAGATACAGTAGAAAAACAGTGTTTGGTCCAGAATTGACTGGGAAAAATATGGTGTCTCGGATTTGTGAAATCGCACTGTTCTCTGAATGATCCCAAATTGTTCTCTAAAACAAAAACGTGTCTTATAAGGTCAGCCTCCCCCAAGCCCCCCCCCCATTCATCTGGTGATGCTAATTTTGCTGCAGATCATACAATGTGACAGTTTCCAAAGAATTTTATATGACCCCAAGAGCAGTGAAGAGAGATGTGTGGTGGGCATAAAGGAGTTGCAGGATATCATCTGTGATGCCCTTTATATTAGATGTAACAGGGGTATATGGGGTGCTCAGGGAGAATTAGCACAACTGGTATGAGGGCTTGCCAAGCTCTTTTCAGAGCTGCTCTTTCACCTTTGGTGTTTGTCTACTCATTATCCAACTCTCACTTGTGGCTACCAGATGCTGTAGTATGCACAACAGCCATAATCTTGTAAAACTGTCTTGGCAGACGTGCTACTCCAGGTTGAAGGTGACTGACAGGCCTCAAACCTGTCAGTGGGTTAGTGGGATGTCTGCTTCCAGCATGTGAAGAATTCTCCAAAAGGAATGGGCTTATGAGAACAATTTGTTCCAAAGACCCCGAAGGCAGCTGAAGCAGGTGTTGTGCAGTGCTTGGTCAGACATTGCAGATATCAAGGTCATTCATTATATTCTGGGCCATTGGAAGTTTTCCTGACTTTTGTCCTGCCTCTAGACTTTGATGACTTTGGAAGAGAGAATGATCCTGATGATGTTAAACCCAGTTCATGTGCAAGTCAAGACATTAACTGTCATTGGTCCTCTTTGAAAATGAAGTAGGAACAACAACTCTACTGTGCTGTGTTAAGGACTGGAGGAAAATACAAAATAAATAAAGCTTGGTCTTTGTCTTCAGGGAGATTACAACAGGTTAACATTTACATAGGACCTTTATTTTCATACATTATCTCATTTGTGCCTCAATAACCAGGTGTTAACACCTACATTTTACAAATAAAAAAAATCTGAAGCTGGAAAGTTTAAGCAGCTTACCCTAAATCAAATCATTTGATCAGTAAACATTAAATTGCTACTATGTGCCAGGCATTGGAGATAGAATGAAAAAAGAAGCCATTCTTGCCTGCAAGGAGCTTAAATTCAGTTGGTGAAAATCACATATACACAGATTAGTAAATTCAAAATATTTACAGAGCAATTCAATTTAATTTCAGGGGTGGGAAGTGGGTGCACTAGCAGCTGGAAGGAGGTGATATTTGAGCTGAGCTTTGAAGGAGTTCATGGATATGAGACAATTAAAAATCATTTTTCTGTATTTCTCTATGTTTTGAGGCTCAAACAAAAGCCAGAGATAGGGTGGGCTGCTTCCTTGTACCTAGAAGAAATTCTATACCCCCTTTCTCTATTCTATAGGAATACACATTTAAGAAACTCTAGTTCAAAAAGTTTTGGCGATTCCTTAAAACAGGGTTTCTTAACCACTTTTGTGTTATGGATGCCTTTGGTTAAGCCTGTGTACCTCTTCTTAGAATAATGCTTTTAGATGTATAAAATAAAATAAATAAGATTATAAAGGAAACAAATTTTATTGAAATATATTTATCACAATATTAAAACAAATTCATGGATGCTAGGTTAAGAACCACTGCCCCAAATGGTCTAATAGCCTAAATACTTCACCCATAGTAATTTTTTTTTTTGTTTGTTTTTGGAGGGCAATTGGGGTTAAGTAACTTGCCCAAGGTCACACTGCTAAGTTTTGTGTGTGTGTGTGTGTGTGTGTGTGTGTGTGTGTGCGCGCGCGCGCGCGCGCGCTGAGGCCAGATCCGAACTCAGGTCCTTCTGACTCCAGGGCCGACGCTCTACTCACTGTGCCACCTAGCCACCCCCACCCATAATAATTTTTAGTAATAGTCCTTAAGTACTTTTTGTTGTGGGCTGGTGGAGGTGCATCTGTGGCACACCATTGAGGCTCCATTGCAGTGAAGGAACTTTGGGGATAGGGCATTGTTATAACTGAGAATCTCTTCAAAGGGAAAGTTGAGAGGGAGAATGTGTTTTGAGTCAGTATCTTAGAGATGCAGAAAGCGTGGACAAGGACCAAAAATAAGAATCCAGCTATGGAATGTCAGTCATAGGGAGAATTAGGAAGCTAGACCAGGGGTATGATTAGTTAATAAATGTCAGATATCAGATTTTAACCCAAGTCCTGCCTTCTTAGATGTTGTGATAAGTTTCCTGTTCAGCCTTAAGCATAGATGATTTCTTACAGATGCAATATTTTGTGTTATTTATGTTCTCCTCCCCTAGTATGGAGAATGAACTAAAGACAGAAAGGGGTGTATTTTTTCAATTCAAATTTATAAAGTATTTTTTTTAAAGAGATGTTCAATTTTTAATTTTTTAATTTTTTTGCTTTTTTGGAGGGCAATTGGGGTTAAGTAACTTGCCCAAGGTCACACGGCTAGGTTTTTATTTATTTTTTTGTTTGTTTGTTTGTGCGTTATGTGTCTGAGGCTGGATCTGAACTCAGGACCTTCTGACTCCAGGGCCGACGCTCTACTCACAGCGCCACCTAGCCGCCCCTTTATAAAGTATTTTACTCATTACAGAAATCAGTTCAATGAAGGGAGAATATATCAATAAATGAAATTGTTAGTGAAAGCTATGATGTTTATAAATTATTACCTGGAGATTTGAAAGTGCTACTAAGAATTGTAGGAAACTAGAAACTTCTGAGTAAAGTCAGGGAAGAGATTTGTCCTTTTGGTTTTTTTTGGACAGATTCTACTTAATGATGTCAGGAATTTAATAGCTAATAAGATCTCCATCACTATAATCTGACCTTCTCTAATGATATGGCAAAGAATTCATTAGAGCCATCCCTTTTGAATTCATCAGAGATTGACTGGAAGGAGCTAGTCTCCTTTCTCTCTTTCAAATTTCTAAGATTCCAGGATCAGAAAATAAGCCCTGTTTCTTAGGGATGCTCCTAGTGAAGTCAAAACATGACTATCTTTTCTATATTGATTCCATTTAGCTGCCATCTCTCATACACATTGATATGTGTAGATTCCTGGATTCTTCATGGTATACCCATATATGCTGCATTGGTTTGAATCTAGGCCATCACCTGAATGCAGTTTATAATTGGTATTATCTAACAGTATTATACAATAGCTATATGTTTTTTTTTTCTTTTTGGAGGGCAATTGGGGTTAAGTAAATTGCCCAAGGTCACACGGCTAGGTTTTTGTTTGTGTGTGCGTTAAGTGTCTGAGGCCGGATCCAAACTCAGGTCCTTCTGACTCCAGGACCGACGCTCCACTCACTGCGCCACCTAGCCTCCCTAGCTATATGTTTTTGCCCTTCAAAAAGATCTCATTTTAGGAGTTTGACTTATATTGGACCAGAAGTTAATGAAGTACAGTGTCTACTCAAAAGAGTTGGAATTAATTAAATTAACAAGCAATTCTTAAGTGCCATGTACAATAACAAGTAAGTCAAGAAAGAGTGTTGTTCTTTCTTGAGTGTTTGAGTCTTTCTCAAATTCTATCAAATATCACAGTCATTTGAGTTCACCTAATATATATTAAATACCTATTCTTTGCAAGCTATCTTCACAGAATGCTGGGAATCTGAATCTATATCTATATGTACTTATCTATGCAATATAAACAAGTCATACTTAAATATACCATAGTATAACATACTGGAATAGAATTAATTAGCATTTACAAAGAGCCTTAAGGTTTACAAGGATATATCACATGTACATCATATGTATGTATATACGTATGTATGCATACATCCACACTCAATGTACATATATATACACGTACACACACATATATACATACACACATATACACTATATATATATATATATATACACATAATCTCATTTGATCCCCATCATTACCCTGTAAAGTAGGTGCTATTATTATATTTTTCAGATGAGAAAACTGATGCTGAGATGTTAAATAACTTGCTTGAGGTCACATTGCTAGTAAGTATATGAGGCTGGATATAAACTCGGATCTTCCCAGCCCTAATTCCAGCATTGCCTCCACTGTTCTAGCTTTCTTACATTTGTCCCCTTTTGGATTTCTTTCAATGATGTGAGTTGCATAGATTTGGAACTTTAGGATAAAATTAGCAATGAACTAGACTTTTGGTAGAAGGAACAAGGAGTAAGATAGGGATGTTACTTTAAACCATTATAACAAGATTAAAATTAGGTAGCTTAAAGTGATAGGATACTGTACAGGCCTAATCAGGTAGTCTTTGTTGGGGTTTGGGGTGGGCATTAAGGATGTGGCAAAGACAGGCTGATGAACATTATTTTATTTTTCAAAAAGCCCAAAGGCTGTTTAAAAAGCCTCAGCACCACCACTTAGTGACTTCAAGACAAAGGGTAGAGAGAGGCACTTCTCTGAATAGAGAATTGTTAATAGCAGGGTACCCTAGGGATTAGTTCTGGGATTGGTCTTATTTAATGTTTTCAGAAATAATCTGGAAGAGGAATTTCACAGTGAAATGTGCAAGTTGGTAGATGACACTAAGCTGTTTCACATAGTAGAATGACAAGCTGATGAGGATAAACTACAGTAGGAAGGTCTCTGAAAGCTGGATGAATGGATAGAAAAATGACAGATGAGATTAAACACAGAAAAATGTAAGGTAATGCATTTGGGCGGGTGGGTGTGTGGGAATAATCCAAACTGTGCTTTTAAGAGAATCTGTTTCTAGCCAGGAAAAGAATTTTGATATGACTGTCTAGTATTCTCTGAAGACATCAGCCCCATATTATGCCATAGTCAGAAAGGCCTGCAAGGTACTACTGGGCTGTCCTCTGGATTGGAAAGGGTAAAACAAAGGTGGTTAACAGAGAATGGAAACCCAGTGTAAGTGAAGAGGTGGCAAGACAGCATTTAGGTGCACTCACTGCTTTCAGATCACTGGGTTGGGATGAACTGTCCTAGGGTAATGAACTGAACCAGTAGATGCAATTGCCTGAGTTGTTGTTAATCTTAGACATTGGGAGCGGTGCCACAGGACTGGAGAAGGGCAATTGTCCTGATTTTCCAGAAGGGGAAAAGAGTAGAGTCTGTAAACCAGGGTGATGAGCTTGGCTTCAATTCTTGGCAAAATTATACAATACTTTAAAAAACTTGGTTAGGTTTTATGTTGACACTTTGGTTGGTTTCCAGCAGGTAATGCTGTTCCTCAACTGTTAGTGCCCTCTTTCCTAAACTCCCTTATATTTATTCTGTGTATGCTTATGTATGTAAGCAGTGTAAAAGGAGGCAACACCATAAATGGATGGAGATTATAGGAGAACAGATTCCAAAGGAAGATCGTAGGTGTGCAAGTCCTTTCTACCTCATGGTTCCACAGATAACACAGTTGGTGGCTCATACTTGCAGGACTTTGATTGAAGTGGGAGAAGGAAGAGGAAGGGAACAAGTATTTATATAATGCCTACTATGTGTCAGACCCTGTGTTAAGTACTTTAAAAAAAACAAATATTTTATCTTTACAACAACTTTGGGAGGTAGTTGCTATTATTAATTCCGTTTTACTGTTGAGGAAACTGAGGCAAATAAAGGTTAAACCACTTGCCCAGGGTCACACAGCTAATAAGTATCTGAGGCCAGATTTGAACTCAGGTTTTTCTGTTAGCAGGCATGGTGTACTCTCCACTATGCTACCAGCTGCCTACAAAAGCCTACCCAGAGTTCAAGTTTATGGACAATAGCTGATGTGGAACTGATAAGATGACTACCCTGTCACCAGTGGGGTGAGGCAGAAGGTGGCCATTGGGATGAAGGTACCGTATGAACTGCCTGATAAAAAATCTGGAATGAAGAGCTAGGAGCCAGGAAACTTAACTCTACCTGTGTCATCCAAGGCTAGCAAGCAGCTGGGGATGGGAAACACCATTACTCTACATGCATCTTATGAGCAGGAGTTGAACCAGTCAAACTGGGGTTCACTGGCTCACAATGTCTATGTTGTCTTTCCTGAAAGAATGTAAGATCCGTGAAAGCAGAGAAAGTTTCATTTTTGCCATTGATTTCCCACTGCGTCACAAGGAGCCTATCACATAGTGGGTGCTTAATAAATATTAATTTAGTGAAAATGCCTTCCTGTAAAAAGTTAAACAGAACCACTGAAATGAATGACTGACCATACCTGACAGTATATGATTTTCTGTATTTACACAAAATTCCTTCTTTAGCTCAAAATTTGTAGGACCAATGAGAAAATCAGTAAGTCACTGGTTTTCCTAATTTATCAGAGTGAAAATGCAGAATGATATGAGTCTCTTTTTCTCTCACTCACTGTTCTTTCTTCCTTACCTACTACCTTCACCCCTCTTTTTCTCTATTCTCTCCCTCCTTCTTTCCCCCATTTTGCCCTTTCTCTCTGTTCCTTCCTTTTGTCATTTGCCCCTCCCCCACTGTAATATGCAGAGATAGATTCTCATCATCTCTGTGGGTTATTTTGTATTAGATCAGTTGGAAGGAAGCACATCATCTGAAATCCATAAGGTATGGTGTTAATGTGGTCTGAACAGAGCAAGCATAGCTGCTGCTGCTTCAGCCTCTCCAATAGACATATCACTAAAGTCACAGTAGACCCTCTCCTCTTAATTCACTAGGACACTAGGTCATACATCTAAGGCTGGGAGGACCTTTGAGGTCATCTGTTCCCTTCCCTTTTATATAGAAAGAAACTAGCCCAAAGAGGTTAAATAATTTTCACAAGGTCACAAAGATATTAAGTGACAGAACTCAGGTCTCATGAGTCCAAGTTCAGCACTCCATGATATACGCATTGCCTCTGATAATTGAAAGAAAATTTTAAGGTCCTTCTTTTAAAAGTAAGGCCTTTAAAACTTTACTAAAATATACTTTTTTTCCAGGAAGTTTCCCTTGATTAATTTCATTTTGATCAAGTAGCTTTTTCAATTCTAAATCCTCCTTTATACATTCTTTCTGCACTAATTCATAATCTGCTGAGATTAAAGTGTTAGGGACTCTTTCTTTAGTATCTTCAGGTATCCTTACGACTTTTCTTTTGCAGTGGTTGCTCTTTGAGTGCTGATGACCACTTTACTGCAACCTTGGATAAGTCATTTGTCCCTTGTCCAAAATAAGAATATTGGAGACTACCCCTCCCTACCTTATAGAGGCATTCATTATTTTAGGAGAAAACAGACCAAAAATACTGAACTGGCAATGTGCAAAGGATTGTATGGAAACCTAATCCTGATTTTTTAAAAAGAATATTTTTGGAAAAAGTATAACTTTTTTTTGCATGTAAATTAGTTCATTTGTTGCCCCTACTTAATCAGTTCAATTCAACTCAAGAATCATCATTGAGAAGTTAGGTGGTACATATGTTGCTGTTTTTCCTTTCTCAAAGAGAACGCTGACATCAGGGAAATGATATCACGACATGCAAGTGAATTGAATTTAAGTGAGGGAGGTCTGTGCAAAGTCACCACTTTCTTCTCTCCGGTGATGAGATAAAGATAAATCAGGATGACTGGAGATGGCCCTGAATGCAGTGGGAGACCTTGGCTTTTTAAAGCTAAGGGCTTTAACAGGTCTCAGTTTTACTGAGGCTGCACCCATTCAGTGATTGAGGTTAGCTAAGAAAGTTCATCAAGCTGAATCTCCCAAATGACAAAATCTGAATTTGAGTCACATCTCTGCCACCTTAAACAAAGCACTTACCTCTCTAAGCCTTACTCCCTTCATCTGTAAAATGAAGGGGTTGATTTAGGTGTAGAGGTTCTTTGTAGCTTTTAAACCCCTATTGTGGTAGCACAGTGGATAGGATGCCAGGCCTGGAGCCAGGAAGACCTTGCTTGCCAAGTTCAAATTTGGCCTCAGATACTTACTAGCAGTGTGACCCTGGGGAAATCACTCAGCCCTGTATGCCTCAGTTTCCTCATCTGTAAAATGAGCTGGAGAAGGAAATGGCAAAGGACTCTAGTATCTCTGCCAAGAAAACCCCAAATGGAGTCATAAAGAGTCTGCCAGGACTGAAAAATAACTCAATAACATATGACAAGCACCATTCTGGGTAGTGGAAAAGCCAAAATCAGCCCTTGCCCTCCTGGAGCTTATATTCTTGATATGTATTATTCTTAGATTCCCAAACATTTCCCCATAAATACTTTTTTAATCCAAAATGATGACCTAATCAGGACATTCTGCCTCATGAGCCACATACCAAATGGATAAACATGATAGTCTTCAGATTTAGTGCTGCCAGGGCTCAGAGTACAAGATTCATAGTTCTTGTTGCAGCCTTAATAAAGAAGCTTTGATTCTTGAGACTGCTGATGTTATGGTATGGGGTTGAAGTAATTAATCAGTTTTATAATGGAATTGGGAATTAAGTAGTCTTTTCTGAAATCTAAGATGAGAGATATGTGACAGTATGTCTGCTAAAAAAGGAACCTCACCTGGAATATGTAATTTTTGGCCATATTTGGGCAGTCTATGCAGTTTCTAACTTAAGAATGTTAGAAAAGTTTTTTTTTTTTAAATGGAAATCAAAATGGAAACCAAACCTGACCAAGAAACCTTTGTTGACACATACTGTTTTAACAATGTACATTTTCCTTCCACCATTTTCTTCTTTCAGGATTAATACTTTTATCTATCCTTTGCTATTTACTGCTTCATGAATTTGGTGCCTCTTTTCACCTTCCAGCTATACTTTTCCACTGTGGTGTGGGGCAGAGGCTTTATTAGGAGAGGGGCTAAAATCAGGTGAAGAATATGGTTGCAGTCTCCTGAAGGTGAGGGATTAGAATGGGCTGTAGGGTTTCAGGGATAAGTAATAGAACAAATAGGAAGATGGCTTGAAGGGGTCATTCCTGGAGAAAGTGGATGGAGCAGCAAACTATGGCCTTTTGTAAGTGTAAATATGAAATTAACCTCTTCATGAGACAGCTGGTGGCACAGCAGAGAGAGGACCTGGCATAGAATCAGAAAAACCTGCGTTCAGATCTGACCATGGATACTTGCTAGCTGTGTGACTCTGGACAAGTCATTTAACCTCTGTATGCCTCAGTTTCCTCAACTGAAAAATGGAGATAATAATAGCACCAACCTCCCTTGTGGAGATGAAATGAAATATTTATTAAAAAAAAAAAAAAGCCTGGCACATAGTAGGCTCTATGTAAATTCTTATTTAACTTCCCTGCTCTGCTTCCTTTTTTGGCTTTCTCCTACTCTAGGAAGTAGGCCGCCTGTTTCTCTTTCCATTTCTGCCACTTGTTCATTCTGATCAGTTTTTCTCCTTCTTTAATTCACACTGTGAAGTTGCATAACTTCTTGCCAACCCCTTGTCCTTGAAGCAAAGGACCCATCTCAACTGTCTCCTTAATGTTTTGTCATGTTCCCTCCCCCTCTCTCCTTCCCCAAACAATGGGGAAACTGCAACTAATAAGGCTCCTTTTTATTCTTCCTCCCTTTTCAATTATAGCTCATAGAAAAAAAATCAAAGTTAGTGTTAATGGTAGGTCTTTGGGTACATAAGAGGCTGAAATTAGATTCACCCACATTTCTGGGGATGAGAAGAGTGATATAGAGATAATGGAGTGCTGGACTTAGAATCAGGAGAGACTGACATTTAAATCCTGACTCCAATACTTAGTAGAGACAATCTATGGATATTTTAGATTGATGCTTTGTTTTCTGTGTTGTTATGTTCTGGGTAGTATTCTTATCTTGTTTTGTGTATTATGGTATTCAGATTCTCCCCGCCCCCCCCCCCCCCATCATGTTCTTCTGGGTTGTCTTTTATGCTTAGTTTGATTCTACCCATCTTATCTTCACTATCAAAGTATTTTACTTGTATAGAGATCAGTTGTTCTTTTAATGTCATTACTTTTCCCCCCTCCTTTTACAGATTGTCCTTCAGGGCAGTATATTGATATTCCCATTTATTTGTTCTTTCTTTTCCTTCTTTGAAGAGACTTACCTTGTGCATTCCAAGTTTATCTATTTTGCTAATTATTTCTGCTGTGCAGGTCATTAATCCTATTTATTTCCTTTTAACGTCTTTGAAAATTTTGGTTTTTCTTTTGAACTATTCTGGCAGGGAATTTAGGAGAGCTCAGGCAAGCCTCTGCCCTTACTCTTCCATCCTGGAATCCTACTATGGTTCCATGTTCCCTTAGAATCCAAAGTATCCTGGACTTCATCAGGTATTAGTTTTATTGGTAATATATGCCAATGATAATAATAGCTGGCATTTATATAAGACTTTAGAATTTTATTAAACTCACAACTGTGATAGTACTAGAGGTATTATTTTACAGATGAGGCTCAGAGCAGTTTAGTAATTTTCTAATGGTCACATAGCTGGCAAGTATAAGAGGCAGAATTTGATCTCTGGTCTTCCTGAAACCCAGTTCTATCTGCCCTGGCATCCACCATCTTTGTTATGGCTGGTTTCATATGTACTTCTAGCCCCTTATAGGCTGTGCACTAGAACATCTGTCTTCAGAAGATTTAAGGAGATTGATTTGGTTTTTGTCAGCAGTACTCATGGAGCTATCCTTTTCTTGAAGATGATCTTTAATTAATACATCCTGCCTCCTCCATTGGCCTCCTCCCTGTTCCCTCCCTCCCTCCAACTTTTGGTTTTCCAATATCCTTTTCAACACTAGTGAAGGTATCTGTCACATGATTCCTAGAAGAGGTGTTTTCTTCCTGAAGATGCTGAAATAAAGCTCAAATTCATTGCAAAAAAGAGAACATTTCCAAATGATGTATGAAAGAGAGTAATTCCAGCATGGTGTTCCATTTCCAGAAAACTAGTGATTCCATGATAAAACTAGCATATGTGATGTTATGTGAAATTTGTTTCTAAAGAAGATATAGTGAGGCTGTAGATTTGAAAGGGAGGTAGTTGACTGATAGGACCTTTAAGTGCTCCCAGGCTAGGCAGTCACTGCTTATTTCAAAGGCAAGAAGATTATTTGAAGGAAAGCAAAGTAAGAGTTAGCTAGAAAATTATGAAAAAAATTATGAAAAAAAGAGTCAACAGATTGGTAAAGGAGGGACAAAAAATATTGAAGAAAATAATATCTTAAAAAACAGAATAGACCAAATGGTAAAAGAAGAACAAAAATCCATTAAACAGAAGAACTCCTTAAAAACCAGAGTTGATAAATGGAAAAAGAGGCACAAAAATCACTGAAGAAAATAATTCTTTAAAAATTAGAATCGGACAAGTGCAAACTAATTACTCTATGAGACATCAAGAACAATAAAACAAAATCAAAAGAATGAAAAAATAGAAAAACAAGTGAACTATCTCATTGGAAAAACAACTGACCTTGAAAACAGATTGAAGAGAGATTATTTAAGAATTATTGGACTACCTGAAAGCCATGATAAAAAAAAAAGAGCCTTGACATCATCTTTCAAGAAATTATGAAGGAAAACTGCCCTGATATCCTAGAACCAGAGGGTAAAATAAAAATTGAAAGAATTTACTGCTCACCTCCTAAAGGAGATCTCAAAAGAAAAACTCCCAGGATTATTATAGCTAAATTCTAGAGCTCTAATTTGGAACTATGGCCAAAAGGCTATAAAACTGTGCATACCCAGCAACTATTGGGTTGGTATCTCAAAGAAATCATAAAACAAGGGAAAGAACCTACATGTACAAAAATATTTATAGCAGTTCTTTTTGTGGTAGCAAAGAATTGGAATTTGAGGGGATGCCCATCAGTTGGGCAATGACTGAACACGTTGTGGTATATGAATGTAATGGGATGCTTATTGTGCTCTAAGAAATGATGAGCAAAAAATGAATTTTAGAAAAATCTGGAAAGACTTATATGAACTGATGCTGACTGAAGTGAACAGAACCAGGAGACCATTTTACACAGTAACAGCAACATTGTTCAGTGATCAACTTTGATAGACTTAGTTCTTCTCAACAATACATTAATCTGTGACAGTTCAAAAAGACTCATGATAGAAAATACTTCTACATCCAGAGAAAGAACTATGGAGTCTGAATACAGTTCAAAGCATACTATTTTATTTTATTTTTTCTTTCTTGTGGTTTTCCTCTTTTGTTCTGCTTCTTCTTTTACAAGATGACTAATGTGGAAATATGTTTAATATGATTGTGCATTATAGTCTTTATCAGATTGCTTGTCGTCTTGGAGAGGGTGCGGGGAGGGAGGGAGGAAGAAAAAAATTGTAACTCAAAATCTTATAAAAGTGAATGTTGAAAACTATCCTTACATGTAATTGAAAAAGTAAAATACTAATAAGTGGGAAAAATAAATTACAGAGCTCCTAGGTCATGAAGAAAATATTGCAAGCATCCAGAAAGAAACAATTCAAATAACTCAGAGCTACAGTCAGGATCACACAAGATTTAGCATCTTCTACATTACAGGATCAGAGGTCTTGAAGAGGATATTTCAGAGGGCAAAGAAGCTAGAATTAAAACCAAGAATCACCTACAAGCAAAACTGAGTATAATCCTTCGGGGGAAAATGGATATTCAGTGAGATAGAGGTCTTTCAAGCATTTCTGATGAAAAGGCCAGGGTTGAACAGAAAATGTGACTTTCAGATACAAGAATCAAGAGAAGCATAAAAAGGTAAACAAGAAAGAGAAATCATAAGGGATTCAATAAGGGTAAATTGTTTGTATTCCTGAATGGGAAGATGAGACTTGTGATTCCTAAGAACGTTAACATTATTAAAGGGTAGTTAGAAGGAGTAAGACAGAGAAAATGGTGTGAGTTGACTTTGATGGGATATCTAAAAAAATTAAGGGGTTATGATTAAAGAGGGAAGCAGTGAGAAAAGGGGGAAGTGAGAGAAAAATTGGGTAAATTATCTCACATAAAAAAGGTGTGAAAAAGCTTATGCATTTGGGGGAATATGGGGGGAGTGTTAGACAACACTTGAATTCATCAGAATTGGCTCAAAGAGGAAAATAACATTCACAGTCAGTTGAGTATAGAAATCTGTATTACCCTACAGGAAAACAGGAGGGGATTGTTTTTATTCATCTTTAAAATATTTATTTATTTATTTTTTAGTTTTCAACATTCATTTCCATAAGATTTAGAGTTGCAAATTTTCTTCCTATCTCTCCCCTACCCCCACCCCAAGATGGCAAGCATGTTGAATAACCCTTCCACAATCTGTTCTCTCTTATATATACTCCTCCCTAGCCCTCCTCCCCTTTACTTTCTTGTAGGGCAAGATGGATTTCTATACCACATTGCCTGTATATTTTATTTCCCAGTTGCATGTAAAAACAATTTTTAACATGTTTTTAAAACTTTGATTTCCAGATTCTTTCCCTTCTTCCCTCCTCACCCAACCCATACTGGGAAGAGAAGCAATTGAATATAGGTTGTACATGTGTAGTTATGCAAAACATTTCCATAGTAGTTATATTGTAAAAGACTAACTGTATTTCCCTCCATCCTATCTTGCTTCCCATTTATTCTATTTTCTCCTTTGACCCTGTCCTTTTTCAAAAGTGTTTATTTCTAACTACCCTTTCCCCCAATCTGCCCTCCCTTCTGTCATCCCCCATCTTATCCCCTTCCCCACTACTTTCCTGTAGGGTAAAATACCCAATTGAGCGTGTATATTATTCCCTCCTTAAGCCAAATCCAATGAGAGTAAGGTTGACTCATTCGCTTTCGATTTTCTTCTCTTCCCCTCCATTGTAACAGTTTTCTCTTGCCTTTTATGTGAGATAATTTACCCTATTCCTTCTCTCCCTTTCTCCTCCCAATATATTCCTCTATTACTTCTTAATTTTATTTTTTATATATCATCCTTTCATATTCAACTCATCCTGTGCCCTCTGTCTATGTATACATGTACACACACATATCCTCCTATACATACATATGAACATAGAAAGTTGGTGTCCAAAGGTGGCAATAGCTTATTACCCATACCTAGTCTGTGGTTCTTGCCTAAAATGAATCTGACTTTGCTTTATATATATTTTAATGGCGTATATGTTTATTCTTCTTTATAGTCATTGCCTTCTTATAAGTTGAATGAAGCTAATCTTTTGGTAATATCTATTGACTGCCCCTATGATTTTAAGAGGATTTAGGAAATAAGAGTGATCTCATATATAATTGTAGATAAAAAAATTTGACAGTTACATATATATATATATATATACATATATATATATATATATATATAGTATGTATGAAAGCGTATCTCTATACAATAACCACATGCTAAGAGCATTTTGTATACTATCGTCCATGGTCAACAAGGTGCCATTTAGTGTTGAAATAGACTTAAAAAAATAGAGATGTGGGAAAACTGGAAAACTAATGCATTGTTGAAGTTGTGAATTGATCCAACCATTCTAGAGAGAAATTTGGAACTATTCCTAGTGGGCTATAAAAATGTGCGTCCTCTTTGATCTAGCAACACCACTTCTAGGTCTATATCCCAGAGACATAAAAAAAGGGAAAAGGACCACTCTGTACAAAAATATTTATAGCAGTTCTTTTTGTGGTGGCTAAGAACTGTAAATCAAAGGAATGCCCATCAATTGGGGAATGGCTAAATAATCTGTGGTATATAATTGTAGTGGAATATTATTGTGCTATAAGAAATAACAAGCAAGGTGATTTTGGAAAAACCTGAAAAGACTCACACGAACTGATGCAAAATGAAGTGAACAGAACCAGGAGAATGTTGTAGATAATAACAGCAATATTGTTCAATGAAGTACTGTGAATGTCTTAACTATTCTTAGTAATACAATGATCCAAGACAATCCCAAAAGACTAATGGTGAAGTATACTATCTGCCTCCAGAGAAAGAACTGATAGTCTGAATGCAGACTGAAGCATGCTACTTTTCACTTTCTTTCTTTTTATTTTGAGTCTTCTTGTACAAAATTACTAATGTGGAAACGTTTTACATGATTGCACATGTATAACCTATATCTGATTGCTTACTCTCTCAGAATTTGGAACTCAACACTTTAAAAAATGTTTAAAAATTATCTTAACATGTAACTGGGAAAAATTATATATAAAAAGAAAAAAATACAGCATCTCCTAGTAAGTGCTTAATATTTGTTAATTAATTAGAGCTCCCTGAATAAAGGCATTTTTGTATTGTATAGCTGCAACAGAGGCATAACTGTTTTTTCATCCAGGGATAAATTTGGACATAGAAATATTACATCTAGGACAGTCTCCAAAGTGCCTTTGGATAAGTGTGTTTCACACTCTGAAGCTGAATCATCAGTTAACTTCAATAAAAGCTGTTTTCAGATTTAAGTGTGAGAACAACCTACTGTGTCTTTCTGGATAATTCTCACATATATAGCCCTCTAGCATCATACTTTCCTTTTCCCTTTCTTATGCCCATATTAATTTCTAAGCCATTTTCTCAGCATGCTTTTCTCCATAGTTCTTCAAAGAATCTGTCTTGTTTCTTGGTCTTTTCTTTTCGAGTATGCACACAAATATTTCCAATCCCAACAGCTCTTCCCAAATGAGTCCTTTTACTCTTCAGCACCAAGTTGCCTGGAGCAAAATTGGAGAAAACAAGTTTGATCAAACGGGATATACATATAAAGTTGATAGCTGCATGTAGACTTGTTAATGTTACTTCTTCCATTTTTGGATTCCATAGCAGTATTTTTTTCCCCTTGATTTAGAAAGTAATTGTAAAATCAGTCATTATCTTGATTCTTTAAGGTGGCAATAGCAGTGGGCAGGAGGTCTGTCCACTTTTGTTTTAAGAGGCAATGAAAATGCACCTCAAAATGCATCTGACCTGTTGCTTTTGGATGAAATTCTGTTCAACACAGGGCCCCCAAGAATTCTGAGAACTTTCCTCAATGCTTTCCTCAAGTTCATTGGGACTGTTATAGGCCATCTATGTTAAGTATTATGGTCTGATCCCCTAATCCAGTACAACATACTCTAATACCAGATAATCCAGGAAATGTCAGTCTAATAACAAAAACATTTAATTAAGATGTAAAAACTAAATGACAAGTGAGAAATCAAGAAGTAAAGTCTTTTTATGCTAACCATAAACAAGTAAGTGCATCATTCCCTTAATCTCCTAATGTGCTAGATGAAGCTCCATTATTCCCCCTCTTTTCTCAGCATGGTCTCAGTGGCCAGCTTGGAGATCTGGTTGATGTTATTTCTCCTCCTCCTCCTCTTCTTCTGACTCTTATTCTTTATTAGTAATTGAGAAAAAATTAACTGATACTGAAAAAAGTTTAGTCACCTGGAGAGGAATGAAAAGTTCCAAGTGGGGCTTTGACCATCAACAAAGAGAATGGGTAGCAAGCTACCCCAGGATATTAAGGGGAGTCATCACTGTCAGAGGAAGAGATAAACACTTTATATACCAAGATGCTGCTATTTGAGTTCAGACAAATCACTCTAATTTCTGAACCATCACTTTTCTTTTGGGGGAAACTGAATCCTCATTCACTGAAGCCCAGCTCCAGGGACAGGGGTGGACACTGCTGGGGAGTATTGTGCAGAAAAGGAACTGTTAATGGCTGCCATTCACTGGAGAAACTGACAAAAAGGGATTTCAGATTCCATCTGTCTTTATGTTCAGATGCATTAAAAAAAAAACAAACCTAACCCAACAATCCAGAGACTTGTAGAGATAATAAATACAAGTATTAGGAAATACAATTATACAGAGTATACCACATTTAGTCTTGGGTAGATATATTTATTTTTTGTCAACATACATTAAGTGGCACTAATTACACTGTAACTCTAAGGTTACTAAGAAGAATCCACAGAACTGTAGCTTTACTGTAGGTAGCTACATGGGGACTTGCCATCCCTAGGTGGTCCCATTTTCAAACAATTGAGTTATACACCAGAGCTATACCAATAAAAGCCATATATAAGAGGTCCTGCACTGAAGTGACTCACATTTTTTCCCATAGGGGCCTTGTAGTTCACAGTGACAGGACATGTTAGGTATAAAAGTAATTAAAGCCCAATTCATAAAAGTGATCACTTTTTTCCTCTTTCTAAGAAAAATCAAGAAGTTAAGAATTCCCTTGAATTAGTGCTTAGATATGTGGGTTGGGAGAATGAGGAAGGTTATTAAAAGTAATGGCAGAAGGACCCTGGTGTGCACATGTGTCAGACACAGACAGTCTGCCGTTAGACAATCATGGTTGGCTTCTAAATACTGATAGCAAGATTATTTCCGATTGGTAAATCTCTTAAATTGCAGAATCATACATTAAGATTAAAAAACAGCATTTCAAAAATTAACTGAGTGAGGGCTGGACTTTCCACAATGATCAGAAGACAAGGCACTTGGATTTTCTCCATCGTTTGCGTTGCAAAGCCGCTCATGTGGCCATGTCAAAAACCTCCCTCACACCCTCTTTGGTCTTTGCCGAGCACTCCAAATAACCCAAATGCGCCCATTCGTCTAGCCAGCACTTTGCCTTCTTCACTTTTCACTGGCTTCATCTTGGCCAGCTGCAGTTTTGTGGCCTCAAAATTTCAAAGATCCTTCTTGTTCCCAACCATGATAATGGGTACTTTGGGAAAGAAATGCTTCGCTGTCGGGGTTCGCTTTTCTCCGAGGTTTTCCAAACTATCAGGGTAATCTATGGAAAAACACAGGAGTATAACATTGGTCTATGGATAGGAAAGAAGTCTAAGGCGATCATAATCTTGACTAGCTGTGTCCCACAAAGCCAACTCCACCTGTTTTCCATCCACTTCAATGTCTGCTACATAATTTTCAAACATTGTGGGCATATAATTTTCAGGGAATTGGTCTTTGTTAAATACAAGCAGCAAGCATGTCTTCCCCCATGCACCATCACCAATATAACCAACTTTTTACGGACTGCTTCACAAGCCAAGAGTTCTGTGATGCTGGCAGTTTTTACGCAGCAAACCAGCGGGCAGTTGGGTCAGAGCGGGGAGCACGTGTGGGCAGGGGTATCCACAGCTGTCAGGGCCAATCTGCTAACTTCTTGGAGTAAGCTAGCATGTACTGAAACGGCTCAGCTTGCTTGGTTCTAAGGTCATCGGGATTCCACCAGGACCCACACACTCTTGTCTTCTTTCTCTTCTATACTCTTTACTGTAGCTACAACTTAAGTGGCTCACAGGAGGTCAGAAACATCCCAACACTCCCTGAGTGCTAATCCCAGCTTCCTCTCTGCACCACTTCCACAACTCTCACTTCCTTTCCCCTCTGTCCCCCCTCCCCCCCACCAGGCTCCCTTTCTTTTTTTCCCCAAGGCCATGAAGTTAACACAATACTTGAATTCAAGCCCAAGGCCTCTTTGGAGTCTAACATCTAGGAACCTTCCACATCACTGAGGGCTTGAAGCTGTGCTGGAGTGCTCTCATTTAAGCACAGAACTCATTTGATATAATAATAGCAATTATAAATTTCAAATCACTACTCAGTGAGATGTATTTTTTTGGAAAAAAAAAGTACTATAGGCGCTGTTAGTAATTGTGGCAATGTATGTAGGAAACCACATTTCAGGAGTCTTCCATGCCCAGATCTCTCTCTCTCTCTCTCTCTCTCTCTCTCTCTCTCTCTCTCTCTCTCTCTCTCTCTCTCTCTCCCTCCCTCCCTCCCTCCCTCCTTCCTTCCCCCTCTCTCCCCTCCACCTCCCAGTTTCCCTGGATTCCTTCAAGTCTCAATTAAATTCCAGCCTTCTACAAGAAGACTTTTCCTTTCTTAACCTTAGTACCCTCCCTCTAAGAGTATGTTTAACCTCATAAATACACATGCTGTTTGTACATAATAGCTGTTTGCATGTTGTTTTCTCCATTACAGTTGTGCATTCTGATGAGACCAGGGACTATTTCTTGTTAAGTATCCCAGCGTTTAGCACTGTGCCTGGTATACAGTAGGTGTTTAATAAATGTTTGTTGACTTGGCTTGACTAATCCAGATTTACCCCAAAATCAAAGGCAAGTTCAATGGAATTTAGGTCTAATATTTCTTCCTTTAGCAGTTTTTCAAATCGAGGGTAAAGGAGTACTTCAAGCAGGACTTCCTACATGTTTGAGAGAGGTAAAAGCAGAGATAGAGCTGTAACCACAAAAAGGAACTGGGGGGGTGCTCTGCCATATCCCTACTCTCACCATTACTTATATGGTACTAAGCAAAGCTGCAGTCTAAGATCCAGTAGCACCATTAACAGAGCAGCTTCAGCAGCAGCATCTCAAATTGCTGGTGTGCTAAAGCAGCCGAAGGGAGTTGTCAACCAGCATCAGTCCAGCCAATGACAGTATAACAAGCAATTAAAACCATGGCTGGCTGGCCTGATGCTGATTGACAACTTAGCCAGTGCCACTGGTGAAAAGAGGGGGAAGGGAACTGGATTCCTTGCTCTACAGTTTGCACAAAAGAAAACTGCTTTGTCATGGACAGGGTTGGATTTTGTTATTGTTGTTTTTTAATGGAAAAAAAAATCATGTCCTCTCAGCTAACAAGCTGCACAACCACTAACTTCTCTTTTGTAGTCAAATGTAAGCAGTGGGATGGACTGTGATAGTCCTCCAGGGTTAGTTCAGACCAGTTATAAATCCAACCAGAGACCCTGATGTCATAGTCACTGCAGCTGCAGCTCACTCAAAATACAAAGCTGGAGGACGAGTGCCCTACTTCAAGAATAACTGATACAATGGGTGTCCCTGATTAGAATACTCCCTCAGCCCACATGGTTTTCTGTCATTTCTGCATCTAAAAGAGAATGTGAAACCTCTTTTTCAATCAGCAGTTTAAAAAATTGGAAAATTGGTCTTCAAAGTAAGAAACCACTTACACTGCACTATTCAGAGGGGGGGGGGGAGAGAGAGAGAGAGAGAGAGAGAGAGAGAGAGAGAGAGAGAGAGAGAGAGAGAGAGAGATAGGGAGGAAAGAGAGAGGGGGAGAGAGACAGAGAGACAGAGAGGAGAGAGAGGAAAGAGAGGGGGGAGAGAGGAAAGAGAGAGGGGCGAGGGGGGAAGAGAGAAAAGGAGGGAGGGAGAGGGAGAGATTAATTATGCAATATAGTCATGGGAAGAGAAGCTGCAGTGGTTTGTAAGGTGTAAAGATATTCAGGCCATATTAGTCTTAGAGCAGCTCCAGGGAAATCAGTGTGGCCTAACACGAATAGTTCAATGTAAAAAATTCCTAGCCACTCCCAAGCTCCCTTTACTTGGATGTGCTGGTTGCTGCTGCTGAAATAACTGTACAGAAATGGCTGCCGGCGGTCACTATGGATAATCATTGGCCTTTTTTTGAAATACAATTGAAAAGATGCCAGTTTAAAAGCCATAATCAAAGATATACTCCTGACAATGTACACGCCCCCATTCATTCAAAAAGAAATTATTTCAGTACTGGGATTCCTAGTTGAACAATTTGTTCTTCATATAAAAATAGAGATGAATTCCTTTTCTTCTGAAAGTAGATGAGGCAAGGGTTCTATTTCAGCAGAATAATATATCAGTGGTGCTCAGGTTTGTCAAGGAAGGCAGACTTGTACAATATCTACCTGTCCTGTGTATGCATAGCATTCTTATTCTAATTTCTATAATCATTATTAGTTAATGCTGAGTGGAGAAAAGCAAATTGAAGAAAAAAAACTGGTAAAATCATTTCCTACATACATTGCCACAATTACTAACAGCACCTATAGTACTTTTTTTTCCCAAAAAATACATCTCACTGAGTAGTGATTTGAAATTTATAATTGCTGTTATTATATCAAATGAGGTCTGTGCTTAAATGAGAGCACTCCAGCACAGCTTCAAGCCCTCAGTGATGTGGAAGGTTCCTAGATGTTAGACTCCAAAGAGGCCTTGGGCTTGAATTCAAGTATTGTGTTAACTTCATGGCCTTGGGGAAAAAAAGAAAGGGAGCCTGGTGGGGGGGAGGGGGGACAGAGGGGAAAGGAAGTGAGAGTTGTGGAAGTGGTGCAGAGAGGAAGCTGGGATTAGCACTCAGGGAGTGTTGGGATGTTTCTGACCTCCTGTGAGCCACTTAAGTTGTAGCTACAGTAAAGAGTATAGAAGAGAAAGAAGACAAGAGTGTGTGGGTCCTGGTGGAATCCCGATGACCTTAGAACCAAGCAAGCTGAGCCGTTTCAGTACATGCTAGCTTACTCCAAGAAGTTAGCAGATTGGCCCTGACAGCTGTGGATACCCCTGCCCACACGTGCTCCCCGCTCTGACCCAACTGCCCGCTGGTTTGCTGCGTAAAAACTGCCAGCATCACAGAACTCGAGACTTGCAGAGCAGTTTTCTGGCTTGTGGGTACTCGAGAGCCACCTGAAAATGCCCAGAGTATGGAAATAGAATGTCACGTGTGAGGGACAGCAAGAATGTCACTGAATTGCAGAGCATTTGGTTGTGGTAGTGGGAAAAAGGAAGAGAATGTAAAATGTAAGAAAGCTGGAAAAGTAGGAAGGAATTAGGAGATAAAGGGATTTAGGTGCCCAACAAAGGATTTCATATTTGATCCTGGAGGCATTTGGGAGCCACTGCAGTTGCTTGAATCAGGGAGTGAGGGGGTAATGTGGTCCTATTTGATCTTTAAGGAGATTAATTTGATAGTTGAGTGGAAGATGGGACAGAATGGGGAGAGACAGGAGGCAGGGAGACCAACCAGCAAGTTATCACAACAGTCCATGTATGAGCTGATAAGGGCCTGCCCGGGTTGGTGGCAGTGTCAGAGGAAAGATGTTATAAAGGTAGAAATGAGCACACTTGGCACCTGATGGGATTTTTGGGGTAAGGATGCCACCTAAGCTGTGCGCCTGGCAGACTCGGAAGATAGTGGTATCCTCCACAGTAATAGAGAAGTTCCTAAGAAGGGAGGGTTTGGATGGGAAAGAGAATTGAGTTCAGTTTTATGAGGCATCTTAAACATGAATCATGGAGAGGCAATACTGTGGATTGAAAAGGTCTGAGTTCATGAACTGCAGTAGACATATATTGGTTATATGACCCTAGGCAAGTCACTTAACCTTACAATTTCCCCAGGCAACTCTCTGAGACTCTGGGTAGAGGAAACATCCTCACTGGGAGTTCCATATACCAGTAAAATCAAAGTCTGGTTTTAAAAAAAAGATAACATTTTAGAGCTTGAAGGGATTGTAGGGTGTATCTAGTATTATCTCTGTTTCACATTTTCCATCATACCTCAGCTTGCCTTCCTCTGTGTGTGTTTTAAGCCAGTCAGTGTTCTCTCCTAAAATGTGATGGCCAGAACCTAATACAAACACATCTCATCAAGGAAGGGTACAGCAAGACATTCATTTCATTCAGGCAACATTTATCTTAATGCAACCTGAGACCCAGTTAGATTTTTATGGGTTGTCAGTTCACATTGTTGATCAGTCAGACTTGCAATCCACTGAAACCCTGAGGTCCTTGTCACGGGAGCTATCTTCTCTCCATCTTCCCCATCCTGTACTTCTGTAGCTAATTTTTAAAATTCATTTGCAGAATTTTATAATTAAACCTATTTTATTCCATCCTTTTGGATCCAGCCCATTGTTCTATCGTTTTTGGATTCTCATTCTCCAGTATATCAACTCTCCTAATTTTGTGTCATCTGCAGAATTGATATGTATGTCACTGGTGTCTTGATTCAAGTTATTGATAAAAATGTTAAATAAAATAAAAGTCAGAGCCCTTTGGCACAATACCGTAGACCCTCTTCCACATAGCACCAAGTAATAATAAATAACATTTATGTAGCACATTAAAGTTTGCAAAGCACTTGACAAATTTTCTCTTTATCCTCATAACCCTGGAAGGTGCTATTATTATCCCCACAATTGGGTCGGGTCATTCAACTAGTTCTGATTTCACATACTTAGGTATCCTATCTGCAAAGCAATCATGGAAGACTCTGTCAAGAGCCTTGCTAAAATGACTACAGTCTCTTCAAACTCTAATTAATTTATTAAAAAAGCATTTATTAAATACTTGCCATTTTAAAGGGACTGTGCTAAGAACTGGGGATGCAATGAAAGGTAAAAAAACATGGTCATTGTCTCCAAGGAACTCACATCCTGCACTGATCTAAAACCAGATCCCAGGTACCTAATAACCCTTTTATGAAAGGAAAAGTAATTATTAATGAAAGACTTGTTCTTTGTGAAACCATGCTGGCTTATAGGGCCTGGGTTCAGATGTTACTGGGGCAAGTCACTTAACCCCTGGGGTCTCATTTCATCATTTGTGAAATGAAGAGTTAAATTTGATCACCTTTGAGGTCCCTCCCAGCTCTAGACTTGTGATTCTGATGTGAAGAGCTTTCCTTTCTAAATACTCATGAAATGAGTATAGAAACCTAAAAAATTAAATAGAAATTGTGGTGGGTTAGAGTAGTCTAGTAGTAGTAAACTAACTTCCTTCCTTCCTTCCTTTTTTCTTTCTTCTTTTAGAACAGATCTAACAGGTGTGTTAAGGTTAGTCATGAAGAACATATGAGAGAATGTACAAAAAATACTTTGTACCTGCAAAATGCTTTGTAAATGCAGTTGTTTATGTATTTATGAGCTGTACATATGTAGGGATATGTATGTATGTGCGTATATATGTATACCATGTGTATAGATATATTATGTGTATTTTATGATTAATAAGATATTCAAGCAGCATTCATTTTTTAAGGGCTTACTCTATTCCAGGCTTTGTAAGGTCATTAACTCAAGCAGATGCACCTGAGTGATCTCACCTTCCCTGGAAAACACTTGATCTTATTCAGGATCTCTTGGATTCCCTCATGCCCTTATGCAGATATCAATTTGCATGAATCCTGGTTCTACTTCCTGTGGAATACAGTTTCCTATGTTCAAGCTCCAGCCTGGATTCATGTATGGGACTTTTGTTATAACCCTTTCATCCCTAAACAGTATCTCTCTCTAGAGTCCTCACTGACCTTTGTCCTGGGAGGGAGAGAGAGGCCCTGGCCTGGACTAGTGGGAGTAGGAGGACAAAAGTAGATGTGCATTAGGGGTGATGGCATTCTCTGCCATGTTTTAGAGCTTACTTAGCTTAATTGAGGTAGGCTGCAACAGTGCCATTGGGACTCTCATCATAATTTCATGTAAATTAAAAAAAATTCACATCATAATAATATACTTTATTTTCCCTGTTTGCCCAGAAGCACTTAACATGAATATCAGACTTGTAGTCAACCTTTTTAGGAAAGGATCATGTTCACTTCCTGTTTTGTACAGCACTTAGCATATAGTTGTCACTCACTGGATGGTAATGCCTACAATTTATGATTTCCCCACCTCCCAGAAAGCCCACAGGAGAAGAGAGGAGATGGTATGGATGCTTTCAGGAAGAAAGCTGGTATTTGTGACACATTAAACATACCTTTCCTTTTAAGTTTCCTCTACGTTACAGTTCTGCAAGGAACAAATGCTAACGTTTGTTTTTGCAACGTCTTCCTTCATCGGACCTCTGTACACTCAGTGGACCATTTCTTTTTTAGCCTTGTACCATTAGGAGGTCCAGATTTAGCCACAAAGAAGTTATTTTGATGGCGATTTCTTGAAAGGAAGTTTTATACCAGGGATCCATTTAGGACAAAGAAGAATCTATGTCATTGCATACTTCATGGGTATTTGCTGTTGCTTTGAAGCATGCCAGATGTCTTAAAGATGACTATTTAAAACAATGCTTTGAAATGCTGTAGCCATTCCAGATCTTTGGGCTTGTCTTTAAAAGCTAAATTATTTTTCAAACTTTTCAAACTCTTTTACTTAGTGTGTTCTATTTGTTTTAGGGAGTATGTCTATCCCCAAAGTCCCGAGTAATAGAGAATACATCTGGATAAAATTGGGTGTTGTAATAACACCTTTTGTGCTTCAGTAGGAGTTCAACTGATGTGTGTGTGTTCCACTTTTAAAAAAAATCAGTCTACCAAAATCCACATTTATAAAATTATTAAATTGTGGAGTGGCCTGTTGTATTACAGAATGATTCCTTAAATAAGAATTAAATAGAACTCTCCTGGTATATTCACTTTACAGAAATAATACTTTCACATAGCTTTTTCAGGAGTGTCTAACTGAAAATTGAAGGCAAGGACTTTTATTTTTTGTACTGCAGCCCCAATACCTAGCATAACGTCTTACACATAGAAAGTATGCTGGACCTAGAATCAGGAAGACCTGATTTAAAATGTGACCTCAGATCCTTGCTAGGTATGTGACCTGGGCAAGTCACTTAACCTCTGTTTGCCTCAGGTTCCTCAACGCAAAATGGGGATAATAATGCCTGCTTCCTAGGGTTTTTGTAAGGATCAATGAGATACTATTTGTAAAAGCTTCTAGAACACTGCCAGGCACATACATAGTAGGTGTTTGATAAAGGCTTGTTTCCTCCCTTTTTCTCACCTTTCCTTTCTTCTTTCCTTCCTGCCCTCTCTCTCTCTCCCTTCCTCTTTCCTTCTTGGATTGAATTATTCAGTAAATTGATATATGACCATGATCTCCTGTAGCATAGTGTAGCATAGTGGCTTTGGATTCAAGAAGAATTAGATTTGGGTCCCTGACAGATCCTGGCAGAGTGGGTGACCCTTTATCTCTCAGTGCTCTCGGCCCCTCTCTAAAGCTTAAAGTTGTAGAGAAAGAATGGAATGGAGTGAGTGCCTCCCTCCACCAGTGAAATATAAGTCCAGTCCCAGTCCCTTTGCTCATGCTCACAGATTTCATAGAATGGAGTATTGTTGTTTTTTCATTAGGTAGCTTATTCCATAAGGACATTAAAAGGCCATGCAGTTAAATTTATAAAATACCAATGTTTCCAAGTTTATGTTACTATGCTAGATACCTTATAAAGGCTTAAAATCTTTGTTGGCTTCCTATTGCTTTCTTTGTTGTTGTTCAGTCATTTTTCAGTCCTGTCAGACTCTTCATGACTCCATTTGGGGTTCTCTTGGCAAAGATACTGGAGTGGTTTGCCATTTCCTTGTTCAGTTCATTTTACAGATGAAGAAACTGAGGCAAGCAGGGTTAAGTGACTTGCCCAAGGTCCCACAGCTACTAAGTATGTGGGGCTGGATTTGAACTGATGGATTAGTCTTTCTGACTCCAGGCCCAGCACTCTGTACTATGGTGCCACCTAGCTTCCCTCATTGCTTACTACTACCATATAAAGTACAAATTCCTTAGATTGTCATTCAAAGTCCACAAAAATCTGCTTCCATCCTATCATTCTTTAGTATTAGTAATAACAAGAAAAGACAATAACTTGATACCTGAGTGTTTGGTGGAGCAGAAGGTCCGAATGGTATAGTTGGTGATATGGGAAGTTCACTTGCATATCTAAGTGAGTAGGAGTGTAACTATTGCATTTAAAGGAAGAAGGACTAGGAAGATGTCTGTATTTCTAAATTACTCCCATCATCCTGTAGTTGCAGAGTGAATGATTAAAGAAGAGTAAGAGGAATGAGTGGGGAGCCTGCATTGCCACACTCCTCTGGGATTTCTCATGTGGCTTTCCTTTGAGACATCTACTTTGCACCTAGCATATGTGTCCTAACCTTTATATAGTTCCTACTGAGGTGTTAGATAATCTGACATTTATTCACAGTAAAGTGGGACTGATTAATAGTAATCCCCTTCATGCCCCCATTAGCGTTTGTATTTTAAGAAATGCTGAATGAATCTGCAAAGGGGTAGGATATATAGGAAATTTGAGTCTCTTTCCCTCCTAAAGCTACTTCTTATTTGATCTCAGGGCAAAAAGGAAGAAGACAAGATCAGCCTTAGGCACAATTGGGAAGCATTCTAAACTTATCTCTGGTAGCTTTTCCCCTCCCTTTCTGTCCCTTTTCCTAGGGCACACTACTATCAAAGCACAAAAATATGGTACCTTTTAGTGGTCCTTCCTCCTCTGGTTTGTGAGTATGAGTTTTAGTATTTATTAATTCTATCAGTAACATTTTATATCTAGATCACTCCTTTTATTTAAGGAATAACATTAGAGAATTTTGGTTTCAGGTTTCTTGACCTTGGTCTGACACTCAGGCCTGCCATTTATTACTTATATGATCATGAGCAAGTCATTGTACCTTTTTGAGCCTCAGTTTTCTCCTCTGTAAAATGGGAATAAATACTATTTTTATTACCTACCTTAGAGGGTTGGTGTGAAGAAAGTAATTTGTAAAACAAAGCTCTGCAGAAATGTAATTTATTATTTCTGATTTTCCTATAGGATTAAGTACCAACTACGTAACGTTTTGATTCATGCGTATTTTATATATATATATATATATATATATTGCTGAAATTCAGGATTTGACTTATGAGTTGTCTTCTTTTATTTGAGGAAGGAGAAGGTTAGGAGAACAGAAAAGAAGGTACAAAGATTATTTGTTTTCTGCTAGTACTAAGTGATTGAGAACAGCCACTACCTAGCTGATTGAGGCACACAATGGGATGTCTATGAGAAAAAGAGGTAATGACTATAGTCCCAAGTCATCCTTGAAACTCTGAATGATACTGCTTTACTGTAGCTGTTTAATAGGGTGATTTAAAGCAGTCTTTGAGATTTTTCTGCTTGTTCCAGTTCAATAAACATTTTCTTTTTAGCTGACTCTTCAGTTTGACATGGTCACAGTAGCATTCATCCTATTTTGGCAATTAATTTATAATATAAAGGGGCCCCCAAATCTGTTCCGAATTGACTGGTGGCATATCATCCGTTAATTATGTTTGAACCTGGTAGAAATGGCAGAATTTTGTTTGACTAGAATGAGGAGGATGAGACAGTGTGTCATTCACTCTCTGAGTGGCATTGTGGCAAATGATATGGTTTGACTTGCAGCAAGAGTCTTTTGTGTTTCTGTGCATGAAACATCATGAAGATGTGAGGAGGAGGGGAATAATGATTTGTGTCATGATAACTTCAGCTAATGATGAGCTCTTCAAAATGCAGTTATTCACAGTGCAATGGATTCCCTGGCTTCTGGGTAAACTTTCAACAAATAGCAGCTTGTTAGTTTTTCTTCAAATGATGTGGAGGAGTTGCTATGCAGATTTTCTTTAAATAAAATCCTATGGTAAGAAACTTAATTGGTACTTGTAATCATAAGCTGTTGTTCAAAACTCTCTTCCCATTAATTAAAAATACATTTTTCACCTTCACCAACCATTTCATTTCATTTGAATTTACTATTTACAGAGAATAAATAACATGCTTTTAAGAGATGTTAGTTTTGTTTACCTATATGTATAGGGAAAGACACCATGAATGTCACTTCTTTCTCTTTCATGTGCACAGGCTGGACTTTTTTTTTTAGTTCACTCTGCTTCTTCCTTGTGCAGTCAATATAGCATACAGTAGCATAATGAATATGCTCATCTCACTGATGGGTGACTTAATTTATAACTTACCCTTCATTAACTACCAGGATGATTTTTGAATATTAACATAATATGGTTAGAAAACTTAAAAACTAAATAAGGTTGGATAAATTAATTGTCTTTGGTAGACAATGCAGTTCTCATAGTGTAATTTTATTTCAATTTCTGTAAAAATGTACTGACTTGTGTATTTTGTGGAATGGCACTTTGGTTGTCCCAGTTGCAATTTCAAAGCTGAAGTTGAAATTTAGGCTGTGTTTTGAACAGATTCTAAATTTCCCCAAACAACTTAGAATTCCTAGGGGAGGGATGTGGAATTTTGATAAAAGTGACATATGAGAAGAATAAAGGTTTTAAAACAATAGTAGTAGTAGTTGTACCCCAGAGACAACATCTTTCTTATGTATGCTGTATTTGCTAGGTTAACTTGGTTATTTTGGTGTGCATTGACTTGAGCTGACTGCCAGTATCACTTTAGTAGTAAGTGAAGTTGAGAATGCTGATTTTATTTATTTTCTTTGTAGTAAGGTTTGAAAGGATAAGAAGAAAAGTAATAGGGATGGGCAAATTTCTATTACTAGAATCTCTTACTTTGTGGAATGGGCATACTGCAAGGATTAGCTATAAAGAAAAATCTCTTTTTTTTTTTTTTTTGGACTTACAGAATAGGGCACACTTTTCCACTGAAAAGAAATAACTATTTAATCTTAAAAGTTGTTTTTTTTTTAATGAAAGAGAAGCCTTATAGCATTCCAGCATTCCAGGTAGCCTGCAGAAAGACGCTTATACTTGATAAGAGTTATATTTCTCACCTTTTATTTCATATTGGCATTTTGTCATAATTTGCTAATTACTCTTCTTCCACGTTCTTCTTTTCTCCTTATAAGATCATAGATTAGAGCTGAGAGGGTCCTTGGAGATATTAAGTTCAACCCTCTCATTTTATAGATGAAGCAATTGAGTCACAGAGAGATTAAATGACTTTCCCTGGGTCTTGCAGTTACTAAACGACTGAATTGGAATTTGAACTCAGATCTTTTTGGCTATAAGCCCATTGTCCTATTCACTCTCTTAAGCTGCTTTTCTCCTTCCTTTTCCTGATTTGAGCCATATGCTCAGTTCACAAATTGGGAATGCAAAGTGCCTTTGGGTAAGCCTAAGTTCTTGTCATTTAAAAATATTAAGGATGCCATTTATTTATAGTACAGTCACTCCTGAAATGATTCTGCCTTCTGAAATATAACCCTCCTTTTTAATCAGTCACTTATTCAAGCATCTATTAAGCACCTACTAAGAACCAGGCACTATGTTAGGTACTAAGGATTAAAAAAAAAAAAAGAAACAGTCCATGCATTGAAGAAGCTTACATTTTACTGGGAGAAACAACATCTACATGTACACATAACAAAAAAATCTATTCATGCTGTAAATCAGTAATGTCAGACTCAAATAGAAACAAATCCTTGCAGTTGCAATATTTTCTTAGATTAACATTACCTATATTGTATTTTTATTTATTTAAAAAAATTCCCCAGTCAAATTTTAATGTGGTTCAGGCCACATGAGGGAGTTTTCAAGTTTAATACCTCTGTTCAAAATTACCAGTGATTAGAGAAATAAAAATTAAAGCACCTTTGGGCTTATACTTCACACATAACGGACTAACAAATAATGGTCAGAAAGGCAAATGATAATATTTTGAGGGGCTGAAGGAAAACTAATGCACTGTTGGCATAGTTATGAATTTGTCCATCTATTCTGAAAAACCACATATAATTATATCCCCCCAAGGCACTAAACTAGGCATACTTTTTGACTTAGTGATACCACTATGAAGTCTATATTCCAAAAACTTCAAAGAAAGAAGAAAAGAAATCATATATGTGCAGATATTTTTAGCAGCTTTCTTTTTTTTCTTTCTTAGTTTCTTTTTTTCTCACAAAGAACTGGAAACTAATGGGAACTCAGCAGTTGATGAGTGGTTGAACAAATAATGATATCTGAAAATAATGGAAAATGGTTGCCATGTAAAGAAATGATGATGCCCAATTGTAGAGAAATTTGGGAAGACTTGTATGAATGGATGCAGAATAAAATAAGTAGAATTTAGAGAATAAGTTATACAATAACAACAAAATTGGAAAGAAAAATAATATTTTAAAAGTAATGCAATAACCAACCATAGTTCCACAGAATTGGTGATAAAACATCTCTGTTCTTCTTGGCTGAGAGGTATTGAACTCAAGGTGCTGAATGAAACATGTTTTAGACATGGTCAATGTGAGGATTTATTTATTTCCATCTATGCATATTTGATTCAAGGATTTTGTTTTTCTTTTAATTTGGAATTGAGAGGGAGTTGTAGAAAGAGGGAAATTAGTGACAGTGTTGTTGTTATTGTTGTTCAGCCATTTCAGTCATATCTGACCATTTGGGAGTTTCTTGGCAAAGATACTGGAATGGTTTGCCATTTTCTTCTCCAGCTCATTTTACAGGTGAGGAAACTAGGGCAAACAAGGTTATGTGACTTGCCCAGAGTCACATAGCTAATAAGTGTCTGAGGTCAAACTTGAACTCAGGTCTTCCTGACTCCAGGCCTGGAGTGCTGCCAGTGACTTACCAAAATGAAAATGAAAAGGTAATAAAACAGAATAAGAGTCATTAAAGTGTTTAAACAACACACAGGGGAGAACAAAAAGGAAGATAGAGAAATAGAGAGCACAGACAAGGAGGATAACTTTTTTTTTTTTTCAAATGCTTTATTAACTTCTGGTTTACATCATTCATTTCCATCAGATTTTGAGTTACAATTTTTTCCCCATTTTTCCCCTACCCACCACCCCACAATAGCAGTCCCACAGGATATCCCCTCATCCAATCTGCTCTCTCCCATCTCTTCTCCCATACTTCCTTTGGCTTTTCCAGTAGGGCAAGGTGAATCCCCATGCCCCAAGGCCTGCACATCTTATCTCCCAATTATATGCAAAATAGTATTAATCATAGTATTTATATATATTTTTTAAAATTTGATTTTAAAAATTTGAATTCCAGACCCATTTCCCTCCTCCCCTGCCACCCACTCCTGCTGGGAAGATAAGCAATTTGGTATATGCTGTACGTGTGTAACTATGCAAAACATTACCATAGTAGATAGATATATTGTAGAAGACTGACTATATTTCCCTCCCTCCTATCTCACCTCCCACTTTGATCCTGTCCCTTTTCAAAAGCTGGTGCTTCCAACTGTCCTCCCCCTCAGCCTGCCCTCCCTTCCATTATCCCCCCTCTCATCCCCTTCCCCCCCTACTCTCCTGTAGGGTGAGATACCCTATTTAGTATGTATGTCATTCTCTCCCTGATCCAAATTAAATGATAATAAGGTTTTGCCTTTTTGCCTTCCTGTTTTCCCCTCCCTTGTAACCATTTTCCCTTGCCTCTCCTATATGAGATAGTTTACCCCATTCTGTCTCTCCCCATCTCTTCTCACTATATTCCTCTCTCACCTCTTAATTTCACCTTTTAAGTATCATCCCTTCCTATTAAATTCAACCTGTGCCCTCTATCTATGTACACCTGTAAACATATATATATATACATTCACATATGTATTAATATGCCCATATACCCTTCTTCAACTATTTTCATATTGAGAAAAGTTTCATCAGTTACAGTTATCGTTTTTTTCCCTGTAGGAATGTAAATAGTTCAACTTTGATAAGTTCATAATGATTTCTTTTCCCTGTTTACCTTCTCAAGCATCTCTTGCTTCTTGGGTCTGAATGCCAAATTTTCTATTCAACTCTTGTTTTTTTCCTCAAGAATGCTTGAAAGTCCTCTATTCCACTGAATAACCATATTTTCCCCTGAAACACGATACTCAATTTTGCTGGGTAGGTGATTCTTGGTTTTAATCCCAGCTCCTTTGCCCTCTGGAATATCATATTCCAAGCCCTTCAGTCCCTCAGTGTAGAAGCTGCCAGATCCTGTGCTATCCTGATTGTGTTTCCACAATATTGAAATTGTTTCTTTCTGGCTGCTTATAATATTCTCTCCTTGATCTGGGAATTCCAGAACCTGGATACAATATTCCTAGGAGTTTTCTTTTTGGGATCTTTTTCAGGAGTTGATCTGTGGATTCTTTCAACCTCTATTTTGCCCTCTGGTTCTAAAACATCAGGGCAGTTTTCCTTGAGAATTTCTTGAAGGATGATTTCTAGATTATTTCTTTATTCATGGTTTTCAGGTAGTCCAATAATTTTTAGATTATCTCTCCTGGATCTATTTTCCAGGTCAGTGGTTTTTCCCATGAGATATTTCACATTACCTTCTATTCTCTCATTTGTTTGGATAGGCTTAATAGCATCTTGATTTCTCATAAAGTCACCAGCTGCCATTTGCTTGAGTCTAATGCTGAAGGAATGAATCTCCTCAGTGAGCTTTTGAGATTCTTTTTCCATCTAGCAAATTTGGCTTTTTAAGGCATTCTCCTCATTGCCTTTTTGAGCCTCTTTTGCCATTTGAGTTAGTCTATTTTTTAAGGTATTTTCCTCAGTCAGGCTGTTGACTCTCATTTCATACTTTTCTTGCATCTTTATCATTTCTCTTCTCAATTTTTCCCCCATTTCTCTTATCTGCTTCTCAAGGTCCTCTATGATCTGTAACCCGCTCATATTTTCATTTGGGGTTTTTGGTGCAGGAGTTCTGACCTCCCAGTCCTCCTACTGTTCCATGCTTTGGTCCTCTTTGCCCCCCAAATAGGAGTCTAATGTTGAATTTTTCTGTTTATTTTGTTTCCTTTGCCTAGGCATGTTGCCACTCAATTACTTGACTTTTGGGCTTGTTGCCACAGTAGGACTCTGCCACCAGCCAGGGGAGCTTCCTTCCCAAACACTGGGGTTTTCTCACCTGCCAGAGGTATTAGTTGGGTGCCGTCTCTGAAGCCTCCACTTGCTCTGGCAAGCTGGTCACATACCCCAGACCTACCCCCCCAGACCACAATCCATATCCAAGAAGGGTAAAGCAAGAGTGATTACCCCCTAGACTGATGGCAAGATCCCCTTACAGTTCGCAGGCCAAGAGCTGAAGCTTCAATGTGGCAACATGGTGTAAGCTGTACCATCTCCTCAGCAGCTTCTCACCCCCAGGGAAAGAGGCTGACGCACTTTCCCAACCAGTCCCAGAGTCCAAAGGGCACTGACATCTCACTTTGTCCTAGGCATCTATGTGTTGATAATTCTGGAAATGCCACAGCTACTGGCGTTCTGGGGTCCCTCCAGCTGATTGTTGGTCTGGCCACCCTGGGGCTAAAACCTCCAACTCACAGGGGCCTGGGCTTGGCTCCCAGAGCACTATTCTGGCCACTTCCTGCTGGGCTGCTGGGCTCTCCTCAGTGGGCGGTTAGCTTCTCTATGTCATTTTGTGGGTTCTGGAACTCCAGGGGTCATTCAGAGTCCCCTTTTATATAAATTTGAAACGGTGTGAGCCAGAGCTCCACAGAAGTGCTGTTTCTACTCTGCCATCTTGACTCCGCCCTCCAAGGAGGATAACTTTGAAAATATGTTGAATTTGTTATATATTTATACCCATTAAATTGTAAGCTCCTTGAGGGTAGAGAATGTCTTTTGTCCCTTTTCATATCCTAATGATTAACACAATTCTTAATGCTTAGTAGGTGCTTAATGAATGTTTATTGATTAATTGATACTTGGAGGAAAGAAGTAAACAAGAAATATAAGGTGAAGATTTGCAATCTTTATTTTTTCTACTTTGTATATAGAGATGCTCATCTTATTTGGTGTTTGTTATATTTAAAATTATATATATGTATATATATATATATATATATATATACAGAATAAAAGTGAGATAAAATTAAGTGGAGACATTAGCAGCTTTGAAAAAAATGAATGATTCAAGAGGCAGAAGAGATAGGGGAGTGTGTTCCAGGTACAGGGAATAGTTATGCAAAGGCAAAGAGATGGAAAATGGAAGGCTACATCTAAAGAGTAGCAAGAATGCCTTTTTGACTGAATCTAATAATGCATGAAAAGGAGTAATATATAATAGGTTTTAAAGTTAGATTTGAGCCAAACTGTTCCAAACAGGGGAATTTATATGTGAACCTAGAGATAATAGCAACCACTAGCAAGGGTTAGATAAGTTTTAGGGATATCAATGTTAGCAGCTGTCTGGAGGATTGGTAGAAGGAGAGATTTGAGGGAGGGAGGCTAATTGGGGGGTAATTTTAAAAAATTCTAGCAATAGTTTCTTTATTTCCCAACTAGATTTTATTTCAATCTCTAATATTCATGTAAAATATTCATAACAAAATATCTAGCACACTATATTTTGGATATTTCTACATACATTGTAGAACAGGAAAAGATTGTGCATAAAATTGCAAATCTCTATTATGTACAATTTGCTTTTCTTTAAATATATATTTGATATGTATACATACATGTACACACATATAAAATTCAAAATGTAACTTTTAATGCTCTTTGTCTGCTATTCTTTCTGGTCTTTCTGTTCTTTTTGTATATTTAAAAATGCTTTAATGACTCTTTTCTTTCACATGTCATGTTTATTTTTTCATTTTTTTTTGGCCACCATAGTCTTAGCCTTCCATGTATTTTTCTTCCTCCTTAATTTGGGGAAAAGAAAAAAAAAGAAAAGCAAAACCCTTATAATAAATATGCAGAGTCAAGGATAACAAGTTCAATTATGAGGCTTTTACTCTAATCCAGGGGAGTGGTAACAAGGGTCCAAATTGGAGTGGTGACTCGGGAGAATGAAGGGTTTGAGAGATGAGATGGTAGAGTCAACATGATTTGGCCCTGATTGGAAGTAGGAATGAGGCAGAGTGAGAAGTCATGTATGACCCTAAGGTTGCAAACCTGGGTGCCTGTAAGGAAGATAGTGTGATCTTTATGGAAATCAAAGAAATGTAGTTTAACAAAACCAGCCAATGCATGTACCCTTTATGAAGGTAGATGCCCTTGTCACCCAACACCTCTTTGTTGAGAGATGAAAGGCATGTTTGACTACCTTGTTGTCATATAATTAGTAATTGCACTTATCAGAATCTGAAATCATTCACTGTTGCTTTACTTTAAATATTTTTACTCCAGTATTGGTTATGCTCCTGTATTTGCTCAACTTTTATTGTATCAGTACATAAAATCTCCCCAAATATCTCTGAATTGTTTATAGTAATCATTTCATAGTGCACAAAATATTCCATTATACTAATATACCACATTTTCCAACCCATTCCCCAATGATGGGCACATGCTTCTTTCCAGTTATTTGTTAGTACAAATAGTATTTCCCTAGAAATTATTTTCTATATTTTGTCATATATATTTTTTATTTGCTTAGCATATTGTTTGCCACACATTGAAATAGAAGTTACTTGAAGTTAAGGATTTTTCACTTGTGCTTTTGTGTCTGTAATGCCAAATAGTATATAGTACATAATAGTTTCCTAATAATAATGCTTGCTGAATTAAACAAATTTGAGTATATTTGCATCTATAGGACATTTCCTTCTGTTTTTTACTTCCTTGGAGTATATATTTATTAGTAATATCACTAGTGCAAAGGTTGTATCCAGTTTAGTGTCTTTTGTAATGTCATTCCATATTATTTTCTAAAATGGATGGACTAACAGCTTCACCTACAGTGCCTTGGTGTACTTTCCTTCCTGTATGTCTTCTGACATTTACCATTTCCATCATTTATCATTTTTGTCAGTCTAATGAACGTGAGGCAAAAATCTCAGAATTTTAATTTCTTTGTCTTTCATCATTAGTAACTTGAGGCATTCTTTCATATACTTTTCAATAGTTTGCATTTCTTTTGAGAACTTCATATTTTTTGATCATTTATCTTTTGAGGGGTGTCTTTTGTGCTTAAATATTTTTATCACTTTCATATGTATCTTGGATATTAGACCTTTATCAGTTATTTGCTGTGTAATTTCTCCTCTAATTTACAGCTTCTTTCATTTTAATTACATTGACTTTGTGCAAAAGTTTTTTGATTTCATATAACTGAAGTTGTCTTTTTATCTTTTTAAAAATATTTATTTTTAGTTTGCAACATTCAGTTCCACAAACTTTTGAGTTTTAAATTTTCTTTCCCTCCCTTTTCTACTCCCTCCCCAAGATGCGTGCAATCTGATATAGGCTCTACGTATACATTCTTATTAAACATTTTCACATTAGTCATATTGCAAAGGAGAATTAGTCATATTGCAAAGAATGAACCACAAGAAAGAAGAAACAAAAGAAAACAAAGCAACAAAGATAAGAGACCAAATAGTATGCTTTGATCTGCATTCAGACTTTGTAATTCTTTCTCTGGATGTGGATAGCATTTTTCATCTTGAGCCTTTTGGAGTTGTCTTAGAAGCTTGCACCACTGAGAAGAGCCAAGTCTATCTAAGTTAGTCATCACACAATGTGGCAGTAACTGTATACAACATTCTCCTGGTTGTACTCCCCTCACTTAGCATCAGTTCATATAAGTCCTTCCAAGTTTTTCTGAAGTTTGCCTGCTCATTATTTCTTATAGTACAATAGTATTCCTTTACATTCATATACCACAACTTGTTTAGCCATCCCCAATTGATGGACATCCCCTCAATTTCCAATTTTTGGCCACCACAAAAAGAGCTGCTATAAATATTTTTTTACATGTGGGTCATTTTCCCATTTGTATGATCTCTTTGGGATACAGCCCTAGAAATGATATTGCTGGGTCAAAAGGTATGCACATTTTTATAGCCCTTTGGGCATAGTTCCACATTGCTGTCCAAAATGGTTGAATCAGTTCATAACTCCACCAACAATGAATTAGTGTTTCAATTTTCCCACATCTCCTCCAGCATTCATAATTTTCCTGTTTTGTCATGTTATTTAATCTGACAAGTGGTACCTAAGAGTTGTTTTGATTTGCATTTCTTTAATCAATAGTGATTTAGAGCATTTTTCATATGCTTATAGATATATTTAATTTCTTCCTCTGAAAAGTGCCTGTCCATATGTCCTTTGATCATTTATCAATTAGGGAATGATTTGTATTCTTATAAATTTGACTCAGTTCTCTATATATTTTAGAAATGAGACCTTTATCAGAGACACTGGTTATAAAAATTCTTTTCCAGCTTTCTGCTTCTCGCCTAATCTTGGTTCTGTTGGCTTTATTTATACCAAAAAAATGTTCATTTTAATATAATCAAAATTGTCCATTTTGCTTTTCATAATGTTCTCTATCCCTTGTTTGGTCATAAATTCTTCTTTTTTCCATAAATCTGAAAGGTAAACTATTCCTTACTCTCCCAGTTTGCTTTTAGTATCAGTCAGCCTTTATGTCTAAATCGTGTACCTATTTTAACTTTATTTTGGTATACAGTGTAAGATATGGATCTATGCCCAGTTTCTGCCATACTCTTTTCCAATTTTCCCAGCACTTTTTGTCACATAGTGAGTTCTTATCCCAGAAGCTGTAGTCTTTGGGTTCATCAAACTGTAGATTACTATAGTCATTGGCTATTGTGTCTTATGTATCTAATCTATTCCAGTGATCCACCACTCTATTAGCGGGTAGCAAGCAGTTTGATGATTGCTGCTTTGTAATGCAATTTAAGATCTGGTATGGCTAGGTGGTTTTTTTTTTTATCTTTTATGAACATCTCTGTTTCTTGTTTAGTTAAGGATTTTACCTATAGTCATATTCCCCAGTGGAGTTCTTTTCATTCTCTTATAATTCCTTTCAGGCTGTATATCCATTTGGAACATACTGTGCCATTTATCTTTAATTCTTCTTTCATCTCCTAAAGCTTAAGAACGTTGTCTCTATTTTTAGTTATCTTCACTCTATCCTTTAGCTTTTTTGTCGTTCAGTCCTTTCAGTTGTATCCAATCCTGTGTGATCCCAGCTTTTGTTTTGCTATTTTAAAAACATGTTTAAAAGAGCTTTGTTGTCATATTGCACCTTTCCAGCAGAGAGAGGTGGCCTTCTAAAATATATTACTTGAGTACTTAAATCCAAGATATCACTAATGAGTTGTCCTGCCATTGACTGGTTTATATTACAATCCGTCCAAGCCTTAGCATCCTAGGTGATTTTTATCTATGCCCTTCCATTAATTCTTTTGTGGAAGATTTATATGGTTTAGTGTGATGTTGGTTGTTTATTATTTTGTAGATACCAGTACAACTTTTGGTATGTCCAGGCTTCATGATTGTCCCATCTCCTTTTCTGGACATTATGTACTTAAACTCTTTTACGCCATTTGTGAACAAGTCATTGATGTTAATATAATGAAGCCTACTTATATCCACCATGCCCAACTTTTCTTTAACTTTGGATTATAGACAGTTTTAATTCTTTAAAAATGATGCTATTCTTTGACTTATAGCCATATAAAATCACCAGGAGAATATTATGTTAAGGAGTAGGTTGAGATCATGGAGTGTCTTGTAATTTCTCAAATAAAATCCGTCTGTATTATTCCCTCCCCCCCCCCATTCAACTTTGGGTTGAATGGGGGGGGGGAATTCATTCTTTTAGTCTATCCGAGATATCTCTACTAATGGACTAATTCAGCAGACCACCTATCCAGTTTTATGTTATAATCTGGGCAATATTGAACCAGAACATTATCCTTGTTTGAAGCCTTGATTTATACAAAATGAATCTATGTGCTCACTTGTCAGTTCTATACATTTGAAATTTAAAATACCAAGTTTATTTAAAAAATTTTTCATGAACTTGTATTTGTTGAGTATAAGAAACTACACTCTTCATTGATCATCAGTTGACTCTCTTGTTAGGGAGGTCAGTACCGTATAATATCACATCTCCTCTTTTTTATTCTCTATCACAATGCTATTTTTTTTTTTACATTGGTGAAATTTTTTTAAAGCAATTGGGGTTAAGTAACTTGCTCAAGGTTACACGGCTACTCATTATTTATGTGTGGGTGCTCATTTTCTGAGGCTGGATTCGCTCTCAGGTCATCCCAACTCTGAGGCCGGCACTCTTACTCACTGCGCCACCTACCTGCCCCTGTTGGTGAAATTTTAATTTTCCTCAGTACAAAAATCTGAGGTTTTCTACTTTTTAAAAAGTTAGATATAGAGAAGATATAGACAAAAAAAGAATATACCATTCTTGAACAAATAATGATGCAGAATTCCTCCTTTTCTATAGGATTTGAGAGTTATTCAAAATATACAATTTAAAATACTTTGACTATGCATAGTGATTTTTTGAGGCAGTTTCTTGAATATAAAGAATTCCAAGTTGCTGATAGATTGTTTCTACATAAAAAGATTCTACTTCCAAAATAATTTAAGAAGTTAAGTCTGATGGAATCTGCCATGGTGTTTTGCCTGGGTTATTGAAAACTGCATTGGATGAATTGGAAGTTGTAGAATAAGTATTGAAAAAAATCATTAAAATAATGACTCATTCTGAATTAGTCTGGAGAAAGAAATACCTGCTGACATAATGATAGAAAGCTATTTCAACTTCTAAGCCTGATAGCTGTTGACAAGAAAACGTGTGTTATATTTATAATGAAGTAATGACTCTATTTTCTAAACAGTTGTTTCCCTATTTTAGGCAACTTAATGAGACCCCTCTTGAATTATGGTATCTCTTGGTAAGTATATTCTCCTTCCCTAACTTAAGCTACATTCCAGAACTACTTTGTTTTTCTCTCTTATCGTGAAAATTCTATTTTTGTTTTCTTATTATAGTATGTCTATGGGTTTCCTGGTAGAAGAGACAGCACCGGTTGTTTGGAGAGGGCTTATGGTGATGTCAGCCATAGAGAAACTGATTAGGCAGGTAAGAAATTCACTTTCAGCTGCCATCCTATTAGTGGCATACATGTAATTAATTTGTTGTTAATTGGAGTAGTACTGGAAGTTGAATCCAACTCTGTGGTATTTTTTTTTAAAGGAATCCACTGAATAGACTGAGTGAATTAGGTGGTGCCAGGACAAAATTTCATTTTTACATAATTTAATCTTTTCCATTGGCTATAAGTACAAAAGTCATTAATTTTTTTTACTTTATGCAATATTGTGGAAATGTGGTGGAGCCTCTAGGCGTAAGAGAAAATCTATTTAATACAGTAACACAGTAATTTGCCTTCCTCTGAGTTACTGTTAATCACGTTGTAGCAATTTTTGTGTTGTAAGAGCTGAGCAGGAGTTCTCTGAGCAAAAATAATTCGCATATTATATATAGTGCCTGCTACTTAAAATTGCTCCATAATGAGGTAAGGTACTGTCTCTGTTTGTCTGTCTGTAGAATTATATGTATTCATCTTGTCAGCTTTTAATTATACATGTAAAGAGGGCAACAGTTAAGTGGGTATACCAGAATAAAGGATAATCCAAATGTCATTTATGTTTTTGTTGGGTTGAGGAATGAACTTTGTTTGGGCATTTATACTTGTGTATGTTTCTATATGTATGTTTCAGCAGATTTAACCTTCCAAGTGATGTTTGCCTTAGAATAACTTAAAAATTAATTTGTGTTAACTTCCTGTACATTAAGTGATAGCAGGTGGAGGCAAGCTAGAGGTGAAGTGGTAACACAGAGCATTTACTCCAAAATTAAAAATCCATCTCAGGTCGCAGCCCACCAAGGAGGTATATCCTGCACAGATATGTGACCTGGGTGTGAAAATATATGTAGATACTGATTTACTGTATTTTACTCTACCCCATATATTTGCTTCCTCATCTCCCAATTTTGGAGTTTATAATCAGCTGCAGTAAGAGTCCCTTAGAAGACATGAGGACAATTTACGAAGTCTGAATAATTCATTTTGCTCATAATCCTCATTCATTCTTTTAAAACAATGTTTATTGAATGTTCCATATGCATAGATCTCTGCTACTTGCTAATGGGGTTACAGAAGCATGGAGAGGATCCTTGAACTTTCGGAACTTAATTATCTAGCAGAGGAGACAGATCAAGTTAAGTAATAATATAAGGCTTGGTCCCAAGGAAGAGATATATGAGAAAACCTCCCTCCACAACCCTGTTTTCAAATGTGGGTGTACGAAAATGTAGAACATTGCCTATAGTGCCAGATTTCTTTCAATGTGTTGATTAGTTTTATTGATTTTTTTTCTCTTAAAAAAATCTTGATTTATAAGGGATAGATCTGTGGGTAGTAGGGAAGAATGAAGAAAGAGGGAAGTAGAGGTGATATTAAAACATCAATAAAAACCTATTAAAATAATAATGTAATGTTTTAGTTTGGACCTTTTCATTGGAGAAAGGAATTCTTTGTGTATAAACTCCTTCTTCTGCTAATACATATCAGCATCACATTTGTAACTGACAGACTTAGAGTTTTTTGGGTGGGTACTGATAGGCTAAGTGACTTGACCTTAGTCACCCAACTTCATGTCTATGGTGGGACTTGAATCTGGGACTTCTTGAATCCAAGGTTACCCTCTGTCCATTAGCTTGTGATACCTCTTTTTTTTTTTTTAAATTAATTTATTAGTTTAGTTTCAGTTGACAAGATTCAATTCCATAGTTCCTTGATTTTCAAATTTCCTTTACTTCCCTCCCCCCTCCCCTCATGACATCATATAGTACAGTATAGGGTCTGCAAATGCATTCATATTAAACATTATTCCAATTACAAAGGCATATTGTACTAGGTGGGATGAAAGATGGTAAGGAAGAAGTACAACCAAACAATGAGAAGAACAAGATCATTTAGTTTGCTTCCATCAGGATTCAGGCTCAGTTCTTTCTAGTTATATCTCTGGATGGCACATTTCTCACTTTCTTGAGTCATTCGGGATTAACTTATATCACTGCATTGCTGAAAAGAGTCCAGTCTGTCTTAGTTGGTCGTCACAGATATGGTATGTCTGTGATTGTATACAAATTTCTTCTGACTCTACTCTTCTCGCTCAGCATCAGTTTGTATAAGTCTCTCCAGGTAATTATGAAATCCGTCACCTCCTCGTTTCTTATAGCACAATAAAATTCCATTACATTCATATACCACAACTTGTTTAGCCATTCCCCAATTGATGGGCACTCCTTTAGTTTCCAATTCTTTGCAACCACAAAAAGGGCTGCTAAAAATATTTTTGTACATATGGGTCTTCCTCCCACTTCTATGATCTCTTTGGGATATAACCCTAGAAGTGGTATGGCTGGGTCAAAGGGTATGAAATTATTTATAATCCTTTGGGCATAATTCCAGATTGCTCTCCAGAATGGTTGGATAAGTTCACAACTCCACCAGCAATGTATTAGCGTTCCAATTTGCCCACATCCTCTCCAGCATTTGTCACTTTCTTGTTTTGTCATCTTAGCCAATCTGACTGGAGAGATGTGGTATTGTGATACCTCTTTTTAAAAAATTAATTTATTTTTATTTTATAGCATTCATTTCCACAAGCTTTTTAGTTCCAAATTTTCTCTCCCTTACCTCCCCAAGATGGCATGCAATCTGATATAGGCTCTACATTCGATTAAATATATTTTCACATTAGTCGTGTTGCAAAGAAGAATTATAACCAATGGAATGAACTATCCTGTGCTGCCTCTTAGTAATACAAAATAGTGTGTAATTAAATACAGAATAAAGGATTTGGAAAAGCAAATAGGAGTACAAAGGAGTAAGATGGTTGGATATTGGAGAATGTGTAAGTTGAGCTGGGCCTTGGAGGATATATAGGATTTTTAGGTAGGTAGAATTAAGGAGCAATGTCATTTTAGATAGAGGGATGAGGAAAGCCATGATGAGAAAAGAATCATGTATGTGGGATAAGGAGGAGATCATCCTGATTAGAACAGACAAGAATAGTATAAAGTTGGAAAGGTAGGTTAGGGGAGATTTTGGAGGACCTTGAATGCTTGGGCAAAGAACCTGGATTTGAACCTGTAATCAGTGGGGAATTGTTAAAAGTATTTGAGTAAAGAGTTGGCATGATGTAAGCCAGGAAGATTGGTTGGTGTCACTACCTGGAACTGAATGGAGATATTTAAGATAGGAATCAGAGAGAACCCTCAAAATTCTGCTGAAGTAATTCCATGTGTGAGGTGACAAGGGCAGAATGAGGGTGGTGACAATTGTAGTAGAAAGAAAAGGAAAAAATTCAACTAAATTCCTTAGTTGGTGACTAAGGAGATATGAGGTGCAAAGGAAAGGGAGAGTCAAAGATTACTTTTCCATTTCATGCCTTGTAACTGGGTAACCTTGACTCCTATACAGAAACCAGAAATAGGAGCTAGTTTTTTTGGAGAAGGTGATAAGGTTGGTTTTGGACTCATTTGAGTTTTGGCTGCTGGATCTACATCCAGAGGTAAATGTCTAATGGAGAATCGAAGATATTGCTAGGGTAGAGAACAGAGCTTTGAAACCAACCACATTTAGTTGAATTTATTAGAGATTCACCATGTAACATCTCTCCACCCCTGAAGCTCCCTTCTCCAATCAGTGCATTCCGCATGGAACCTTCACTTTTAGGAAGCACTGAGGCCAGCTACTTCTCATTCCATTCTGCTTCTGATTCACTAGACTTCACCAGCATGAGTACCTTCTCCACACCCCCCTCTTTTTTTTTTTTTTTGGTCCTCTTCTCTTATTGGAATGAAAACCCTTTGAGGGCAGATTTTCTTTTTGGTTTTGTTTGTATCCCAGTATTTACCACATTACTTTGTAAGCCTTTAATAAATACTTAGTTACTTAATGATATTGCTCCAAAGGAGAAAATATATGACAGGAAGGTCAAGGCCTAGGAAAACCCTACAATTAAAGGGTAAGATAATTAAAAGGATCCAGTAAAGAAGAAAAAACGGGATTCATTAGAAAGGTAGAAAAATGAGGATAGTAGCATTACTATAACTAAGGAAGGAATTTTGAGAAGGAGAGATGGTTAATGCTACAGAGAAATAAGACTAAGGATCAAGAAAACAAGTAAACTTAGGGTTGATGTGGCTATTGATAATTTTTGAAAATACAGTTTCATTAGAATTGCTGAAGGCAGAAGTCATATTGCAGGGATTAAAGGATGGCATAAAGAAATGAAGATAGAGAGTAGAAATCATTCATTTAGAAAGTCAGGCCATGAAGAGAAGAAGCAGGAACTTTTGTTTAAAAAGAATCTAATGATGTTTTTAGGACCTTAGCTGTAGGATTTAATGATTGGTTTTTTCCTAAATAGGAGACATTTGTGAATGGTTTTAGGCAGAAGGGAGCATATAGGAAAAGGGGAGACTGGAAATGCTAGAAAATGAAGGGATAGGTGCAGCTAGGTAGCCCAGTGAATAGAGCAGTGGCCCTAGAGTCCGGAGGACCTGAGTTCAAATTCAGCCCCAGACACACAAAAAACTAGCGTGACCTTGGGCAAATCACTTAACCCCAATTGCCCTACACCCCCTCCAAAAAAGGAAAAAAATAAAAGAGAGTGAAGGGATAATTGGAGGAGCAAGATCCTGTCGGAAGTTGTAGGGGAGGTGATCAATAGCAATGGTTGTTCTGTTACTTAGAAAAGGGGGGAGGCTTCTCTTCTGCTGAGACTGGAAGAAAGAAAGGAAGCACAAGTATAGAAAGAATGCTTTAAAGTAGAAGTAAAGGTAGATGAGGGAGCTCCTGTCACACGCTCAAAGTTTTTTCAGTATAGCAGAGGCAGGTTGAGCTGCCAAGAGCAAGGGAGGCTGCAGTGGGATTAGAGTTTGAGAATGTAGAGGAGGTTCAGAACAGCTGTTATGGGGAGTTTGCTAAGGGATAAAAGAGAAATGAATGAAAGGAATGTTGGGTGAGGAGCCACTTGAAGTCAGCTAGAGGGAGGTCAGTTGATCCCAGCTCAATTTTGTAATTTTCTTCAGCAACCTCAAAAGCCTGGAAGTAGAAACAGATAAAACCGAGAAAAGGGCTGATTGATAGAAGGCTGAGATTTAGTATAGTGGAAAATTAAAGGACAGAGAAATGTGGGGTATTAGTGAAATGATCAGACGTTTGGGGCAGTAGATAGAGTTCTGGGCCTGGAGTCAAGGAGACTCAACACCCTGAGTTCAAACTGGTCTCAAATACTTAGTAGCTGTGTGACCCTGGGCAAGTCACTTAACCCTGTTTGCTTCACTTTCCTCATCTATAAAATGAGCTGGAGAAGGAAATGGCAAACCACTCCAGTGTCTGCCAAAAACAAAAACAAAAACAACAACCCCAAATGGGTCACAAAGAGTAGGACACGACTAAAATAACTGAACAACAACAGAACAAACCATTACTAAGTACCTACTATGTTCCAGGTACTGTGTTAAGTACTGGTGATACAAAGAAAGGAAAAAAAAAACTATCCTTGCCCTCAAGGAGTCTACTTTACAGTGGGGGAGGGGTTGCAACATGCAAACACTATGCACAAACTAGATGTATACAGAATACATTGGAGATAGTCTCAGAGGGAAGGCAGTAGCATTAAGGGGCATTGGAAAGGCTTTTTATAGAAAGTAGGGTTTAGCTAAGACTTGAAGGAAACCAAAAGATGAAGATGAGAGAGAGAGAGAGAGAGAGAGAGAGAGAGAGAGAGAGAGAGAGAGAGAGGAGAGAGAGAGAAAAGGAGGAGGAGGAGGAGGAGGAATGGACCATTAATCAAGTTAAGTCAAAAAGGGACTAATGGATCGATTGAAATGTCAGTGGCATAGGCACAAGCCTAGAAAAGTTTCAGTAGTTCTATTAGTGGGGAATAGGAAAAATGACAAGTAAGGACATTGTGGTTGGAGAAAGGGTACTAAGCTAAAGATTTTGAAGGTGAAATGGTGCTATGTGATGGCCAAGTGGAAGTTATTGAAGTTGTAGTAAAAAAGAAAACTATAGATCAGATGCTGGAGTCCTTGAGGAAGGACGTGTCAATTAACAAGCATTTTTTTTCTTTTTGGAGGGGGGAGGGTAGGGCAGTTGGGGTTAAGTGACTTGCCCAAAGTCACACGACTAGTCAGTGTTAATTGTCTGAGGCCAGATTTGAACTCAGGTCCTCCCGACTTCAGGGCTGGTGCTCTATTTACTGCACCAGTAGCCACCCCTCAACAAGCATTTTTACATTAGGTCTGTGTGCCAGGCTGAGTGCTAGTCATGAAAAGAGAAAGTAAAAACAGTTCTTGCCATAATAGAGCCTGGAGGCAGAAGGGGATAGTGGTGGTGATTTGAAAAGCTATTATAAATTGGCATGTACTTATAATGTGAATTGGTATGATGGCGATAAATCAATGTCCTGTAAGTGCCATTAGTGAGGGAGGAGCAGATCTATCCTTCCTGTTCTTTCACTGAGTCAGATAATGTGGGAAAAGTGAGGTCTTTTTGGGAGTGGGCATCTAGAGGCATGGGGTTGTTGGGGTGGGAGCCCAGTTTCTGTTAAAATGACAGGGTAAGATGCAAAGAGAAGTTTTCTCACAGTGTGACCCACTGGTTTGTATAGGAAAATATAGTGGGGGCTTTTAGAGGTACAGACTGGGGCAGCATGGAGTCTGCCTCTACTGGAAAGAATTTGGGAGGAAACAACAAGGGGGAAAAGGTTTATTCAGGAAGCAAAGATATGAAATATTAGGATGAGTAAAATAGGTTGGGAGTGGGGGGGATGCATGCTAGGGAAGATGCAGTATGAGGTAGACCAGATCTTCTAACTGTTCCATCCCTCTGCCTTTGGTTATGCTGTTTCCTCTCTCTGTCATACCCTTCTGCCTATCCACTTCTATTTATCAAGGGACAACTCAAATGCCATCCCCTCTATGTACTACTTATTTGAATGATGCTGGGTGACACCTGCCCAGTTTGATGGTCATTGCTTTCTAACCTTAAGGGAAACTGGTAATTAGGAAAGCTTAGTACATACAGCCTCTGTTAGGGCAATCATATTCCAGGTAGTCACGTCACAAACTAAGTGACCTAGGAGCTACCAGGGCCTCAGAATTTCCTTGAGGCATTTGTATTCCTCTGATTTGACAGGCTAGACTCTGAACTCTTTTTTTTTCAATTTAAAATTTTATTTTTCAATTAATATTTTAGGAGAGAATTAACATAAAGCATTTACTTTAACTCTTTCTCACTCTTCCTTCCCACCTTAAAGGGGAAAGAAAAACAAAAACCTTGAATCAAAGATACATAGTCAAGACAAATTCCAACTTTGTTAATTTCCAAAAAAAGTAGGTCTCCTTCTGCATCTTGAATTTATCATCTTTGTCAGCAGATGAGCAGCATAGTTCACCCTTTGTCTTTTGGAATCACAGTTGGTTTTTGTATTGATAAGAATTCTTAAGTTTCTCATAGTTTGCAGTGTTGCTCTTAAATTATTCTTCTTGTTTTCTGCTCTTATTTCACTCTGCATCAGTTTATAGATGTCTTCCCAAGTTTCTTTTAAACTATTGTTTTTATCACTTATTACACTAGAGTAGTATCCCATGATATTCGTAAGCCAAAATTTGTTCAGCTAGTCCTCAATTAATAGGAATCCCATTAGCTTTTATTTCTTTGACATTATAAAAAGAGCTGCTATAAGGATTTTTGTACATGTGAATTCTTTTCTCTTTCTGTCATTTCTTTGGGGTATAATGTACTGCCTTTTTCATAAAGCAAAGTCATTTGTGGTTATTCCTCTGGTAAAGTCCTAGCTCCACTCTCTTAGTTTTTCCGTAGGATTTCCAGCAATCTCTCTGAGCCCTAATGTGTAACCTTTGAATTCACGTCTACCCATGCAGATCTTTGAGTGATATCAAAGGTGAAGCCAACAGTACACATTATAGGTTCATAAAACTTTATTGCAGGCACATAAGTGCATCATCCACCTGAATTTTGCCAAATATATATAGTCTAATAGTTAAAAGTGTATGTATATTGCCTCAGGGTTGTTTAATAAAAACTCATTGAATGATGGCATTAAGGGAAGTGGAAGCTATGTCTTCAGTTGTCTTACCAGGCGTTGAGACTCTCAGTTAGGGGACAGATTACATTCCAGACCTCAGAAGCAGTGGTCCCAGGAGATCCCTTAAGATTCATTCTATTAGCATCAAGCAATTTCCAGGTATATTCCTGTATTCCATTTTAGTAACAAATGATCTGTTAAAAGAGGCATAAATTACATGAAGAAATGTAACCATTATTGATCTTCTTCTTCTTCTTTTTCATCATCATCATCATCATCATACCTGTAGATCTTATATCATACGATTGCTGTTAAGAACCAATAAGATAATGTATGTAAAGTACATTGCAAACTTTAAAGTGTTACATAAATGTTAGTTATTATTATGTTTGGATTCAGTGATATTGTATGTATGAGATAGTATCTACAATGTCCCAGGTCACTGGTCACAGAAAAAACTATAAGGTTACACATTTAATAGCCATTTAAACAGAGGGTAATAAAGTCATTTGTGCCTATTTTTGGCAACTTGTGTGCCTTGTTTTCTTACTGATCTTTTTATGTTTCCATTTCACCTTCCATCTTGAGCATTATTTTTTGTAATTATCAACATAAAAATCCACAAATTCTGTCAGATCAACAACTCTTTTAATCTTTCAGCTTCAGGCAGTCCTTCCCAACCCCCATTAGATTTGCCAGACAAATAACTTAGCTGAAATGTGGAGGTTTGGATGTGGAATTTGGGGAGAAATCTCTTCAGTTGTTTGAAAAAAGCTACAGGAATGAAAACTTCAAAGACAGGGCTGATGTCAGCACCTGCTGTAGTCACAAAGCAAACCCTGGGAGACCAAGGATTTTTGGCAGGCGTTGTGGTGCTATTACTTCAATCTCCAATATCCCCAAATGTGAGGCAGATGCCAGTTTCCTTCTCTAGGGTGCTGATAATGGTATATAATGAGTTGGTTGTTTCCTAGCAACTAAAGAAGCAGTTTCACTTCAGCAGATCCTGCAATAGGAATGAGACCTATTCCCATGATAGTTGGGGATATTAGTGATTTTCCTGACAATGGAATTTCACTTTTGAATGAGGAAGGCTCTCAGCCTTCAGTTTCCTAAAGAATTTTGCTTTTGAGTGTGTGCTAAGCTAGCCTTAATCCTGTAAAAAGTGAGATGTTTAGATTTCCCTAAGCACCTCTCATTAGAAAGGCTAAACAAATTTGAATAGTTTTTGAAATGCAAGGTGATTTATGCAAGGTGATTTATACAAGGTGATACAGTGTTATATGCTTTTCACTGTTTAATATGTCTAATTAACAAGATTATTTTCTCCCACACATCGTGGTTGATATAATAGTATTCCACCATATATCATCAGTGTTTCAAAACAAACATACATGAATTCAATCCCTTTACCATATCTGGTGAATTTAATAAGAAAAGTGATAACAATAACAGCCAACCCCTGTGGCCAGTGTGATGTAACTACCACTGTCAATCTAACATAGTCTCTTCCTTCCTATCTGGAATTATTGTGACATGGAGGACAGCAGAGTGAGTGGCATTTTTCCATGTTCCAAGACCATAAGGGGACAAGATACATAGGAATAAATCAGAAACACCTCTACCTCCCTCTGGAGATACTTCCACCCTGAGGCCTTACTCTCTTGATTTCTTATTGCCAGCCCAAGCTACTATTTCAGGAGGGGCCCCAGCCATGCTTCATTCCATTCACTGCTCAACTTTCTAAATTTTTTTATCCTCCTCTTCCTCTTCTCCCTCCTCCTTCTAGTCAACTGCTTTGTCCCTATGCCAGCGCCCTTCCTTTTTCCATCCCAACCCTGCCTCCCCACTTACCCTTTATGTGTTACCTTCCTCTGTTGGAGTGTTGGTTCTTTGATGGTAGAGACTATCCCAGTACTTAGGACAGTGCCTAGCACACAGTAAGTACTTCATAAAAACCTCCTTTTCTTCCCTTCCCTTCCCTTCCCTTCCCTTCCCTTCCCTTCCCTTCCCTTCCCTTCCCTTCCCTTCCCTTCCCTTCCCTTCCCTTCCCTTCCTTCCCTTCCTTCCCTTCCCTCCCTTCCCCTCCCTTCCCTTCCTCTTCCTTCCCTCTTCCTTTCTACCCTCTCCCTCTATCTGTCTGTCTGTCTATCTATCTGTCTGTCTATCTATCTATCTATCTATCTATCTATCTATCTATCTATCCATCCATCTTTCTATCTGCTAGAAATCCTTTGGTGAAAATGCTATTTAACACTAACATTGGCAGAACCACGAACACATGTGAATTGGACTGAAGCTATGACTACTTTGTACTCTGTCCTTCCCCCTACTCCCCCTGCCTTGCCCTGGAGTATAGTATAACAAAATTGGAAACAGATCTCACCGGTTGTAGGCAAGGACTAGGTATTCCTTTTTGGCCTTGATATCCTCTGTTCTAAGTTGTGCAAAAAGGTATTATTGCAGATTAATGCAGGATGATTCATCTAAGAAACAACCAAATAGGGGCAGCTAGGTGGCGCAGTGAGTAGCGAGTCGGCCCTGGAGTCAGAAGGACCTGAGTTCGGATGCGGCCTCAGACACTTAACACACACACAAACAAAAACCTAGCCGTGTGACCTTGGGCAAGTTACTTAACCCCAATTGCCCTCCAAAAAGCAAAAAACAAACAAACAAACAAAAACAAAAAAACCCAACCAAATAAGAGGAAATAAAAGGAAAAATTAAGTAAGCATTTAAATTGGCAGAGGGAAAGGCTGAAGAACTTTAAGGCATTAAAAATCTATACTTAATACAAACTCTAGAAATGCTAACTGATAGTGAAACGTAGCAAAAAACAGTGCCAATGTCTTGACTGATTTTGAAAAAAAGTGATGAGAATGCTTAGACTGGAATTTTAAAGAAGCTTGTTTTGAGTTTGATGGCAGGAAGCCAATTAGTATACAGCTGTACCAAAAGAGAGTATGTCAAACATTGATTTCTACTAGAATGAAAATGAAAGGCAAAAGTTGATAAAGTTTGTAGGAATCAAAGCAATGCAGAGAACAAAGTAATTCAACATTAAAAGCTATACTTTGGAGGCTTGAGAAGTGAAAGAAATCAGAGAAAACAGAGAGAATGACTAAAAGAGGAGGTAGAAAATTTCTGGTCACAAATTAATTCAAGGAAAGTTCAGGTTGGATCAAACAGGTGGCTTAAATCTTATGTACTTACTTATGTACTTAGCACTACTACAGTCCTCTGTATTCCTCCCAAAGAACACTCTATCACTTGTCTCTATGCCTTTATATTGGTAATGTCCCATACATTAAATGCTTCCCCTCCTTCCTTTCCCTTCATAGAATCCCCCTCTTTATGATACAGCTCAGGTACCACCTTCTACATTAATTTTTTTCCTGATTCCCCCCAACTGCTGGTATACTGCCTTTGAAGATACTTTTCACTTCTTTATTTTCTTGCAAATATCTTTATTCTCTATATATTTATATTTGTACTTGCTGTTTCTTCTTATAGAATGTAAGCTTCTTGAGAGCAGGGATTGTATTTTATTTTTTGTTAACTGCAGTATGGCACTGTGCCTCATACATAGTAGATATGTAATAAATACTTCTTGATTCATTAATTGATTGATTAACATCATGCTTGATAAATGCCTACATTAAAGATGGTGATGGAAAATCTCCCTTATTTGCAAAACAGAATTGAGTTAGGTTCAAATACTTTAGAGTAGTGCATGAATTCTAGCGAAACATTTTTATAATCTTCATTTCTGATGCAAGCCTGATCTTACTTTTTTTTTAAACAAAAGGTATTAGCTATGTCTTGCCAAAAATGTGAGAACACTAGTGACTTCAAATAGAATGAGGTATAGAATGAGTAAATATTTGTAAAGCACTTTGCAAAACTTAAACTGCTATATAAATGCTATTGATATATAGGCCAATTTGCATACTTTCTACAAAACATATACAGCTTGCATCATACACACACACACACACACACACACAAACACACACATGCACAAGCACACTTATACATTATATTGGTCAAAGAGCTAAACAAGTGTTCCAGAAAGTTCTAGGGGTATAAAGAGTAACTTATTATTGATTCAGTGATTACTGAACTATCCATCTAAAAGTGCTATACCTTTATTCTGCCTTTATTCTATACATCAAAGCCTTTGACTCAGTTCTGCACTCGTGGCTTATTCATATATAAGAGAAGTCCAAATATGGTGAAATTGCTAGAGTATTTGATGTCTACATGGAAAATTGCTCTCTAAAACATGTTGCTATGACAAGAATTTCGGAGAGAATTGATATAAAATGTGGCGTCTTTTAGGGAGACAGTTTAAACCCCTCATGGTTCTGTCTATTAAATATTTTATCTTCTCTTCCAAATGGAACTGAATATGACTTCCATTTTAAGGAGCAGCTCAAACCCAAACATGCTGATCTCTTGGCATACGTGGATGACTACCACATCAGCAGCAGCTTCTCCATCTTGTGTTGTTTTTCCGTAGTGACAAGAAAATGTGATTTGGACTTGGTAAATGGGAAATACCTAGTGTGTACTAATGATGAGACTGAAGGCTTTGAGGTTGAATTTAGAGATTAATTAGACCAGTGGCCAAAGGTAATCATTATAAATACCTCGGTTGCCTTCCATACTAGACAATGACCATACATTCTTAAGGAGGAAGCTGTGGATGTATATGTGAAGTCTTATTGACATTCTGAAATCAAAACAATGGGAAGAATAGTTACAATGGTTAATTCCAATACAATGCCACCTTAATATATCCTTTTGGAACTGCTAGATGAACCATAGCAGATTTGAAAAGTACACTAATGAGAACCTGTACACAATTAATAATACATCAGACCTATCACCATAAGTCAGCCATGGAAAGATGAATACTTCTTTAAAAAGGGGGTAAAGGATTGATAGTTCTCAGAATATAGGTTCTCAAAATCAAAGAAGTTCTCAGAACACCAAACAGCATAGTTTAGAATAATTCTTTAGTCTTTAGAATAAATAATAGTAAGGCTGCTAGTAGGTATATATCATTGGTTTTGTTGAAAGTAACCAAAATCTTCATAAGGAGTGTATGGAATGACAAAGATGCAAAAAGGGAAGGGAATAAGCCCATATTAAAAATCTATTATGTGCTAGGCACTATGCTAAGTATTTTATAAATAATCTTATTTCTCTTCACAATAACCCTGTGAGATAGTTGCTATTATTATTCCTAATTTACGGTTGAGGGAACTTAGAAGACAGAAGTTAAGTGACTTGCCCAAGTTCACATAGACAGTAAGTGTATAAGGTCAGATTTGAACTCTGGTCTTCCTGACTCCAGGCCCAGCACTCCATCTATTTACTGTACCACCTACCTACCTCTGAGTGATATACCAAGGTCTTCTATGGGAAACATTCACAGGAACTCAACCAATAGTATGTTGACCAAGAAGAGCTGAAGAAGTGGCTGAATGCTGATTTGTTTATAGAAATGGAGGCATTTATGATGTCAGTTCAAGACTAGATCATCACCGCCTCAAATTATAGGTGGAGTAATCTTAAACCTTGTGCTTATTGGTCAATACAGGTTGTGCAAAAAAGTGTTTGAAACTCTGCAAAAATTAAGTATCTACTAAATGCTTGCAAGATATCACCTGTTGACCAGGATTATACATCTAGAAAGAAGCTTGCCATCTTTTATAAAGTAACAGATGACTGACCTCTGTACTAAAAATATAGACTTTAGATTTATTCTTTGAAATCAATTAATAAAATATACTAGACCTGAATTATTATCACAGTCTAAACTGTTAATCATAATTACTAAGATACAACATCAATCTGTAAAATTTAAGAATGCCATTTTAAATAGATCTCACCACAATAAATATCTATGATCTCCAAGCTACACAGAACAAAAAAACTTTAAAAATATAGATATAGTGATTGTGGGGGGTGGCCACCCACACTGTTTAGCCTCACATATCACACTTACTCTTTGGGTTTGTTCATTTATTCCTGTTTTCACATTGACAGGTCTGGCTTAGAGAAGGTCTTTCAGCACATGGTTGCACTCAAATTTTCTCAAGGTCCTAGGAGTAACCTTGTTGTATATGAGTGGAAGAAAGACTATAGTTCTTTTACTCATCATTCTAGCTCTTAAATCCCCACTAATGTTCATTCATTTACATAAAACCAACCATTCTTTTAGATCTTATACATACTTGTTTACTTAACAATAAGGCAAAGAAATAAAAACATAGTAGGCACTAGAAATGCTGGGATAATCAGTATTTCATAAACTACTTGTAAACCTGGGTCACATTCTTATTCCAAAGCACTTGGTATTTGTTGGGAAGAGTGGGCGCACACTAGCAGATACCCCACAAGGAAATGCATGAATGAGGGAAGCCCATGTTCTTGGAATAACTCACAACTTTGAATCTGTAAAATTTGGTGTCTTCTTTCTCTGAAACTTTCCACAAAAGATTCTCGATGAATGTAGTTTCTGTGTGGAGCAGAGGTTTCCACTGCTAAGCTAAATTGATTGATACTGTGCTTGTCTAAAACCTCGTGGGCCATGAACATCTTAGTCAAAGTAGTTGGTAGACTATGTGCCTTCTTTGATTCTCTGCTTGCAAACTTAATTTCTCTGCTTGATAAAATTATTTCTTAACAATATCTTCAGTATACATCACTTCTAGTTTCATGCTTTAGCAGATGCAATTGTGAAATCAGTCCTTTGTTTCCTTTATCTCTTCTGGGTTTTAAGTGTCCTCTCTGTGAATGACCCTGCCTTAGCATATGGTTAGCAACCAAATTATTATCTTTTGTATGTAATCAGATGAATTGCATTTGTTTCATAATTATTCATATAACTATAGCTTGTAGCATGTAAGATAAAATTAATTTTCTCAGAGTTATGCATCAAAGAGTAACTATAATTCATAGGACTCTCTGAATAACACAGCTTTAACTTAGCAACAAACTGCTCCATTTGAAAGGGCAGTACCTTAGGACCTTAAAGGGACCTCACATAAAGACCTAGAAGAACAAAAAATCAAAACTACGTTGGGAACAGCCGTAGGTCCATATTGTCCCTGTTGTCCTTTCTGCTGTTTGAGTTGTCCTGAAGATACTTTCAGTGTGCTTACATAAGGTGGGGTTAAATCCCAGTAATTTTATTTAATTACAAAAGGCAGTTCTTTTTCCCACCTGTGTAACACTTTGTAAATTATTAAATGTAAAACGATATTAGGAAGCTAGTGACTCATCCCAGGATCATGTCTGTTTTAACTACATTGAAAAGGATGAGAATGACATAACAATAAAAATAGACATTTATATGGTGCTTTAAGGTTTATAAGGAGCATTGAGTCTTACAATGACACAATGAGATAGGGGCTACAGGTTTAATGATACTAATTTTGCTCACAAAGGAAAACCAAGAGAGCTGAGGTGATTCACTTATGGTCACCGAGCTTATCTGAGTTAGAGGCAGAATTTGACCAGGGTATGGCTGAGTTTACCTTTACCAACTCATCTGTAAGCCCTGCTACCTGTCCCACAAGGCATATGTTTGTATTAAAACCCACATATATATGTAAATAAATAAATAAACAAACAACCAAATAAATAAATATGTACCCAGATATATGTATGTATATATATATACATAAAACCCATATATACATGCATCTACATACATATACATACATACACACACACACACACACACACACACACACACACACACACACACACACACACATATATACGCATCCTGTCTTACATGGCAAACATTTGCCTTATAAGGCAGGAACACAAAAATACATATACATGTTCCAGTGGAAGTTCCTTTGATTTCAAGTATTAATCTATATAATATAATTTCAGTACAACAAAATACTTAGAATAGATCCTTGGGGTTCAAGACTTCAAGAAATCTAACATTTATTAAGCAACTAGTTTTTGTCAACCATTGGATAAACATAAAAACTCTACTATAAAGACCTTAAATCTGACCTCAGATTTTAATAGCTGGATGACAGATATATAATGACTATCTGTTCTGACCTCTTCATCTCTAGTCACAATGATGTATGTATCTGGAAAGTTTCTTACTCAGAAGTTACACAATGCAGTTGAAAAGCAAAACCCAAACTTTGAGTAGCCATTTGGTTTAGACAAGTCATAAGGAAATAACTCATTCTTTCTCCTTCAGCTACATATAAACAATGTAAATTACCTTCTTGATCTAGATTTACAGTAAGATATATTGAGTTTCAGAAGCTCCCAGACACTCTGGCAGAGAGATAAAATATTAAATGAAGTTCTTAAGATAATTAAGTGAGCTATATCTGAGCATACTAATGAAATTTATTGCATCAAATAGAAAAAGTTCACAGACTTGCACATTAACTCTGGGTAAAACCACTGAATGTCCTTTATCATCAATTTTGGGACATCTAACCTCATTTATTCCATTTTATGGTCTAGCCCCATCAGGCGCTTCAGCTATTCTCATGTTGGAGATACAATTTAACTTATTCCATCAGCCTCATCACTCAGGTTTTTAAGGTGTCTCTGTGAGACATTAAAAGGAGTGTAATGTTAATTGATTCTGATTTCATTTGAAGTAAGCACTAGCCATTCTAAGGGTTCTTAAGGATCTTTTCCAGGTTTTTTGTTTTGAAACCTTTTGACTTTTCTACTTGGCACTTGGGGGAAGAGGGTGGGAGAGGTTTTTTAATGCACAAAGCAGGTGTGTTCATATTATTTTTGTATTCCCTTTATGTAAATGAGAGATCAAAATCTAATCTAGTTGAAGGTCAATTCTGGCACTGTCAAAACTCTTCTAATCAGGCAGCTTTAAAAAATCTAGTTTGACTTAATTTCTTTAGTTTGCACCCCAGCCTGAGGACCACTGAAACATCTGTATTCTAGATAGGAGAGATCAGCCTTTTGTAGAGTCAGGAAACCTTTTGGCTATCCTCATCCTCATCAATAAGCATTTGGAGGGCTCTTGGCCAGGATCGAGTGACACCTGCCCTCACAGTCCTTAACAAAAAAGTTTTTGATACAAATACAGTTTTTATTTTAGTTTTAAGGAAGAAGTTTTTAAGTGTCTTGGCAAAGAGAACTGCAATACTTCACATTCCACCAGTATTTATTAATGAAGCTATTAATTATGTGCTAGGTACTATAGTAGGCATTGTAGATATAAAGACAAAAGTGAACTAGGCCTTTTCTAAAGGGCCTCATGTTTTATTTTCTAAGCTTTGTTGTAAAATGAGTCATTAAAAGGAGCCCTGGGGTGATGGCTTTAGAGCTGGAAGGGCCTTATAGGTTTTGAATTCAACTCTGTTTTACAGATGAGGAAACTGAGGTGCAACGAAGTGTCATGTGCACAATCACAAAACTAATAAGTATCTAAGGGAGAACTGGAACCCAGGTCCTCCTGACTTCATGTCCAGTGTTGTATTTACTGCACCATGCTACCTTTTGGTGGATAAAAAATGAAATTTAGGTGTAACACAGAACTACATATTATAGAGTACTGATCACTCTGATTCTTTTTCTGTTAAGATGTCCTTTTATGTAGGCACTACCTGACAATTTTGGGTAGCTATGTGATACAGTGGATAGAGTGCTGGGCCAGGAGTCAGAAAGACTCTTCTCCCTGAATCTGGCTTCAGACACTTTCTAGCTGTGTGACCCTGGGCAAGTCACTTAATCCTGTTTGCCTCAGTTCCTCATCTGTAAAATGAGCTGGAGAAGGAAATGGCAAACCACTCCAGTATCTCTGCCAAGAAAACCCCAAATGGGGTCACAAACAGTTGGAAGTTCTGAAAACGACTGAACAATTTAATTCAATTCCACAAGCATTGAATTGTTGGTAGAAGGAGTTTCTGCACTTGGCTGTCAGGCCTAATCTGTGTATTTTCACCAGCTGTCTAGAATTTTGTCCCTCTTCACCTCTGCTTCCTGGCTTTCTTCAAATCTCTGCTAAAATCCCACCTTCTGGAAGAAGCATTTATTAAGGTCCTTGAGGTTCAAATTATATCAAATGTAAAGTATTTTTAAAAGCCTTCAAACCTTATATAAATTATTATTATTTTAATATATCCCCAGGTCATAGGAGAAATACCCAGTCAACCAGGAAACAGAATGAGTTATAAAAGGGAGGCAGTTAAAGGAAAACTTATTATATTATAGTCTAATGTTGATTATTCTTTCCTACATAAATCATCCTTTGCCCTTCTTTTGTGCTAATCGAGCTCTATAATTTCCTTGAAGACCAACTTAAAAATTAGTTTCCTTCTAAAAAAGCTTCTCCTGACCCACACTAAGATGATCCTTGAGTGGGATGTGGTGTTCTATAGTGGAGAGAACACAATTCAACTCAAGAAACCTGCATTGGATTCATAACTCTGATATCTACCTGGTGTGTGATCCTGGGCAAGTCACGTGTAAGATGGGGATACCAATATTTCACCTTCCTCACAAAAAATTAAAAACATTTAAATTTAAATAAATGTAAAATGAATTATTTTATGCAGCAAAGTGATGAGAATATGAAGAGGAAGAGACAGAGAGCCCAGGGTTCTGAATTGGTCTGAGTACTAAGCAAAGCTGTTCTAATGTCTTAGCGTGATCACTGCACCCAGTGCAGGTGACCCAACAGACATTTATGCACCAAGCATCATGAGTCAACCCCTTCTTCCTTGAATTCCTCCTCAATAATGGCAGCAGCAAGTTATATTTGCCTCCTTTGCAGTCCCATAACACTCAAGTTGTACCACCCATATGACACTTGTTACCTCCTCTTCTTTTTCTTTTAATGTTGTAAATTTATTGGCATTTATTTATTTATTTTTGGAGGGGCAGTTGGGGTTAAGTGACTTGCCCAAGGTCACATGGCTAGTTTTTGTGTTAAGTGTCTGATGTCAGATTTGAACTCAGGTCCTCCTGACTTCAGGGCCAGTGCTCTATTCACTGTGCCACCTAGCCGCCCCTCTCTTCTTAAGAATACTTGTAGTCATGTTTTATTTTTGAATGAATGAATGAAAAACCACTTACAAAATGCTTGCTATGTGCCAGGCCCTGTGCTAATGCTCGGATGCATGTGCAAAAAGGAAGACAGTTCCTTCTCTGAAGGAGCTTGCATTTTAATAGTAGAAAACAGCATTAGAAGGTGAGTAGTGGCCAGGGAGGGGAATGTTTTTGGAGTCACTGGAATGAATTGATATGTGTGGTAGTCAACCGGGAAGTAACAGAACAATTATGTTATTGAGTAGTGATGTGATTACAGTCCTCAGAGTGGGTTGAAAAGTGTGCATGAGTGCATGTGCATGCCTGTGTGTAGGGAAGGTATTGATTCCTCTGGGGGTTTGGGGACTAATAGGTAACCTGGATATATTGCTGGATCCTACTTGATTGTAAGTGTTTTGAGGGCCACAATTTTTTATCCTATTTGACACCTTGTATAGTAGGCACTCAGTATTTTTGAAGGGATATATTAAAAGAAAATGAACTGACAGATTTTTGTTTACAGAATTTTGTGCTCAACTCTGCTCCCTCCATGTTCTTTTAAAAACTCCCTTTAAAATTCCAACAACAGTAGTCCCCTCCTTGGAGTCTTGTAAGGTTCCATTTATGAATTTGGGAGGCAAGCTGCACTTCCCTCACCCCTTTTTTTTTGGGTATATAACTTTTCATGTTCTCCTTTAAATCAGGGAAGGTATACAGTGTGTAGAAAGACTCTCTTTAGTTTCTACTTGTTCTCTTTGGTCTTTCATATTTTGGGAGGGTCACTTTTTTCACCAGTTTGCACACTCAGGGATAGACTGGATTTCCTTCCTCACATAAGGGATTGGGTTATTCAGTAGTCCTTACAAAGATGTGTAGTAATTTTAAATTGACACTAAGAACAGAATATTCAATTCAGCTCAGTTCAGTAGGCAGTAGTTCTGGAAAGTCACTGGAAAACAGATAAAAATACAACAATGTAGGCCCTCAAGGAGTTTAGGCATATTTTAAAACAAAAAATCAGAATCTACTCGGACCAGGAAAATTTCATTTGTATTTGGAGGAGGGAAGGTGAATTTAAGCTGTGATAGTAGAGGATATTGGAGGTTTGGAAAAAGAAATTTGGTCTCTAGCTTCATTTTGTAATTTATTCTGAGAATGCATTGTTTTCCATTTGGTATAGAGGCTTTTTTTAACCTGGAAATGAGAATTGTGCCAATGAGAAGTGGATGGATTTTCCCTTGCAAGTGTAAATGGGACTTCTCTTCCTTTCATTTGTTCTTCCATCCCTTTGGCTCCTGTAATTTAATTCAGCAAACATTTATTAAGCAACTGTACTCTGCTAAGTGTTAGAGATATTTAGATTAAACCAAAATAAGAAAAATAAGCCCAAGATAGTCCCTGCCATGAAAGAGCTTAGAGGGTTAAGGACTAGTCAAGTCAATTCAGTAAGCTTTTATTAAGTGTCTGTTACAGTGTGCCAGGTTCTGTGCCAAGTGCTCAGGATAGTAATCAAGGCAAGAACAGTTCCAGTCCTCAGTGAGCTCACAGTTTAATGGAGGAGACAAAAAACGAACAACTATGTACAAACAAGGTATATATATACAGGATAAATTGGAGACAGTCTCAGAGAGAAAGAATTAACCTTAAAAGGAACCAGGAAAGGCTTCTTGCAGAAGGTGGGACTTGAGAGACTTGGAGGAATCCAGGGAAGTCAGGAGGAGGCACGTGGAGGTAGAGAATTCCAGATAGCCAATAAAAATGTACCTTCTAGGCCCAGGATTTTAGTCATATAGGGATCTTCTAGATGGGGCAACAATCTCTACCAGTATAGACTGCAGATGGCCAGCTTTCCTGCAATTTCTCATCTAAGAGAGTTCCTTTGAGCAGTGAGAGGTTCTGTGACTTTCCTGGAGTCACACACAGCCAGCATGTATCAGAGACAGAACTTGGATCCAGGTCTTCTTTCCTTTGAGGCCTATTCTCTATCCACTATACCAGGCTGCCCTTCTTTATTCTACAGTAAATTATATTTGTTTGTAAGTTTTTATGCAATGAAGGTTTTTTTTTGAGGGGGGGTGCTTTTACGCTATGGCCATTCTTTGCTTTGAATTATGCTAATTTACATATCCAGCTGTTTGTGTGCTTTTCATGTTTCTGTTACATAAAATTATAGTTTTCTTTCAAATGATAAGAAATCCACACATAGGGATGACTCAGAATTACACAAAGAAGCTCCCTTTTTGTATTTCTTTGTTTATACCAAACCTGTACATAAATTGATACAAACAAATCTGTTACATCAAATACCAGACCTTTAAAAATTGGTTTGTTTAGGTAGAATGTGAGTCTGGTGCATTAATTACCTGCATCTTCCTAGAGGAAAAAAAAAAGCCTTGAATTATGTATTAGCCCTTGAGAGTGGGTCTACATCTTTTTTTTTCTTTTAAAATAATAGTCTGAAGGTGGGAGATAAAAAATGTAAGATTTGACATGAAAATTCTTTGCCTCAATCAGTATCATCTCTCATACTATGTTAATATTATTTGAAGGCTTTGGTTGCTTCATCTGTTTGCTGCAATATTTTATACTCATGACTTTTAAAAGATACTGCTGATTGTTGAGATTAGTGTAAATTTGATTTCATTAAAAAGCTAAGAATTGCTTTCACCTTAAATATATATATTTTCATTGAAAAATATCCACAATGTATTTGAGTATTCTCTAAGACTTCATTAAGTATATTATTTTTAAAGATATATTTGAGAGACTGTCCTTGAAAGGATTATTACTCTCACATTCATTATTTAAACACTGCCCCGCACTTCCCCTCCCTAAATTTTGCTAATTTAGATAAAAGCTTGTTTTGGAACTCGGACTTTGTACATCAAATATCATTTCAGAGTAATATTAAGGCCAAGTTATAAAGCCTTTATGGTAGAGTTTTGTAATGAAAATTTTTGATGGGCCCTTTAATGTAATGATGCCAGTAAGTAAAGCTATAACATTCATTCACTAATATGAGTATTTTAAAAATGCTTTTACATTTTCAGATTGCTTTCCAAATATTTTGCTTGTTGGTCCTGACAACAATCCATGGAAGTTTATAATCTAATGTCATCCCCAAGGTACCTTGAGAAAGTGATGATACCGTGAAGTGAAATGGCTTTCTTTCTCAGTCCTATATGGAGCTGTTCTTATATCTGGGATGCAAAATTCAGCTGTGACCAACAAAGTCAAATATTCAGACGCCTAGATAACACTAAGAAACCTTGTGAAAGAGCCTACCATGTGATGGTCGTCAGTACAGAATGTGATCCTTGTGTGTAACTTCTATTACCATCAAGTTATTTGGAATGTTGATTGAGAATTATTAGGCCCTGAGGAAAAATCTGACATGTGAAGAGCAGATAGGCCAAGGTGAAATGGGTTTATATGACCAGTAGTTTTTTTTTTTTAATGATGACTACCACATTTGTATATTTATTGAGAAATTGAGATTTTGCATGCCTTGTTTAAAAAATTACTTTAATGATGTCATATTGAGTCATGTCCAGATTTCCCCTTCACTTTTCTTTGAAACTTTCCTTGTAACAAAGAAAAACAGTTTATCAAAAACAAGTAATAGAAGGATCAAGTTTAACCCTGTATTCAATATTCTGCTCTCAAAGAGTGCTCACCTTTATGATAGAAAAGAAGAGTATCTGGAGTCAGGAGGACCTGAGTTCAAATCTGACCTCAGACACTTAACACAAAACTAGCCTTGTGACCTTGGGCAAGTCACAACCGCAATTACTCTATCTTCCCCTCTCCAAAAAAAGCAAAAAGAAAAGAAAACAAAAGTATGTTTCATTATAGTCTCAGCATCTAAGAATTTTGGAGTGGCTAAATACCTAATGAATACCTGAATAGCTCAGTGGCTTTCAGGTCCAATCTACGTTCTATAAGAAAGCCCATGTAATACATCTGAAAAATGTTTATCTAGTCCCTCTGCTTGGACTTTCAATGAGAGTGAACCCACCACCTCTTCAGGTAGCTCCTTCCACTTCTGGACAGTTCCAGTTGTCAGGAATTATTTTGCTGATATCAAACCTAAATTTGTGTCTTGAGAGTTTCTACCCATTGCTCCTAGTTCTTTCCTCTTGTGTCAAACAGAGTACCTCCCTTTCCTTTTACACGTGTCAGCCTTTCATCTCTGCAGATAGCCAACCTGTCCTTTGTGAGTCTTATTTTTCTCCAGGCTAAAGATGCCTGGTTTCTTTAGTTCATCCTCAGATGACATAGACTCGAGGCTCTTTATTATTTTGGTTTTCTTCCCCTAGATGTTTTTTAGCTTATCAGTGTCCTTCTTAAGTTGTGGTGTCCAGACCTGAACTCCATCCACAAGTGATCTGACTAGGGCAGAGTCCAGGACTATCACCCCTCTGTTCCTAGTTATTATAGTCTCTCTGTGCGGCCCAGAATCACCATGGCTGTCTCTTTTTTGGCTGCCACATCATACAGCTGACTCATGTTGAACTTGCAGTTGATTATAACTACCAGATTTTTTTTTCTTTCAGACAAATGGTTGTCTTAACTATGTCTTCGCAAGTGTGAAGGTGATTTTTTGAATCCAAATGTAATATTTTTTGAATTTACATTCCCATTCCTGTTGAAATTCATCTTGTTAGATTCATCCCAGTCTTCTAACCTGTCAAGGCTTTTAAGATCCTGTCTCTCATCCAGTGTGTTAGCTCTCTCTCCAAGCTTTGTGTCACCTGAAGATTTAGTGCGTGTGCCTTTAAGTTATTATAGGGAGGCAATGTAGTTTAATTGAGTGAGCACTAAGTCAGAGGTCCTGGGTTCATAATGCAATCTTGGCAGTCTTCCTGAGGCTCAGTTTCCTATCTGTAAAACGAAGGGGATTGGTTTAGATGTCCTCTGATTTCTCTTTCAGTTCTAGAATTATGTATAATCATGGCCTTCCTTACATATACTCCTGCAGCACTATTTTGGAGACCTGCTAAGTTGACAGTTATCATTTAATGAAACCTCTGTCCTTCAAGACCAAAATTGGTAAATTTTACAAGTACTACCCAACCACCAAAAGGTTTATGAATCTAGAACTGTCCATTTTTCCTTCCTTAAGTTAGTGATAGTAAACTACTAGAATTTGCTTGTCTTCCTTCTATGAATGAACCAATACAGACAAAAGGTATGGTGGGCATGCTTCACTGTTTCTTAGCAGCTAAGAAACTTCAGTCAGTTAATAAAGTTTTAAGTCAGTTAATAAAGTTTTAAGTCAGTTAATAAAGTTTTAAGCCTACTGCATGCCAGGCATTGTGCTAAGTGCTAGGGATACAAAGAAAGATAAAAGACTATACTTGCCCTCCAGGAGCTCAGAATCTAGTAGGGGAAACAATATACAAATAATTATGTACAAACAAACTGTAAACAAGATAAATGGGAAATAATCAACTGAGGGAAATATTAGAGATAAGGGAGATTGGGAAAGGCTTCTTGTAGATGGTGGGATTTAAGCTGGCACTTGAAGGAAGCCAGGAGTTAGCAAAGAGGGGAGAGCATTCCAGGTATTGGGGGCAGCCAGGAAAAATGCCCAGGGTGGGGAAATGGAGTGTTTTGTTTGAGGAACATCAAGGAAGCCAGTGTTACTGAATCAAAGAGTACCTGGGGAGGGGGGTAAGGTGCAAGAAGATTGGAAAGTAGGGATGGTAGGGAGGTTCTGAGGGCTTTGAATGCCAAATAGAGGATTTTGCATTTCATCTTGAAAATGATAGGGTGAACAGATTAGAGGGGGGAAACAGGGTTGAGAAATAGGAGTCCAGGGTGACACCTAAGTTGTGAGCTTGGGGATCTGGGGACAAGGTAGTGCCTTTGATGGTAATAGGTAATAGGTGGCATCGAAGGTAGTGCTTTCACAGCAATAGGAATATTTGGAAGGAAGGAGGGTTTGGAGGTAAAACTAGCAAAATTTCTATGCATTTACGTATTTTAAGTTAGTGATTTGAAACTACAAGTCTTTTTTTGAGAGGGGCAATGTAGGATTTAGTTGCTGTTCAGTCAGCCTCAAGCTTAAAAAAAAACCCAAATCTAAACAGTCCATACTCTAGTTCTGCCTTGTCGCTCCTCCCAAGTGTGCTGATGTTGTCCAACTCAGTAATCAATCGTAAGCCAAAAGCTGACTGATTCTACGTGTAAAATGCAGTTTGCAGTTCTCAGCCTCAACCACTGAACCCGGCATGTTCTGACATCTCTTGGCTGCTGCTCATTTTTTTCAGTTTCCATGGAAATGGACATCTGATCACCAGAAACAGGGCAAGAAACCCTTGACTAATTATGGTTGCAGAAATTCTGAATTTTCTTTGTTTGAGATGGGGGTTGTTTTAAAGAATCTTTCCCACTGCGTGGCCTAGAGAAGGTAGCCAGCTGAAGTTAGTTGTGCAGTACCTGAGGAAAGGTTCAGATGAGATTTCCTTGTTTGAAGGGCACCATTATTTCAGGAAATATATGATGGTAATATATTTTAACTTAAGAATTATAATATTGTAGTGATTAGGATATTCCCCTTCAAGTCAGGGGACTTGATATTGTTTAGTCTCCTCACAATAATTATGTTTACTCAATAGGCTCATAGCTGCTCAGCCTTAAGTCTTATTTATCAAATATCCTGGAGTATACAGTAGCAAAGTTTACCAACCTACTCTTATCCCTCCAGTTGTTAGTGCTTTCTTTCCCTCCTCAGTTTTTCTCATATTTACTTAGCTGTGCACAAAATTGTGTCTTTTAGTAGAAGTTATGCCTCTGGGGGTGAGGACTATTCGGGTTTTTGTCTTTGTTTCCCCAGGGCTTCACTGCAATGTGTTGCACATAGTAGGACCTTGTTAAATATTTGTTTAGTTGAATCAAATGTTTATCAAGTTTGTCTGCTTTCTTGAAAAGAGGACCCCATTTAATAAAAAGAAAAATTATATATGAGAGGCAGGAGAACTGGTCTATCTGGGAAGACATGGCGTCCAGTCCCTTTGACAAATGGATGGTCCTGGGCAAGTCACTTGACCCCTTGGCAGCTGCCTGCATTTGGTTGAGGGGGTTTCCTCACTTGGAAGTACCCTATACTAATGAAATCATTATCTTAGTCCCTATTCCTAATTTATTTGTACCTTGTCATTGTGATCAATTCTTAGTATTCTAATATACCCATTTAAGGAAGGCTATTATATTTTTTCCATTACTTCAAAATATTCATTATTTTATCAAGGTGGATTCTCCATTTATGGATGTAAATGTGTGCCTTCTCTCTGCTGTCACTGGGTTGGACCTTAGTAAGCCACTGTCTCAAGTGTCTGTGGTCAAAACATTCCATCTGGTGACAAGCCTCTGCAAACTTAGCTGGACATACAGTCTTTGTCCAGGCCTCTACTTGAAGTCTTTCTACCTTAACACCAGCTCGATTTTTGTATTTTTTTTTCATAATAGTCAATCAGTAAGCATTTATCAAGTGCTTTCTTTGTGCCAGGCACTGTGCAAAATGCTGGGGATACAAAAAAAGGCACCTCTGATACTCCCTGCTTTCAAGGAACTTGCAGTCTATGGGGGAGCCAAATTTGCACAAACAGGCAGATTATGTATAAGATAAATAGGAAATAATCAATGGAGGAAAAGCATTAGAGTTAAGAGGTCTCAGTACCCCTGGTCTTTCAGTAAACCTTCTCTAAAGGAAATAAACTCTCAAGTTTTCCATGCATATGTTCATAGGAAAAATAGATTAATTTCAACAAAATAATATAGTTCTTTTCCAGATATTCTCTATACCCAGTTGACAAGCTTCTCTTCACTGGGAGTGCGTGCACTTCATGCTGGGAGTAGAACTCTAGAGGAGGATTATTTTTCTCCCCTGTATTGTGTTCATGTCCTGAATGAAGGACTGACTGTCTGATAAGTAAGCATAATTTAGATAATTTTAGAACTCAGAAGTGTGTTTGCTCTGGGGCAACAGTGGACTGAGGTGCCGTATTGAAAAAAAAGGTGAAAATTTGCTCAGTTTCTTCAGCCACTTGTACTGGCCATATAGCCATTGGAGGTGAGCGACTGAAATTGGGAGGAAGCAGCAAAAATCTCTCCTCATGTGACATCATGGTGCCAGATTTGTACTTGTGGCTTCATGTAAGACTGCCATAAAGTACTACATCTCAGAGCATTCCAAAGAGATTAAATTGGAAATAATCAGTTTTGGTTTCTCAAGTCCTGTCTGTTCTAGCTCTGCATACATTCTGCCATCCTCATTCTATTCCTGTTGCCACCATTCCAGATGAGACTCTCATCCTGCCTGCTAGGATTATGTCCTTTTAATAGATGTCGCCTCAGATACTTAAGACTTGTGTGATCCTGGGGAAGTCACTTAACCACACTCACGCCTCCCTCATTTCCTTAGTTGTAAAACTAGGGAGTTGGACTTGATGTCTCTTTTTTTTTAGTGCCTTCCACCTCCAAATATTTGATGAGAGTTGTTGAGTCATCTGTTGCTCCAAAAAACTGTAGCATTTGCAGCAACCACAACCCAGTAAAACCTTCCCAGCAGATGGGCTAAACCAGGCCTCAAACTCGTTGCTGAGTTAGGGGGATGTCTATCCCAAGCATGTGAAGACTTCTCCCAACGAAATGGGCAAGTGAAAACAGTTTGTTGCAAAAGCTACTAAGGCAGCTGAAGTTTTACTGTGGAGCACTTACAGCTTGATCAGACATGGAAGACATGAAGATCTTCTAGTGCATCCCAGGCCATTGCCAGTTGTCCTGACTTGTCTTGCCACTGGACCTCAATGAGTCTGGGACATGGATGGAAACTGACAACCTTGTGCAACTCTGCCTCACTTAAATCCAATTCTCACCCAAAGCAAGACATCATCATCATGTCATTGGGTCCTCTTTGAAAAAGAAGGACAAACAACAAATCTCTGGTCCTATCATTGTCCTACAGTAATGGGATTTAGAGCTGGAAGAGATCTTAGAAAGATTTTGCAGATGCGACACAGAGTAGCTAGGAGATTTGGCCAAGGTCACATCCACCACTTCCATGGGAGATCTTTCCAATCTTTCCTCTCGCAACTAGGATTGTCTTTTTTTTTAATGTGGTTTTGTCATTGTTGTTAAGTCATGTCCAACTCTTCATGACCCCATTTGGTGTTTTCTTGGCTAAGATACTAGAGTAGTTTGCCATTTCCTTCTTCAGCTCATTTTACAGAAAAGGAAACTGAGCCAAACAGAGTTAAGTGATTTGCCTAGGGTCATAAACTAGTAAGTATCTGAGGCCAGATTGAATAATTCCCATGGCATGGAGTCTCTGATGGTTTGAGCCCAGATGGTTAGTAGTCTTTTTGTCATCTTTTCCCTTCTTCTAACGTAGGTGATAATATGACTTTTTTAACTCACTCGGAGAGGTTATTGGCTTCTCATCTAGGTGAAGTTTTTGCCTTATTCCAATATTTTATAGACCTGTTCACCCAGGTGATTGAGGTTACCAAAATACAACAGCCATAATTCACTAAAAGCCCATATAATGCAGTCTCTAAGACAGATGAGAGTGTTACATAGCCATAGTGGAAACTCATTTATTATAATTTGAGTTCTATGTGTGATGACCAATTTTTTTTTAAACAAATGATTTATTAACTTCTGTTTTACATCATTCATTTCCGCCAGATTTTGAGTTACAATCATTTTCCCCCCGTTATTCCCCTACCCAACCTCCCAGAACAGCAGTCCCACAAGATATCGCTTCCTCCAATCTGCTCTCTCCCATATCTTCTCCCATACCCCCTTCGACTTTTCCAGTAGAGGAAGGTGAATCTTTGTGTCCCAATGCCTGCACATCTTATCTCCCAATTATAAGCAAAAGAGTATTAATGAGAGTATTTATATATATTTGAAACATTTAATGTTAAGATCTCGAATTTCAGATCCATTTCCTTCCTCCCTTGTCACCCATTCCCTCTGGGGAGATAGGTAATTCAGTATATGCTGTACATGTCTAGCTATGAAAAATATTATCATAGTAGATATATTGTACAAGGCTGCTTATAATTCCCTCCCACTCATCCCACCCCCCACCTGGTCCATTCCCTACATGATCCTGTCCCTCTTTTATAGTGGGTACTTCCAACCTCCCCTCCCCCCAAGGATGCCCTCCCATCCATCATCCCTCCTCTCATCCCCCTTCCCCCTATTCTGCTGCAGGTTGAGATATCCCATTTAGTATGTATGTCATTCTCTCCCTGAACCAAATTCAATGAGAATGTGGTTTTGCCTTTTTTGCCTTCCTATTCTCCCCCTCCCTTGCAACCACTTCCCCTTGCTTCTTCTACATGAGATAGTTTACCCTACCCTGTCTCTCCCCATCTCCTCTTGCCACTTTCCTATCTCACCTCATAATTTCATCCCTTGAGTATTTTCCCTTCCCAACAAATTCAACCTATGCCCTCTATCCATATATAACTGTAACCATATACATTCACATGTGTATTCATATGACCACACACCCGTCTTCCATTATTTTCATAGTGAGAAAAATATCATCAGTCACAGTTATTGCTTTTCCATATAGGAATGTAAATAGTTCAACTTTGGTAAGTTCCTTTTGATTTCTTTTCCCTGATTACCTTCTCAGGCATCTCTTGCTTCTTGTGTCTGGATGTCAAATTTTCTATTCAATGCTGGGTTTTTTCTCAAGAATGCTTGAAAGTCCTCTATTCCACTGAATGACCATATTTTCCCCTGAAACAAAATACTCAGTTTTGCTGGGTAGGTGACCCTTGGGTTCATTCCCAGTTCATTTGCCCTCTGCAATATCATATTCCATGCCCTTTGATCCCTCAGTGTAGAAGCTGCCAGGTCCTAGGCTATTCTGATTGTGTTTCCACAATATTGAGATTGTTTCTTCCTGGCTGCTTGTAGTATTTTCTCCTTGATCTGGGGATTCTGGAACCTGGCTATAATATTCCTGGGAGTTTTCTTTTTGGGATCTTTTTCAGGAGGTGATCTGTGGATTCTTTCAACCTCTATTTTGCCCTCTGGATCTAAAACATCAGGGCAATTTTCCTTGAGAATTTCTTGAAGGGTGATTTCTAGGTTCTTTCTTTGATCATGGCTTTCTGGTAGTCCAATAATTTTTAAATTGTCTCTCCTGGATCTATTTTCCAGGTCAGTGGTTTTTCCCATGAGATATTTCACATTGCCTTCTAATCTTTCATTTGTTTGGATCTGCTTAACAGCATCTTGATTTCTCATAAAGTCATTAGCTTCCATTTGCTCCAGTCTAACTCTGAAGGAATGAATCTCCTCAGTGAACTTTTGAGATTCTTTTTCCATCTGGCAAATTCGACTTTTTAAGGCATTCTTCTCCTCATTGCCCTTTTGGGCCTCCTTTGCCATTTGAGTTAGTCTATTTTTTAAGGTGTTGTTTTCCTCAGTCAGGCTGTTGACCCTCATTTCATACTTTTCCTGCACCCTTCTCATTTCTCTTTCCAATTTTTCCTCCACTTCTCTTATTTGATTTTTAAAGTCCTTCTTAAGGTCCTCTATGGCCTGCAACCCGCTCATGTTTTCCCCTGGGGCTTTTGGAGCAGGACTTCTGACCTCACAGTCCTTTTCCCACTCTATGCCCCCAAAATAGGAGTCTAGGGTTGCATTTCTCTGTTTCCTTTGCCTTGGCATGTTGCCACTTAATTACTTGACTTTTGGGCTTGTTGCCATACTATGGCTTTAAGGCCAGATAGAGGAATTTTCGTCCCGAACGTGTGGGGGGCAACTTCCGTTTCTGGTAAGCTGTAAACCCACCCACAACTTCCACCCTAGATCACAATCCAGATCCAGGGAGGTTAAAGCAAGAGCAATTACCCCCCAAGACTGATCGCTGGATCTCCCCACGATTTGTAGGCTGGGAGCCGGAAATGCCTATGAAAACTACAAAATGGCGTGTCTCCTCAGCGGCTTCTAGCCCCCAGGGGAAGAAGCCGACGTATTCTCAAATACTGGTCCCAAAGTCCATAGGACACTAACCTCTTACTTTGTCCTAGGCATGTCTATGTTGATAATTCTGGAATCACCACAGCTGCTGGTGTTCTGGGGTTCCTCCAGCCGGCTGCTGGCCCTGCCGCCCTGGGGTTAAAATCTCGGCTCACGCGGACCTGGGCTGCGCTTGGCTTGGCTCCCAGCGCTCTGCCCGCTGCTGGCTCCCAGACTGCTGTGCTGGTCCTTCCTGCAGGGCTGCAGGGCTGTCCTCAGCGGGAGGTTAGCTTCTCTGTGTCGTTCTGTGGGTGCTGGGGCTCCAGAAGTGGTTCAGAGTCCCCTTTTACATAGTTTGGGGGGAATCTGGGGGCAGAGTGGCTTGGATGAGCTGTTTCTACTCTGCCATCTTGACTCCGCCCCCGTGATGACCAATTTTGATAGACTTAGCTCTTCTCAGTGATGCTGTGATCTAAAACAGTTCCAAAAGACTCATGATGGAAAATGCTATCCACTTCTAGAGAAAAAACTATGGAGTCTGAATGCAGATTGAAGCTTACTATTTTCTCTTTTTTGGTTTTTTCTTTCTTGTGGTTTTTCCCTTTTGTTCTGATTCTTCTTTCATGGTATGACTAATGTGGAAATATGTTCAATATGATTGTACATGTATAGCCTGTATCAGATTGCATGCCTTCTTGTGGGGGGTGGAATTTAGAACTCAAAATCTTATAAAAGTGAATGTCGAAAACTAAAAATAAATTAGTTAATTAAAAAAAGATTTCAGTTCTAGACCAGACTTGACCTATGACACATGTAACATTAGGTGAATTGCTTAACTTCTCTTTATTTTTAATTTCTAGTATACATCTAAGGGAAATGTAATACCCATGGTTTAAACGGTTATAGAGATTTTTATTTACAAATAGCAAACCATTTATAGTTTGATGCAAAGGATTTTGAAGGGACATCAAATTACTCTTTGAAATTAAACCCTTTGAAAGGAAAAATTGCTACAGCATTTAGAAGTAATATGGTTCAGGAGGGGATAAGGAAGGAAACTATGTAAATAGAAAGTTAAGTACAAGGTAAAGCAGAAAGTAATTTCTGGAGGAGGGCATTAATAAATGGGGGAGGAAGATTAGCATGTGCTTTTTTGTAGGAAGTATCACTTAAACTTAGCTTTGATAGTGGTGATTCTGCAAGATGGAGGTGAGGAGGGTATGCATTCCAAGCAGGACAGCCTGTACAATGAGAGGTTTGGACTATATGACCTCTGGCTGTTCCTCCATGCCAAGGACTGTCTCCCTCTTCATCCCTTCCTCCTGACTTCCCTGGCTCTCTTCAAGACTCAGCTGAAGTTCTGCCTTTTCAACAATGCCTCTCCTAGTCTTCCTTAATGTCAATGCCTTCCCTCTGAGATTATCTCCAATTTATCTTTCATAAAAGCACATATATATGTATATGTATTTTTATGTGTGTATGTAGTTTGTATATAGTTGTTTGCATATTGTCTTTCCCATTAGACTGTGAGATCTTTGAGGGAGGGGACTGTTTTTGTTTGTTTGGTTTTGCCTCTCTTTATATGTCCAGTGATTAGCATATTGTCTGGTACATAGTAGGTCCTTGATAAATGTTAGTTGACTGCTTGACTGACTGACTCTTAGGTCTCTTCTGGCTCTTAAATCTGTGAGCTTATGAAGATGCAAAGATGGAAGGTGGAATAGTGTTTTCATGAAACAGTAATCATATAATAGTGTAAATGTAGACTGGAGCCAGATTATGACAGATTTAAAAAGATAAATAGAGTTGATATTTGATCCTAGAGGCAAGATGGAGCCTCCTGAGCAGGGGAATGAAGTGGTTAGATTTATACTTGAGTAATTTATACTTTGGCAGTTGTGTGAAAGATAGATTGGGGAGGGGAAGAGACTGGAAACAGGGACACCAATTAGGAGGGTGTTACAGTGGTCCAAATGCTAGGTAATGAGGCCCTAAACCTGTTGGATAGTGGTTGTATGAATGGAGAAAAGGGAATGCAAAAGATGTTTTGGAGGTAGGATTGATGAGAAATGGCAGTTGATTTGATATGACAGATGAACCCAGTCAAGGATTATTTCTTTTATTGTTCCCTCAATGACTTTTACACTCTAAGGTGCAGCTATTACAAATGTTCTCTTATTTTCTCAAGATCCCTATGCCACTCCTTCCACTTCTCAGTTAAAGGCTTTGCCTTGTGTTTAAGAAAAACTGAGGTGGTCCCCCTGTAAGTGCCATCTTCTATGTACCCACCTCAAGATCTTTCTTTTGCTTCAGTCTCTGATGGGAAGGTGGCCTTTCACTTCTACTTAGGCCCTTTATCTCAACCCCTTCTGTATCTTCTAGGAGTTCGTCTTTGATTATTCCATCTCATTGTGAATCTTTCCCTATCTTCTGGCTGTTGTATACACATGTATCCAGGTCTTTCCCATCCTTCATTTGACCCCAATTTCTCCTCATAGATTTTCCCTTTCATGACCACACACTCCATCTGCACTTCTCTCTCCTTCCTCATCTTCTAGTCATAATCATGTGTGGCTTGGTTTTCAGTGCTGCCCTTTCTGCTGAGACTGCTCTCTTTCATGTCATCGGTCATCTCTTAAATCCAGTGACTTTTTGTCAATTCTCATCCTTTCTGCAGTTTTTGGTACTGTCAACTGTCTTTTCTTCATAGATATTCTCTTTCATTGGCTTCTAGGACACTTAAAAAATTGGTCCTCCCACCAGTCTGACTGCCTCTTTAAAATGTCCTGAATCTTTACCCATTGCTGCCCCTGAAGCACCGGTGTTCTTCAGGGCTTTGTCTTGTTTATTCATCTCTTCGTTTTCTGTACCTTGGTGATGTCATTCTCTGTGTGGTCAGTGATTATCTCTACATAAATGATATACACACATACCTACATACATACCTACATACACATATTCATTCTAATCACTCTTATGATTTCATCTTATGTTACAAGTTGCCATTGGATAGCTCAAACATGTTAAATGTTCATTATCTTCCCTCCTGAATCCACCTAAATCCTAAATACTTCCCTATTTCTTTCAAGGATGCCATCATCTTTCTAGTTAGCCAGAGTTACAGCCTTGGTGTCAGTCCTGACTTTTATCTCTCTGTAACCTCCATAACCCATTAGTTGCCAAATTTTGTGGATCCTATCTCTAAAACTTTTATGGTGCCCCTCATCGCCACTCACATGGTCTCTACTCTCATAAAACTCTATCACCTCTCATCTGGACTACTGCAATAACTTCTTATTGGTCTTTTTGCTTTTAGTCTCTACCTTTAACCAACCTATCCTTCATCAAAATTATCCATCATAAAGTCTGATGAGACTTCCTGACATAGTCTCTTTTATGTAGTAGGTGCTTAATCAATTCATTGGGTTGTTTTTCTGTCAGAGAACAATCTTCACAATGGGAAGTGTCGTACAAACAATAGTTAACTAGGAATTGAAACCCAAAGATAAATGAAGGGAAACTAAGAGTATGTATCTGTCTTTAGTGAATTTAAGACACTTGTCCTAGATGAAATGAATATTAAGAATTTGAGGATGTGATTGGTAAACCTTGTGAGTGGTCTTTGAGAAATTGTGTAAATCGAAGAGGTACTATGGGAGTCAATCAATCAGAAAACTTCTGTTGGGTATCTGCTATGTTCTAGGAACTGTTTTAGGTGAAAAAAGAATGAAACAATTTTCTCTCAAGGAACTTATGTTCTATTAGGAATAACAAAATGCAGAACACACACCTGTATGAGTATGGTAACTATATGTATATACATACATGCACAATACACATACACACACACACACACACATATATATATATACACAAACATATATACAAAATATAACAACACATTTATGGAAACTCAAAAATATGTCAAATAAGAATAAAGGAATTGGAGATATTTATCTTGGAGATGATTCAGGGCATGTGCAGTAGCAATTAAATATTTTAAGGGAGGTTGTTATATAGAAGAGTGTTTAACTTTACTGTTTGACCCTAAAGGGCAGAACAAAGAATAGTGGATGTAAGGTATAAGCAAGAATAAAATTCTTAAAAATTAGAGCTGTTGGGGCGGAGCCAAGATGGTGGAGTAGAAACAGCACATCCAAGGCTCTCTCCCCCCATATCACCTCCAAACTATGTAAAATGGGACCCTGAACAACTTCTGGAGCCCCAGCACCCACAGAACAACACAGAGAAGATAACCTCCCACTGAGGACAGCCCAGCAGCCCTGCAGGAAGGATCAGCGCAGCACTCTGGGAGCCGGCACCAAGCAGTGAGTGGAGAGCCGAGCCCAGGTCCGCATGAGCCGAGGTTTTAGCCCCAGGGCGGCCAGGCCAGCAGCTGGCTGGAGGGACCCCAGAACACCAGCTGCTGTGGCAATTTCAGAATTATCAACACAGACATGCCTAGAACAAAGTGAGAGGTTAGTGCCCTGTGGACTTTGGGACCAGTATTTGGGGAAACCGTTGGCTTCCTCCCCTGGGGACTACAAGCTGCTGAGGAGACACGCCATTTTGCAGTTTTCAGTGGCGGCTCCAGCTCCTGGCCTGCGAACTGTAGGGAGATCCATTGATCAGTCTTGGGGGGTGATCGCTCTTGCTTTAACCTCCCTGGATCTGGATTGTGGTCTGGGGTGGAGGTTGTGGGTTGGGTATCCAGCTTGCCAGAAACAGAAGTTGTCCCCCCACACGTTTGGGATGGAAGCGCCCCTGTCTGGTGGCAGAGTCCTACTGTGGCAACAAGCCCAAAAGTCAAGTAATTAAGTGGCAACATGCCAAGGCAAAGGAAACAAAATAAACAGAAAAATGAAACATTAGACTCCGATTTTGAGGGCAAAGAGGCTCGAAGCATGGAACAGGAAGAGGATTGTGAGGTCAGAAATCCTGCTCCAAAAGCCCCAAAGGAAAATATGAGTGGGTTACAGGCCATAGAGGACCTTAAGAAGGACTTTAAAAATCAAATAAGAGAAGCGGAGGAAAAATTGGAAAGAGAAATGAGAAGGATGCAGGAAAAGTATGAAATGAGGGTCAACAGCCTGACTGAGGAAAACAACACCTTAAAAAATAGACTAACTCAAATGGCAAAGGAGGCCCAAAAGGGCAATGAGGAGAAGAATGCCTTAAAAAGTCGAATTTGCCAGATGGAAAAAGAATCTCAAAAGTTCACTGAGGAGATTCATTCATTCAGAGTTAGACTGGAGCAAATGGAAGCTAGTGACTTTATGAGAAATCAAGATGCTGTTAAGCAGATCCAAACAAACGAAAGAATAGAAGGCAATGTGAAATATCTCATGGGAAAAACCACTGACCTGGAAAATAGATCCAGGAGAGACAATTTAAAAATTATTGGACTACCTGAAAGCCATGATCAAAGAAAGAACCTAGAAATCACCCTTCAAGAAATTCTCAAGGAAAATTGCCCTGATGTTTTAGATCCAGAGGGCAAAATAGAGGTTGAAAGAATCCACCGATCACCTCCTGAAAAAGATCCCAAAAAGAAAACTCCCAGGAATATTATAGCCAGGTTCCAGAATCCCCAGATCAAGGAGAAAATACTACAAGTAGCCAGGAAGAAACAATTTCAATATTGTGGAAACACAATCAGAATAGCCCAGGACCTGGCAGCTTCTACACTGAGGGATCAAAGGGCATGGAATATGATATTCCAGAGGGCAAAAGAGCTGGGACTGAACCCAAGGGTCACCTACCCAGCAAAACTGAGTATTTTGTTTCAGGGGAAAATATGGTCATTCAGTGGAATAGAGGACTTTCAAGCATTCTTGAGGAAAAAACCAGAATTGAATAGAAAATTTGACACCCAGACACAAGAAGGAAGAGATGCCTGAGAAGGTAATCAGGGAAAAGAAATCAAAAGGAACTTATCAAAGTTGAACTATTTATATTCCTATATGGAAAAACAATAACTGTGACTGATGAAATCTTTCTCAGTATGAAAATAATGGAAGAAGGGGGTATGGTCATATGAATACATATGTGAATGTGTGTATATATGTTTACAGTTATACATGGATGGAGGGCATAGGTTGAATTTGTTGGGAAGGGATGATACTTAAGGGGTGAAATTATGAGGTGAGAGAGGAAAGTGGCAAGAGGAGATGGGGAGAGACAGGGTAGGGTAAACTATCTCATGTAGAAGAAGCAAGGGGAAGTGGTTGCAGGGCAGGGGAAGAATAGGAAGGCAAAAAGGCAAAGCCACATTCTCATTGAATTTGGTTCAGGGAGAGAATGACATACATACTAAATGGGATATCTCAACCTGCAGCAGAATAGGGGGAAGGGGGATGAGAGGAGGGATGATGGATGGGAGGGCATCCTTGGGGGGAGGGGAGGTTGGAAGTACCCACTATAGAAGAAGGACAGGATCAAGTAGGGAATGAACCAAGTGGGGGGTGGGAGGGAATTATAAGCAGCCTTGTACAATATATCTACTATGGTAATGTTTTGCATAGCTAGTCATGTACGACATATACTGAATTACTTATCTTCCCAGAGGGAATGGGTGACAAGGGAGGAAGGAAATGGATCTGAAATTCAAGTTCTTAAAATTAAATGTTTCAAATATATATAAATACTATCATTAATACTCTTTTGCATGTAATTGGGAGATAAGATGTGCAGGCATTGGGGCACAGCGATTCACCTTCCTCTACTGGAAAAGTCGAAGGGGGTATGGGAGAAGATATGGGAGAGAGCAGATTGGAGGAAGCAATATCTTGTAGGACTGCCATTCAGGGATGGTGGGTAGGGGAAAAATGGGGGAAAAATTGTAACTCAAAATCTGGCGGAAATGAATGATGTAAAACAGGAGTTAATAAAGCATTTTTAAAAAAAAATAAAAAATTAGAGCTGTCTAAAAATGAAGTACTCTGCTTTTATTATTAGTGAGTTCACTGTCACTAAAGGTTTTAATTCAGTGGTTTGTCAACATTTTTGTAGATAGATTCAGGGTTTGGGTAGAGGTTTAACTTGATTCCTGAAGTCTGTTCTCTAATTCATTCATTTGGTAGGTGTTTACTAAGCACCTTTTGAACCTTAGTCTCCTCATTTGCCAAATGAGGGAGGTTGACCAGATATATTGGGTAATATATTTGTATCAGTCTATTGGGTAACAATAGAGATATCAAAGGAATAATCTATATATACTCTGCTAGTTTGAAAAAAATGCTTGACATTCCCATAGCATGTATGCTCCTTGCCTACAAGAACCATTTTTCATTTTGTCTTTCTATTCTTGGTATGTGTTACAGTTCCTTTTACATAAGCACTTATATTGTTGGATTAAGTAGCTTGTAATATATGGCTTCTTTTGTATTAAATGTAATAAATAAAGAGTAGAACATTTTCCCCCAAATATTTAAAGATACAAGTGTCTTGATAGGTACTGAATCTAATAAGTTGAAATTCAATAGGTATAAGTGTAAAGTCTTCACTTGGGGAAAAACCAACTTCATAGTTGGGGGGCTGTACAGATAGACAAGAGTTGTTCTGAAAAAGACTTGGGAGTTTAGTGGACTGCAAACTCGATATGAATCAACCAGGTGATGTTGGAGCCACAAAAGCTGATGTGATCTTGGATTACATTAAGCAACATACCTTTTGGGAGGTTATAGTCATCTTTTGTCAAACAAAAAACTGATGTGGTCTTAGATTATATTAACCAACATACCTTTTGAGAGGTTACAGTCATCTTTTGTCAAACCTCATCTAGAGTATTATATTTGGTTCTGGGCATCACAGTTTAAGGACACTTATAGGAGTGTCCAGAGGAGGGTGATTAGGATGGTAAAGGGCCTTAAATCTATGACATATGCAAATTGAATTCCTGATATTAGAATCTGATATTTCAAATGATTCAGTTTGAGAATGGAATCCTTCAAATAAAGGACTTCTGCAGGTCATCACCTTTTAAAGGAATTCCATTATAAATTCTTTCATAAAATAAATATGCCTCATTTGCCTTTGGTGTGAATCTGGATCTTCAGGTATTTTGTTTGCTTCTAGTGTGGTTAGATCTAGCTAGTGTTATTGTAATGAAATTTTGTTATAATGAGTATACTTTTTATAAAATACATTTCTAGTCTGCAGAAATTGAGGGGAGGATTATAAAGTCACATTTGAAAAATGAATTAGTTTTGAATAGTCCTTTACCACCCCTTAGCTTTTTCATGTTCCAGGTCTTTTTGTATTCTTGTTTGGTTGGTGTTTTGGGAATTAAAGACAATTTTATTTTGGAGATTAGGATAGTTAGAGAGTAGTGTAAGATATTGCAGGTTAATTACTGCTTATTGGCAGAAGACTTTAGAAGACTGTATAGAAGACTATATCTCACTGTCAGTTTTTTAAAGTGAATAACGCCAACAGAATTTCTGTTCCTTAGCCCGTAGGTATCAGAGGCAAGACTTGATCCCAGGTCTTCCTGATCTTAATGCTGATCCTCAGTCCATTATGCTATATTGTCTCTGACATGTGTATAAGACTTGTTTTATTTCTCTCTTACTGAGCTGGTTTTTTTAAGGCCTTTAAATTGCTAGTGCTACCACTATGTGGTAAAGTGATGGAGTGAAAAGTGATAGAGATTAAGAAAAGAGAGCATTTTGAGGGGAGAGCAAGTATGTAGTCTTAAGGAGGGATGGGCTTACGTGGTGGCTGGAGGTTAGCAGATGCAAAGACAAAGAAAATATGAAGGAAAATGACGGGGGGAAGGTCTTCTTTGGTAATAGTTATGCTCCCCCCCGAAAACAAAGATGTGCCCATCATAAAAAGGTACCTTTATTACATAAGCAAGTATTATATCTACCAGCCACAGTGGGTTAAAATATTCTTAGGCTTTACAGGGTATGTGCTTTGGGTACCTATTCCCCACTCCAACCTAGCATTTATATCTATGTTGCTTTGTTGTTAAAATGCTCAAAATGGCAAGCTTTAATAAATCCCTTTTTGCATTATATTTTATTGAGTGTCTTTTCCTGTCATGTCCCACTTTCTCTGTAGCCATATTTTATTGAATTGTTCATTGTCCCCATTTAATTATAAGTTGAATATTGTTGCATTTTAACATATAGCACTTGCATACACATTGTGCTATCCACAGTGTTAAAATATAGTGGTCTTACCAGGCGTCATTATAAAGAAGAGTCTGTCAGCATTTCGATTATAAACCCTAATTTATTTTTAAGGAGTTTCTGACTTGTCTGTTTCTAAATTGCTTTGGGCTGAAACCTAGTATAGAAATTGTCAGCTGAAATCCAAGTTTTGTTGTATTATAGAGTGAAAAAAAAATGAAGTCAGTCTTTTAGGCTACTTTTGTTCCAGCAGTAGAGCTCGTGCCTTTTATTTGATATTTATTGTCTTCTAACCAAAGTGGAGAAATGGAATCTGACAGTTCCTTAAATGGGCCTTTTTCATTTTTTTCCTTTATTGTACTGTAAAGTTTCGTGATGGATTTATATTAAAAGTAGCTACTGAATGGATGCATTAAGTATTTTGTCATATGCACCTATGAACCAGAAGGTAGGTGTCTTAACAAAGCATGTGAGCAGCTGGATTCAGGAATAGCATGGATAGTGAAGCTTGCTAGAGCCTCAGTTATTAAAATGCAACCTGCAATCAGTTATGCTGTTAAGAGAATCATGGCCGCTGCCTGAAGATCTAGAATTTGAATCTTTCTTTATTCTAGTTATTAGTGAATTCCCCAAACACTAGAAGTCTTTAAGCAGATGTGAAATGACCATTTGTCAGGAAGGCTGGAGATAGAATTCATGCTTTGGGTTAGGATTTGGTCTAGATGAATTCTGGGTTCCTATCTAACTTTGGGAAACTAAAACTCTACATAGAGTTCTTCCCCTGCTTTGCAAAATTACCTAACACATTCATGCCTCAGTTTCTCTTTTCATAAAATGATGTTGTTAGTAAAATTATATTTACATAACATCTTTCTTTGGAATGTTTTTAAAACCATAAGGAACACGTTAGCTACTGGGATAAGTCTTGCATAAGTTGGCTTTCAGTGACTCAATATTACTTATTCATGACCTTATTTTGGTCTCTCATTTAACACGATAAAAAAAGATTTTGAAGTCTTAGTGTGAAAAGGTCTGCATGTCTAAAAGGTAAATTTTAGTTATTACTTATATGAGTTGAATAGGAGAAGAGTGGGTTGATTTGCCTTTGGGAAATTATATAGTTTTCTTGTTCACTTGAAGCATCTATTTGAGAAGGCCCATCATTTTTTTTTAACATCAGAATTCTTTTTTTTTTTAAGTTCATTTGATAATTTTTTTCCCCTAAACTTCACATACACCAAAAAATGAGTATTTTTATAAATATTAAAGAAAAGGTAAAGGTTGTTCATGAAACTGTGAATCTATTTTATATAGAGCTTTAACACCAGTATTCTTTCAGAAATGTTGTATGGCTATGAGTCGTGGAATACCACATTCACTGACGAATTGAATTGGAGCATCACTGAAAAAGATTCATGGTAGATTTGCAACTCATTACAAATAAGGAATTAATGGAGCAAAGGGATATCATCAGAGAAATGTATGACCAGAGAGAACAATGAGCCAGGTATACAACCATAGCATGAAGAGTAACTGATGGACAACCTATATACTCCAATGGTATTGATTCAGTGTCAGGAGAATGCAAGGAAGGCCCCTCACACATTGGGCAGCCCCCACCTGGCAGCTTTGGAGGAGGATATGGGTGAGATAGGATAGGTAGACATGGATAGGTTGGAAGGGTCACTGTCATTGAAAGGCTTTGTTTATGCTAGGTATTCACATGGACTAGAAACAGTTCTATTGTAATATATTGGAGTGTTGCTTATAATGTAAGAAAGAAATAAGAAAAAGGTATTTCAGCAACTCCTAAATTTGAAATGATAAATGTCTCTTGCTGTGTTTAAAGGCTTCTGGAATATCAACTTTAAACATGATCTGGATCACTGAGTTTTACAAAACATGTCTTAGATACAAAGAAAAAAGAAATAAGGTGTGATTCTAAGTGAGGACAGCTAATAATTTAAGAGACCTACCAGATCATATGCATCCAAATGAGTGTTGTTGCCTTGGGAGGCTATATACATTTTCCCCCTCCAGTGCTGCTGCTACTCTTTTGAAGTATGTTCAGAAACTCACCTTTGTTTGAATATCTTCAGTGGTGGCATCATCAAGGGTGGATTTGATATTTGGAAACAGCCAAAAGTAATTTAGGTCCCATGAAATAGAACATCAGACTGAGTAATTACATTTTAGTCCAAAAAATGGAGTGATTATAAAATAATTAGACTAACATTATTAGATATTCACTTTGAAAGCTGTTCCAAAGAAGGCCTTCCAGAAATGTTCTGAGCAGCATCCAGTTCCCCAGTATGACTACTTTAAAGAACAGAGTTCATATGGATGTATGAGTTTTGTTATATTTGTTCACAGTCCAGGATTATTGATATGTATTGGTTGTTTCTAGACCCAGGCATTAGAGACAGTTAAAATCTTTGTTTAAAAAAACAACTATAAGGTGTAAATATTTAAGCTCAAATTAAAAAATAGATTGAATAGGGAGGAACCAAGACAATGTATATAAATGTTTGGAAATGATAGGTGTTAACAAGGATGGGTGGCGATTGAATACAGGGTGCTTTTTCTTGTTCACTTGAAGCATCTATCTGAAAAGGCCCATCATTTTTTTTAACATCAGTATTCTTTTTTTTTTAAGTTCATTTGATAATATTTTCCCCTAAACTTCACATATACAACTGACAAACTCTTGGACATTAATGTACTTCTAGTGAAGGTTCTTGGTGAAGTTGGCTAGTATGACATTTGAAATATAACTTCTTTGTGTGATCACTATTAATCCATATTTGGATTCAGAATATTTGTAGGTATCATTTTGGGAGGGAGGCATGGCTTCATCAATTGCTATCCTCTCTTGTCCCATTTCTCTGGGTAATTTTTTTGCCTTTCTAAGCCTAAATTTTTACAGCCATCTTTATAAGCATCCCACGTGTCCACCTACATTCACACGTATAGAACTCTCACAAGAATATTGTATGTGGATTGTAGCAGGGAGACCAATTAGGAGGTTGTGGTAGGAGTCCATGTGAAAAATGAAAAAGGCCTAAAATAGCCTGTTGGCCACATGTGAGTGGAAAGACAAGAAGATGTTTAGAAGGAGAATCAGCAGTAATTGGCAACAGATTGTTTATGAGGAGTGAGGGAGAGTGAAAAGTTAAGGATGATTCTGAGGTTGTGAGCTTTCATGACGAGACAATTGTGGTGCCCTGAACAGAAGTAGGAAAGTTTGGAAGAGGGATGGATCTGAGGAGAGAAAGTTCTCTTTTAGACAGATTGAATTTGAGATGCTTTCCGAACATCCATTTGGGAATGGTGATGTGAGGTTAGAATTTGGGAAAGAGGCTAGGGTGGGATAGTTCAGTCTTGGGATTGACAGTCAGCAAGCATTTATTAATGACTTATTTTGTGCTTGGAGTAGATGAGACAAGTTTTATACACACTTAATATGCATATCATATGTATATATCTAATGTTTATTAAGTACCTATGATGTGTCAGATTCTGGGTTAAACACGCTTTACAAATGTTATCTCATTTAATCTTCATAATAACCCTTGGAGGGAAGTTCGATTATTATCCTTATTTTACAGCTGAGGAAAATGAGTAAGACAGAGGTTAAGTAACCTGCCCAAGGACATGCAGCTAAGTGTATCTGTAGTTGAGTTTGAGCTCAGGTCTTCTGACTCCAGGCTCAGTGTTCTGTCCACTGTTCCACTAGCTGTCCCCTAGTCAGTTACGGGGTGCAGAGAAAAAGGAGATGACCCAGGGTAGAGTACCAGAGGACATCCATAATTAGGGGGCAAGATCTTAGCATCATAGATCTATAGCTGAAAGGGACTTTAGAGACCATTTTATTTAACTTTATTATTTTACAGATGAAGGACCTGAGGCCCAGAGATTCTAAGTGACTTGTCCTGTATCACACAGCTAATAAGTATCGGTGTTGAGATTTATACCCAAGGCTTCCTAACTCCAAATCCATTGTCTTATTTGTTATACCATGTCACCTTCCCCAAAGAGCCATCACAATGCTTAGTGGTCTTATGACAGCCAGCTGGTGCAGTGAACCTGGAGTTCAAATCCTTCCTCAGACAATTAATAGCTGGGTGACCCCTGGGCGAGACGCTTAACCTCACTCACTTAGCTTCAGCTTCCTCATCTTTAAAATAAGGATCATGATAGCACCTGACTCACAGGATTGTTTGAGGATCAAATGAGATAATATTTTTAAAGTATCTTGCAATTATCTAAGATACTTTTAAAAACTTATCAGTATTATTGATTATTATTAGCTATTATTGGAATCATAGAGACTTAGAGCTAATCTGATCTACCCCACTAGTTTCATAGATAAGAAAACTGGACGCCACCTAGATATTAAATGGTAGACTAAGCGTTTCTACTCAGGTCCTCAGACTCCAAATGCAGGACTGCTTTTCTCTATTTTTTTTTTTTTGCTTTTTGGAGGGCAGTTGGGGTTAAGTAACTTGCCCAAGGTCACACGGCTAGGTTTTTTGTTTGTGCATGCATTAAGTGTCTGAGGCTGGATCTGAACTCAGGTCCTTCTGAGTCCAGGGCCGGCGCTCTACTCACTGCGCCACCTAGCCGCCCCTGCTTTTCTCTATTTTATGATGTCTCCAAGACAAGGAGAGTAATTCAGCAAAAGAGATGGAAAAGTAGCAACCAGACAAGTAGAAAGAAGAACAATAAAAAGTGTCACAGAAACCCTGGGAATCATTTTTATTGAAATATTAAATTTAAGTTAAGTGATTCCTATAGAGTGGAAACTTGGCATATAATAGGTACTTAATAAATGATTGTAGACTTTTTAATTTTGATTCTAGATCCACATGTAGCTTTTTCATATGAAACCTTCAGCATTTTAAGACCTGTGATTCTGTATTAGAAAGGTTATTGCAGCAAACTCTACAAGGCATCCTGTTGTCATGTGGATCTCTCAATTATTGGTGCCTACAAACCTGCCTCCAGAACTGGGTGTACTATTGTTATAGTGTCAAATGTCCTCAAGTAGCCTCTTTAGGTAACGAGACGGGAATATCCAGACTAGGAGAGAATTTAGGATCACGGAATATTCAGGTAGAAGAGACTTCAGAAATCCATCAGCTAAGCCAAGGTAGAATTGTTATCCTTGTGTTTTGTCATGGACATCTCAGGTAATCTTGTGAGACCTATAGGGTCTTTTTCAGAATCATGTTTTCAAATGTGTGAAATGAAATACCTGAGATTACAAAAGAAGCAAATTATACTGAAATAAAGTTAGCACATTTAAAAAATTTCAGTTTAAGAACCCTTGGTCTAGTTTAGCTCTGTTCATTTCACAGATGAGGAACAAAGTTTTTAAGTGACTTTCCCAGGGTCACTCAGCTAATAAGTACAGAATCAGGGTTAAATCCCAGGCCCCCAACTCCACATCTAATGCTATTATCACTATGCCATTTTGTCTATTCAGCATTGGTAACACACAACTTTCTTCCAAATTTAGATTGGAAAGCATACCCAAAGAGGGAGGGAAGGGAATAAACATTTACATATTACCTACTGCAGGATAGGCACTATGCTAAGCTCTTTATATATAACCTCATTTGGTCCTTACAACAGCCCTGTTATCTCTGTTTTACAGCTGAGTAAACAGATGCAATTAGAGGGTAAGTGACTTGCTCAGGGTTACCTGGTTATTAAGTGCCAGAGGCAGTATTTTAATTCAGCTTTTCCTGACTCCAGCATTCTATTCTCTGGGACACCTTCCTGCCTCAGTATGCATAAGAGGTCTATATAGTATCTATATAGTAGGCTCAAGTAACGACCTGTTAAAAGATGACGTTAGCAGACATTTATACAGTACCTACTATGTGCCAGGCATAGCGCTAAGTGCTTTACAGTTATGATCTCACTTGATCCACACAACAGCCCCAAGAGATAGGCACTATTATTAGTCCCATTTATAGATGGAGAAACTGAGGCAAAGAGAGGTTAAGTGATCTGACCAGTCACACAGCTAGTAAATATTTGAGGCTAGATGTGACTTCGGGTCTTCCTGACTCTCGGTTCAGTGCTCTATCCACTGTGCCACCTAGCTGCCTCGGTAGCTTGTATTGTGGCTTTTTTAGTATCTTGAGAGAATAGTGGGATAAAGTCACTATCTTTTAAAAGATAGGGGAGACCTGGGCATATTTGTAGGGATCAGGCATCAAGGAGGCAATAGATAGGGAGAAATTGAAGATCAGAGAAAGAAGGGATGATTGTAAGGGCAGTTTTCTAGAAGAGATGCAGGGGATTGCATCAAAGGTATAAGTGGAGGGAATGGCCTTGCAAAGGAGAATGAATGAATGAAAGAGCATGTATTAAGTATTCAATATATACCATATACTGTGCTAAGTGCTGGAGATATATATGTATGTACACACACACACACACACACACACACACACACACACACACACACACACACACAGAGTTCCTGACATTAAGGAGCTTACTTCTTATTTTCTTTCTTTCTTTTTTTTGGGGGGGAGGGCAGTTGGGGTTAAGTAACTTGCCCAAGGTCACACGGCTAGGTTTTTGTTTGTGTGTGCATTAAGTGTCTGAGGTCGGATCCGAACTCAGGTCCTTCTGACTCCAGGGCCGACGCTCTACTCACTGCACCACCTAGCCGCCCCAAGGAGCTTACTTTCTAGGAAAAACAACATACATAGGGTCAACTCATCAGAGACTGGAATAAAAGAGGAGAGATTGGGCAATGATATAAAGAGGCTTGAGATGTATAAAAGGGGAGAAGAGATAACTCACTGCCCCTGCCCTCTATTTTCTCAGTAAAGTCTGAGACAAGATCGTTTGCTTAGAAGGAGTGACAATAGGTGGTGGGAAGCTTAAAGAAATAATAGAGATTTGGCATAGGTGATATGGGGAATGTGACAGTCAATGAGATCAGAATAAAAGACTTAGTTGAGATTGGATATAAAAAATTTTCAATGGATGTAGTCAGCATGGTTGTGTGATTTCCTCCAGTATTGTTACAGCATAGAGGAAATCAGAGGAGAAGTAGATGGTGGGGATGACCCTTAGTTAGGATTTGATCCAGCATGTGTGGTAATAGGGAAAGGTATCAAGAGATTTGAGAACAGAGGACAAATAAGGTTGAACTGATTATTCATAAGGTCAGAATTTGAAAAGGAAGAAAAACCAGAGCTAGGGTAATAGTTGAAGCCCCTAGGACAGTATCGAGTAGGAGAGGAGATGGAGTCATAGTGAGGACAGAATAATTTCAGATGACTGAGGCATAGAAAAAGATATAATGATAGGAGGTTATGGTTGGGCAGAGGAATTTCAGAAGTTATTGTCATGGAAGCAAAATATTTGTGGATGACAGTGAGATCAAGCATGTTATCATCACCATTTGTGGCTGAGATGGACTGAAGGTGTAGGTGATGGGACCTGAGGAAATTGGTGAACTGGGAGATCAGTGTGTTTGAGGGGATTTTTATGTTAATTTCAACAAATTAACTTCCGCAGTATGAAGGTAGGCTTTGGTATGGAGAAGAAGATTATGAGTTAGTACTGAATTTGAGGAAGACGGGGAAGTATCCTGGGAGCTGGGAGATAACTGCCTCAAGGACCTGGGTAGGATTATACAGCTAGGTATAGGGAGTACGTTTTGCCTCTTTTTTTTTTTTGTCGCTAGCCTTTAATGCAGTGACAGTCACAAAGCAGGTGCTTAGTAAATGTTTATTGACTGACTAGAGTAAATCTTAAAGAGAGGATTCTGAATGATGATACCTTCTTCTAGAGTGTGTCCAGGCATGAGAGAAGGTACACTCAGTACTGGGAAGGATGGCCAGGGGTGTAGTGTGTTCTGTGGGAAACCAGGTCTTTATGATTGCCAGAAGATAGGCGTGTGAGAGGAAATGATCTAAAATGAAAGGAAGTTTGGTAATGAAATAATGGGATTCCAGAGGATACAATGAAAGGAGCAGGTAGAGCATGATTGGGACTTGGGAAGAGTGGGGCTGAAGTGGATGGAAGTGAGAGAACAGGAACTGGTAGGTGGGTGAGGAGGATGGTTTTCCCATAAAAAGTAGGTGGCTCTTCATCATTGCTATTGTAGGAGTAAGAGGTGACAGTTGACTAGTAGGAGTTTGGGTATCCCAGAGAGTAACTTCAGTTGTCTTTCAAGTACCAGGGAAGGAAGGCAGTTGGGACTTTGTGTTAATGGACACTTCTTTAGATAGTGTCCTGGCAGCAAGAGATCTGCCTTGGGCTGGATTCTTGAGACCTTGTCCTCCTGATGTTGGTGATTCTAGTTTTGGAACTGAGGGGCTTGATGCCTAAAAGTGAGATTATATATGTAAGGTATCTTATCCATAGAGTGAACACTCTCTGTCTCTTTTTCTAATAAGGGCAGGAAATTTAGCAGTTTATTGTAAGGCAGAGAATGACCACATCAAAGAAGATTATTTCAGAAAGCCTAAACCCCAATAACTCTTACATTACTGATTTTTCAGTCTGTTCAGTAAACATTCCTTAAGCACCTACTGTGTGCCAAGCACTGTGCTAAGCACTGGGGATACAAAAGCAGAAGACACTTCTCACCCTTGAGTCACTCATAATCTGAAAGCAGAGCCAACCTGCAAGCTGTTATGTAGACACAAGATAGACAATCAGTATTTCAATAATAATAAATACTCTTACCTTTACTGACATTTATATAGCACTTGTGCTTTGCATACATTATCTCAGGTATTAACCCCATTTTATAAATGAGGAAATGACTTGCCTGTGTTCACTTAGCTAAGAAATGTTAGAAGCAGGATTCAAACTTAGGTCTTCCTGACTTCAAGTTTAACTTTCTACCTTTAGCTTACCCGTGCTGTACTTGGAAATATGGAGTATTGCTTTTCATTTTCATTTTGTAAGTCTCAATTTTGACTTGAAAAAAAACTAAGTACAATTTTACAGATGTTGTTTTAAAGTTTTATATAGTTGATATAAGAACCATTATCTTTAAATATGAACAGTTAAAACTTTGGTGGTATTATTTTTGGTTCTTTAATGCCACTTTACATAAAATGTGTTTTCCCTGCATATATGACATATATATCCTACATATCCTGAACAAAGCATTTAATGTATTTAGTTTCTATTACGTTAAAAGGAGTTGTTTTGCCTTAAGGCTGTTTCAAAATGCATAAAAGAGAAATTCTGTCAGTTGCCCAGGAAAGGAAATTATTTTGAAAGTCAAGTTATTCCTAGAACAGCAAAAAGATTTTGCCCCTTCCATAGATGAGAAATATTGGCGCCATTATAGGACTTCAATTAACCAGATGCTATAACTTAACAACTTTGGAACAGTATCACATGGTGTTTTTCTAATCACAAATTTATCTTTTTTGCTACCAAGTCTAGACCTCATCATCAAGTTACTATAAACATCTCTCCTCCTACCTTCTTTTCTATTTTGATTTTCCACTTTCTTATTTGGTTTGGTGACAAGATCTTTTCAAACAAAAAATAAAAATACATTTTACTTTTCCCATAAATTAATGCCATGCAATTAAAGAACTCCAACTTTATCGGTTTAAAAAAGTTATTGATGTCAAAAAATGATGAATGGTGTAAAGGACATAAACACCAACTATAATAAGTTTATATAGATTTGTAAAGTAATGTAAATCAATCAAAAGTACCTACAAACTACTCTAGCAAACACTTGATATACTTGCCAAACAGATAGATATGGTAGCCAATGATGTCTCCAACTTAGAATATAACATCATTTACAACATCTAATGGAGAAGATGGGTAGAAGATTAAGTACAGTGTCACCTCAAAATAGAGAAACAGTGGAGATAAAGCCAGTATAAAGAAAGTTTGTTAGGACATCCAACTAACCAATCATATACAAGTGATCTTTTAGGTTAGAAATGAAAGGATAGCAAACAAAATAAAAATGGAAAAAAAAGTGAAAAGACTTTTTTAACAAATTGTTTTCCTTGTCAAGGATGATGGGCTCTTAATGGGCTTTTAACATAACAGTTCTGGATGTACTTTTAGAGGAGGTAGAATGAGCCCTAAAGGGAACAAAGACAAGATCAGCATCTGTCAAGTATACATAAAGGAGATTTCTACTGGGCACCTCCATACCTGTGAGGCCATTGTGGAATTGATTTATATAAAAAAGAAAAATACTAAAACCATAACAGAAATGTTGGACTTTATTAAAATGGAAGAAAGACAACTAAGAGAACATTAACAACTACCAACATACGTGCTTATTTTCTCATATACATAAAATTTTAATGAAAATTATGTATACTATCATTGAAGGCATCTATCATGAGGACATTAGAAGGAAATATGTAGTCTTTGACAAGTAGTATTTCATAATAGATAATATCTTTACCACTATATAATTGACTAAAATATAGAGAATAGAAAGATAATACTTATTGTTGTTGACTATTTAAAAAAACAACATTGTATTTCAGAGAGCAAAACACACCCTTAAAGGCTCTTCTCCAATAAGGTATTTCCTATGCACATGTCAAAATGATCCAAAGTTCTTTTGAAAATATGACAGAAATATTCTTATTCAGTGACTCTGATCACTGATGATCACTATGAGGTGAGGTACCAGACAAGGATTCTCAAGCTTGCTCAAGATGTTTGACACTGTCATGGAAAAGATTCAGCATAGAATCCAAGGCAAAGAAGGATTTCATACTGTAGATAATAATGTTTTCTAGCTGCTCCTGATTGTGGATTACATTGTTTCAATTACATTAGACCTTGGGACATTCCAGAGTCTCCAGAATAAAATCCATAATGACTCAAAAGAATTTGGTCTAACTATGTAGCAAAAAACAAATTGATGAAGAATGTCTATTATTCAATCAATGGATTTTCATTATTGAGAGACATGCTCCATAAGCTCATGTATCTTAGAAAGACACTGCAGAGAGACAGTACAGTGGGCTCAGAATTGCCCAAGAGGAGGAAAATGGGTTGGATTGTCTTTGGGAAATGATAGAGTTCTTTTAATGACTTCATATTTAATACCAGTATTCCACTGGTGTTGTGTGGTAGCAAATCCTGGAACAATACAGTTTGTAAAGAACTTAAAATGAATGTTATCCACAGGGCACTGGAGAGAGTCAATGTGGATGTGAAGAAGTTTCAACCTAATACAAGCAAGGAATTACAGAAGACAACTGGAGTAAAAGATGTTGTTGGGGCGGCTAGGTGGTGCAGTGAATAGAGCACTGGCCCTGGAGTCAGGAGGACCTGAGTTCAAATCTGGCCTCAGACACTTCACACAAAAACTAGCCGTGTGACCTTGGGCAAGTCACTTAACCTCAGTTGCCCTCCAAAAAGCAAAAAAAAAAAAAAGATGTTGTCAAAGAAGTGTGTGATTAGACAAAGAGAGGGGCTAGTTATGTTGGATAAACAAATTTTCTACTGGTGTTCTGACAATGTTGATAGAAAATGAGAAAAGCCCTCAGTGCATTGGACGGATCTCTTAGAGTGAATTTATGGAAGACCATGGAGTATTGTACAGAATTATCATACATGGATGGGTTGGGATTTTCTATGTTGATGAAATCATAGGTCTGTATGAGTGTTAGAGAAAGCACAATTTTATGTATGTATATGTAATATATATTTATATACATAGAAATTATATATTAAGATTGCTGTTGAGAAAGAATGTGATAACCAGAAAAGCCAAAGGCAAGAAGGTATCATCCACTGACTGAGAAATAGAATTATCCTCAAACTTCATTGGAAATCAAATTTAGAAGTAGAACAGTAGATTTAGAGCTGGAGGAGACCTCAGAAGTAATCTAGTTCATCTCCATTGCCTCCATCTCCTGTTTAAGTAACTTGGCCAAGGTTACACAAGCCTTTGAACTCAGGATGACTGACTCCAATTCCACTGCTTTAAAACATTTCTTATTTGGATGAGGAAGAGGAAGTTTTCCTTTTCGACATATGCTTAAAAATTAGTGTGATATGTTTTTCCCCTATCATTTACAATTTTATTATATTGGGGGAGATAGGTGTTATTACTTTTTTTCTAAAGGGCTCTTGGAACCAATTAGTATGAAAGATCAGGGGCAGGGCTTAGAAGTTAATATTCAAAAGTTGATTAATATTTTGAAAAAGTCTGAGGCAAATGTACAGAAAAATACTTTTATCGTCTTCATGGTGTTATATTTTAAAACCTCAGGTTTTGCTTTCTTCTGTTCTAGGAATGGGTCATTGAAACTTTGAGGTCCCAAAATTTGATCATCAGCTCAGCCAGGAGCTGTTAGATTTAGGGAAACTGATTCATGCCAATGAAATTCCAGGAGCACTAATTTATACACTAGCCTGCCTAATTATTTCATTTTCAATGGGAACAATATTTGATTAGTCCTCTGTCTTTTTCTCTAGTGTCTGTATACCTGGGAAACCATATTAATTATTAAGATATTTATTAGGTAAGCACAGAATTGAAGAAGGCAGTTGGCTCATAATGAGATCATTTTATCAGTTAGCTGATCAATCAAAAACATTTATTAAGTACTTTCTATGTGTCAGTCACTGTGCTCAATGCTGGGGATACAAGCACAAAATTAAAAAAAAAAAACAGTTCCCACCTTTAAAGAGTTCACATATTAAGGGGCGAGGCATCATGTAAACAGTTATTTATATATAAGATTTAAACAGTGTAAATGGGGGGTGGGTAATCATATAGAAAAAGCACTACAAGTGGAGGGGGAGGGTAAGAGTAAGAGAGGGGAACTAGAAAGTCCTCTTGCAGAAAAGATTTAAGCCAAGTTTTAAAGGAAGCCAGGGAATCCAGGAAGCAGAGGTGATGAAGGAGAACATTTCAGATGTGGGGAAATATCCAGTGAAAAGGCATGGAGTTGGTGATGACCTGGGATGGTATGGATGACCTTGGCATTTCTTTTGTCTGACCCAACTCTGAGTTTTCCATGGTGCCAGTTTCAGCCACCTTCATGGCCTTTGGAACAAATTGTTCTCATCTACCCATTCCACTGGGGGTTGTCTTCATATGCTTGGGGTGCTTGCCGGTGGTTTTGATGCCTGTTGCTTACCCTCAACCTGGTTTAGCCCATCTCTTAAAATGGTTTTATCAGGGTATGGCTGCTGTGCATACTACAGCTTCTTGGAGCCACAAGTGAGAGTTGAATGCCAGGTGGACACCAAAGGTGGATGAGCAGGCCTGAAAAGGGCTCAGCAAACCCTCACACCAGAGAGCCTAGTCCTTTCTGAATACCCCATGCACCCCATTGTTCTGCCCACACTGATTTCTCCCATTTCTTTATGTATTGTATTATTATGTTGGCTTTTTCAAAATAAAGATTTTCCCATTTCCACTTTTTAAAAAGGCATGGAGTTGAAAGATGATGTGTCTTGCACCAGGACCATCAAGAAAACCAGTAGTGGCACTCTATGATAGAGCAGTTCATTTTTACTAGAGTGAGACATGAACTCATCAGCTTCCATGAGTTTGATTATGAGGTCTGTGCATACAATATAAATGTGTGTGTGTGTGTGTGTGTGTGTGTGTGTGTGTGTGTGTGTTAGAAAGGCATCCTAATCTTATATCTAAAAGTGAATTTTTTGTCTTTCCCTGAAACACTCCCCTCCCCTATACTTTACTTTTACTGTCAAGGCCATCATCTTCCCAGTCACCCAGGCTTGCAGTGTCAGTCTTATCATTGACTTCTTACTTACACACATCTCACATATCCAGTCTCTGTTGCCATATTTTGTCCTTTCTACCTTTACAAAACCTTGTATACAACCCTTACTCTCTCTCCATTTACACAACCACCTCCTTAGTGCAGATACTTATCACTTTATAACTGAACTGTCGTAATAGGTTTGTGAGTGGTCTTCCTGCCCCAAACCTTTCTCTACTCCAGTCCACCTTCCCCTCAGCTGCCAAAGTGATTTTGTTAAAGCATGTATCTGAGCATATCACCCCCTCTCTACTTAAACTCCAGGGGCTCTCTGTTACCTTTAGGATCAAATAGAAAATCCTCTGTTTGACTCTTAAAGCCCTCACTGATTGAGGATACTCACTGGGTGGAATTGGTTCTGGAGTTATACAGTTTAAAGGGAGGGAAGGATATAGTGTAGTAGATAGGAAGACAGCAGCTTTTCATTGTATATGAAATAGACTTGAGTAGAAGCTTATGGGCAAATGAGGGGAGACATGGTTTCTGATGCCACAGAAAGACACATTTGGTGAGAAATGAAGTAGTGGGCTAGGACTATTAAGAGCCAGGAGTCTAAAGACAGGTCAGTACTAACTACTAGTGAGTTCAAAAGGCAAGATTAGAATATTTTAGATGCTGAATAACTTTGATGTATAATCTTATTTTCCTAATACTCTGAGGCACATTTAATAAGATAAAACAAGAGCTAGCAGTATTACCAAAAAGAATTCTTTGTGTTTGCCCGAAGAGTAATCCACTCTGGATGTGATTTCATCAATGAAGATATTTCCTTCTATTCTGACAGGTCACAATATATCCATATTTTCTCATATTATGTAATTTTTGTCTATGATCTGTCACTGACTTGTTGTGTTAAAGAGGTCTTTATTCTATGTGTTTTTGCATTTTGTGGGGACCAACTAGCCTAACCTTGGGCTGTCATTCTGTGATCCCTCACTCTCACTGCATGATTGGTACACTTTGTTTTCTAATTATAATATCTAATAATAATATTAATAGTCTAATCATAATATAAATATATTCATATTTAAAATAATAATATAATCCTTTACATGAGGGATATTATTCATTTATTGTGAAAGGGTCATTGTTGGAACTGGGCTGAAACCTACTTGCACCTGTCATGTCCCTTCCTTTGTGGGTCATCTACAAACCTTATTTGAAGTTGTGGTATTTCAAGAACTAAAACCACATGTACAATGACTGGGAGAACATTTGTATTAAGAAAAAAATGAAGTTTTGTGATGGAGAACGACTTGGGATCTTTGAAAGCATTTTGAGAACAAAGAGTCAACTTTGTGCCACTAGGAAGCATCTGAATAGGACTTTTTAGGAAATTTGAAAGGCAAGAAAAGTTCTAATTAGAACATTTTTACTATTAAAACATGCTATTAAAGTGATTTAGGAATTTTGGAGAAAACATAGTGCAGAAGTAAATTTTAGTTTTGTCTGTTTGAATTACCACAGATTTCAGATTATCAATTAGTATAATCAGGTTTGCTAATCTATGAGCCAGTTGATTTTGCTTTGTTTCATGGACACAAACTATACCCCTTAATAGCCAGCTATCTTGAAAAATACAAGGTAATCATTAGTCATAAGAAGGAATATGAGAATTAAAAGAGAACCCATCTCCAATACGGTTAAAAAACAAAAAACAAACTCAAAGTGCATGCCCCACAGATGGTGGGTCATTAGCATTGTCCTTAGATTTGAAGAATAGGTTTATAACTGTTTTTTGTATCTAATACAAATGTTAATATTTTCCTTCAAAGAATATTAAAAACAGAGGTCATCTCCAATGGTGACCAGTAGCATTACAATAATACTTTTAAAATGTTTCCAGGTTGCAGCTAATGACACATTTCAGACTCTATTTGATTAAATCCTAGTATGGCAGGGTTTTTGGTAAGCCACTCCTTCCCTACTCTTCTCCACTCCTCATCTCTCATACCCTGCCTTCCTCCCTGTTGGTGGAAACAGATTGACCTATAACACACTATTGCTTTAATGAATAATATTAATAGTTTTATATTTAGCACTCTACCCCCCACCCCTGAAGTTACTTCTGAATGTGCACTAATTCGTGTCCAGGCAAACTGTCCTAAGAATATTTAAAGACTCTCTTGATTCAATAATGTTTTTATTTGTTAAAAGAATAGTAGTTTATATTTTAAAAGACACAAAATAAGCATAGCCTCCTACAAAGGAACAGTGTCCTAAAAGTCACTCATTCCTTAGTGGTTGGCATATCTTTTTGTTCTACTTTGTCTCTGACTATAAATTTTAAAAATCCTTGATAAGTAGGAGTTGGGATGGGGAAGACAACCCCAGCTTTTGTTATCTTCCAACCATGCACTGCTTCTGGAATTCTTTGCATTATGACCACTCTTTTCTTGGAAATTCCAGAGGGAAAAAAAGTGCTTTATAATATCTAAAGCTATTAAATGCATCTTGGAAATGTTGCATGACTTCTTTTCCTCCTGGGTAGTGTAGTGCCTTCTGAACATACCATCTTGCCTTATGCTTCAATGAAGTCAACCTTTACATATAAGAAATAGGATATTTATATGTTTATCAAGTGTTACTTGGTAAAACTGATGGGAAAGCAGTAATAACCAGACTTAGCAGCAGAGTGAACAAATGAGGGATGGAGGATAGCACTGAGGCAGCCAGCTTGGTCACTGGGTGAATGGTGGTGTCGTCAGTCACCAGTCAGGGAAAGGAGTTCAGGAGAGGAGAGAATGGAGGAAAGATAATGAGCTCAGTCTTGGATGTATTGAGTTTGAGATGTCTAAGGGACATCCAGATGTCCAAGAGCATTTGGGGATGTATTTGCTCCTCAGGGTTTGTGTCTCAGAACCCCTGACTTTCTTAAATGCCACTTCCACTGCTACCTCAGCTGATGTTTTGATTAGATTGACTGCTCTAATTTAGTTTTTCTCCTCTTTTTTTATTCTTTTTTGCAGGGGATGGCTTTCTGGAGAGTTCTGTTTTGAACTGAAGGTGATAAAAATGTTGATAAAAATCTATGATGTAATAGATGTAAAATTGTTTGAATTTTTAAGCAACTATGAGAGTACATTATAAAGTTAAAGGGCAAACAGAATATCAGTGGTTTAGGGAAAGATGAGTTGGAGAATAAGTGCATCAGAGGCTTCTCTGACTCCTTTAGAGGCTCAATTGACTGACATTATTAGAATTATTGAACTTTAGAGGTCAAACCCTACTTTTTTTTGGAGGGGGGAAGGTAGGACAATTGGGGTTAAGTGACTTGCCCAAGGTCACATGGCTAGTAAGTGTTAAGTGTCCGAGGCTGGATTTGAACTCAGGTCCTCCTGACTCCAGGGCTGGTGTTCTATTCACTGCACCACCCAGCCACCCCTAAACTCTACTTTTAATAGATAAAGAAACAGGGTATCGAGATGCCAGATGCCTTGCCCAGGGGGACATAGCTGGTTAGTAGCAGAACCAAAATTACAATTCAGTGTCTAATTGTTTGACTCCTTACACCTATGAGAGAATCTCCACTCGTTGTTGAGATTCATCACTTGGGTGATGAAAATAAGATCATTAATCCTTTGGTATAGTAAAAGAGAGCTGGATTGACTTGGGTTTGAATCTTGTCTTTTGTCAACTTATCTGTGTGCCCTTGGGCAAGTCCTTTAACCTACATGAGCCTCAGTTACCTGTAAATAGGGTGGTGGTGGGTGGACCAGATGACTTCTGAGGTCCCTCCTAACTCTCAGTCTGTGATCCCATTGTGTGTGGTCCTGTGCATCTGATTCTATATTCTTTATCCACTGAATTTCTCAAACACCTCATTTTGTACGTTGACCAGATGATATGACTGGTTTACTTTTTTTTTTTGGTAATAATTCTTTAAACTCTCACCCCAGTCTGTGACTCTCCTCTCATCTAAAAGAATTCATACCCAGCTTATAACTAAGCACACTGCTTAGTCACTGGCTGCTACCCTTTAGAAATGCCACCATGGTGTCCCATTCTGTTTCGAACTCTTTGAGTTCTAGACTTTGTTGGACTCCTCATCTAGTGGTTTTCAGACCCTAGAGGAGCTTGTTCCATGCTGGTTCAAAGTGACCAAAACCAGAAGTCATTTCATTATTTACAGTAGTGCATGATGTTATCTCTGTTTTGAAAATGAGACTACATGGCTTACAGAGGTTAATGAGTGACATTATACAAGGCGAGAGCAGAGTTGGGAATGAGACCCAGGTATTCCGACTTTGTTTCATTTCTAGCTTTATGCCATGCTTCCGTTGTTCTTCCTTTCCTCCAGCCCCCTTTCTAGATTCTTACTCCAGAGTCTAGATTTAAAGGGCCCTTCAAGAAAGAAATGAGATTTCAGGATGTTGATAAAGGAAGGTTCTTGCAACTGTCAATTATTAACTTCTAGAGGGCTGAGAATCAGGATTAGATGAATTAAACATTGGGGGATGAAGAGGCTTAGCCTAGAGCAAACTGAATGTCTTCTCTTTTCCCATTCCCTTTCACAACCTCTATGTGGGAGGAGGTGGATGAAAAAGCAAGTTGAGACTGAATATGAGGCACTAAGGCTGTTCATTATTGGCATGCTTACATATAATGTTCTCTTACATATTCTGTATCATGTTTAAAAGCAAAGCATCTATGGGATTTGCACATATTGTATATTATAAACAAGCTGCTTGGAAGACTTATTCAGAATGTGCATTTTGAATAGCTGATATTTGGAATATAGTTTGTCACATAAGAATGATGTTTGATAGTACTGATTTACATATAAACATTCATGATGATTCTGAATATAGGAAAATACAAGGAAACACACAGCACTTAATTACATTGCTTTAACAATAAATGTCAAGTAAAAGCTTTTTTTAATAAGATGGATGCTGTACTTAACCAAAGTACAGTTACATTCCCACAATTTGAAATGTTTTACAGCAGTATATGTAACATAGCAACAACAGTTTGAACATTGTAATGCATACAAATCTATCGACAGCTTCCAAGCTGTTACACTTAGTGACCTTTTCCTTCTCCACAAACACTGCTCAAAATTCACTGTCTCTGAAGACCCTTTCCAAACCAATGCTTATTGCCCCCTTTCCCAAGGCCTTCCCTTGGTCCTTATGTATATCTCTATCCTATTATTCAATCCAGATTAGTGTGGCTGATAAGGAGGGCCATTTTGTAATTCCAGATTCATTGTTGGCTTCTAATACATTATGAATTTAGAGCTGGAAAGGACCTTAGAGGGCTTATCTTGTTCATCTCGTTCCTGTTACAAATGAGGAAACTAAGTCATAAGGAGTCGAAAAGATTTAATGAGCTAGGATTAAAATTCAAGTCTTCTGACTTCAAACCCAATTGTCTTTACAGGTGCCACAGGGCCACATTGTATCATCAGTTGACTCTTGTTTACTCATATTTACACATAAATATACTTCTAAGACCTGATTAGAATCAATAACTATAACCTAGGATTTGGTAAGCTTTACTTTGACGTTGAATTAGACATTGCATATGAATATCTCTTTTTATCATTGCATGAATAAATTATATGTATAGGTTAAACTAATCTAGCTCAAACTCTAATATGGATACTCTTGGAATATAATCATAGAGTCTGCAAATGTCATGTAAATATCATTTTGGTATTCATATTTCTATTGCACCATGCAATGGAAAAGAATATTGGTCATGTACTCAGAGAACTACTCAGTATGCCACAATATCTATGTAATCTTGGGCAAGTCACTTAACCTCTCTTTACCTCATTTTCCTTACCTCTAAAAGGAAGGAGTTGTATCAGATAATCTTTAAGGTAACTTCTAGTTCTAAATAGATAATCTTATGATCTTATGATTTTAGATAAAAAGATTTAATGATTACATATCAAAAACATATACTCATATGAGAAAATCTGTGGACTCAAGGGAGATAGTATAGTGGAGAACATTTGGATGAGACTCAGTAGATAGAAAAAGAAGTGAAAGTATGGTCAAAATATACTATAACTCACCTTCCCCCAAAGGAGGAAATCGTAGATTATAGAGCTGGAAGGGATTTCAGAAGATTATGTAGTCAAACACTTTCATTTTACAGGTAAGGAAATGGAGGTTATAAAGAGTCTTAAGTGACTTTTTACAAAAAAAAAAATCACACATTCATTATTGAACATAATGCCGTCCATGAACACAAAATGGTAGGATCTGTTTTGAAGAAACAATTTTTTAAATGTATGTTGTTGAGTTATTTTTTTAGTCATGTCCAACTCTTTATGACCTCATTTGGTGTTGGGTTTTCTTGGCATAGATACTGGAGTGGTTTGCCATTTCTTTCTCTCTCTCTCATTTTACAGATGAGAAAACTGAGGCAAATGGGGTTAAGTGTCTTGTACAAGGTCGCACAGCTAGCAAGTGTCTAAGGTCAGATTTTAATGGAGGAAGGTAAATCTTTCTGACTCTAGGCCTGGCACTCTATCTATTACACCAAATAGCTGCCTGTACCTTATGTCTACACCTTAGCAAATAGCTTCCAGAGTGAGAGGGAGGTGGATTTGTTTTGTGTTAGTGATGACATGGTCAGCTATTTGTATTTGGTATAGGAATATCTATAGTTATATCTGTGTCTGTATATCTATATCATCATCATCATACTGGCTCTTTTATTATAAGCTCAGCTTATTCCTTCTTTAGTGTCTCATCTCTGAATCATATCTAATCTTATTGTCAGTTTTCTTGCAAATTCACTGAGGGAATGGGATGACTTTCCTTTACAGCAAGAAACTTTTTAAAAAGTTTTTTTTCAACGATTAAGTATTTATATTTTCTCTCTTACTCCTTCCCCCACTATTGAGAAAGAAAAATTAAAAAAAAAAAACATAACCTTTGTAACAAATAGGTATAGTCAAGCAAAACAAATTCTCCCAGTGGCCATGTCCAAAACAATTGTGTCTTTCTTGGCATCTTGAGTTCATTATATCCCCATTAAGTGATGGGTAGCATTCTTCATCATCAGTCCTTTGAAATCATGCCTGGTCATTATGTTGATCAGGGTTAAGTAAGTCTTTCATTAAAAAAATAGTTTTCAGTGATTATATCTTTTCTCTTCTCCCCCACTCACACTCCTCTACAACTAAAAAAAATAAGAAAAAGGAAAACCTTGAATCAAATATATTTAGATAAGAGAAATTAATTCCCATGTAGACTGTGTCAAAAATGTGTTTCATTCTGCGTTTTTAGCAACTTCTCTGTTATAAGATGGGTAACATTCTTTATTCTTCTTCTAGAATCATATTTGGTTATTGCTTTGATCAGAGCTCTTAAGCCTTTTAAAAAAAGCCTTTCCTTCTCTCACAATTTTGCTATTATAGTAAAAAATGTTCTCTTGGATCTTTTAACTTTGCATCAGTATGTTCACATTTCCTTAGGCAAAATAAATGTCTATCAGTTAAGGAATAATGAAATAAGTTGCGGTACATGACTATAATAGAACATTACTATGCTATGAGAACATATGATGAATTCAGAGAAGCATGGGAAGACTTATATGAGCTGAAGCAAAGTGAAGTAAATAGAACCAGGAGACCAATATGTACAATGAATACAACAATGCCTATAGAAACAAAGACAAAAGAAATTGAAATGGAATGCTGTGAAATTATAATGACCAAGTTTAACTTCAAAGAAAATATATGAGAAATAGTCCTCCTTTGCAGAGATAGGTAATCTCTGAGTATGAAACACTAATATTGGAATTCATTAATGTGTTGGCTATTTTTGTTGAACTGTCTCCTCTTTCCTTTAAAAAAAAATAAAGCATGGCTCTCTGGAAGAATAATGGAGATGGGAAATTGGAAAACCTAGGTGATGTAAATCAAGGAATAGCCATAGAAATTTTTGTAGAAGACATAGAAGAAAATATGCAAGGCATGAATACAAAACTGTGATTCAGTGTTACAAGAAAACATAAGGAATGAATGCTAAAGCTTAAAACAAGCATTTTGGACTAGTAATAATAGAATAAAAATAGATGGTAATCAAACCCCACATCAGTAAGGAGATTATGAAGAAGCATTATGCAGTGATTTGGATGAAGGTAGAGATGACATTATCATGAAATACATAAAGGACATGATTTTAAAGGCAATTTACATTTTGTCTTAGAGGTAATAGGGAACCACTGAATTTTCTTTAGAAGGAGAGTGACATGGTTAGATTTGTGCATTATAGGAAAATTATTTTTGCAATTCTGTGGAGGATGAATTGGAGAGAAGATAGACTGGAGATTGGAAGTCAAATTAGGAGGATGTTGTGAAAGGCCATGAGAACCTCGGTTGGTGGCTGTGTTAATGAAAAAGAAGGAGAAATGTGAGAGATATTAGTAGGAAAGGGTTTAACTCCCCAAATAGTGAACCTAGATGCCTTCTTGGATGGTGATGCCCTCAAGAGGAATAATTAAGGTTTAGAGGAGGGGAAGGTTTAGTGAGAAAGCTCATGAGTTCTCTTTTTGCTATATGCATTTTGAGATTTGTAGGAGGCATCTAGGTAGGAAGAAATATCCAAAAGCCAAAAGATAATATGAGCCTGGAGGTTAGGAGAGAGACTAGGACTGGATACACACACACACACACACACACACACACACACACACACATACATCTAAGTTAGAGATATTAATTGAACCTCTGGGCACTGATAAGACAGAGTCAACAGTCAACAGTCAGGGGACAGAAAGATAAAGGAGAGGGTGCAGGACAGAGCCTTTGGGACCATCCACAGATGGGGCAGTGGAGGCTTATGATCCTATAGAATAGACTGAAAAGGAGCTGTCAAACAGGAATATTTACAATTAGGAGAGCCATATGAAATATAAAAATCCAGGGAGGGAGATGAGGATATCCAGGAAGAGAGAGAAGTTGATAGTGACAAGTTGCAAAGAGGCCAAAATGGATGAAGACTAAGAGAAGGCCAACAGATTTTAGTAACTAAGAGATCATTGATAATCTTGGAGCATGGTCAGAAGTTGCAAGGGGATGGGCAATGAGTGTGTAGAGAGGAAATTGAGGTATTAAGTGAAGATAAGGGTTTTTTTAGGCATTTTGTGTAGGACAGAACAGGAAATGAGAGGGTATTGGAACAAAGCTACATGTGACAGAATTGACTTTGTTGCAGGACAAGGCCATTTCTTCATTAGAGACGGAAACAAAGGAGGAGAAAATGAGGATTATTTCAAGGGGTTATGAGGTACAAAATGGATGGGAAAGGTGGGCCTCAGGACAGATGGCTGCTATTTTCTCAGTTAAGTTTAGGGGAGAAGTCCTTTCCTTTACTAAAGGGGAGAGGAAAAGGAAAGAGGTAGGACTTTGAGGATTAGAGAAAAGGTTTGCGACAACTACTATGACTGTGACAGTCAATCATAGAAGAGAAAAGAGGTTTCTTTACAACAGTGAGGGCCTCCTGTGAATTTATATAATATAAATTTCTCTTGGACTCAGCATGCTTGTGTGACTTAGTCCAGAACTATTGCAGCAGCAAAGTGAGTAGATATAGTGAAGAAGACAGTAGAGGTAGCCTTGTACTGGGGTTTGGCAAGGAATAAATCACAGTAAGAACAAAAAGACAAAGGCTGAAGACAGTGTATATAGTTCAATTGGTTAATTATAGGATCAAGATTGGGGAAAAAGGAAAGTGGGGTTAGAGGAGATATGACAGTGTGGGAAAGTAAAAAGGAGTTTCAGTGAAGATGAAGAGTATTAAGAAGAGTTGACGGACAGGAAGAAATGAAAGAATAGGAAATTGTAAAAAAATTTTTTTTGGTTTTTATTTCCTGGTTCAATTTGAACCAATAGCCAAAAAAGCTATTATGAATCTATAGTAATGAAGGTTCCGATAAAGAAGTAAAAGTCTTGGTGTCCTTGCCCTAACTAGACTATATCTGGAGAATATGTTCAGTTCCTGACACCATATTTTAGGAGGGATCTTCACAAATTGGAATTTCCACAGGAAGTTAACCAGAATGAAGAATATCCTGGGAAAAAAAGTGATTTGTGGGTTATTTGGAAGAATAATTGATATCGTAGGAAAGAGAAGCCTTAGGAGTGGTATAACTATAGATTAGACTCATTCTACTTGATTCCAGAGGGGTAGCTTTAGGCTCAATGTAAGGAAAATATTCCTGACAGCTATGTGAGGATAGAATGGGCCTCAAGATGTTGGAAATTTCCTATCACTGGAAGTCTTCAGGGGGAGACTGGATAGATATAGATATAGGATATAGATATAGATAAACTGGTATAGATTGGACTCCATGATCTTTGAAGTCCTTTTGAAGCTAAGATTCTGTGTAAATTTATGTAAGCCAAACTTATGGACCAAATGCCTAGCAGAAATTAAGCTGGTCTAAAAATAGCCTCTGAACTAAAAAATAAACACAGAAGAAGGGAAGATAGCAATGTTAATGAGAAGTTGAAAACAATTGAGGCTGCCCTGGCATATTACAATCCTTCACCCTTTTAAAGCAATTGCAGTGGATGTAGTGGAAAGATCATTGGTCTAGATGTCAGAAGACGTGGCTTGTAGACCTAGTACCTCCATCTCCCCATCTCCTAATTATGTGACTTTGGACAAGCCCCTTAATCTTTTAAAACCTGTTTCTACCTCAGTAAGAAGGGAATAATGGCACCTGTCTTGATTCTTTCACAAATTTGTCAGGAGGATCAAATGAGATAATGTATATGAAAGCACTTTGTAAACTGCAAATCATTATATATATGTACAAAATTATTATAATCATTATAATGTTACTGTGAACTATGTGGTCTGATTAAAACCCTGGTAAAAATGGTGAGACAGTTTTAAAGAAAAAAAAACAACCAACTGTTTTTGTAAAACTGTGTTTTCACCCAAATACCGTTATACTCTATACATAATTTGCCATGGGCATAAATAGTTTGTGATACTGCAGGAAAATGGAACAAAATTTCTGGGTGAAACCAGTTGCCTTTATGGGGTATAGGATATATCTTCATTTTATTTTTAAGTTTTTATGTAACATAGCCTTAGCTTGTTGATATTATTTGAGAAAGACCAAGTTTCTCTTAGACTGGTTATTACTTCTTCACCCTCAAGCAATATAGCAGTCTGCTGTTTACCACACATGATTACAAGTCCCACTTTGATTTCCAGTGACTCTTGGCAAAGAATTCTGCTTCTCTAAATAGAATATCAACTTTCTACTAAATATTTGATAGTTACTATTTGAAAATTTGCAGTAAAATATGCATTTGTTATATAGTACAAAATAATATCTCAAACTGAGGGACAGAGAGTATTTGTGGGGATAGAAATAGAGGGTAGGAGATGGGGATTCTTTCTGAACTTTAATGTGCCTGCACTTCAGGTTCATGGCTGACACTGTCAATGAATGAAGACTGATCAGGCTATAACTAGAGTTAATAAACTTGCATCATAATATGTAAAGCACAAATGACACTTTAAAATATTTTATTGACTTCATGTCTTTTTAACATCCTTGGTATTTTCCAATGCCTCTATTCTCCCCCAAATAGACTATTCTCTCACAATGAAATGCAGCTGAATGAAACAAGTATGTTGACCATGTCTCATAACAACATGACTCATTTGGTGCCTGTAGCCCACTACATCTCTGTTGATGGAAGGAAGAAATGCTTCTTCATCATTTTTCTGATGTTACGATTAGTCATTACATTGATCAGAATTGTATTGGTGTTTAGTGTTGTTTTTTCTTTTTGTTATTGTGATTATTATGTAAATTGTTTTCCTGGTTCTTCTCACTTCACTATTCATCAGTTCAAACAAATCTTCTGAAGTAGCTATAAATTCTTCACATTCATTATTTCTTATAGCATAATAATATTCCATTAATTCATATGTCACAATTTATCCACCTACTCCCCAGTTGATGGGTGTGGATGACACTTTCAGTATTAGAGCTAGAATACTGGTTATTTTATTTTTATTTTTTTGTTTTGTTTTGTTTTCTTTTCTTTTTGGAAGGCAGGGCAATTGGGGTTAAGTGACTTGCCCAAGGTCATACAGCTAGTTTTGTGTTAAGCATCGGAGGCCGGATTTGAACTCAGGTCCTCCTGACTCCAGGGCTGGTGCTGTATTCACTGTGCCACCTAGTCCCCATACTGGTCATTTTAACCATGGTTCAAATTGCTATATATATATATATATATTTTTTTTTTTGCCTTTATGATCATTATTTGATGACTTTTGTTATAATCTTATCTGTTGTCTTATTTATTTGGTTAGAGTGTTTATTAAGCTTGTACCCCTAATGATGGGGAGCAAGCTTAATAAAGTCTTAACTGTCTCAGCAAATATATGATGTTGAAAAGTGTCAGGATGGAATTATGCAAGTCTAACATTCCCTGCTCTTCTCCCCCACCCACATGCTCCATTAGTGGTTTAATGTTATAATTTTCATATGTGAAAGGTGTAATGACTCTCCTTCACATAGCATTTATCTTCCAATTTTATTGGTGAGAAACTGAGATCCAGAAAGGGAGATTTATAAAATTATGTCCTATATACTGTCTGAATTAAGATTAGGCTCCATCATAACTTAGTTTGCTTCATGTCATGGTTTTCAGAGAGAACTAAATGTATAAAACTATTTATAAGCAGAAGCAGGATATACACCCAAGGAAATCTCCCTTTCAGATGTACTGCAGCACGGCTTCCAGTCACTTTGCCAAATTCATTGACTCATTAGGGCACAGAATTGTTGTGAGCCAGTGGAGCTGTAATGACCAGTCTACTTAAATGAGAAGGAAAAAACAGATGCTGTTTTAATGGGACACTTAAAGTTCAGGCCTCTTTCTCACTGTGCTGCAACTTAGTAATCTCAGTTTCCTCTGATGTGCTGTAAGGTGCTCTAATATAAAGGTGGGGTGAAGAACCTTATAGAACCTTGTAAAATGTTGAGTGTGTCTAGACAGGGAAAAATTCAGATCCATACATATTCTTATTTAATAATTTAGAATCATGCATATTCTTATTTATTTTGATCTTTTCCTTAAAAGCCCTTGTTTCAGGTTAAAAACAAATTATGGCTAGCACTACTGTTTACTTTGGGCTATAAAACTATTGATGCTTTTTTCTTGGACTTTACAATTGTCGAGTCTATTAATAAGGAATGTGAAAGGGGGTCACTAAAGTATAAGTGTTAAGAATTATATTTTCACTTTCCAGATGTGACATCTTATCAATTTTCTTTTTAGGTCCTTGTTTTCAGTCATTTCAAAATATCTAAAATTATATTTTAACTGAATATTTTCATGTTTAGTTTTACCCTCTAGAGTTTTCCCTACTTTAATATGAAGAAAATCCATTTAGTTGTGTGTGAGTCATCCAAGCATCTGGAAAAAGCATTTTAAAATTACTTCTTCAGATGATTTTGATATTTGGTAAGCTAAGATGTGGATAGCTATTTCCTTACAAAGACCATTATGGTATGATTTTTAAAATGTGAATTTTGCCTCATATTGTACTGAAAACTTAAAATAAATTATTTTGCTTGATGTATAGTACTTTTATAACTTTGTTCTAAGTCCTTTCAATCGGAAAGCTATTTATTAAATGCTTGCTGTAAACAGAGCATTGTGCTAGCCCAATGGAAGAAGTACGAAGATTGAGACACAGATTCTATACTTGGGACAGCTAGGTGGTCCAGTGGGTGTAGTGCTAGGTCTGATGTCAGAAAGACTCATCTTCCTGAGTTTAAATATGGCCTGGGTAAGTCCCTTAGCCCTGTTTACCTCAGTTTCCTTATCTGTAAAATGAGCTAGAGAAGGAAATGACAAACTACTCCAGCATTTTTGGCAAGAAAACTCCAAAAGGGAGTTTGATGAAGAGTCAGAAATGACTGAACAACAAAATTGAACAACAAAAAGTTTCTGTCCTTAGTCTAACAGTCTAGCAGGTGGTTTTGACATATATGCAAATAATCATAATAAACATAGAACTTGATTAAAACTTAAAAGATACAGGGTACCTATGAAAGATCCCAAATGGAAAAGAATCTCTGGGGAGCTCTGGGCAGGCTTCAATGAGATTAGGATCTTGAGAAATGCATAAAGTTCTCAAGGGGTAAATTATAGCTTTGAGAAGGTAGAAAGCATGAAATGGCTTAGTTGGGAGAGTGTTAGACTGAAGATATAAAAATTCATGGTTCAATCCCAGATTTTGGCAGTGAGATTATGGGTGATGTTTTCGGGACAAAAGTCTGTTTACAGATTCTCTGCTTCTTTTAAGACTCATTCATGGTCCCACTCATGGCAGTTCAGTGGCTTAGTGAAGTCAGGTGGACCTGACTTCAGCTATGTCCAGAGACATTAGCTGTGTGATCTTGGGCAAATCACTTAACCTCTGTTTGCCTTAATCCACTGGACAGGGAAATGGCAAACCACTCCAGTCTTGTCATGGGGTCACAAAGGGTTAGATGTGATTGAATGACTGAACAAAATGATCCCACACCACACTAAACTGCTCTATTTATAGAACTTTCCCCACTTCCACACCTTAGAAATCTTGACCAGCTAGGTGGCTGCGTGAATAGAGTGTATCAGGAATCAGGAAGACCTGAGTTCAAATCAGCTTCAGACACTTACTGGCTAGGTGACCCTGGTAAAGTCACTTAACCCTGTTTGCCTCAGTTTCCTCATCTGTAAAATAAGCTAGAGAAGAAAATTACAAACCTCTCCAGTATCTTGCCAAGAAAACCCCAGGTGTGGGGTCAGACATCACTGAAAAACAAGTAAACAATAGTAGCATTAAGCTTAGAGGCAAGGAAACCCATTTGAAGCTACTGAAGTAATGAACAGCAAAAGGAACTGATGCTGGAGTGAAAATAGTGAAATGTTTCTCTGCCCATTTTCTCAGCTTAGCCTTGCAACAGCTCTGTGAGATGGACAGGGCATTTCTTATTCCTTAGTCATAGAGGAGAAATCATAGAATAGAGAAGGTAAATAACTTCCTATATGGAAGAATCAGTGATAGAACTGGATCTGAAACTTGTGTTTACAGCCCACCACCCCAGTAGTGTTCTTTGTCCTCTATTGTCACATTCCTCTTGACCTTTTACAGACTCTTTCCTAATTCTTTTGTTAGTTACATAGTATGTCTTCCATAGCTGTATTCCTTTTTTAAAAGTCCATATAGAATTTCATAATCCAAACTGAACATTACTGTTAAATTACATTGATTGCTCACATTAAAGAGTGCTTTCATTATCCCCCTCTATTTTCTTCTTTACAGTATCATCTTTAAATAGTTGTGATTTAATTGGGTTTTTCCCCAAGATTTCTCCAAATCTTCTCTCATTTTTTCTCTCTGCTATGCTTTGATGTTTTATGAAGTGATACAGTTCATAATCTTCCTCTATCCATGGCAAGATTTTGCAAATAAATTTATGTTCTAAGCTGGCATTGCCCTTGACTGCTGTGTTTCTCCACTCACTTGGCAATGAATGCTAGAAGTTGTTGTTTTTTTTTTTTTTTGCTGAGGCAGTTTCTGGGTTCTTCTGGTCTTCTAATTGTAGTGATTCATTTTTCTCAGTTCAACTTCTATAGGAAATGGTAATAGTTTATCTTGTTATCTTTTTCATTATTTAGTTACTATTTCTTAGTATTAAGGGTTTTGGATCAGGTAAAAGCTGTTAATATTACATGCCATATCTTCTCATCTTTATTCTTTCTTCTGGCTTAGTGTCTATTTTTTCTTTTGCTCTAACAAGCTAGCCATCACACAGACACACACACATTTGATTTTTCAGATGAGACCTTCATCAATTACCCGTTGTTTCCTGTTTGTTAGAATATAGTAAATTTGATTTTCTGATGGTTTGGTGTTCATATCTAGTATTCTCATTTTTCTTCTTGGAAGAAAACATCCAAGATAAATAAATAAGAGACCTCTGAGTACCTTGTATACATTTGGCTTCTTTAATTTCTTGATTCTGATCCATATGTTACAACATATGTTTCAACATTTTCCCTTAAGCCCATATTTGTGTTGAAAAGACAGAGTACTTAGGTATATGTTGACTTAATTTGGGGTGTCTTATCAGTTTCTTTGTAGAATTTTTCTTTCTCATTATCCTTTTCAATAGATGTTGGCAATAATAATTATTTTCTGGTAGTCTATTTCCTTATATTCCTTAAAATAACTATAAGGCAAGCTGGCCACATGATCTCTAAAAGAGTATTTCTTGTGGCTTTTGGATATATGGCAAAACTAACTCTGCCAACTACTTTATGATAATGGGGTTGGACAAAATTGAATTAAGAAGAAGAAAACTGGCCAGATTGGGGATTTGGGAAATTACTCAATGCTTTAAGTGATTCCAAGCTGCTCCCTGAAACAAAAACTTACTTTTTAAAAAACACTAGTATTCTCTTAGTGTTGCCATAGGGCTGTGAATCATTGAACACCACAAAGTGTTCCTAAAGGTCAGAAAAGTTTTGTCTCATAATTATAAATGGGGTACAACACATTACCACTGATGACTTATGCAATAAGTGGCACAAATTTTTTTTTTATATTTGAAACATTTAATCTTAAGACCTTGAATTTCAGATCCCTTTCCTTCCTCCCTTGTCACCCATTCCTTCTGGGGAGATAAGTAATTCAGTATATGTTGTACATGTCTAGCTATGCAAAACATTATCATAGTAGATATATTGTACAAGGCTGCTTATAATTTCCTCCCACTCATCCCACCCCCCACCTGGTCCATTCCCTACATGATCCTGTCCCTCTTCTATAGTGGGTACTTCCAACCTCCCCTCCCCCCAAGGATGCCCTCCCATCCATCATCCCTCCTCTCATCCCCCTTCCCCCTATTCTGCTGCAGGTTGAGATATCCCATTTAGTATGTATGTCATTTTCTCCCTGAACCAAATTCAATGTGAATGTGGTTTTGCCTTTTTGCCTTCCTATTCTCCCCCTCCTTTGCAACCACTTCCCCTTGCTTCTTCTACATGAGATAGTTTACCCTACCCTGTCTCTCCCCATCTCCTCTTGCCACTTTCCTCTCTCACCTCATAATTTCATCCCTTGAGTATTCTCCCTTCCCAACAAATTCAACCTATGCACTCTATCCATATATAACTGTAACCATATACACACACATTCACATATGTATTCATATGACCACACCCCCTTCTTCCATTATTTTCATAGTGAGAAAGATATCATCAGTCACAGTTATTGCTTTTCCATATAGGAATGTAAATAGTTCAACTTTGATAAGTTCCTTTTGATTTCTTTTCCCTGATTACCTTCTCAGGCATCTCTTGCTTCTTGTGTCTGGATGTCAAATTTTCTATTCAATTCTGGTTTTTTCCTCAAGAATGCTTGAAAGTCCTCTATTCCACTGAATGACCATATTTTCCCCTGAAACAAAATACTCAGTTTTGCTGGGTAGGTGACCCTTGGGTTCATTCCCAGTTCTTTTGCCCTCTGGAATATCGTATTCCATGCCCTTCGATCCCTCAGTGTAGAGGCTGCCAGGTCCTGGGCTATTCTGATTGTGTTTCCACAATATTGAAATTGTTTCTTCCTGGCTGCTTGGAGTATTTTCTCCTTGATCTGGGGATTCTGGAACCTGGCTATAATATTCCTGGGAGTTTTCTTTTGGGGATCTTTTTCAGGAGGTGATCTGTGGATTCTTTCAACCTCTATTTTGCCCTCTGGATCTAAAACATCAGGGCAGTTTTCCTTGAGAATTTCTTGAAGGGTGATTTCTAGGTTCTTTCTTTGATCATGGCTTTCAGGTAGTCCAATAATTTTTAAATTGTCTCTCCTGGATCTATTCTCCAGGTCAGTGGTTTTTCCCATGAGATATTTCACATTGCCTTCTAATCTTTCGTTTGTTTGATCTGCTTAACAGCATCTTGATTTCTCATAAAGTCACTAGCTTCCATTTGCTCCAGTCTAACTCTGAAGGAATGAATCTCCTCAGTGAACTTTTGAGATTCTTTTTCCATCTGGCAAATTTGACTTTTTAAGGCATTCTTCTCCTTATTGCCCTTTTGGGCCTCCTTTGCCATTTGAGTTAGTCTATTTTTTAAGGTTTTCCTCCATCAGGCTGTTGACCCTCATTTCATACTTTTCCTGCATCCTTCTCATTTCTCTTCCCAATTTTTCCTCCACTTCTCTTATTTGATTTTTAAAGTCCTTCTTAAGGTCCTCTATGGCCTGCAACCCGCTCATGTTTTCCCCTGGGGCTTTTGGAGCAGGACTTCTGACCTCACAGTCCTCTTCCCTATGCTTCGACCCTCTTTGCCCCCAAAGTAGGAGTCTAGGGTTGCATTTTTCTGTTTAATTTGTTTCCTTTGCCTTGGCACGTTGCCACTTAATTACTTGACTTTTGGGCTTGTTGCCACAGTATGTCTTTGCCGACAGATAGGGGAATTTTCGTCCCGAACGTGTTGGGGGGGGGGCAACTTCTGTTTCTGGCAAGCTGGAAACCCACCCATGACCTCCACCCCAGATCACAATCCAGGTCCAGGGAGGTTAAAGCAAGAGCTATTACCCCCCACGACTGATCACTGGATCTCCCTACAATTTGCAGGCCAGGAGCTGGAGCTGCCTCTGAAAACTGCAAAATGGCGTGTCTCCTCAGCGGCTTCTAGCCCCCAGGGGAGGAGGCCGACTTGTTCCCCAAATACTGGTCCCAAAGTCCATAGGGCCCTAACCTCTCACTTTGTCCTAGCCATGTCTATGTTGATAATTCTGGAATCGCCACAGCTGTTGGTGTTCTGGGGTCCCTCTAGCCGGCTGCTGGCCCTGCCGCCCTGGGGCTAAAACCACAACTCAGGCAGACCTGTGCTCAGAGCATGCTTCACTGCCGGCTCCCAGACCACTGCGCTGGTCCTTCCTTAGGGCTGCTGGGCTGTCCTCAGTGGGAGGTTAGCTTCTCTGTGTCATTCTGTGGGTGCTGGGGCTCCAGAAGTTGTTCAGAGTCCCCTTTTACATAGGTTTTGGAGGTAATCTGGGGGCAAAGTGGCTTGGATGCACTGTTTCTACTCCGCCATCTTGCCTCCGCCCCCACAAAATTTCTTTATTTAATTTTGTCTATATCTATGATTTCATTTTTGTGGGTTGGGGTGCAGAACTTCCAGTGTGCAGACTTCTCCCTCTGTGCATATCAGCAGTTCCCCTCTAACTTGAAAGTCTTAGAGATGTGCCTAGGGCATAGCGAATTTAAATATTTTGTCCTGGTCAGGTCATGCAGCTGTTATGCATGGTGTAGGACTTCAACACAGGGCTTCTTGAGTCCAAGATTAACTAGCCATCCTCTCTTAGCATAGAAACTGCCATTGAAGAAAATGCACAATTGGAGAAGGTGAACTCATTATGTAGCCAGAGCTGGGAAATAATGGATAATAATAATAATAATAGCTAACATTTGTATAATGCCTTAAGGTTTACAAAGTGCTTTACATGTATTATTTCATTTTATTCTCCTCACAACAACTCTACAAGTTAGGTGCAATGATTATCTCTCTTTTATAGATAAGGAAACTGAGACTGAGAGAGGTTTGGTGACTTGCCTAAAGTTATAAAGCTAGTGAGTGTCTAAGACAGGATTTGAACTACTGTCTTTCTGATTCCAAGTCTAGCAGTCTATCTCATTACGCTGCCTAGATGTCTAGACCGAGGAGTATACTAATAAATGTTTGCAAGTAGCTCTCCAAAGTGAAAAAAAGTAGAAATGACATATTTTTAAGTTTAGTTTTCACTATTAAGATTTTCTCCATCACTTCATTAAGTTAGATAATCAAGAAAACAATAAATGAAACACTTGCCAGTTTCTGAAGTTTCAGTGTTCACAATGGAAATTTAACAGCTGGCTCTTATATGCCAATAAAAGCTGACTCCAGGAGACTGCCACCTAGATTAGATGTTGTATGAATATCCATATATTATCAAATGACAGGCCTAGTACAGTGACTTGGTTGAATCTTCTATGTTAGAGAGGTGATCCTTTTTCAGATTTGGGTTGGAGCTGATGTCTTCTGAAGCTCCTGAGTTCAAGAGACTCTAAAACGAACTCAGTGATTCTGTGGGTTAGTTAATCAATGCAGGTATCTTGCTTGGATAGGCTCTGTAGTGAACAATAAGATTTAGGTAAGAGGCAGCATTAATGCTGAATTATATTTTGGAAATTGTAACCTTTCCAATAATCTTGAGCTGCTTGCTTCCTTCCAAAAAATCCCATCTTTTTAACACCAGTGTTCTCCAAGTGATATTTATGACCACGAATATCACAATCTAAGGAGTCAGTCAGTCAGTCAGTTAATAAGCGTTTATTAAGTGCTTACTCTGTGCTAGGCAGCAGCTTCTATATGCCAGGCGCTGTGCTAAGCACTTTGTAAACGTAAATAGAAAGACATCTGGTGGGTGTGAGCAGACTGCAGCATATAACCAGTAACAACTTGCATATAATAAACAGCATAGAAGACATTCTCAAGGACTTATATGACCAGAGAAGGAGGTGGGTTAGGTCATGTAGCAAGAGCAAAAAGGATGAAAGATAGACAGGCCTGACTGTGGCACTGATATCCACAAGATATTATAAGACCCAGAAGGGAGGCCTATATGCTGCTGGGTAGATCTTTATGGAACAATGTATGACAGAATTTCACAGGATCTGAAAACACAAGTAGATGGTGATCTGCACCTGTGTAGTCAGTATACTTCATAGATCACAGAAGTACAGAATTTCAGAGTGGCATGGGCTTGAATTACTTCACCATTCAGATTGCCATCCTGTTTGTATTCTGCAACTTTTCTACATTTTTATTTCTGGATCTGAACACCAAATGTGTACTTCTTAGGACAGGGTATAGTAAGACTACATCCATGGAAGCCAGGATTCTCTTAATGCAACCCAGGATTGCATTAGCTTTTTTTGCCTGCTGTCTCACAGTTGAATCATAGAAAATTTGCAGTCCATTAAACCCCTCGGTCATTTTTAGACAAGTAATCATACCTCCTCCATCCTTTCCTTGTGAAGACAATTTGTTGAGCTTCTGTGTAAGACTTTATTCTTATCCCTATTAACTTTCCACTTTATTAGATTCACTCAGTATTCTAATCTGTCAAAATCTTTTTGGATTCTGATTTTGTCATCTAGTATGTTAGCCATCCCTCTCAGCTTTATGTCATCTAAAATTTTGATAAGAATGACATCTAGACTTTTATCCAAATTATTGAGAAAAAGAGCACAGGGCCTATCATATTTCATGGGGCCATGAGTAGGCTTCTAAATCTCCAGAAGAACCTACTTCCCTGTCAACATTGAACCATTAGTGACTATTTTTAATGACTACTTTCTGGAAATTCAATTCAGAATCCATTGTTTAGCCCAGAGTTGTTAAACATGCTAACACAGCCCACAATACTCCCAAGTGCTACTAGAACTTTATTAAAATGTAATTGGGAAATATTTAACAAAATAAATAAAAATAAAGTAAAACACAGAAAATGTTAGTATGTAGTTTTCTAAGGCAATACACTACCCAGAGGGATCCTTACATAGGGTTTAGTGAATTTGACACAACTGGTTTAGTTCATATCTCTCCAGATTTTTCACAAAGATAGCATAAGATACTTTATTAAATATTTTGTGGAAATATAAGTAAACATTATCTACAGCATTCCTCTGATGTGCTAATTTAGTTATTTAAAAAAAAAAAGGTTAGCATTAGCATGATTGGTCTTTGATGAAATTATCCCTTCCTTGTCTAGATAGTCACAAACCATCTCTTGAATAATAGATTCAAAAGAATTTTGCTGGAAATTGAAGTAATGCTCACTGAAGTATAGATTACAAATTCTATCCTTTTTTTTTTTTAAATCAGGACATCTGCTCCTTTTCAGCTCTGTAGAGCTCCTATTCTTCATGAACTTTTAAATATCATTGACAAAAGCTCATTTGATTCAGTTAACTTTAGTTCATCAATGGCAGGATATGCTCTCTCTCTTGTTGTTTATATTGGTTATCAGGTCTCTGTTAGTCATTTTATCCTGCCTTTTCCAGTCTGAGGGTCATTCTCTTTGGTAGAAAAAAATAAACTAGAAAAGACTTGAGCAGATCTGCTTTAACTCTCTTGTTAATTATAATCCCATCTCTTCCAAACAGCAATCCTATCCCTACCTTTTTTTTTATTGTTTTCCTTTCCTCAGTGTTGATAAAACCCCATCTTCTTGTTAGCTTTCCTCTTTAGCCCCGACTCATCCTAAGAATTAATACCTTTACTGCTATGTCAAGCCTTTGTCTCTATCTCCTGTACATATCTTTATATAACTAAGTTGTTTAATGAATTCTTTGCACGTCTACATCAATCATTTCAGGGAACTCCTCCCTCCCCCCACCCCAATCATAAATCAACAAACATTTATTAAGTGAATACTATGTGCCACGCACTGAGGACACAAAGACAGAAATGAAAGACTCCCTGCCCTCAGGGAGTTAATTGGAATTGATTTTGTGTCAGTGAGATTGTGGATTTGCTGTTGATGGTAAATTGGTGCTTTGCATGTATTTAGACAGGGAAACAGTAATCCCTAAGAACTTCTATGATGTAGAGCAGCAGGTCATGCCAGCTTAGCCCAATATCCTTTTTTTGACTAGTTTATTAAGCTAGACATAGTTTTTCAGCAAGGCATGTGATATGTGATACCATTTTTTATAAGAATCTCATAGAAAAGATGTCAAAAGGTAGGCTGGCTGAAAATATAGTTAAATGAAGTTGGAGCTCATTGAATGACCAGTTCCAAGTTTATGGATCAATTTTAACCTGCATAGAGGTCTTTACTATCCTAGACCCTGGGATATTCAATACTTTTATCATTTACTTGGAGCATAACATAGACACTCTGGTTATTCAATTTACAGATGACATGAGTTGGGAGAGAACTAGTTAATACCTTAGATCAAGTCCAACAAAAAGCATTTACTAATGCATACTAGGTATGAGTCATTGGGCTAGGCCTTAGGAATACCAAGATAAACAAAAAATAGCCCCTTTCTTCAAGGATCTCAGAGCTCTTACAGTCTGTTGAGGGTCTGGGGAAGGATAGGATGTATAAACAGATAAGTAAGTACATAAAAATTAAGTGACACATTCAGGCTCCAAATAATAAAACTGTCATTTAGATAGTGCTTTAAGATTTGCAAAACATTGCAAAACAGCAAATGTTGGAGGGGATGCGGAAAAACTGGAACATTAATACACTGTTGGCAGAACTGTGAACTGATCTGATTATTTTGGAGAACAATCTGAGACTATGTCTAAAGAGTTATAAAACTGTGTATGCTCTTTGACCCAACAATACCACTATTAGGCTTGTTCCCCAAGGTGATTGGGAGAAAAAGGAAAAGAGCATTTATGTTCTAAAATATTTATAACAGCCCTCTTTGTGATGGCAAAGAACTGGAAATGAGGGGATGCTTCTCAATTGGGGAATGGCTAAACAAGATGTGGTATATGATTGTGATGAAATACTATTGTACTGTAAGAAATGATGAGATGGTTGATTTTAGAAAAACATGGAAAGACTTGCATGAAATAATAAAAATGGAAATAAGTAGAACCAAATGAATGTTGTATATGGTAACAGTAGTATTGTTTGAAGAATAATTGGGAACAACCAAGTTATTCTGAATACTATAAATATTAAAATTAACCATATAGGACCCATGAAGGAAGATGCCATCCACTTCTAGAGAAAGAACTGATAAATAGATGCATAGATAGTATAGTTTTACATATACTTTCAAATCTGCATCAGATATTGGGCTTCTCCAGTGTGGGGTGGGGAGGGAGAGAGGGAGTTAGTTCCAAACTTAAAATGTAACACACACACACACACAGAGAAAAAAAAAAGATTTACAAAATGCTTTATAGACATTGTCTCATTTGAGCTCCACAATAATGCTGTTCAACAGGTACTGTAGGTATTATCATATCCATTTTACAAATGAGGATACCAAAATTCAGAAAGATTAGCGTGATTTGCCCAGGGTAATGAAGGTAATAAATATTAGAGACAGGAATTTTACTAGGTTTTCCTCCCTCCAACACTGGTGCTGTGTGCCTCAAAATGATCTCAACAGGCCAGCTAAATCTAGTAACATAAAGTATAATAGGGATAAATGTTAATTCCTACACTTGGATTCTGTTTTTCTCTGAAGTGTATTCCTTACAAATAAATACTAGATAGTATATATAAATTGCCCTATAGTCTTAATTATTTCCATCCTGCCTTCTGTCCTTTTTTCCCTCCTTTTTCCCAAGTCTCTTTATTCCTATTCTGATTTTATATAAAAGTGATTGAAAGAGGATTTTAAATCCAAGACATTATAATGAATTGTAAATTCATAAAATATAACTGCATATATGGCTATGATTTCTTAGTTAGTTTTCCTTTGATAGATTTTTTTTTGCAAAAGAAAAGTTTAGTGAATAAAATCTATTAAGACAGTTTCAAAGATCAATTGATCAAAAAGATGCAGTTACTTTAAATTTTTTCTTTTGAAACATTTTATTTTTTGTTCTTTGATCTAATGCCATACCATGTTCACTTAAATTCAAACAGTTACCTATGCAACATTTTCTATTCATAGAAAGTAGAAGAATGAACCTCATTGATTTAAAATGAAATAAGAATTTGATTATAGGATGTTGAAACCTAGAATGATACTTTAATAGCACAAAGTTAAGGAATTCAGAAACAAGATTTCCATGGTAACCATGTGACCCTTACTGTATATTATAATAGACTCTCTTATAGTACCATGCAATAGTGAGCAATGTGACATCTCTTTAAAATAAGTTACAACATAATGAAAAGGAATTGTGACCCTTCATTATTTACTTAGACTATCTAAATAATTCAAATTGTTTTTTTTTTGTCTGTGATAATATAGGTACCACTGTGAACTCTAAATGAGATCTTAAATTATAATATGAATCTGTGATATGTATATGTTTCACTGTATTAAAAAGGTTAGTACAATAATTCATATAGGCAGTGGGAGCTCTAAAAGTTTTTCAGAAGTCTCAGGAGTGTTAGTGGATAGGAATGTGTCCCGCTTTTCCCTTTCATTTTGCTATTTCTGTTACCAGTCCTACCCTATAACCCCCCTGAACTAAAAATAGCCTGCCTTATTAAATGGTTGTTGCCTTGGAAAAAGGGGCCAAGCTGGAATAACCCTTGACATGGTAGAGGTTTTGGGGAATGAAACAACTCAGGCCCTGTAATGTTGCCAAGGGTAACTATATATGGTTTTAATAGGGCTCTAAAGAGCTGCTTTTGGAGTCATTCACAGTTACCTTTCCTCTCCTGAGACTGTTGGGGTGTGTGTGTGTGTGTGTGTGTGTGTGTGTGTTTTGAACTTATGTCCTCAAATTTTAATCTAGAAGATTTCATTTTCTGTAAAAATCCTTCAGTCTTAATTGTAAAGAAATTATTGTGATACTAAATGCACTTTCTAAGCTGTCCTTAGGTTAAGTTTATAAGGTGGTCTTTGTTGCTACTTTAGGAAATAAAATCAGGAGTCTAAAAATTCAACCTTTCTGTAAATACCAAAAAAGTAGGTACCCCTAAATGAATATCTTATCCTACAAAGTGGGACTTGGGCTCTAGTTCTGGCCTTGTTACTAAATAATTATGTAACCTTGGGCAAATCTATTTAGTTTTCTGGACCTCAGTCTCTTCAAGTGAAAAGTGAGAGGGTTGGAATAGATGCCCTTTAAGGTCCTTTTGGGCCCTTAAATGCTGTGATTTAATAGGGCCTTTTCTACTTTTTCTAGGGGTGAACATAGGATCAAAAGTACAGAGGTATAAAGGGCCACAGAAACCTTTTAGCTCAATCCACTTGTTTTACAGATGAAAAAATTGAGGTTGGGGTGGAGCCAAAATGGTGGTGTTCTATTTTTCGCTTTGTTTTATTTAAACCTTCTTATACAAAATCACTAATATGGGAATATTTTATATAATTATGTATTTATCAGCCTATGCCTGATTGCTTACTGCCTCAGGGAGATAAGTAGGGATAAAGGGATAGGGAGGGATAGAACTTGGAATTCAGTACTTTAAACAAAAATGTTAAAGAATTGAAAAAACGTATCCACCTGTTTCACCAAAGATCCAGAAATGATGAACAAAGCCCCAAATAAATGCAAGGTACAGTAAAAACAAGCAAATGAAAAAAAAGGCTGAAGCTTGAGACTGAGCTATTTTTCTCCTCTTTATTCCTCACTGGGAACAGGGCTCAACAGTTCCAAATCATTAAATTGGATGGGAAACTGCAAACAATGATAAAAGAACTTGATCATAAAACATCACTGTGGTCACAGGGAAGATTAAAACATAACCTTAGAAGAAAACAGTGAAATCAAAACAGCTGCAAACAAAGCCTCAAAGGCAAAAAAAAAAAAAGTGAATTGGACATAAGCCCAACAAAAATTCCTCAGAGTAAAAAGGAATTTTCAAAACCAAATAAGAGGAGTAGAGTAAAAATTAGGTAAAGAAATGGAAGAGCACTTCTCCCCAGGACCTCTACTGCTTGGAGTCAAGTATGCCATGTGGAAGCAGGAGCCGCACCTCCCGGGTGGCCCCCCTGGCCAGTCAGGTACCCCCAGTGAGAGCTGCGCCACCACCAGCAGCTCATCCTCTGGCAGCAGTAGCACCATCTGCAGTTGCCCCTCCTGCTGCTGCCCCCAAGCAGCCGGGTTTAATGGCCCAAATGGCTACCACCACAGCCGGGGTGGCAGTGGGTTCAGCTGTTGGCCACCCCATTGGTCATGCCATTACAAGTGGCTTTGGTGGTGGGAGCAATGCTGAGCTTGCAAGGCCTGATATCACGTACCAGGAGCCTCAGGGAGCCCAGCCAGCCTACCAGCAGCAGCAGCAGCAATTTGGTCCCTGCCACAATGAGATGAAGCAGTTCTTAGAGTGTGCCCAGAACCAGGGTGACCTCAAGCTGTGTGAGGGCTTTAGTGAGGTGCTGAAGCAGTGCAGGTTTGCAAATGGATTAGCCTAATTGAGGCCTTCAAAAGGAAGAAATGGAAAAATCAACTCTGAAGACCAATCTAATTTAGCATAATGCATAATTAGTAGTGAAATGATAAAGAAAACTGAGACCACCAATACTTTGGTTTTTTTGTCTATTTGTCACTAATATCTTTATTTCAGAACATCCTTCAAGGGGGATAAAGCTCTTCCCCACTGTGGAGATAACATGACATAATATAAAATGTTGGGATGAGGCAGATGCTTGTGTGGTCTCTCCTCAAAATGAATACTTGTGATGTAAACTCTTAAAATAAAGTTTACTTCCTCCTGAAAAAAAAAGAAATGGAAGCAAAGGAAGAAAATTATGAAAAGACAATTAACAATTTAGTAAAAGAGGCACAAAAAATACCGAAGAGAATTAAAAAACAGAATTGGTAAAATGGGGGGGGGGGAGTACAAAAATTCACTGATGAATTTAGTGATGAAAATAACTGATGAAAATAACTCCTTAAAAAGAAAAATTGTGGGTAGCTAGGTGGTACAGTGAATAGAACACTGGCCCTGGAGTCAGGCCCTGAGTTCAAATCCGGTCTCAGACATTTGACACACTTACTAGCCTTGTGACTTTGGGCAAGTCACTTAACCCCAATTGCCCTCCAAAAAGGGAAAAAAATCAGAATTGGACAAATGGAAAAAGAGGCCCAGAAGTTAACTAAAGAGAATTATGCCTTAAAAACGAGAATTGGGCAAGTGGAAGCTAATAATTCCATGAGACATCAAGAAGCAATAAAACAGTCAAAAGACTGAAAAAAAATAGAAGAAAATATGAATAGCTCATTCAAAATGCAAACTGTCCTGGAAAATAGATCCAGGAGAGATAATTTTAGAATTATTGGATTACCTGAAACTATGATATCATATTTCAAGCAAAACTACCCTGATATCTTAAAACCAGAGGATACGCTAGAAATTGAAAGAATCCACCAGTCACCACCTGAAAGAGGTTCCAAAATGAAATATCCCAGGAATATGATAGTCAAATTCCAGTGCTTCCAGGTCAAAGAGAAAATATTTCAAGCAGAAAAAAAGAAACTATTCAAATACATTTGACCCCCCAAGTCAGGATCACACAAGATTCAGCAGCTACCATGTTGAAGGAGCAGAGAGCTTGGAATATGATATTATCAAAGCAAAAGAGCTGGTATTACAACAAAGAACCACTTAGTTAAGAAAACTGAATATAATATTTCAAAGGTTAAAATGTATGTTTAGAGGTCTTTCAAAAATATTCCTTATGGAAAAACCAGAGAAAATTTGACTTTTAAATACAAGACTCAAGAGAAGCATAAAAAGGTAAACATGGAAGAGAAATCATAAGGGACTCATTAAGGTTAAACTGTGTAGCTTTCTATATGGGGTGGGATGGAGATACTCAGCAAAAGGGCATTATAGAAAAAGTACAGGAGAGTCTAGATTGCAGGATAAAGAGGAACGAAGACAGGATTGGCCTGGGTGTCCTTCTTAAATTGGAAATTCTGGAAGGAACCAGGAAATCAGGGGGAGACATCATAGATTTGGAGTATACTTACAATGTGTAAAGTTCAGGGGTGGAATGATATTTTTGTGTAAAGGGTTTCTGGACTATTAGAGAGAAATTTCAGGTACTCAAGTGGGCATCTCAGAGATGAATGAATATATGACTGGTCTGGACTTACTCCTTAAAATGGAAGTTCTGGGAGGAAGCTGGCAATCAAAAGGAGGGGCTACCAAGGCTTTTAAATTCTAGAGGAATTTGCATTTATATGCTTGAGACAGTTAGTAACCACTGGGATTTTTTAGAAGGGGAATGATATGAGATTAGACATGGGAGAAACTGGAGGCAGAGAAACAGATTATGAGACAGTTACCATAGCCTAGTTGAGAAGCAGTGAGAGCCTGGATGACCAGGAATGGAAGAGTATAGAGAACGTGGGAGAGACATGAAATGTTGAGGCAAATATGCATGATGGCAGTTGATTGAATATGGAGGGGTCAGTTGACAATGAAGAATCAAGAATGATTTGGGGATTTTTTAAACCAGGGTGACCAGAAATATAATATGACCCTGAACAGAACTAAGGAATTATGAAGAGTTGGGGGTATGGATTTAAAGGGGAAATATGAGTTCCTTTTTGTTGTTGATTTTTATTTATGTTGAGTTTGGGATGCCTAATGTAATGTCCAGATGGAGTTTTTGAGTAGGCAGCTGGAGATATCAAACACACAATTAGAACCTCCAGGCTGGCACTCAGGAGAGAATTGAATTGTGGATTGTCTATTTGGGAGTCATTTACATGGAGATAATAGTTGGAGCATGGGAGCTGATGAGATCATTAAAGAGAGAGAACTATGGAGAGCTTGAGATGCATCCACATATAGGCAGTGGGACATGAATGATGATCCTGTAGAGACCAAGAAGAACTGGTCCGAGAATAGTAAGAGAACAATGACAGCAGTGCTATGAAAACCAAGTTTTGTATTGCAGTATCTATATTTTTACTGTATTGCAGTAGAATGGAAGTTTGTTGAGGGCAGGAACTATTTTATTTTTGTCTTTGTATCTGCAGTGCCTGACACGTAAAAGGTGCTTAATACTTGCTTGTTGAATTAAATGAAATCATAGCAGTTAAGTTGCTTAGACTTATTTTGGGCTTCTCTACAGTTACTGGCTTGAACTTTTTAAAATAGGAAAAACCTTTTCAGAAGCTTTCTTTTAAAAGTTTTCCGTGTATTATTGACTTAAATATTTCTAGCTGTTCATAATTTTCTAGTTTCCTCATAAGAAATTTTGGCCTGTTGAGAACTTTGCAGTAGCTTAAATGGTTTACTTTTCTTTGATACTTATACTTATGTAATTAGTAAAATCTACTTTATATGAGTAAGCAAAGGATAAGCAGGATCTGGGGAGACCTCAAATTATATTAGAAGCACTACTTTTCTGTTCACCTTTTAAGAGAACTGAGTTTTTTGGCAGCCAATATAGTTCAGTATTAATGAAAGCTGACTAGAACTAAGCTGTTCTCTTTATTCCTATATTTTAAAATCAGGAGATAATTGCTGGGACAAAGGAATATTTGGGGTTCCATGGGGCCTTGACAGTATTTCTATTTTAACGAGGGAGAAACCAGAGCCAAACAGATAAATATGATTAAATGCCAAGGAACAACAATGATAACTTGTTGGCGCCAGTCACTTGATGTTCCCTGAAACACAGAGGCACATTAGTCTGCCAGTACCAGCGTGTTTCTGTGCAAAAAGTAGCAGCTTTTAGAAACCAATTACCCTAGAGTAAGTTCCTTTTGGGAAACAATTTTGTTGAAATTCAGTCAATATAAAATGAAAATGATCCTTTTTTATCATCTTCTGAAATAGTTTAATAGGCCATAGGCATAGTGTGTTTTTGGAATACATTGCTTTTATTATCTATTTTCTAAGCCAAGTGCTCTGTATTGAAAATGAAGTCCACTGATGTTCATCACATCCTGGTCTTTTATGGTATCAGGGTCTTTCATAGCTTATAATAAAATTTGGATCGAAAAAGTAGAATGCAAGGGTATTTATGTATGCCTATGTTTATATCTACATATGTGTATGTATATGGATATATATAATTAAGATTTTATAGATTTAAGATTGTAGATTTAGAAGTAGAAAAGAGCTCAGTGTCTGTCAAGTCTAAGAGTTAAGGAAACTGAGTCTTTGGAATTTATTTTTTTTTTTAAACAAATGCTTTATTAACTTCTGTTTTACATCATTCATTTCTGCCAGATTTTGAGTTACAATCATTTTCCCCCCATTATTCCCCTATCCAACCTCCCAGAACAGTAATCCCACAAGATATCGCTTCCTCCAATCTGCTCTCTCCCATACCTTCTCCCATACCCCCATCGACTTTTCCTTTAGAGGAAGGTGGGTCTTTGCATCCCAATGCCTACACATCTTATCTCCCTATTACAAGCAAAAGAGTATTAATAATAGTATTTATATATATTTGAAACATTTAATGTTATGACCTCAAATTTCAGATCCATTTCCTTCCTCCCTTGTCACCCATTCACTCTTGGGAGATAAGTATTTCAGTATATGTTGTACATGTCTAGCTATGCAAAACATTATCATAGTAGATATATTGTACAAGGCTGCTTATAATTCCCTCCCACTCATCCCACCCCCCACCTGGTCCATTCCCTACATGATCCTGTCCCTCTTCTATAGTGGGTACTTCCAACCTCCCCTCACCCCAAGGATGCCCTCCCATCCATCATCCCTCCTCTCATCCCCCTTCCCCCTATCCTGCTGCAGGTTGAGATATCCCATTTAGTATGTATGTCATTTTCTCCCTGAACCAAATTCAATGTGAATGTGGTTTTGCCTTTTTAGCCTTCCTTATTCTCCCCCTCTTTTGCAACCACTTCCCCTTCATGGGATAGTTTACACTACCCTGTCTCTCCCCATCTCCTCTTGCCACTTTCCTCTCTCACCTCATAATTTCATCCCTTGAGTATTCTCCCTTCCCAACAAATTCAACCTATGCCCTCTATCCATATATAACTGTAACCATATACACACACATTCACATATGTATTCATATGACCACACCCCTTCTTCCATTATTTTCATAGTGAGAAAGATATCATCAGTCACAGTTATTGCTTTTCCATATAGGAATGTAAATAGTTCAACTTTGATAAGTTCCTTTTGATTTCTTTTCCCTGATTACCTTCTCAGGCATCTCTTCCTTCTTGTGTCTGGGTGTCAGATTTTCTATTCAATTCTGGTTTTTTCCTCAAGAATGCTTGAAAGTCCTCTATTCCACTGAATGACCATATTTTCCCCTGAAACAAAATACTCAGTTTTGCTGGGTAGGTGACCCATGGGTTCATTCCCAGTTCTTTTGCCCTCTGGAATATCATATTCCATGCCCTTCGATCCCTCAGTGTAGAAGCTGCCAGGTCCTGGGCTATTCTGATTGTGTTTCCACAATATTGAAATTGTTTCTTCCTGGCTGCTTGTAGTATTTTCTCCTTGATCTGGGGATTCTGGAACCTGGCTATAATATTCTGGGAGTTTTCTTTTTGGGATCTTTTTCAGGAGGTGATCTGTGGATTCTTTCAACCTCTATTTTGCCCTCTGGATCTAAAACATCAGGGCAGTTTTCCTTGAGAATTTCTTGAAGGGTGATTTCTAGGTTCTTTCCTTGATCATGGCTTTCAGGTAGTCCAATAATTTTTAAATTGTCTCTCCTGGATCTATTTTCCAGGTCAGTGGTTTTTCCCATGAGATATTTCACATTGCCTTCTAATCTTTCATTTGTTTGGATCTGCTTAACAGCATCTTGATTTCTCATAAAGTCATTAGCTTCCATTTGCTCCAGTCTAACTCTGAAGGAATGAATCTCCTCAGTGAACTTTTGAGATTCTTTTTCCATCTGGCAAATTCGACTTTTTAAGGCATTCTTCTCCTCATTGCCCTTTTGGGCCTCCTTTGCTATTTGAGTTAGTCTATTTTTTAAGGTGTTGTTTTCCTCAGTCAGGCTGTTGACCCTCATTTCATACTTTTCCTGCATCCTTCTCATTTCTCTTTCCAATTTTTCCTCCACTTCTCTTATTTGATTTTTAAAGTCCTTCTTAAGGTCCTCTATGGCCTGCAACCCGCTCATGTTTTCCCCTGGGGCTTTTGGAGCAGGACTTCTGACCTCACAGTCCTTTCCCGCTCTATGCCCCCAAAATAGGAGTCTAGGGTTGCATTTTTCTGTTTCCTTTGCCTTGGCATGTTGCCACTTAATTACTTGACTTTTGGGCTTGTTGCCACACTATGGCTTTAAGGCCAGATAGAGGAATTTTCATCCCGAATGTGTGGGGGCAACTTCCGTTTCTGGCAAGCTGTAAACCCACCCACGACTTCCACCCTAGATCACAATCCAGATCCAGGGAGGTTAAAGCAAGAGCGATTACCCTCCAAGACTGATCGCTGGATCTCCCTACAAATTTGCAGGCTGGGAGCGGGATCTGCCTCTGAAAACTGCAAAATAGCGTGTCTCCTCAGTGGCTTCTAGCCCCCAGGGGAGGGAGCCGATGCATTCCCTAATACCAATCCCAAAGTCCATAGGACACTAACCTCTTACTTTGTCCCAGGCAAGTCTATGTTGATAGTTTTGGAGTCGCCACAGCTCCTGGTGTTCTGGGGTTCCTCCAGCTGGCTGCTGGCCCTGCCGCCCTGGGGCTAAAACCTCGGTTCACGCGGACCTCGGCTCGGCTCGGCTCGGCTCCTGCGCTCTGCGCGCTGCACATTGCCAGGTCTGCACATTGCCAGGTCCCAGACCACTGCGCTGGTCCTTCCTGCAGGGCTGCTGGGCTGTCCTCAGCGGGAGTTTAGCTTCTCTGTGTCGTTCTGTGGGTGCTGGGGCTCCAGAAGTTGTTCAGAGTCCCCTTTTACATCGTTTGGGGAGAATGTGGGGGCAGAGTGGCTTGGATGAGCTGTTTCTACTCCGCCATCTTCGAGTCTTTGTAATTTAAATGACTTGTCCAAGTTGATGTGTATAATTTTAGTGGTGGCATCTGATCTGATTCCAGGCCCAATGCTTTTTCTTCACCTATAACACATAGATAAATAGATACCTTGCAAGATCAGTCAATCAATCAATAAACATTAATTGCCTACGATGTGCCATGCTGAATAAAAGGGTAATGAGATAATAGATTTTAAAGTGCTATATACATTGGTACATTAGTATTGTCATTAATGTCATTTAAGAATTACTTTTTAGTTTTCTGTGATCTGAAGTTCTGCTTTGTTGTAATTTGTTGTCAGTTTTTTTTTTCCTTCTCATATTTCAATTACTGACACGATAACAATATACTAACAGAAAAGTCAGGTCAACAGTTGTTTAAATTCCTACTAAGTGCCAGGCACTGTGCTAGGCACTGAGGATACAGAGGGAGGCAAAAAATAGTCCCTTCCCTTATGGAGCTCATAATCTAATGGGGGGAGAAATCGTATAACTATGAACAAATAAGATCTATACAGGATAAATTGGAGATTATCACATAGGGAAAGTGGCAACAATTAAGGGGAATTGGAAAATACTTCTTGAAGAAGGTGGGATTTTACATGAGAAAATATATAGCTTACTGAGTTTTCATTTCAATTTAAGCTTCAGGAAATTATAGTATCTAGACCCATGTCAAATGCATTGCCTAGGATAGTCTAAGGTGGCCTGCACCAGTTTAAAATGTAACTGGGATATATTTAACAAAATAAATAAAAATACATTAAAATACAGTTAATATTAATGTGTAGTTTTCTAGGTCAATATGCAACCTGTAGGGATCCTTATGTATGGTTTTTAGTGGCCCCAGTTTCTGTGAGTTTAATATCACTCTTCCAGATTATAAGAAAACATGACTTTGACTTCTGAGGAGAACCAGAACAAAATCTAGAGATGGAAGGGTTGCTAGAGGCCATTCATTTGCACCCTGTCATTTTTACATACAAGAAGTTGAGGTCCCACTGCGACTTGTTCAGTCACATAGGTAGTAAGTTTCAAAGTAGCCAAATCACTTTACTGCTTCAGGGCTCAGTTTTCTCAATAGGTCAAAGGGCATAATGATCTTTGTACTACTGCCTCACTCTGGGTTTTCCTGAAGAAAGTGCTTTGGGAAACCTAGAGGGCTAGGTAAATAGGGGCGATTTGTATTCATTGCACTGGCTATGAGATTCACTCACCCCTGGCGTTCTCTGCAGCTTACCATTTAAGAAATGGGAACATTAATAATATTTAAGCATCTTGAATGATATTGCATCTTACATCATTTTTTTAACAAGTTACTTGCAGTGTTACCTTTATAAGTAAATTTCCCACTTTAAATTTATACCTTTGTCCTCCATTGGGAATGAAGAACCACTAAAACAAAGTGACCTTTAAAAAAAACACCAGAGGGGGCGGAGCCAAGATGGCGGAGTAGAAACAGCTCCTCCAAGCCTCTCTGCCCCCAGATTCTCCACAAACTATGTAAAAAAGGACTCTGAAAATCTTCTGGAGCCCCAGCACCCACAGAACGACACAGAGAAGCTAACCTCCCGCTGAGGACAGCCCAGCACCCTGCAGGAAGGACCAGCGCAGTGAGCCGGCAGCGCGCAAAGCGAGCCGAGCCGAGCCCAGGTCCACGTGAGCCGAGGTTTTAGCCCCAGGGCGGCAGGGCCAGCAGCCGGCTGGAGGAACCCCAGAACACCAGGAACTGTGGAGACTCCAGAATTATCAACATAGACTTGCCTAGAACAAAGTAAGAGGTTAGTGTCCTATGGACTTTGGGACCTGTATTTGGGGAATGCGTCAGCTCCCTCCCCTGGGGGCTAGAAGCTGCTGAGGAGACAAGCCACTGTGTAGTTTTCAGAGGCATTTCCGGCTCCCAGCCTACAAATCCTGGGGAGATCCAGTGATCAGTCTTGGGGGGTAATCGCTCTTGCTTTAACCTCCCTGGATCTGGATTGTGATCTAGGGTGAAGTTGTGGGTGGGTTTATAGCTTGCCAGAAACGGAAGTTGCCCCCCACACGTTCGGGACGAAAATTCCTCTATCTGGCCTTAAAGCCATAGTGTGGCAACAAGCCCCAAAGTCAAGTAATTAAGTGGCAACATGCCAAGGCAAAGGAAACAGAAAAATGCAACCCTAGATTCCTATTTTGGGGGCATAGAGCTGGAAAAGGACTGTGAGGTCAGAAGACCTGCTCCAAAAGCCCCAGGGGAAAACATGAGCGGGTTGCAGGCCATAGAGGACCTTAAGAAGGACTTTAAAAATCAAATAAGAGAAGTGGAGGAAAAATTAGAAAGAGAATGAGAAGGATGCAGGAAAAGTATGAAATGAGGGTCAACAGCCTGACTGAGGAAAACAACACCTTAAAAAATAGACTAACTCAAATGGCAAAGGAGGCCCAAAAGGGCAATGAGGAGAAGAATGCCTTAAAAAGCCTAATTTGCCAGATGGAAAAAGAATCTCAAAAGTTCACTGAGGAGATTCATTCCTTCAGAGTTAGACTGGAGCAAATGGAAGCTAATGACTTTATGAGAAATCAAGATGCTGTTAAGCAGATCCAAACAAATGAAAGATTAGAAGGCAATGTGAAATATCTCATGGGAAAAACCACTGACCTGGAAAATAGATCCAGGAGACAATTTAAAAATTATTGGACTACCTGAAAGCCATGATCAAGGAAAGAACCTAGAAATCACCCTTCAAGAAATTCTCAAGGAAAACCGCCCTGATGTTTTAGATCCAGAGGGCAAAATAGAGGTTGAAAGAATCCACCGATCACCTCCTGAAAAAGATCCCAAAAAGAAACTCCCAGGAATATTATAGCCAGGTTCCAGAATCCCCAGATCAAGGAGAAAATACTACAAGCAGCCAGGAAGAAACAATTTCAATATTGTGGAAACACAATCAGAATAGCCCAGGACCTGGCAGCATCTACACTGAGGGATCGAAGGGCATGGAATATGATATTCCAGAGGGCAAAAGAACTGGGAATGAACCCATGGGTCACCTACCCAGCAAAACTGAGTATTTTGTTTCAGGGGAAAATACGGTCATTCAGTGGAATAGAGGACTTTCAAGCATTCTTGAGGAAAAAACCAGAGTTGAATAGAAAATTTGACATCCAGACGCAAGAAGTAAGAGATGACTGAGAAGGTAATCAGGGAAAAGAAATCAAAAGGAACTCATCAAAGTTGAACTATTTACATTCCTATATGGAAAAGCAATATCTGTGACTGATGATATCTTTCCCACTATGAAAATAATGGAAGAAGGGGGTGTGGTCATACGAATACATATGTGAAAGTGTGTGTATATGGTTACAGTTATATATGGATAGAGGGCATAGGTTGATTTTGTTGGGAAGGGAGAGTACTCAAGGGATGAAATTATGAGGAGAGAGAGGAAAGTGGCAAGAGGAGATGGGGAGAGACATGGTAGGGTAAACTATCTCATGTAGGGGAAGTGGTTGCAAAGGAGGGGGAGAATAAGGAAGGCTAAAAAAGGCAAAACCACATTCACATTGAATTTGGTTCAGGGAGAAAATGACATACATACTAAATGGGATATCTCAATCTGCAGCAGGATAGGGGGAAGGGGGGCGAGAGGAGGGATGATGGATGGGAGGGCATCCTTGGGGTGAGGGGAGGTTGGAAGTACCCACTATAGAAGAGGGACAGGATCATGTAGGGAATGGATCAGGTGGGGGATGGGATGAGTGGGAGGGAATTATAAGCAGCCTTGTACAATATATCTACCATGATAATGTTTTGCATAGCTAGACATGTACAACATATACTGAATTACTTATATCCCAAGAAGGAATGGGTGACAAGGGAGGAAGGAAATGGATCTGAAATTCAAGGTCGTAACATTAAATGTTTCAAATATATATAAATACTATTATTAATACTCTTCTGCCTATAATTGGGAGATAAGATGTGCAGGCACTGGGACACAAAGATTCATCTTCCTCTAATGGAAAGTCGATGGGGGTATGGGAGAAGGTATGGGAGAGAGCAGATTGGAGGAAGCGATATCTTGTGGGACTGCTATTCTGGGAGGTTGGGTAGGGGAATAATGCGGGGAAAATGATTGTAACTCAAAATCTAGCGGAAATGAATGATGTAAAACAGAAGTTAATAAAGTATTTGTTTAAAGAATAAAAAAACACCAAAAGACTATACTTTTCAATTATAATACTAAAGTGTTTGGTGAAATAAAAGTAGTCTTTTCTTCAGTAGAGGCCAGTTTTGTAATGAGTTCACCCTAGGTACATGGAGCCATTTGGAAATTGCTCCTGACCGTTCATAAAGCTAAGATATAAAAAGGGTGGCAAATCACTTGCCATTAATTTCTTTAGTAGCTATGGACTACCACGATTAATTTCACTGAGCATTCTTCAGCTGTTGTACACTACTGTTATCTAACATATTTGTCATTTTGGTTTATAGGTAGACTGGGGTCAGCTGGACTATTTAGTCATTGACATGCCACCAGGAACAGGAGATGTGCAGTTATCAGTCTCTCAGAATATCCCAATTTCAGGTAAATTTTAAAACTTTATGTTGATTTGTGATTTGTTTGATATTTTGAGATAGCCACATGTGAAATATTGGGTGGAAGAGCTCTTTGTGACATGCAGACTTTTTAAATAACTTTAAAAAACCCTGATAAGCCTCTGTTAAAAGTCCTGCCGGGCTCCCTCATCATGGCAAAGAGCCACATAGCAAACTAAGCAAGTTTTCAGAATTATTTTAGATAAAGGGGGAAAGCAGAGTGACAGAACAATGTTTCCAACATAGAGAAGCAGATTTCTTAGCATTTTACTTGCTTGAAGAGTCCTTTTTGTGCCCACTGCTCTAAAAAAATGAAGTCAGCTATAAGAGGTGATTCCATTCATAGTGTTTATTATCTTCATAGTTTTTAAATATATACCTAGTTTTTAAAAGAAAGAGTGACAATTACTTATTGAATTAATCTCAGTAAATTTTTTGAATGTGAAAAATACATGCATAGATTCTGTGGCAGGCATGCCAGCTCTTTGATAGTTTGATGGAGTTGTCTCTTCAATTAGATGAGCATTCTCACACGGGCAGATCATAATCTCTCCATGTCTTCTCATGCTGTGGGATTCTTGCCAATGCCAAGTCAGACCAAGTAAATTTATTAAGCACCAACCTGTGTCAGAAAAAAAATCCTTCACAGGAGCTTTGCCACTATGCCCCAAGGCCTTTTCCTGGTCTTTTAAATTTTCTTAAATAGTGCATCATTTAGGCTGTTCCTGTATTCTCCCTTACACTATATGAATGGACCACCTCCTTTTCTAATTATATATGTCCTTTATGGTATCTTATTGATACTCATTTTAACAAATGTATGTATGTTGTACTCCCTTTCCCTACCCCTGTCGAATGTATGCTCCTTGAAGGCAGGGACTCGTTTTTTGTCTTTATCTTTCCATTGTCTAGCACAGTATCCTGTACTTACTGTGATATTTTGATAAATCCGTGTTCTCATCAAGGAGGATACTTCCTTCAGAGATGCATATTGGAAACCATCAATAACTAATTCATACTGTGCAACTCTTGTCCAATTCTTCCTTTAAATCCTCCACGGTGAATCCAGTCAACCTGCTGGGAGGTCAGCCTCTACATCTTCTGATATTACATGAATACTGGTGCTTGCAGGTTGATATATTGATATCTCTTATGCAGTTCACTCACTATTTACCTCTTTAGCACCCTTGAGTGATCCTCAGTATCATTTCTCCAGAGACTGTGGTATTCCACAGCTCCCAGGCATATAGCATCACCAGAAGAATATTGGTGTTAAAAAGATGGGCCATAGTTTCCAGGGGAAACCTGAAATCAATAAAAGAACGCCATAATTTCCCAAAGGCGATGCTGCTCTCTTTCCTTCTTCCTGTTTACTTTGGGGCCCAGCTCACTATACATTCACACTGCCTGTCCAAGATCATATGCTGATGGATGCGCTCTATGGGTTGTTCATAAATGCATGTCACAAGCTGGCAATAGGTATTTTTTCATCAATAGGTAGTTTTCATCCACTTGAGTTTTCCAATGCAGATGTGTGGGCCAGAATCTTTTTTCAGTAATTATGATTCTTAGTTAGGAAGCTCTCCAATGTCCCAGGACTTGATGCAGTTAGTATAGTTTTATCTTCAAACAAGAGCATCTAGAAATTTTCACCATTCAGAGGGTCCATTTTTATTCACCATAAGATAGCCTCCATGATGGTGGGTAGCATCTTTGGCAAACTTGTATTTCCCTTGCTTTATGCCTCATTTAGCATTAGTAATCAGAGGATCATTGAACTAAGTTTCTTTCAAGGAGTCTTGTATGATTTTGATATAAGATTAGGAGACACTTTATTGGATGAAAATCTTCAAGGCAGCTTTTTTTCTATTGAATCAGAGGCTTTTTTGTGTTTAGCAAACAATAATCACCGTGTGATCTTGTATTCTTGATATCTTTCAGCATATGACTCTAAAGATGTGATCTACTGTAGAATGTCAGATGAAAAAATCTTTCCTGTTTTCTTTTCATGCCTTCATCAGGGATTCCCCATATATACATACACATCATTCTAATTTTTTTTATCTCTTGCACCAAAATAAAACAGTTGAATAAAATTAATAATACATTCACCTCATCTGAACCTTCAGATGAGGTTTCACATCTGTAGCACTGCTCCCACCTCTCAACTTAAAAAAAAATTAGTAGAAGTATATTTTCTCTCTTTCCCACTCCTTACCTCATAAAAACAAAAACAAAAATTTATTTTCATAAATATATACTTAAGGGGAAAGGGATAAGCATTTATTAAGGACCTACTATGTGCCAGGGAGGGTGCTAAGGGCTTTATAATTGCTATCTCATTTGATCCTCACAACCCTGTGAGGTAGGAACAGTTATTATCCCTATTTTACATTTTGTAAAATAGAGACAGATGAAGGTTAGTGACTTACCCAGGGTCACATAGCTGGGACGTATCTGAGGCTTTTTTTGAAACTCAAGTCATCTGGATTCTAGGTCTGCTACTTTTTCCACCATGCAAAAGATTTCTTCAGTAGCTTTCTATGAAAGAATATATATCTTATTTTTCAACCTAAATTAGTTACTTTTGAAATGAATAGGATGTTTCATCATTGGTCCTGGAATTACAAAGGTCCTTGTGTTGTCCTTTCTTATGGCTTTCAGAGTTGGTTTTAAAATGTTATTATCAATGAATAAATTGTTCTTTTGGTTCTGCTCATGTCATTCTACATTGATTTATAAAAGTCCTCAAAATTGTTCATTTCTTATAATGCTTACATCAGTTTATATGCCTTTGTGTGTTTTTCAAAATCATCTATTTCCCCATTTCTATTAGCATAGTAATAATACATCATATTCTCATACCTCAATATATTATTCAGCTATTCCTCACTTGTGGGACATCCTCTTAGTTTTTACTTTTTTGCCACCACAAAAAGAGCTATTATAAACATTTTTTGTACATAAAGAACTTTATTTGATCTCTTTTGGATATTGATCTAGTGGTGGTATAGCTAAATCAAAGGTATATATTGTCTGATAATTTTTGTGTATAATTCCAAATGGCTTTCCAGAATGATTGTACCCATTCACAGGTCTACTAACAATACCTCAGTATGCTTATTTTCCTATAACTCCTCTAACATCTTTGTTGTATCTTCTTGGAAGACTCATAATCCTTTTCATCCTATTTTTAAGGCCAGTCTCATTGGCTTGTGAGACTCCATATATTCTTCCAGTAATATGGCCTTTTGTTTTTTTAGGTAATTTTTCTTCAGTTTCTATATTTTTGAGAATGAAGTCTGCCATTTTTTTTTCCTTCAGAAAATTTGCCTCAGGGGCAGCTAGGTGGCGCAGTGAGTAGAGCGCCAGCCCTGGAGTCAGGAGGTAAGTTCAGATTGGGCCTCAGACACTTAACACACACACACACACACACACACACACACACACACACACACACACACACACACACACACACACACTACTAGCTGTGTGACCTTAGGCAAGTTACTTAACCCCAATTGCCCTCCAAAAAAAAAGCAAAAAAAAAAAATTTGCCTCTTGGAGAAATTATCTGTTTGCTTTAAATTCTGTTGTTTTTAATTCTTTCATTCAGAATTCTGATTACTGCACTGATTTCTATTATTTCCTTTTTTTAAATTTCTTTTAATTTTTTATTGCTATTTTGAACCTTCTAGAGGTTTTAAAACTTATTAATTTGACATTTTTTGTAGGTTTCTTGGTTGGCACTGAGTGTGTTTCCTTACTTTAGAGATTTTGGATTGTTTCTTTTCTTTTTGTAGTATTCATTTTATTAGGCGTATTTTTATTGTTTCCTCATTTTTTGAAATTTTCTGTCCTGGTTTTTTCAGAATGTTTTTCTTGTTCTTCCTGTGCCCTCCTTGTTGTTTGTTATTTGCTCTTTGGTACATTTCCTTCTTTTTTGAGATGATGATGGAGAGTTGTAGTTAATCATACCCTCTCAAACAGCTATCTTGATGAAAATCTCCCTTCTTTACTTTCTTTTAGCTGCCATTATGATTTATTTAGCTTATTTGATGAATTTCTATTTGTTTTTGGAATACTGAGGGATTGTTGTTCAGTCTTTTTCAGTCAGTCTTTGCAACTCCATTTGGGGTTTTCTTAGCAAAGATACTAGGGTGATTTGCCTTTTTTCTTCCTTGGCTCATTTTACAGATGCAGCAACTGAGAAAAACAGGGTTGAGTGACTTGCATATGGTCACACAGCTAGTATCTGAGGCTGGATTTGAACTCATCTTCCTGACTCCAGGTCTGGCACTCTATACTGTCCCACATTGCTGCTGATCCTGAGGGGAGACTAAACTTATTCCCAAAATCTCATCTGACTTTATTTTCTTCCGTTCTAGAAAGAGTTGTAGAAGGCCTAAATCTTCCCCAGTACATAGCCAGCCCTCCTTGCCTGTCTAGATCACTGAAGTTGGATGAATTCATAAATCTTTAATACTCAGAAGTGGCTAGGAGAAGGAGGGAAGATATAGTCTCATTGGATCATTTCCCCATAGATGTTCTGAGAATTATCAACAGAGTCCTGTAGTCCCCTCAGTGCTCAGGAATGAGGCCCAATCTGAGAATGGAGAATACTGGGCATAGGCAGGAGCAGTAGCCTTCTACTGTTCTTTTCTTTAGGAATTATCTTGTTGGGAATTGTTTCTTTCCTTTCTTATTGCCTTTACTAATTAATTTGATACTTTTCTTGCTCTTTTGAGGTAATAGGGCCCCCTGGACTTAGACACAAGCTTTTATTCAGCTATCTTGCTGAAATTCCATCTAGATTAGGTCTTAGGCATTTTATATCCTTAGGCTTTGCACTGTATATGCCATAATCATTAGTCAATAAGTATTTTAAAACACTTATTATGGGTCAAGGAAGAGGTTAAGTGCTTTTTGGCTACAAAGAAAGGCAAAAACAGTGTCCCTGTCCATAAGAGGCTCAAGTTAGGAGACAGCTGGGAAACAACAAACACTGTAGACAATACTTGAGTACATCTAAGATCTGTCTACCTGCTAGTTAGGTGGAATCTGATCTCAGAAAGATAAAACTAGTTAGGAGAGGGAGAGGCAAGGTGGAAAGGCTTCCTGTAGAGAATTTTCATACAATTACCTGTAGTAATTTTCCTAACTTTTAAATTTAATATAGTTTATATATTAAAACATTATAACAGTTTAAAAAAATTTAGTGATACTTTTATTCGGTCATCAAGGGCAAAAATTTATACACATAGAAAACAAAGAAGAAAACATTTTACTCTACTTCCCCAATCTTTTTTCCTCTTGTCTTATTATATATATTATTACCTTATATATATATATATATATATATATATATGTTGTGATTATATTAATATATATTATTACTATTCCTGTCTACCCTGTCTCCATTTTACTACTACCACTAGCATCAATAATAATACTAATAAAAACAACAATCTTAGTAACAGCTCACATTTTCATAGATTTTTCCTTACAGTGCCCTGTGAAATTGGGTTATAGGATTTGGAGTTAAAAGAAATCCTTGATGTCATCTAGATCAAGGGTATCAAACACACAGAGCATTCCCAAGCCCAAACAAAGTTAAAATGCAATTGGGAAATATTTAACAAAATAAATAAAATGCAATAAAACATAGATAATATTACATTTTAAAACCAAGTCAAGATGCAGCTTGCAGGGATCCTTGGCATGGGTTACTCCTTGAACTGGATACCACTGGTGTAGGGAACATGGAAACAAAGATAGGTGACTTGCCCAAGTAATAAATATCAGGACTTGGGATTCCAAACCTGGTCCTCTGTCTCCAAATCTACTGCTATCATCATACCATACTACCTCCTCAAGTATTATTCTTCCCATTTTATAGATGAAGAAATAGGCAGAGAGATGGGAAATGACTTGCTTGAATGCATAGGGTTAATTAGTAAATGTCAAACTTGGGATTTTAACTTGGAGCTTCTGATGTCAACCCCAGAGCTCTTTCCACTATCCAACATAATCAAAGACTTGAGTTAGTAAACGCTACTGGGAGTGTAGTGAAAAGATGAATGGAGTTACAGTCAGTGGATTCAAATCCCAGTTTAGCTAGTTATTGTGTGACCTTAGAGAAATCGCAACTTCTCTAGATCTCCATTTCCTCATCTGTAAAAATGAGAGGGTTGGACTAGATTATCTGTAAGGGTCCTTGCAGCTATAATTCTTATATCATGTGTCTTTAGCGTGTTAATGTATAGCCATGAGTCCAGTGTAATTCCCTGTACCTGTCGGGCTATGTACTTTCTTGGTACATCTTTGCATATACTTAAATTTTTTTTTAAACTTCTGACTGTGTGATAGAACTATGGTTTCTTTTCTTTCACAATATTATTTGATTTCTTTAGTAGCTGTGAAACAGTTGGCTACTTCATCTAAGTGATATCAGTAAGACTGAGAGGAAGTGCTTGAATTGGAAGCCTTCTTATTGTGGGGGAAGATCAGTTAGTGAAGTATTCAGAGGTGTTTGGAAAAGTACTTTGAATTCCTTGGAAGAAAACTATGTGATTATAAATTATCAATATGAGTGAAGATCTCTGATTTAATTCAGCAGCATCAAATATCAAATACTTTCTGAAAAGTTATAGAAAAAGTATATTTGAAAGGAAATCAAGTTATCTATTCATAGGCATGCAGCTGTTAAGCCATAGAACACCAGTCTTTCATTCTTCTAAAATAACTTGTTGATAGAGGATTCTGCTACAACAGTAGCCAGTGCTTGGTGCTCTTATATTCCAGAGCAATGGTTTCCACTTTGTTGTTTGTTAACTCTGAAACTCCTAGAAAGTATTAGAGACATGGAATCTCAGAGTTGGAAGGGACTTCAGAGCACATCTCCAACTAATACCCAAAGCAAAAATCTCATTTCTATAACATCCCAAACAATTGACTGTCCACTTTTATACAGCAGTAATGGTTAGAAAGTTTATTCTTGTATTGAGCTGAAATCTTCTTCTCTGTGACTTTTTATTCAGTTTCTGGAGCCAGATAAAAATATTCAAAGGCCACTATTATGCCCTCTCTTCTGCTTCCCCCTGTCTTTTTGTGTCCAAGGTGATCATTCTGGTTCCTTCAACCAGTCCTCTTAAGGCATAGTCTTGGTCACTTTCCTCTAGACCCACTCCAAGCTGATAGTACCCTTCAAAAATGTGGTACAGAGATAAAGATGGTGCTTCAGTTGTGGTTTCACAATTATAGTTTCTGTTTATGTTGCTTAAGTTTACATTAGACTCTTATTGAACTTGTTCACTAAAACTCCCAGGTCCCTTGGCTTGTTACCTTATGCTGTGAACCGTTGTCTAGTTATGTCTGCCCTCACTTGTACCTGTGCAGTTGACTATTTTAGACCCAAGCTTATCCTCATTAAATTTTAACCTACCATGATTGTGGGCATATGATTCTAGGAAATAAAGATTTTTTTTGTATCTATTTTCAATCCTCTGACATTAACAATCATCTGAAAATTTGAGGAAAGTACTTTTTGTTTATCTCTTCATTAGAGTCATTGATAAAAATACTAAACAGCACAGGTTTGAGATCAGATGCCTATTTGACATTCCATTAGAGATGCCCCTCCATGGTAACTTCAATCACTATTTTTGAATGGAATTTAATTAAGCAAAAAAATTATCAAGTATCTTCTGTGTGCAAGACATTGTCTCAAGATTAATATTATCTCTTCCTCATCTCTCCATCCTATTTACATGAGAGATTTTGTCAAATGCTTTACAGAAATCTTGATATATTGTGTCTACATAGTTCCCATTATTCACCAGTCTAATAAAGAAGTCAAAAGGAGATAGTTCTTGACTTAGTTTAAGGAACACTGAGACTCATGTTAAGAAATGCTGTGAGCCTTTTAGTGAGATAGGGAGCTGCCCATCACATTATGTTATCATGCAGGGCCTTTATAACCATCTCTTTAGGAGATTCTTGCATTTCATAGAAAGTTGGGGTAAATGAACTCTGAGGTATGTCCCAACTCTGAGATTCTTTGAGCAGACATTTACTGAGCACCTACTCTTCAGTACCATGTATCCTAAGGTTCACCAGTCTATCATAGTATAACCATCATCCCTAAAGAGGCTTGTTTGTTCAGATTCTTAGACTATGGCCCTCCCCCATTCGTTGGAACTAAATGAATTGGTGCTACTTATTAGAAAAGAATACTTAGCACTTAGTTTTTGACCTCAGAATTGAATAAACATAGCAGGAAATGAGAACCCAAACTCAGGGACAATTCTAAACCAAGGGAAATAGCAGCATTTCTCTTCTTTGTGTCATTTATCTATGGTAACAAAACATAAAGTAGTTAATTCATTTTGTTAAATATAAACAGATCAAACAATACTAATAGAGGAAGCAAACCAAGATAATACTGCCCTCAAAAATAAACAAAAAACATTATTTATACTTGACTAGTAATAACTTAATTTTGTGCAAACTTTCTCACATATCCTGTTTTTGAGCTGTTTAAAATACTCAGTATCCATGCTATTACTTTTTTACAATTCACACTTTGCTAAGGGCCCTAGGATTCTGAATACCGCAGCTTGTCTCTTAGCTTTCAGAGAATCTAGTTTCCTTCTGGAACATACTGAAATAAAGTCTTCTTTATCACCGAATCATAGAATCAAAGGATTTAAAATTGGAATGAGATTTCAAAACCACCTAGTTTGGTCTCTTCACTTTACAGATAATTTTTGTCTATAAGATCATAGTACCATAGATGTAGAACTGGAGGGGGCTCTTGGAGCTCTTCTAGTTCAGCCTTTTCATTTTCTAGGTGAGAAAACTGAGGACTGGATATTAAAAGACTTGCCCAGTATCATATAGGTATTAAATTCCAGTGGCTGGAATAGAATCCAACTCCCATCTCTGTGAAATTGTTTTTTTTTTCCCCATTGATTTCCATGACTGGTTTTCCTCCTACCTCTTAAGAGTACTTTTTTTCTGTTTTCCTCACAGATTCTTTTTCCTCCTCTTGCCTCCTCCTCCTCCTCTTTCTGTTCAAGTGATCTAGTCCAAACCCATGGTTCTACCTACTACCTCTTTGCAAATTTAGCCAAATTATAACTTCGACATACACATGTGGTCACTTGGTAAATATTATTTGGCAACTAAACTACACTAGTATTAAATTTTTGGTTAATATTCTTAACCTTGAATGGTATGGAAGAACATTAGACTATTTTTCAGGTGGCCTAGATTCTAAACAAACTCTGTGACTAACTTGCTATTATCTGCCTTGGATTACTTATCTGAAAAATGGTGCTCATTTTATACATTATAATAATTGTCTTTGTGATCATGGACGAGATATTCAATCTCTTAGCATTCTGTGTAACTCATCTAAGACATATGAAGTTCTCATCTGTATCACTGGAGGAAAATTTCAAAGCAGGGAGTTCTCTACATGAGGAAATCACAGGTCCAGAGCAAAAAAAAAAAAGTAAAAATAACTTATCTCCAAAAATTTCTATTCTAATGCCTCACTGTATCATGGATTTGAGTTCTCTATGATTATGAAATGTCTGGCAGTTTCGATAGTAACTATTCTAGAAAGAGTTCTAGTATGGTCCCAGCAATATAATTGCATCTACTTTCAGAATACCAGCCTAGCTAAATACAGAGAGATTTATAATCACTAATCTGGTCATTTGGTGACAAATTCTCTGGTCATGATATTCCAGGAAAAAAAGGAAAATACAAAAGGGTCCTCAGGCTTACTTCTGCAGTGGTGGTAGAGAAACAGAAAAGGGTGAGAAAATACTAAGAATCACTAAGTCATTAACACAGATATAAACTTGAGTTTAGCTATTGGTATTCAAAATGTAAAATCTTTGTCTAGTGACCTATGCATGTATAGAATACTGAAGGAACTGAAACATATTAATATTGACATTCTTGAAAATAAAAACAAATACTCTGATGAATAAAATCAGAATAAAGAAGGAAGTTACATTTAAACAGAAGGCTGGTTCATGGGTTCTCCTTGGAAAGACAAAGACAGAGTTGGTCTTATGTATCCAAAGGTAGCAAAAAATATCCTTTCATGGGATATTTGGTCACCTTGCATTGTAGTGCTCATGATAAATATTTGCAGAAAGACTACCAAGAAAACAATTACAGCTTCTTATGCACCAATATATGTTCAAGAGGATAGAGACAGAAAGAAATTCTGTGACAAATTTGATAATACCCTTCACATTAAACCAACGTGTACTTTGATACTTGATTACTTCAATGAAGAAGTTAGAATAACAAGATGTACATTGGAGATTAACTGTCAGAAACAAGGAACTGGAGAGGCCAAAAACTTGTAGACTATATGGAAGTATCACATTTACATATTGTTAATACTTTGAGAAAAGAATGGGAAGGCGGTCTATTTGGCAAGAACTGACATATCACCAAAAAAAGAAATTGATTTTAACTGAAAGGAAATAACATTGTTGATATGGGAGTAATTCATGGCCTACATCGTTAGAGCATTTTATTTGTTACTCTAAGTTCTTAGAGCATTTTATTAGGATAAAAATAAAAATTATTATGAAGTTAGCAAAAAGAATCAAAGTAAAAAAAATTAAATGGATTTAAAACAATTTCATCATTGTTTTAAAAAAAGCTATTAGTGATGAAAAAACAGATCATGGACAAAGAAAAGATAAAGGCTCAGATTACAATGATAACTAATATAAAACAATTGTCATAACAAGACTAAGAAAGCCCAAAAGCCTTCTGCAGCACCAATGTAATAATCACAGCACCAATAGTCATTGTAAATATACTGGCATAGTGCTCAATCCAAAATATAACAGATTCTCCATATAGAAGACAGAAGCAAAACATTTATTCAGACATCAGAAAACCAAGTCCCAAAACCAGTAAGCTAATTTCATCATAGTAACAAAGAATTTAATAAGCCACAATAGCACATTCCCTGCTTTGAAGATATACCCTGTCCACTAACAGGCTGAATGTAATCACATGGAGCCTGTGGTGGGAGGAGCTTGTTGAAGGGTAAAGCAGAGTCCACAGGAAGCTGGGAGTCAGAGCAGGGAATGTCCTCAGATTCCTTTAGGTTTATTAAGGGACAGGGAAGATCTTCAAATTCCCATTACCATTACACCTTCTTAGTCAGCTAACACTAGATTTATTTACAAGGTGGAGAGATGTAGCCAAAGGTAATGCTGGTTTAGAATAGAACCACATTTGTAACACCTTATGGAAAAAGACAATGGAAGATTATTCATTAAACGAAGAAAAGTAGTGTTCAGATTAAAGAGGGATTCTCTTTAGATGGTGAAATCCTGTAGTTCTGTTATCTCAAGGTAACATTATGCTGCTTAAATCAACCCACAGAATATTGTAATCATTTGTATGAGATTCATAACTAGTCAGAAGTAACCACCCACACTGTAAAAACCAAGGGTATAAAGAATGGCTGTTGTCCAGATTATAATTTTCGATTAGGTGGACAACTATAGGGTTTGTCTAAATCAATCAATTAGCAAGGATTTATTGAGTTTTTACTATGTTCTAGAGTCTAGAGACTGTGTTGTGTGATGGAAACAAACATGATTCTTGCCCTCAAGGAGCTTACATTCTAACAGAGGAACAGCACACACATATATGTGTATATACACATATAAGTATATATGAGAAATATGTAAAATAGAAACAAAGTAACCTTGAAAAAAAAGCACCAGCAGCTGTGGGGACTAGGAAACCTATTATTAGGATATGATGGGAGAGGGATAATAATAGGAGAAGAGAAAAATAAGGGTAGAGTGGTCTGGGTACCAAAAAACCTTAGTACTATATCTGATTCATTGGGTTCTAATTCTTAGGGCCAGGGGAGGAAAGTGTGGAAAGAAAGGCCAAATATTCCAATTTTTTTTTCCTGTGCCTGAAAATCAAACCTTTCTATCAGGATTCTGTAAATACAGTGTTGACCAATAAGAAAAGATAAAATTATAGGCCACTGCAGGTATTTCACAGGTGTTGGCTATGATTTGTTTGACTACCTTCTAGGGTTCAAGCTAAAATTGACTGTTTCTTTTTTTGGAGATTTAAAAATTGTAATTTAGATTGAAAGGACACATTTGGTTGTCTCATTAAATGACCTTTCCCCAGTTCACTTAATTTCCCACCACCCTCAGGGGATGGTGAGCTAGGTTGGACCGGCAAGCTGTCATAAGTGACCTTTACTCTGTGGTATCCTCCCTGTGAATGATTCTTTTGTCCTGTCTAAAAGCTATGATTGGATAAAGGGAAAGATAGCTTTCTGGCTTTGTCCCAGATTGCCTGCCATCTCCCTCCCTACCCCTTACACTTTTTGTTAACTCCAGTCCATCTGCAATTGTTGACCATTGGTAAAGGGCTTTAAAATTTGTTTGGGTTTTCTTAATAAAGTAGAAACTGCTTCCAGTGCTTCTTCCTTGAGGTAACATGAAAACAAATCCTGCCTTGCCAACTTGACATTGTGAAAAGTATGCTGGATTTGGAGTCAGAGACCCTGAGTTCAAATCTAGGCTTACACCTTTGTATGTGACCTTTGACAAGTCACTTAACTTCTCTGGGCCTCAGTCTTTTCATCTCTCAAATTAAGAGGTTGGAATAGACGACTTATAAAGCTGTGAGTCTATGCTTTTCTTTTTCATCCCTGGTTCTTGCAGAGGGGATCTCCGACCCAAAGCTTCCTGGAGTCAACCCTTTTACAGAATTTTCTTTTAACCTTCCTCTTCACCCACAAAGCACACACATACACACACACTCACACACACACACACACACACACACACATATATATATATATACACCTGCCCAGGGTTATTCACCTATAACTGCTGGCAAACCACATTCCATGAATACACTGCCTTGAAAGTCTACACAGATATTGCCAATGGTTTGCATTTGCTGTAAGATGGACCCAGGAAATTAAAACAGAAGGAGAGTAGTGGGCTAGGTTACCTATGAGAAATTATAAAGCTCTGCTAAGAATATCAAACTTTTCCCAGAAACAAAGACCCACATTTTTAATACCAGTATTCTACTGGTGTCGTGTGACTGCAGTTCATAGAATGTCAGTGTCTGAAGAATAAAAAACAAATATCATTTGGAGAGCAATAGAGAGGAATATGGGGAGGAAGCATTTGAGAGAAGGAAACAACACATATCAAATAAGGAACTACAAAGAACTGGAATAAAGGATGTCATCAAAGTGTTGTATGATCAAAAAAAGAAGATGGGCTGTTCCGATAGCAATGACAAGAGGTTGAACAGCCTATATATTCCAGTGGGATTTTTGTGAGGTCAGGAGATCAACCTCATACAATGAGTGATAACCTTGGGAGGACATGCACAGTGGTCACAGAAGCGACATAGCCGACCTTGCTGGATTGGGGTTTGTATCATAGGAAGGAACACACATCACAGATCCTTTTGGATGTTTTGAATACAACTTCTTTACATACCTCATTGCTTTGTTGTGAGGATCAAATGAGAAAATGGATGTGAAAGCACTTTGAAAACTATTAGGCACAAGACAGATGTAAAGTATTATAATAACCCACTCCTACACTTTAGAAAAACCCATTTGATGAAACATTGTGAATAAGAAAAGAGCCATTATATACGCTTTGCTTTCCTCTCACTCAATTGAGAGTAAAATCAAATGTTTCACACTTGGGAAGTGCTGTCCTTTTTGGAAATGCATAGGAGCAGACCTGTACTTGTAAGAAGATACTATTTCTGAATGCTAATATTTTTTTTTGGTATTTACTCATTTTGCATAATGGGGTTAACTCCATGCTCATTATAGGAACAAGGTTTTAAAAATTATCTTCTATGTACTAAAAGAATTGTGTGACAGCCACCGGGATAAATACATTGAAAGCAATTATTATTGGCCAATAATTTAGGTGAGAGCTTATCCAGGCTGCTAACATGTTTGTATGCTCTCTTTATGGAAAAAATGAAATACCTAGTAATTGTAGAAATTGCTAGAGGAAAAGGAGACGGAACAAAGAATTGGAAGTTACTAATTATAAACTCTGGATTTGGTCTTGCCTTTTGGAACCTGCCAAAGGGAGAAGGCACTCTTGTCAAGGCTAACCTCGTTTGTTATATTTCTGTCTCTTTCTTTGATAGTTATATACCTTCATGGGTTGTTGTTATTTAGTCTATCAATTACTTGTTGCCTTGTACTGAGTTGAAAGTTTCTTCAGGAATGATTTTTAGTTACTTTTATGAATACTGATAAGCTATAATGAATTATCGAGCCTTTAACTGCTCTTTTCTAATACGAGTGAATCAATAATTCTACGAAGAACAGAATAATTTATCTGAAATCTATTAGAAACAAATGTTGTGTTTTTGCTTGGATTCTAATAGATAGGAATTTTTTTTTCTTCTTTTACTTAGGAAGGTGATCCAGCTATCCTATTTGAGGATGATACTTAATAAACTTCAGTGTTTCTTTTCCGTATATTAGAGGGGAGGAAGTCTTCATATCAAGCCCTCAGCTTCCTCCATTTGCCCTTCTCCCACTTACCTTTCCTATAATATCTTACACCATTCCCTTTCAAGCTTACAATGTTCTATCCAAATTGGACAACTCCTAACTGTTTCATCTTGAACTTTTCCAGTTCCGTGCTTTTTCTCATAACCATCTTCCCAAAGTGTGAAGGAGGAAAGTTTTAATTTTAGTACCATCATTATGATCATAGTGTTAATTTATCATTTTTTGCTAGGTGAATTTTATAGCAAATGGACATGATGCCTCCCTTCTAGGATTTTATTTTCTAAGACAGATAGCATTGAAACAGTTACTTTTATAAAAGGGAGTCATGGGAAACAGTGCAGATAATGATTTTTTTTTCCATTGGAGCATTTGCTTTATGGATACCCAGGGGTGAAAGTAGATTTTGTAGTGTGGAGAGTAAAAGATAAAGGTATATATTAAGAAAAGGTAGAATATATAAACACAATTGGGTACAGAAATATATTTCACTCAACAGGGAAATGGGAGAGAAAGGAGGGAAGAGGAAATTAGAGGGGAGATAGAAAAAGAGAGGGATTAATTCTAAGCAAAATAAATTCTAGGGTTGTACAAAAAATATAGCTCTTTTAAGGTGGTAAAGGATGGAGATTTGAGGGAATGCTCATACATTGGGAAATGACTGAACAAACTATGGTATATTAATATTGATGAAATACTGTTGTGCTGTAAGAAACAATGACAAGGATGGTTTCAGAGAAACCTGGGAAAACTTATATGAACTAATGGAGAGTGAACAGAACAGAGAACAATTTATACAATGACAGCAGTATTGTAAAGATGCTTAACTTTGAAAACATTAGGAGCTCTAATCAGCATAAAGACTAATGATGGAAGATACATACCTACCTCCTGTTAGAGAGGTGAAAGACTTAGAGTGCAGAATAAGACATCCGTCCATCCATCCAGCCCTTCAATTGTTCATCTCTGTGTGTATGTATGCATACATATATACATGCATGGATGCATATATATTTGTTTTGCTTAACTGTTTATGTTTGCAACTGGGATTTTTTTTTGTTCCCACTTGCGAAGGGGAGGTAGGAGGGAGAGGAAGTAAATTTTTACTGATTTAAAAAAACCAAAATTTAATTAAAAAAAAAAAGACAGGGTGGAGTCAGGGAGACATCACCACTTCCCTTTGGTAGTGATAGAAAAGCTTGCTGGAGGAACTAACATGTCAGGATGTATTAGAATGATGGAAGAGAAGGGGGCCTGGAATGCCTAGAGGAAGTGTGTGGCTATGGTGCCTTCATCGTCCTCTCTTTCATGCCCAAAGGGAATGTCAGATGCATCCCAACAGAGTAGCCATGTAGAGCTTTTCCTGGTCACATGTTGGCATCTTAGGCCACGATCCTGTGTCTTCATATCTGAAAGGGGAAAAAAGTGCCATGTGGGACAGAGAGGTTACTAGATATGACATTGTAATCAACCAGTTAATATCCTGAATATCCCTAGGTTCAGAGAAACCTGGAGAGAAAGTCCATTGTCCATTATGAAATTGTGCACGTGGAAAACTCTCTTATTCAGGAGAGAATCTTTTTGTTTGTCAGGTCGCCCTATAAATAGTAATTGGAGGGGGAAAAAAACCACTGGAAAGCCTGAGGCCTGTCTCTTATGCAGCAAAATGATGTGTGGCAGGATTTTTAGATTAAGCTACCTTAGCATTTCATTCTTTGTTTAAAGTGAAAAGGCATTTATTGCTTGTGAAGGGCCCTGTTCCTATTGCCACAGTGACTAAAAATCTCTTACCATTGCATTCATCAAGCATGGTACCTCTGTGTTCTCTCCCTATCAGCAGTTTTCTTGGTCTAATCAATTCATGGTTTTTCTAGTGACACTTTTATCACTGCCAATTTGGGCAGCCTTTTTTTGTGTGTGTGATTGGGAAATCTACCCATTTAGGATAGTTTTTGTTTTGCTAGACATTTGCCTTGTTAAATGAGTTAGTAATTATATGAACATTGCTCAAAATAGTTTCAGTTTTTTTCTGATGGCCTGCTCACTCCAGTCAAAAAGGAAGACTATCATATATCTAAGCTAAGTAAATCTAGTGACTTGTTTTCTGTAAATCACTGAAAATACAAATGCTGCTAAATATTAGGCTCCTCTCATTTGGTGTGCTCTCTAATTTTTAATAATATTTTATTTTTCCCCTATTACATGTAAAAACAATTTTAACATTAGGGTTTTGGGTTTTCTTTTGCTTTTTTGGAGGGGGGAATGCAGGGCAATTGCAAGGTTAAGTGACTTGCCCAAGATCACACAGCTAGTAAGTGTTAAAGAGTCTGAGGCTGGGTTTGAATTCAGGTCCTCCTCACTCCAGAGCTGGTGCTCTATTTACTGCACCAGATAGCTGCCCCTCTTAACATTAGTTTATATATATATATATATATATATTTTTTTTTTTTTTTTTTTTAAAGCAATTGGGGTTAAGTAACTTGCTCAGGGTTACATGGCCAGTCATTATTTGTGTGTGGGTGCTCATTTTCTGAGGCTGAATCCGATCTCGGGTCATTCCCAACTCCGAGGCCGGCGCTCTTACTCACTGCGCCACCTAGCCGCCCCTTAACATTAGTTTTTAAAAATTTCGAGTTCCAAATTCTCTCCCCGCTCCCTGAGATGGTAAGCAATCTGATATAGATTATACATGTGCAGTCCTATAAAATATATTTCCATGTTGATTGTTTTGTGGATGAAAACTCTAAAGAAAAAAAGAAAGGAAGGTAGGAAGGAAGGTGAGGGGAGAAAAAGAGTATGCTTCAGTCTGCATTCAGGGGTCATTACTTCTTTCTCCGGAGGCAGATAGAATTTTTCATCATGAGTTCTTTGGGATTGTCTTAGATCATTGTATTGCTGAGAATAACTAAATGGTTCACAGTTATTCATTGTACAATATTGGTATTATTGTGTACAACATTCTTCTGGTTCTTCTCATTTCACTCTGCATCAGTTCATTTAAGTCTTTCCAGTTTTATAGCCCTTTGGACATAGTTCCAAATTGTTCTGTGGAATGGTTAGATCAGTTCACAACTCTACCACCAATGCATTTAGTGTCCCAATTTTCTCACATACTCTCCAACATTTATCATTTTCCTTTTATGTCATATTAGCCTGTCTGATATGTGTGAGGTGGTACTTCAGAGTGATTTTGATATGCATCTCTCTAATCAATAATGATTTAGAGAATGTTTTCATATGACTATTGGTAGCTTTTATTTCTTTATATGAAAACTGCCTGTTCATATCCTTTGACCATTTCTCAGTTGAGGGATGTAGACTGTCTTTTGAAGGCCTCAGAGGACTATACTGAAGCCACTGATACATAGGGTCATATGTATACTATACCCTATAGGTAAAAGGCTATACCTTGGCCTTTTCTAGTATGCTGGGAATATTAAATTCTTCTCTTCACTTTCTTGAAAAGGCATCTTAGAGGCATAATTTGGGGGCTTCTTCCAGGGGTATTCTCTTCCTCTGCAAATGTTGAACAGAATTATAATTAATGAATACTTGGCAAGAATTGTATGGTATAAAAGAGTTTTGTTTTGTCAAAATATAATGCACATTCCAGAATAGATTTGTTTTGTTGTAGGAAAGATTACAGCAAGTTGTTGAACAGAAATTATTACCCAGGTTTTTCTTTCTTTGAGGGGCATTTCTTATATTTCTATTGAACCCCCATTAGAACGGCAACATTATCTATATCTATGTCTCTTTTATCTATATCTGTCACAAAATATGATTCTTATGTGTCAGATTATTGGGATCTTTTCTGTATAAATTTGTCAGAGAAAATTATTAGGATTGATTTAAGGTAAAGTATCATAGCATTTAGAACTAGAAGAGAACCTGTAGATTTCTAGTTCAACCCCTTTATTTTACAGACAAGAACACTAAGGCCCTCAAAGTAACTTGCCTCATACTTAAGATAGCCATCAAGTATGTCTTATAGGTACAGATGATAGCATATTAGTTAACGGTAAAATACAGAGAATTGATCAGTCCTGCTGGATTACTTTGGAGGTGATTGTTTAATAAAAGCTTTAAAAAGATACTTTTGTAGTTATTGACACATCATAAATGTAAACAAACTAGATCAATTGAAATTGTGGCATTTATGAGCAATTACGAATGGGCAGGTGAGAGACCAGTTCGTATCTGTCATGAGTTGTAAAAGGAAAATTGTGCCGTTGATAAATAGGGTCGCACTATCCTTTTGACCTAAAATTTGAGTACTTTGAATTTCGTGTGTAAAAAACATGGTGCAGTGACAAAATAACATTAAGCGCCTACTGTTTATTGAAACAACTTTGCTTAAGAAATCACATTTTTTCCATATCCCTTATCTTCAGAGCAAAATTACCTCTTTTCACAAGGAAATAAAGGCATGATTAAAAGTAAAATTTGTTTTGATAGTTTTTCTAAGACTCTTTTTTTGTCTCTTCTGCTCAGTGAATAAGAAGAGAAACATTAAATAATAACCATCTCGTGTCCAGGAAAGTTATTGATTTCTTAATACTGTACTTAATACTTAATAAGTCTTTCACTTATTCATTAAAGGCCCTAATTCAAGATGACAGAATAGTGGGGAGGATGAATATTAGCTTCTTTGTTTCAATGAATGCCATTCAACTCTGATTCAGAGCATTTCTTTCACAGGACATAGCACAATTAAAACTTCTCTTACTTCAACAAATAGTATGTGTAGATTGGTCTATAACATGAACAATGCCCATTTGAATTACACAAATATCTGAGATGGTTTTGCTAAAAGGAGATCATGGAATTTAGAGTTGGGAAGACCTTTGGACATCATTTAATCCAGTACTCTCATTTTACAAATGAGGAAGCTGAGAACCCAGAGAGGTTAATCTACATAATTTTGTTTTTCAGAGTGTTCTCATTTTAGGGGGTGTGGCCCACATTTGGACAAATATGTTCAGTTTTCTCTAGCTCTGAAAATAAATGGAATGTTGGGAAGACTCATTTTCTGCCTAGACATTTATATTTTAGTTATCTGAAAAACTAACAGCATTTAAAATTCAGAGTCCAAGCTCAAGCATTCAAAGTATAGTTGACCGTGAAAAGAATGAGGTAAGGCCTTTTCTGAGTTAGGCAAAATTTAGTGTATGACCATAGCAATTGTATACTTGGGTTTTATATAACACAGATTTGGAGCGAAAGTATAGGCCACATTCAGATTAATGTAGCTTACAGATATAACAGGCAGATTGAGCTCACACTCATCATTGTGTATAAAGGAACACCGACCATCTATAAACATTTTTTAAAAGCAAGTCACGCTTTGACCCTCCACTGAGATTAGTGCTAAGAGAGCTGGTCTCTCTAATCACAATTAAAAAAAAAACAACAACACTTACAGAGAAAAAGCAGTAATCCAGCCTTTCCCTGATGTTTCCAGAAAGGATGTCTCTATAATTTTTTACTACATCATTAAAGCAGGTCAGATTTTAGTAATGGAGATCTCTCTTGACCTTGTTATTTAGTAATGGGGGTCTCTCTTGACCTGTGGGTATAACAAGCATATGTCCAAAATGGGCACATCTCTTACCATTGATTCATATGTTACTAAAATGTTTCTGGTTTATTAAAACTCTTAATAAAATTTTCATATACTTAGCAAATAACTTAAAAAGTTTAGTTTTTCACTAAAAATAATATTCGTTGATTCCATTTTAAATATATAATTTCAGGAACACCTGGTTTCTAATGAAAGCAAAAAGCAAAATTGAAATTTAATAAAAACAGAACCTTAGCTAATTCTTCGTATTACTGGAGTAACAAATGGATAATATAAAAGAACATATCATACACGTGTATTTGATACTGAAGAAGCAGTTTGGTGTCTGCAGATGGAGTTGGGAGTCAGGATAGCATGGGTCCAAATCCAGCATTTGACACTTATTAACAGTGACCATTAGTGAGTCATGCAATCACTGAGCCTCAGTTTTCTCATCTGTAAAAAGGCGTTGATGATACCTATTGTTCCTGTCTCACTGGATTGTTGTAAGATTCAAATGAGGACTAGAAGGAGCTTTGCAAAGCTTGAAGCATTAAGTAAATGTGAACTCTCATAATCTTCATTATCTTTTTTTTTACAGGGTCCGGGAGGGAAGGAATAGGGGGGAAAACCAGTCCTAAGACATCACTTTCTGCTAGAATTCTTATATACTTAATATTCTATGGATTTTTGAGTAGGTAGATAAAATAATCGTTGCATGTGAAATCACTCTCCTTGGTCCAGTGTCTGTACTTTAAAGCTTTTCATTCTATGTAACTTAAACGTTATGAATATTTGGTACAGCGTTGACTTTTTAAAATATTGTTAAATCTTTATATATTGGTTTAATATCTAGGAGACTATGGGCAACACTTGAGTCTGTGAATAATGGTCTAGTTCTAGTACATATTATTGGTTGGGTTTACCAGGATATTTTATGGGAATTTTTCATCTGCTAGTTTATGAAATATACTGAGCTTCTGATGTGAAGACATTTGAGTTGACTTTTTAATTTCAGCATTTATGAATTATATCAATTATTCTTTCAAGTATAATTCAGAATAGTAACCATTAAAAGCATATGTTGGATGTCAATGCTGAGGCTCTCTTTCATCAGAAGAATTAGATATATGTAATGCCCTGGAAATTTAGAGTGGCATTTTTTGTAGTAACTTTGGCATAATTTTGATCAACATATGGAATAATTAGTTGTGACTGTTTCACTACACTGAACTCGCACCTAAATTAAAGTTTACAGTAATCAGTAGATTTTTCTTGTAGTAGTTAGCATTCATCCACAATTAAAGTACTTTCTGCAGTTGATTCTTTTTTTTTTTTTTTGCCTTTTGGAGGGCAATTGGGGTTAAGCAACTTGCCCAAGGTCACATGGCTAGGTTTTTATTTGTGTGTGCGTTAAGTGTCTGAGGCCGGATCCGAACTCAGGTCCTTCTGACTCCAGGGCCAGCACTCTACTCACTGCGCCACCTAGCCGCCCCTGATTCTTTTTTTTTTTTTTAAATATAATTTTTATTAATGCCTTTTGTCTTTTCATTATGGTCATTTCTAAATATTTCCTTCTAATTCTTCCCACCTCCACTGAACCCTCCCTTGTAACAAAAAAAAAATTAATTACAATAACTGAGTTTAACTGTGTGCACAATATTCTGCTTTCTTAGTGTCTTTAGTAGTCATTATATGTCTCAGTCGTGTCAAACTCAAATAGAAACAGGCCCCTAATTCACACATAATTATCTCTGTGGGCTGTAGATTGACTTAGTTTTAAAATGTAATATTATCTCTTTTGTTGTATTTTTATTTTGTTAAATATTTTCCAATTACATTTTAATCTGACTCAGGCAACACTCAGGAGTGTCAATGGGCCATATTTAGCCTGTGAGCCACGTATTTGACTTCTTTGTTCCTTATACTCAGCATTTCTTACTTATATGATAATAATCCATTTAATTCATATAATGAAATCAGTTTAGCAGGTCCCTGATCAGTGGGCACCAATTTTATTTCCAGGTCTTTGTTACTATAAAAACACATATTAATATTTTGATCCATGTTAGACCTTTATAATTTTGACCTCCTGGGGACATATGTGCTCACTAGAGGGATAACTGAATTCAGGTTAGTAATTTTTTCTAGCTTTATTACAAATTGTTTTTCAAAAATGGTTGGATTAATTCACAGCTCTACCAACTGGGTATTAGTATTCCTGTTTTCCCATCCCTCATTAACACTGACTACTTCTGCTTTTTTCATCTTTATCAATTTTTAAGGCATAAAGTGAATTGTTTTACTTTGCATTTTTCTTGCTGTTATTGATTTTGTACAATGTTCCTTGTGGTTGTTGATAGTTTGTAATTCTTTTGAAAACTAGTCGTATCCTTTTTCCACTTAATCAGTTTGGGAATGGTTTTCAGTTTTATACATTTGTGTCAATTCCATATTTATCTTGAGTATCATATTTTTATTAAAGTTTTATCATACAAAGATCCTCACTCCCCCAGTGGATAGTTTGTCTTCTTAAAATTTCTCTGCATTGACTTTGTTTTTACAAAAAAAATTTTGGAAATCTAAGTTACCTATCATATGTGCCTCTTATGGGCACTTTTAGCCTTTGTTTGGTTAAGAAATCTTCCCCGGGGCGGCTAGGTGGTGCAGTGAGTAGAGCATTGGCCCTGGAGTCAGAAGGACCTGAGTTCGGATCCAACCTCAGACACTTAACGCACACACAAATAAAAACCTAGCCGTGTGACCTTGGGCAAGTTACTTAATCCCAATTTCCCTCCAAAAAGCAAAAAATTTAAATTAAAAAAAAAAAGAATTCTTCCCCTAATCATAGTTGTGAAATTTCTATTCTCCTCTAATTTTTGTATGATATAATTTTTTATGGAATTAAAAAGAAGACATAGAGTAGAAAAGTGTCACCAAAGAAATATATTATTGAAAAAGAAGATGGGCCAGTCATATATTGAGAGCAAAGGATAACAGTGTATTGGGGTGTATGGTTCATTGGTCTCTTTATAATGTCAAGAAAAAGAAAGTCATGCCCCCTGTCTTTCCCTCCATTGTTATAACTTACAGGTATTTGTGGACAAGAGTCACATAGGGAAGGCAGTCAATAGGTAGGTTGTGATTTGTATTGATGAGATCACAGATACATTTGAGCATTTGTTCAGCCTTTTATATTCAAGCCTATGGCCATTTGGAGCATATTATGATCTGTGGTATAAGATGCTGATCTAAACCCAATTTCTGCCAAACTGCACTTCAGTTTTCTTGCCAGTTTTTATCAAATTGTTCCCCCAGTAATTTATATTCTTAGTTTTATTAAAACAGTACTCTACTGTTTTCAGTTTCTCCTGGTTCTTGCTTTTCTAGTTTATTGCAATACTTTGTTCTCCTGTCTTTTAACTATTACCACATAATTTTGATGATTACCATTTTGTAATACAGTTTAAAGTCTGGTAATGCTGTGTTCCTATTTTTTTTCATTATTCACCTTGATATCCTATACCTTTTTTTTCCTTTAAATGGATTCTTTCTTTTGTCTAATTCTATAAAGTATTCCTTTATTAGTTTGATTGACATTTCACAAAATCTATAAATTAACGTAGGTAATATCACCATTATTATAATTGAGTTTGAAACATTTGATAAAATTCTCTTTATAAGTCCCTCTAGGCCAGTATTTATTTTTGGCTTACTCAATTTCTTTTTCTCAGAATGGTTTAAAATTCTTACTTTATGAATTAGGGTATTTTATATTTTTGTAGACACTTTTCTACTTTAAATGGTCAGTTATTCTAGAAAATAATTATATAATAGTGATTTGTGATAATTTTTATAATTTTTTTGGTTTTTGTTCTTTAATTTTTTGTTAGTTTTTATCCTTGAAAATACATTTACTGGAATCACTTACAAAATTACCTTCTGTGAAGACAATACAAATTAGTAAGAAGTCTTAGATTTAGCATATTAAAACTAAATGACATTTTAGATATCCTAATCCAACCTCTTCGTGTTTTTGCTGATGAAAAAAAATTGAAGTTCAGATAAGTTAAATGGACTGCCCGTTTACACTAGTTAGTGGCTAGAGTCCAAGTATTTCTTACTTCCAGGTTGGTATTGTTTCCATTCTGCCATATAGTCTCTAACTTCATTATTATTTTTAAGAAATATCATTAAAGGGGCGGCTAGGTGGCACAGTGAGTAGAGCGTCGGCCCTGGAGTCAGAAGGACCTGAGTTCGGATCTGACCTCAGACACTTAACACACACACAAACAAAAACCTAGCCGTGTGACCTTGGGCAAGTTACTTAACCCCAACTGCCCTTCAGAAAGCAAAATATATATATATATATATATATATATATATATATATATCATTAAAGATCTACAAAATTTTGGGGGCTCAGGCTTTAGTCTAGAGATGAGAAATCTTCCATAAGACTCTTGCAGCAAACATTTAATGTCTCTGTATTTTTTTTTTCTCGAGCATATTTTTCGGTGTTATCAAACATTGGTTTGTTGCTATTGACATTTTCTTGTGGTCAGCAGAGGGAGCAAATGTTTTCTAACAAACTTTCATTTACAGAATTGAAATGACATCATTGATTAAATAAACTAAGTTAATTTTATTTGACATGAGTCATGAGAAAAATTAAAGTTTACCTGCAGAAAAGCCAAGAAAGGGAAAGATGTACATGTAAAAATGCAAAGGAAATAATGTGAGTTGTGAAAAACACAACAAGAAATAAACATTGTCATAAAGCTTTTGAAGATTAGAAATTGAGTTGGTAATGCATAAATTCATCAACTAGCTGTATTTTATTTTCTTGCAGTTCTTTAATTTTTTGTTAGTTTTTATCTAAACCCTGTAATCTAAAGGGACCTTGCAGACCAAGTAGGATTGTTTATATAAATGCCATATCTAACTGTAGCATAGCAAAAGGCCAGTGAGATATATCTATATCTATATCCATATCTATATGTCTTCTTATTTTTTAAATATGGTCCAGGATCTTTTTAAGCAAAGTTCTCTAAAAGCTGTATAATATGTTTAAGAATGCAAATCATTTGCTCAGTATTAATCTTGTTGCTACATAGTTGTTTTCATATTGTTTCCTCTTTTAACTCCCTTTGCCTTTCTTTGTATCCTCTGATTTTAGCATAGTGCCTAGTATGTAGAAGGTGCTTAATAAATGCTAGTTGATTGATTGACTACATATATTCCCACAAAAATCTTTTTATGTGTCTTTATTCCTATATGTGTAAACTAGACTGGCCATTCCAATGGTTGGTGTTTAAGGATGAAATAATCTTTAGATGGTATGTCAAAGATCATCATTGTTGTCATCTTCATCAAAGAATTATTATTAAACCAACTATGCAGTTCTTTGTTGATGTCTCTACAAGACAAATGCAGTATGCTTTAATCCCTTTCTTATAGAACCTTACAATCTAAGTGAATGGCATTTTCATCATATTTAAATTCCTGATTGTACTTGAAGTTATGCTAGGCTTTAGACAAAAAACAGTGTATCCTTTCTCTGGATATTTCAATATCATTTGATTGCCAACGGAGCATGTAGGTTTTCCACCAACAAACTTTTTAATCTTAACTTATGACCAACCAACCTGTTTTTCCAGCAAGAAACTTTTCATATGTTTTATGTGGTTTCTTATGTATTATTCTTTATTAGCAAGATGCCTTGATAATGTCTTCTTATGCCCATTATGAATCTCTCCATTGCTCTTTAATGCCCTTCAACTTTGATTCATCATATTATAACATTATAATATTATATTATTATTATAATATATAATATTATATAATTATGAAGCCTCATGGTATCACCAGAGCATTGCTGTTTAAAAAAAATAAAGATGTGTTTTTGTTCACTTGTTTTGTTTGTTTGCTTTAGGTAAGAATTGGCATCATTGTAAATGCTGTACAATCTCCCCAAAAAAGTCCATCAAATTCTGATCCTTTTCTGCAGTTCTGGTATCAGCTCAGTGTCTGTCAGCAGCATCTACCCAAAATAGCACTGTGGGTTGTCTATTCAGTTAAGTATTATAGTGAAAATAGGCATTCTTTTTACATTTTAGTTTTTTCATTAGTTATTTGGAATCTTATTTAGGAGGATCTGCCATGTTCCTAGGCTTGATGCAATTAATACACCATCATCTGCAAATAGGAATGTTTGGAGGACATCAGCATTGGTTGGGAATTTTTCTATGTGATGTCCATACTGAATATTATCCTTGACAGTGGGAAACAACCTTGGCAAGAATGTCTCTCTATATTATTCCTTCTTTATATTAATAATCAGAAGGTTTTTGAAGTGAAATGAAATGAAATGTTATCTCTGTTGCATCCAAACTTATCATTCAACCAAAACTAATCCTTTTCCAAGTTATTAACAACCTCATCTTTCTACAAAAGTTATCTACTGAGAAGGCAAGCAATATGATATCACTTACACTTGTGAAATCATGCTAAACATATTTCCATATTAGCCATATTTCAAAAAAAGCAAGAAAAATAAAGATAGTGAGAAAATTATACTATAGTTCTGCACTCAGAGTTCATCAGTTCTCTCTCTGGAAATGAATAGCATTTTTTCATCATGAGTTCTTTGGAACTGTTTTAGAGCATTGTATCAATTAGGGTAGCCAAGTCTTTCACAGTAAATCATCATTGCGTTGTTGTTACTGTGCACAATGATCTTCCAGCTTTTCTCACTTCACTTTGCATCAGTTCATTTAGGACTTACCATTTTTTTTCTGAATCCATCCCCCTTACCATTTCTTATAGCACAATAGTATTCCATCACAGTCATATAACACAACTCATTCAGCCATTCCTCAATTGATGAGCATCTCCTCAATTTCTACCACACAAAGATCAATGATCTCTTAATTGCCTAATCTGGTGACCTTTTCTCAGGCCTTATCTTTCTTGACCTTTTTGTAAAAGCCTTTGGCATTCTCTTATCCTTGATAATCCCAACTATCTAGGTATACTCCCCCAGTGCACTACCTTGAGCCTTCTTCCCTTTTCCCTAAATACTGTTTCACTTGGTGATATCATCAGCTTTCATGGATTCTTTTATCTTCTCTGGGTTGATTCTAAGATCTACTTATCCAGCCCCAACCTCTCTCTAGTCTCACATTTTCAACTGCCTAGTAGATACCTCAAACTAGATGTCCCTTAGAAATCTTAAACTCAGCATATCTGAAATTGAACTCCTCCTTCCCCCCCAAACCTCCATTCTTTCTGATTTCCCTATTGCCATAAAATAATCAAGTACAAATAAAAAGAACTACCACCATCCTACCAGTCACCTAGGCTTTCAATCTAATTGTCATCTTCAGATCTTTACTCTTTCTCATTCTTCCCCTAATATCCAATATCTTGCCTAGTACTGTCATTTCTACTTTTGTAACATCTCTCATATACTCCAGCTTCTCTTCCCTGATGCTTCCACCACCCTGGTGCAGGCCCTTATCATATCACACCTGGTCTATTGTAATAGTAAAAGACTCCTTGTCTCTAAGTCTCTATTTCATGCCATTCTCCACTCATTTCTCAAAGATCTTCCTGGAGTGCATGACCATATTATCTCTAATCCCTATTCAATAACCTCCATTGTCCCCTTTTTAATGACCTCATCTGACCTCATGAATTTAATTATCATTTCTATGCAGATGACTCCAAGATCTACATATCACTACCCATTGCTGGAGATGTCAGACTGGATTCTTAGTATCTTACACTCAGCATATCCAAAACAGAACTCATTATTCCTCATGAACTGATCAATCTTCCAAACCTCCCCATAATTGTTGTTGGCATAACCATCCTCCACCTTAGAGTCATTCTCAATTCCTTACTCTTCCTCACTTCACAAATTTAATAATTTTTTTTCCTAAAATGTCTCTCAAGTACATCCTCTTCTCTTCACTCATGTAACTACTCACTTAAAGTCAGAATGTCATCACTTCTCATCTTTGTTGTCATTGTTCAGTGGTGTCCAACTCTTTGTGACCCCATTTGGAGTTTTATTGGGGAAGATACTGGAATGGCTTTGCCTTCACAGATGAGGAACTAAGGCAGACAGGGTTAAGTGACATGCCCGGAGTCACAGAGCTAAGTGTCTGAGGCCAGATTTGAACTCAGGAAGATGAGTCTCCCTGATTCCCAGTCTGGTGCTTTATCTACTTTACCATCTACTTGCCCCACTTCTCATCTAGAATGTTGTAGTAGCATCTTAAGTCTCCCTGTCTCAAGTCTCTTTCTATACATGTAACACTATACACTATCTCCATGACTTTGCACTAGTTGTCTCCTATCCCTGGAGTACTTTCCCTCCTCTCCTTCACCTTTTGGAATCCCTCATTTCTTTCAAAACTTAGTTCAAGGGCAACCTTTTGTATGAAGCTTTTTGTGATTCCCCTTAGCTACCAGTGCCCATTCTCTCTAGTCTATGTTGTATGTGTTTTCCATTTGGTCTGTATATACTTAAATATATACATGTTGACTCTCCCATTAGAATATAAGTTCCTTGTGTTGCTTGTTCCTGCTGCCCAGCACAGAACCTGAGACACAACAGACATTTAATAAATCCTTGATGATTGATGGATAGATTTGTTCATGCCATTTCTACTTATATAGAACACCAGGAAGTTCAGATATAGTGGCTTCATTGTCATGTATAAAGAAACTAATTTGTTATAGAAATCCTGACAGATATTATCTACTTTTTAACTATTTGTTGTCTTTCCAGTTTTATCCTTAAATATTTATCGTTAGTTTAATCTGGCTTAATTTGTTTTCTCACCAAGATCTCTGTGACTTATTTTTTCCTTTACTACTTTTCACTGTTTTTTTTTTTATGTGATACTACTCACAATATTCCATTGTCTTTACCTATAAGAGATTGTACTGCAACAGCAAGCAATTTAGCATACCCAGGATTGCTGCTAACACAGGTTTTTTGATCTGCTTTTCTAAAGGAAAGCAACTCAAAAAGGGTTAACAATCTTATTTTAATCAAACATATGTCATTTACCTAGTTCAGGGGGAAAAGTCAGCACCCTGAACTTCAGAAAGTACAAACAGAAGTTACAAGCAGACAAAAAATACAGACAGAGAAAATAACACAATTCAACAAACCAACAGACAGGGCTTCTAGCTGTCTGACCATCACATGCCTACATAATTAATTACCAGATAGAGAAGCACCAGCATCTGGACTTTCAAAGCCAGGGGGGTTCAGTGGTTTTCCAGAGTGTCATTGGGCCAAATCACACAACTCTTCTCATAAGTGAGCCCCAAAGCAAAACCTCAGCTCACAGGTATTTATTTATAGCCTTTCCCAGGGTCAGAGAACATCACAACCCTCATGACCCACTGCCTGATTACAAAGTAACAAGGTGTGGGCTTCCTGAAAAACAAGCCTCCCCTAAGCAAGCTTCTCTTGTGGGCTCTGCTCCACCCTTTGTCAAATTCCTCCCACCACAGGTTCCATGTGACCACATTCAGCCTATTAGGAATCAGGGGTGGTCCTCAAATTCCTTTAGGCTTATTAAGGGGCAGGAAAGATATTCAAATTCCCTTACTATTACATGTACAAAAGAATCTATAGTCTAAACTAGTGTTATCCTTGGATGCTGTATCTTTTTACTTGGAAAAGAGATCAGATATTTGCTGGGTGAAGCAGTTTCTAGGCTCTTTTGACTTCCTCATTGCAGTGATCAATTTACATCAATTAAACTGGTAGGAAATTGTGATAGTCTGTTCCATTATCCATTTCCCATTTTACAGTGCCAAGAGCTTGTATAAATAGATTAGGTTAGAGCTATTTTGATTGCATCCTCTATCTTTTTACTTTTAGTCTTCTAATTTGATGTTTATTTTTTGTCTTTGCTCCAATAAGTTGATTATATGTAAAGAGTTGATTTGGAAATGACTCTTACATCAGGAACTAGTAATTTCCTATCAGTTAAGATAGTCATTTTCATTTTTTATTATGTTATTTGGTTGCCATATCCAGAACTTCTCAGTTCTCATCTTGAAGAAACTATGCTTTGATTGAAAATATTTTTTTTTAATTCTTACTGTATGCCAGGCACCATGCTAATGATATACTTCTATGAGTCTTCTGTGTATCTCAGAAATCCTTGCCCTCTTTCATTTCTTAATTCTGACCCGTATCTCCCAGCATGTTTTTTTGCTGCTTCCTCCTATTCCTTGAAGTCACTGAGAAAGTATATGTTGATTTAATTGTCAGTGTCTTTATCACGTTCTTCTTAGAATTTTTCTACCTCATCATCTTCTGTAGTTGTTTAAACTCTAGTTACCTTCAAGGTAGTGTTTTTATGAATGCTCATTATGTGCATTGCAATATAAGATGACCTTACAGCTCAGGAAATGACACACCTCCATGATAAGATCAACTCTACCAACTCTTTTATTTGCCTCTCCACAGAGAACCTGTGAACCATTCTTCAATTTATCTGTACCTTCCTCTTAAATGACTTACTTCCTCCAGTAGTATTTCCAACTACTGGTCAGCTTAATAGTTAGATTAGTATTTAGGTAGCCAAAAAGTCAGGAAGACTTGTATTTGAATTCTTCCTCAGACACTTAATAGCTATGTGACCATGGCAGTTTACTTAATATCTCTGCCTACTTCCTCATCATCTATAAACTGGGTATAATAATAGAACCTACGTCATAGGATTGTTAGAGGAGCAAATGAATTAACATATGTTAAGCGTCTTGCAAACCTAACATATATACACACATATATATGCCAGCCATTCACCTTTTTGGTTTATTGATGCTCTAAAAAATGTAATACTTAGCACCATCCATCCCTTTTCTGCCCTTATATTACTGTCATTGCAGAAATTGAAGCAACTTTCATACTGGCATTTGTTTCATGGATTATAATGACCAAGAAATTCATCATGTAATGGCTTTGTTAAGGGTGATGAGCCTCTTAGTGTTTAGGTGGATTAGTCCTAAGAAAGCAGATGCAGTCTGATACAACATACTAACATGCTATAGGATAATAATAGTAATAATGCCATTTATGTTATTTTTGCATTTGCAGATCCATGATTTGATCTAATACAAAAAAGACAGGTAGAATAGTAGGTATCAAAGTAGAATGTCAAGTCAATATTGGTAGCAAAGCATAGTGGAAAGAGCCCTGAATGTAGACTCAGGAGAACTGAGTTTGATCCCATGGCAGACACTTGTTGTATGATGCTTGGCAAATCAGTTAACTTCTCTGTGCCTCTGTTTTTTTCAAATGCAAAATAAAAATAGCACCTACCTTACTGGGTTGTGGTAAGGATAAAGTGAGTTAACAAATGTAAAGTGCTTTGCAGACCTTGAAATGCTATATAAATGCTAGTTACTAATTCTTACTGAGCTATGTGACTCTTGGTCATTTATTTCTCTGAACCTTGGTCTCCTAATATATAAAATTGAGGTAGTAATTAATACTTACACTGGCTCCCTCACAGGGCTGTGGTGGAGGAAGTGCTTTGTAAATCTTAAAACACTCTAGAAATATTACTATTTTTATTATTATAATAGTGGCAAATGCCATGAATTGGAAGAGAGAAGTAGACCTAGCCACAATTTTATACTTCAATTCCTCTGTGAACACAGAGCTGTCTATTCAGGGGTGAGATAGCCATGATGCAGTAGAGCAGGTATTGTTTGAAGAAGCTGAGGAGTGGCAATGGCAAGCAGAGGGAACAGCTTTAGACTTTATAGCATAACTGCAAGATGCCAAGAAATGCTAAGTAGGCTGGACTAGAAAATCTTATAAGATCCTTTCTAGTTCTAGGTGCTGTGAGCTCAAGTTTTGGCTAACAAAACTGAGATCAAGAAGTTTGATGACTTGTCCAAGATCACACTCAAATTAATGGAACAGTTAAAGACCAGAACTCAGTTTACCTGACTCATAGTGCATTGCTCCTTCCCCTGAAGTCCAGTACATGATCTAAATTAGTGACAGTATAAATAGAGATAATGCAAAAACATCACATTTAGAGTTCTTGACCTTGAGTCAGGGAGACCTGAGTTCAAATCCAGCTCCAGATATTTACTAGCTATGTGATCTTGGGCAAATTACTTAACTGCTGTTTGCTTTGGTTTTCCCAGCTGTAAAACAGGCATAATAATAGCACCTACCTCGCAGAGTTGTGAGGATCTAATGAGATCATATTTGTAAAAAATGCTTAGCAAAGATCCAGGCAGTAGTAGGTAAGCACCATATAAATGCTTATTCCCTCTCTGTTCTCTTAATAGACACATTTATATACATATTGTACTGTATTTTAGGGCTAGTATATATGGGGAAAATAAACATGCATAACTAGGCAGAGGATTGTGGAGTATAGCCAGATGAGGGGGTGGAAGAAAGGGAAGTAGGAAGTTCCCTGAAGAACATTTCAACCAATGTTTCGGGAATAGCTGTATGAGCAAGGGTGCTCTAAGCCTTACTTGAGAGAACTGAAGATGAGGTCATGCATTCATAGATCTGGAAAGATCATTAGTGAACATTTATTCCAACCCCTACACTTAAAGGTGAAGAATCCAAAGCCTGGAATGCTTAAGTGACCTGCCCAGTCACACATAGTTTCTGAGAGCTTAGAGTTAAATCTCCTGAATCCTGATCTGATGGGCTGTACCAGGACAAACAAACAACAAATAAATGGGCAGCAGAGACTAAACAATGGTAAATGAGGAGTAAGGTTGTAAAGATAGATATTTATAATTTGTAGTCATTCAGTACAATTTTAGGAGATGTAATATTGATTACATTAGAGAACTGGTTGGACAGTCTTACATTACATCTACTTACATGGGAAAAAAACTTCATGGAAAGATGGAATTTCAGGCAGTTATAAAGAGATAAAGAAAAAATCTTGACCTGCTTATTTGTTCAGTCATTTTAGTTGTGTCTGACTCTTCATAACCCCATTTTGGAATTTTCTTGGCAAAGATACTGGAGTTATTTGACATTTCCTTCTCTAGTTTATTTTACAGATGAGGAAACTGAGGCAATCAGGGTTCAGTGACTTGCCCAAGTTTATACAACTATGAAGTATCTGAGGCAGAATTTGAACTTAGGTCTTCCTGACTCCAAGCCTGGCACTCTATTCACTGTGTCACCCATCAGTCGTTGCTTAGCAGAGTTCAAAACTCCATTCAGAGCCTAGTAATGAGAAATGGAAAAATTTTTAAAAGCAGATATGATATGGTTAAATTCAGTGAAGGAAAGTGATGTTAGAAGTTGGGAGATCAAAGAGCAGAAGATGGAAATAATAATCTAGCCTGGATTTAGGATTGTGCCGTAGTTGTAGAAGGAGAGAAACAAATATGTGTAAGAATTACAAGGAAAAATTTGATTTACAGTAGCATAATTTCACTCTTTTTCATTTTTTAGGTGAAATTGCCTTAATATGAAATGATCACTTTAGTACTTAAGTACATGCTTTGACCATTAATCTTTTCAATGTAAATTAAATAATAGCACCATTTTGTTTTTGCATGTTTTTGGTCAGGAGCTGTGATTGTCTCCACTCCACAGGACATCGCACTAATGGATGCCCACAAAGGAGCTGAGATGTTTCGGAAAGTCAATGTTCCTGTAAGCCTTTACAAAGAATTTATATTTTATTATTATCAAAATTAAAATCTATCTAATTGGGGAAGTAGATAATTTTTTCTGAAGGACTTGAATGTAATGAATTCTCCAGGCACTGTTTTATGTGTTGGGGATACAAAGAAAGGCAAGACAGTCTCTGCCCTGGAGAGGCTCCCCATCTAATGAAGGGAGACAGCACGTAAAAGGAAGCTGAAAAGGGCAAGGGGAAGGGTACCCAGTGTGGGTACATGACAACGTATGGAGGAATATGGCCACATGGAAAATGTGGTGGCCTGGGTGTCCTTCATAAATGGAGGATATGGGAGGAACTCTCAGCTTTTGCCTTTTATCCTCTCCAATCAGTGGGAACGAGGGACTTCTAGGCGGTACCTGCTCCTGGTAACATCAGGGTAACTGACACCCTGATGAGGTGTGAGTTCTGTGGTTGATGTGATATTTCAGGATAATGAGTGTGGGCATGATGGTGTGTTGAGGACTGCATTTCAGTATTTAGATTTCCTTTTTAGAAAAATATTATCCTGGTTTTAATTTAGTACTGTTCAAGGAGGCAATGTGGAGATGAAATTAGAGAGTACTGACATCAGTGGACTAAAGCAAAATAGCTAATGATGAGGGAGGTGAGAAAAAAAAGGACTTTTCCTCTTTTGATATGTCTTAACCCTTGATTAAATAGAGAAAATGACTATATTAAGGAATATTTGTATAGTTAGTGCCCACTTTTATTCTTTAATGCATTCTCACAGGACATATATATTTTATAGTCACCATCTTCTCCACCCTGTAGGTTTATTACATTATGGTCTTTCCTATAGTAACTATAAACTATAATATAATATAATATAACATAATATAACATAACATAATAAATATAGTATAATATAATATAAACTAATAACTCTTGTATTCCACACTAGATTTAATATTGTTTTTGACCTTTTATATAGCTCTGTTCAGTCTAAGGAATTTGCTATTACAGATGAGAAATCTTTGGTACAGAGTATTATATTTCAATCAGATACATTTAGTTTGAGTTAATGTTAGAGCTCAGAACCTCAAATTAATTCAGCCTCTCAGACAAATATATTTACAAACACATTTATATATTTACATATACACATAAATAAATATATGAAATATGTACACATGTGTATGTATTCATATATGCCTCCAATTGTCATAAATCTTTATAAGATTTCTATATAGATATCTATATACATATAGATATTGATTATAGATATTAATTCCTTCTATCAGTCTGCCTCATATTTTCATAAATCTCAATAAGGAAATGTTACACAATGCTTCCTTATTGGGATTTTTGCCAATTTGGGGCACATTGATAGGGCACATTCTAGTTCATTGATAGGGCACATTGATAGAGCACATTCTAGTTCTTAGTGTAAAATTCTCATCTGTATACATACTAGAAAGAAAATCAGAGATACCATGCAGAGCCTGTCCAGTTTTCCTCTTGTAGTCTGTTGGAATTCTGGTAAGACTTGACTCCTCCCCTGCACTAACCTTTTATATTTCTATCTGAATTGAATGTGGGGTACCTAGCCCTTTTACATGTATTCGCCCAATATAATCTGGTACTCCATTTCAGAATCAAGTATCCCAAGGCTAAAGTTTTTTGATTGTTGTTTTTGTTTTTTGTATCTCTCTATTCCTGATGAGACAGTTCAGGGTCATTTTTGCCCTTCTTCACCCTCCTCCCTTTCCCCACTTTCACTTCTATTGCATTTTTGGTTTTCTGGTGCCTTCCCTCCTTCCTTCCCCCAGTGTTTGAAATAGTAATCCTGGCCTCCAGGAGGAACCATAACTTAAACATTTACTGAAAAGTTTTATCTCACTATATACCAATCAATCATTCAACAAGTCCTCATTAAGTGCTTCCTATATGGCAGGTACTTCTCTCCAGTCCATAAATTAGAATTAGATTAGGAATAATAGTTCATTTTTATAGAGGGTTTTACATTTTGCAAAGTTCTTTACATACATTAATTCATTTAACCACCAACACCCCTGTGAGTTTAGTGGTACAAACATTATCCCCATTTTACCAATGAGAAAACTAAAGCACAGAGAGGTTGTGACACTGTTATGGTGAAGGAGATAGGTAGAACAGGGTTCTCATCCAAGTTTTCTGACTCCAGATGTAGAATTGTTTGCACTATAGCTTTTCACTGCCCTATTGGAAGATAACCACTGACCAACACTGCTTCCTGTGTACTTGCCTCATTTGAAAAGAAATGTGAGTTTGACAAGGAACCTGAAAACGTTTTGGACAAAGAAGGCTTCTAAAACTCAGTTTATGTAGGATTCCATCTCTTGACAAGACTCTCAATATTCCCTCGCAGAGAGAATCAGTACCTCAGGATCAGAAAGCATGGAAGTATTCTCCCCAAAAGATTGGAAGATAAGAAAAAAAAGCTACCATGTTTTCTCACCACCAAAATTCAAGGTAACTCAGACCCATACTGTCTTTTCAGTAGTTCAAGAGAAAAAAAAAAAAACAACCTCAAACCCTATAGCAGGAGTCCTTGACAAAAATAGTCTTTCCATGTTGAAGAAACCATTTTTTCTCCATCTTGGAAAATCCAGTAAGAAATGTATCATTCCTGGTAGATGTTACAGGTTCTCTCCTTAGGCTAGATGCCCTTTACCTTTTTGCTTTCTTGCCTTGTCCTTAGATCAGATGGAAAGAATCTTATGGGCCCTTTGTGAGTCTCCTTCATAAACCAAAGGATAGGGTACAGGCTCTCCCCGCAACATGTTGTTAAGACTTAGCAGTGCACAAGGTAAAGCTAAGAGACTTCTAAAAATGTTGAGAGCACAGATTCATAGTATGATTTATCTTTAGAGAAAGCAGCTTATCAGACCCATAGGGCAGAAGTAGGGTATTTCATATTTGATGGACAAAGATAGGTGCAATTTATAGCTTTTATGTAAAAATCTATCTTTTTTGGCAAGTATAGCTGTGGGGCGAATTGTAAAATCAGGAGAATGCCTGCCTTTTCAGCTTAAGTGTTAAATCTTATGACACAGTGTGTGGTAGTGCTTGGCTGCGCCTGACATCTGACTTAACGTTAATGTAGGAGATAGAAGACACTTAAGAGATAAAATAATCCCCTTGTATCTAGGACTTTGAATGCAGTTCAATTCAACAAATATTTGTTCAGTTCCTGCTACTTGAAATCAATGTCAGTCAATCAAAAAAGATTTATTAAGTGTGTAGTAAGAACTAGGTGCCATGCTAGGTGCTGAGGACAAAAAGACAAAAGAGGAAAATATCCTTACCCTTGAGGAAGACACTGATAGTTTGGTAAAAGGCAAAGATGGTTAGCTGAACTCATGCTCGCTTAGTAGCCATTTTTTCATTCTGCTAATTTAAAGTCAGAACTGATGGCACTAATTGGTTCATTGAACTGTTAGATTCTCAGAAGTTGGCCACAACCCTTCTGTGAATAGGATGTTTTAGCATGTGGGCTTTATAGACACAGGTGTAGCACCAAAATGGGGAAACATATCTTTGGGGATTTTATAGTTCTTAAAGGGCAAAATATTTAGGGAGTTGTACTATTTGATTTCTAGTAAACCTTTGAAATTATCTGTAGAGAGGGGCCTAGAATGTAAAATTGGCTTAATTTAAGATAAAGGGTTTTGAAGGATTCTGCAGAGAAAAACATGGAAAAGGCAGGGATTACTAAAGAGTGGTTTGTTTCTGTTCTTTTGGGGGGGTGGGAAGGACTGAGTTTGTAGCTTTATTAATTGTTACATTTCTGGCTCTCTCCATATTTTCTGTCATCTCTGTCCTGCAATTGATTTCCTTTAATTCTTGAAAGCCACCTTATACCAGGGTACAGTTGAAAGGGAATCAGGTATTTCAGCTCCTTGATAGTATGGATACAGTACCTTTGACAGTTCTTTTTCCTGGCATCCCTGAGGGGGTGGATATGATTAACTGCACCCAGGAGCAATTCATTATCAGCAATTTGCAAAGTCACAGAGGAGAAAAAAAGGTAGGTAGACTGAGAGATGGGTAGGTTGGGAATATGAGGGAAAAAATAGATGACAAGTTCACAGACCATATTCTTGATTCAACCAATCCTCTTTCCAACTAAGGCTTAAGTGAGTTAGTGAAGATTTAAGTACTTCTTATATGCAAAGCACTGGGAATACAAAAGTTGAGAAAATCCCTCCCCTTAAGAAGTTCACATTCTAATGGAGGCAACAACACATAGAAGAGATTTCAGCTACAAGTCACATGGAAAGGCCCTGTCATCCTTAGAGTACTATGGGAACATAGATGGTAATGTATCTTCTTTAATTTCATTCTCATTGATAAAACCCATATCAGTTTTTGCTGTAGAAACACTTGACAGTGCTAGGGACTTTGGTGTCAAGAACATTTTTTTTCCTCTGGGCCATTGGTTACTATGGCTAGGCAGAAGATAGATGCCTGGTACCAGCCACCTCCCATTTCTCTCTGCAGGTACTATCCTACTTTAACTAGGCTGGCTTACCTGCCCTTAGGTGGCAGTGTCAGCAGTTGCCTCTTGAAGAATTCTTGTTACGCAAGGAGGCTGACATATTGTTGATGGCAGATTCTTTTGAAGAAGAAGGCTTATTTGAGAATCTGGCCTGTAATTCATCCCAATTCCCTAATACCAAATTTACTATAGATTATGAAATAAGTCCTCAGCATATGTAAGAAATATGCTTTCCTATCAGACCATTACATATCTTCTCAGGTTCTTCTGAAACTGTTGGCCTCAGCTTGCCCAGGGCTTTTCTGTTTTTTTCTAAGGAGTCATAAACCTTGATACCAGTTCATTTCAATTAGTATTTACAGAGATCTGTTGTCAAACTTAAAAGACAAAGGAAGTGTAACACATAGTTTTCAAGCACTAACAACGTTCTGGGTATTGTGGTAGAAACGAAGATGAATGAGACAATTAAGCCTAAGTCCAGATAAATATAATATAGTGCAGAATGTGGTAATTCATCTAACAAACATTAAGCATCAGCTCTGTAAAGCATCATAGTGCAGAAGGAAGAATATGAGATTTATAATCAGAAAACTTGGGGTGGAGATCTAGATCATTACTTGGATGACCTTGGTTATTTAATTTCTTTGAGATACAATTTCCTCATCCATAAAGGTAAAGACATTTGTATTAGATGACCTCTAAGATCTCTTCTATTTAAAAAATATATTATTTCCAAATCCACACTTTCTCCTTCATACCTCTTCCAGTATCAGTTGAGAAAGAAAGAAAAGCAAATCCTCTGTGTCAAACATGAATAGTTAATTGAAAGAAATCCTTGTATTGGACAAGTTCGATATATATGTGTATATACATGTATGTGTGTATGTGTGTTTCAGTCTTTACTCTGAGTCTATTACCTCTCTGTCAGGAGGTGGGTAGCATGTTTCATCTTGAGTCTTGGAATCATGGTTAGTTATATAGTGTATCACACTTCTTAAGTCTTTTTAAGTTGTTTGTCTCTACAGTATTGCTGTTATTATGTAAACTGTCCACTGGGTTCTGTTCACTTCACTCTGCATTAGTTTATACAAGTCTTCTTAGGTTTTTTCAAAACATTCCCTTATTAATTTCTTCTAGCACAATAGTATTCCATCATATTAATAATATACTATAACTTATTTAGCTGCTCCTCAATTGATTGGTATTCCCTTCAGATTCTGATTCTTTGTCACCAGAAACAGCTGCTATAAATATTTTTGGATATGTGGTTCCTCTTCTTCATTCTTTGATATCTTTTAGGTACAGGCCTAGTAGCGGTATCATTAGGTCAAAGGGTATTCACAATTTAATAGTGACTTTTTAGGATATCATTCCAAATTGCATTCTAGAGTGACTGGATCAGTTCACCACTCCATCAGCAATGCTTTAATGTACCTGTTTTCCTCCAGCCCCTTTAGCACATATCATTTTTACTTTTTGTTCCCTTTGTTAACTGATAAGGTGAACCTTCAGAGTTGTTCTAATTTTATCCTTTGATTGTCAATTAGAGAATGAATTTTATTCTTATAAATTTGAATCAGTTCCCTATTTGTCTTGAAAATGAAACTTTTATATATACTGATTCAACCATTCAGTAGAGCAATTTGGTACTATGCCCAAAGGGCTTTAAAACCAAGCATACCCTTTGACCAAGCAATACCACTACTAGGTCTATATCCCAAAGAGATAAGAAAAAAAGGAAAAGGATCTATATGTACAAAAATATTTATCACAACTCTTTTAGTGGTGACAAAGAATTGGACATTGATGGAATGTCCGTTAGTTGGGGAATGGCTAAGCAAATTATGGCATATACTGTAAGAAATGACAAGCAAGATACTCTCCAAAAACCTGGAATTGCATGAACAGACACAAAGTGAAATGAGCAGAACCAGAAGAATACTGAATACAGTAGCAGTAATATTGTATGGTGATCAACTGTGTATGACACCTATTCTCTGCAATACAGTGATCCAAGACAATTCTGAAGGAGTTTATGATGAAAAATACTGTCCATCTCCAAAGAAAGAACTGATGGAGTCTGATTGTAAATTGAAGCACACATTTTCTTTACTTTCTATATTTTCTTTTTTTTTTATTTTGGTCTGTGTTGTGTATGTGTGTGTGTGGTTTTTTTTACAACATTAACATGGAAATATGTTTTGCATGACTGCACATGTATAACTTATATCAAATTGCCTGCCTTCTTAATGGGTGGGGGAGAAGAAGGATTTTTGTAACTCAAAAATTTCAAAAAAGAAATGGTAAAATATTTTTACATGTAATTGGGGAAAAAATAAAATATTAAGTTTAAAAAAGAGAATGATACGTTTATCAGAGAAACTACTGCTAAGATTTCTCCGCATTTACGTGTTTCTCTTCTAATTAGATTAGTTTTGTTTGTGCAATAACTTTAATTTTATGTAAACAAAATTATTAATTTTACCTTCTGTGATCTTCTCTGTGCCTTGTTTGGTCGTGAACTCTTCCTTTATCTATAGATCTGACTAGTAACTTCTTCCTTGTTCCTCTAATTTGTTCATGATATCACTCTTTAAGTCCCTTCCACTTCTATGTTTACGGTACTATTATACTATGCTAGGCCCTGGAGATATATAGAAGAAAGGAAGAATGATCTTTATCCTCAGGGAGCTTCCCTTTATTTAATTAAGGGGAAAGTGCTACTAAAGAATTACAAACCAATACAGAAAAAGGCTTTATAAAAGAATCTTGAGGAATGGATAGAATTTTGACAGGCAGAAATAGAAGTGAAGGGGCAGAGCCAAGATGGCAGAGTAGAGGAAATACTCAACTGAGTTTTCACAACATTCCTCTCTAAACAACTTTAAAATAATGCCTCAAATTGAAATCTGGAGTGACAGAGCCATCAAAAGGTCACAGTGAGATACTCATCTAGCCCAAGACAACCTAGGTTAGTAGAAGAAATTTGTGACATGAAGGTGGAGGCTGGTCTGAAGCCCATGTGGATACAACACCAGTGGTGGGATTAGTCGGTGGTGACAGAAGCAGCAGCAACTTCCTGAGCTCTCAAGTCAGAGATGAGACCTGGCAACTGGTTAGAGAGAGATTACAGAGTCTCCTGTGCTAGTTGCAAGCAAGACAGTGTTTGGCAAATCCATTGTCTGTAATCACTTCTGGGTCATAGTTTAAGGGCAGAAAGGAACACTTTCATTCAAGAGGGAATGGGAACATGGAGGAGCAGTATCATTCCCAGTGATATGTAAGGGATTCAGTTAGGTTAAACTTTTTTATATGGGAAGATGATAATATGACTTCTAATGATAAAGCTCTTAGGGCAGTGTGAAAGAAAGATAGTCACAAGTGATCAGTGATCTTGAAGAACAGTATTGTTTCCAGTTCCAAGTGAGCAGGGACTCTTCCTTGGTAAGGACCAGAGTACAGACCAGGAGAGAAGTGGCCACACCTTTCCTCATATCACACCACTTTGGAAGCTTTGAAAACTTCCAGAGCCCCAGAACTAGCTCTGAAAATGGTAGTGTGAAAAAGCTGAAAATTTGGGTCAACACTCCTCTCACCCCACCCCATACTGAGAACAGAGCCCAACCTTAATATAAAGTTCAAAATCAAGAAATAGGGTGAAAAATGAGTGAACAACGAAAAAAGAACCTAACCATAAAAATCTTACTATAGTGACAGAGAAGATCAAGACATAAACTCAGAAAACAATGAAATCAAAACAGCTATGTAAAAAGCATCAAAGGAAAAAAAAAGTGAATCTGACACAGATCCAACAAGAATTCCTAGAAGAGCTAATAAATTATTTTCAAAATCAAATAAGAGGAAAGATTAGGTTAAAAATGTGAGCAAAGGAAGAAAATTATAAAAAGATAACTAACATCTTGGGAAAAGAGGCAAAAAAAATACTGAAGAAAATCTTAAAAAACAGAATTGAATAAATGGAAAAAGAAGTACAAAATTTCATTGATGAAAATAACTCCCTAAAAAATAGAATTGGCTAAATAGAAAAAGACACACAAAAGCTCACTCAAGAAAATAATTCTGTAAAAATTAGAACTCAGCAAGTGGAAGCTAATGGCTCCATGAGACATCAAGAAACAATAAAAACAAAGCACAAGAATGGAAAAAATGGAAGAAAATGTGAAATATCTCACTAGAAAAACAACTGACCAGGAAAATAGGCTCAGGAGTGATCATTTAAGAATTATTGGTCTACTTGAAAACCATGATCAAAGAGAGCCTAGACATCATATTTCAAGAAATTATCAAGCAAAACTGTTCCAATATTCTAGAACTAGAAGATAAAATAGAAATTGAAAGAATTCACCAATCACCTCCTGAGATTCTAAAATAAAAAATCTCAGGAACATTGTAGCTAAGTTTCAGAGTTCCCAGGTCAAAAAGAAGATACTTCAAAAAGCCAGAAAGAAACAGTTCAAATATCGTGGCACCACTGTCAGAATCACACAAGATTTAGCAGCTACAACATTAAAGGAGAAGGAGGGCTTAGAATATGATATTCCAGAAAGGGAAAAAAGCTGGGATTACAACCAAGAATCATCTACCCAGAAAAAATGAGGGTAAGCCTTGAAGGAAAAATAGATATTTAATGAAATAAAGGACTTTCAAGCATTCCTGATGAAAAGACCAGAGTTGAGTAAAAGTTTGGCTTAAAAATAAAAGACTCAAGAGAAACATAAAAAGATAAACATGAAAGAGAAATGATAAAAGATTCCATAAGGTTAAACTGTTTGCTTATGGGAAGATGAGACATGTAACTTCTGTTTTTGTTTTTTTTTTTAAAGCAATTGGGGTTAAGTAACTTGCTCAAGGTTACACGGCTAGTCATTTGATTTATGCGTGGGTGCTCATTTTCTGAGGCCGGATCTGATCTCGGGTCATCCGAACTCCGAGGCCGGCGCTCTTACTCACTGCGCCACCTAGCCGCCCCTTTAGGGCAATTGGGGTTAAGTAACTTGCCCAAGGTTACACGGCTAGGTTTTTGTTTGTGATTTTGTTTGTGATTTTGTTTTGTTCAGGATAACATAGGATCTGGCAGCTTCTACACTGAGGGATCAAAGTGCTTGGAATATGATATTCCAGAGGTCAAAGGAGCTGGGATTAAAACCAAGAATCACCTACTCAGCAAAACAGTATCATGTTTCAGGGGAAAATATGGTCATTTAGTGGAATAGAGGACTTTCAAGTATTCTTGATGAAAAAACCAGAATTGAATAGAAAATTTGACATTCAGATACAAGAAGCAAGGAAAGCTTGAGAAGGTAAACAGGGAAAAGAAATCATAAGGGAATTATCAAAGTTGAACTATTTATATCCTTACGTGGAAAAACGATAATTGTAACTTATGAAACTTTTCTCAGTATGAAAATAATTGAAGGGAATAGAAATGTATATACATGCATATATATGAAATGTATATACATGCATATATATATATATATAGGAGGCTATATGGGCATATGAATACATATATGAATGTGTGTATATATGTGTACAGGTATACATAGAGAGCAATTTAATAGGAAGGGATGATACTTAAAAGGTGAAATTAAGAGGCGAGAGGAATATAATGAGAGGAGATGGGGATAGACAGAATGGGGTAAACTATCTCATATAGAAGAGGCAAGGGAAAATGGTCACAATGGAGGGGAAGAACAGGAAGGCAAAAGGGAAGGGGTCAACCTTATTCTCATTGAATTTGGCTTAGGGAGGGAATGACATACACACTAAATAGGGTATCTCACCCTACAGGAGAATAGGGGGGAAGGGTACGAGAAGGGGGATGATGGAAGGGAGAGCAGTCTGGGGGGGGGGAGGGAAGTTGGAAGCACCCACTTTGGAAAGGGACAGGATTAAAGTAGAGAATAGAACAAGTGGGAGGTGGGATAGGAGGGAGGGAAATACAGTCAGTCTTTCACAATATATCCACTATGGAAATGTTTTGCATAGCTACACATGTACAACATATATTGAATTGCTTATTTTCCCAGTAAGGGTGGGTGACAAGGGAGGAAGGGAATGAATCTGGAATACAAAGCTTTAAAATCAAATATTCATATATATATATATATATACACATATATATTTTATTATTATTATTATTTTACATTTAACTGAGAATTAAGATATACAGGCACTGGGGCATAGAGATCCGTTATGCCCTACTGGAAAGTCAGAGGAGGTATGGGAGAGAGCAGACTGGAGGAGGGGATATCCAGTGGGATCACTATTTTTGGGTGGTGGGTAGGGGGAAAATGGGGAGAAAATTTGTAACTCAAAATCTTGCGGAAATAAATGATGTAAACTAGAAGTTAATAAAGCATTACAAAAAGAAATAAAAGAGATCAGATAAAGAAAGGTAGTCATCAGAAACCAAACTGACTTTGGGGGGGGGGGAGAGAATAAACAGAAGAAAATATGATGGAAGGGAATGCACAGTTAGTAATCAGAGTGTGAATGTGAATAGAATGATCTCTCCCATAAAATGGAAGTGGATAGCAGAATGAATTAGAAACTAGAACCCAACAATATTTTGTTTACAAGAAAGACATTTGAAACAGAAAGAAACAAAGTTTTAAAATGAGGCTGGAGCAGAATCTTTTGTTTCAGCTGAAGTTACAAAAAAAGCAGGGCTAGCAATCATGATCTCAGACAAAGCAAAATAAAAAGAGTTAATTAAAAGAGATAACCAGGGAATCTTCATCTTGCTAAAAAAGGAACCATAGACAATGAAGTATTATTAATACTAAACATATGTGCACCAAATGTCATAGCATAAAAATTCTTCTTTTTTTTATTTTTATTTTTTTAGCATAAAAATTCTTAAGGGAAAGAGTTAAATGAATTATAGGAGGAAATAGTAAAACTATACTAGTGGGGGGAACTTCAACTTTCCCCTCTCAGAGCTAGATAAATTTATCCCTAAAATAAATAAGAAGATGAATAAGATCTCAGAAAAGTTAGATATGTTTGACCTCTGGAGGAAACTGAATAGGAATAGAAAGGAGTATACCTTTTTCTCAACTGTATAGGGCACCTTCACAAACAATGAACACACTTTAGGGCATAAAAACCTCACAGCCAAATGAAGAAAAGTAGAAATATTAATTGTACCTTTTTCAGACCATAATGCAATAAAAATTACATTCAGTAAAGGGCCATGGAAGCATAGATTAAAAGTTGATTGGAAACTAAATAGTCTAATCTTAAAATGAGTTGGTCAAAGAAGAAATCATAGATAATTTCATTTAAGAGAATGACCACAATAAAATTTGTGGGATACAGACAGATGAGTATTTGGGGAAGATTTTATCTCTAAATGCTTACATCAATTAAAAGGAGAAAAAACAGATCAGTAAATTGGGCATGCAACTAAAAAAAAAAAAAACAGAAAAAGAACAAATTTAAAATCCCCAATTAAACACTAAAATGAAAATCCCGAAAATCAATGGCAAGATCAATAAAATTCAAAGTAAGGAAACTATTGAACTAATAAATAAAACTAGGATCTGGTTTTAGGAAAAAAAAACAGTAAAGTGGATAAACCATTGGTTAATTTGAATGGAAAAAGAAAAAAAAAAAACAAATTACCAGTATCAAAAATGAAAAAAACAACAACTGAATGTACCACCAATGAAGATGCCCCAATCACATGTCAGTAAAACTGACGATCTAAATGTGATGGATGAATATTTACAAAATCTAGTGTTAGGTAAACCCAGAGATCCAACCTTTTTGGACTAGAACTCACCACCTGAACAAAAATTGCCAGGAAAACTGGAAAGGTGTTCGGCAAAAACTAGGCATAGACCAATATCTTACAACATATACTGACATAAGGTCAAAATGGATAAACAATTTAGATATGAAGGGAGATATCATAAATTAGGGAAGCATGAAAAAAATGCACCTTCAGATATATCGATAAGGGAAGAGGTTATGACCAAAAAAGAGAGAAAGGGCATCACAAGAAGTAAAATGGATAATTTTGGTTACATGAAATTGAAATATTTTTTGCACAAATAAGGCAAAATTAGAAGGAAAACAGGAAACTGGGCAAATTTTTTGTATCAAGTTCCTCTGAAAAAGACCTCATTTCTCAAATATATTGGGATCTGAGCCAAATTTATAAAAATAAGAGCCATTCCCCAGCTGATAAATGGCCCAAAGATATGAATAGAGAAGAAAGAATAAATTAAAAAAAGTTTTAAGATTATACTTATTTATATATTTAAGATTAATAAATTAAAGAAGAAATTAAAGTTATCAATAGTCACATGAGAAAATGCTCTAAATTAATAATGATTAGAGAAATGCAAATTAAAACAACTCTTGAGATACCATCTCACTTCTATTAGTTTGGCTAACGTGACAGAAAATGAAAATGAAAAATGCTGAAGGGAATGTGGAAAAACTGGAACCCTAATGCACTGTTGGTGGAGTTATGAACTGATCCAACTATTCTGAAAAATTATTTGGAACTGTACTAAAAGGGCTATAAAACTAGGTCTGTATCTCAAAGAGATCAAAGAAAAGGAAAAGGATCCTATTTGTAGAAAAATCTTTATAGCAACTCTTTTTGTGGTGGCAAAGAATTGGAAATAAAGGGGATTCCCATCAATTGGGGGATTACTGAACAAGTTGTGGCATATGATTTGTGATGGAATAATATTTTACTATAGGAAATGACGAGCAGGATGGTTTCAGAAAAACCTGAGAAGACTTAATATGAACTCATGCAGAGTGAAGTAGGAAGAACCAGGAAAACAATGTACACATTTTGAAAGATCTAGTTATTCTGATAAAGATAATGATCCAGTTCCAAAGGACCCGTGATGAAAAATGTTATCCATCTCCACTGAGAAAACTGATGAATACTGAGTGCAGATTGAAGCATACTTTTTATGTATTCCTTATTTTTCTTGTTTTTTTATATGTGTGTTTTCTTTTGCAACATGAGTATTATGAAAATGTTTCACATGACTTAACATGTATAATTGATATCATACTGCTTGCCTTCTCAATGGGTGGAGGTGCAAGAGGGAGAGAAATTGGAACTTGTAATTTTTATTTTTATTTTATTTTATTTTGTTTTGTTTTTGCTTTCTGGAGCAGGGCAGGCAGGGCAGTTGGGGTTAAGTGACTTGCCCAAGGTCACAGGGCTAGTAAGTGTTAAGTGTCTGAGGCTGGATTTGAACTCAGGTCCTCCTGACTCCAGGGCCAGTGCTCTATTCACTGTGCCACCTAACTGCCCCTGAAGCTCATAATTTTTTTTTAAAAATGTTTACATGTAATTGGGAAATATTTAATGAAATAAAAAAATTTTAAATGGAGGTTAAGAGTATTTTGGGATCAAAACCAATATGAGCAAAGAAAGGCACTGAATCATGAAATTTCAGGGCATTTGGGGGGAATAGAGAATGGTCCAGTCTGACTGGAGCAAGTGTGGCATATAAGGGAATAGTGAGTGATAAGTCTGAAAAAGTGGAATCATAGGATCATTCATCTAGAACTGGAAGGAACCTCAGAGGCCATCTAGTTCAACCCCCTGATTTTACAGCTGAGAAAATTGAGGCCCTGTGGGTTAGGTGACGTGCCAAAGTCAGAAAGATAGTAAATGTCAGAGCACAGATTCAAGCCCAAGTAGTCTGACCCCAGAGTTAGCATGCATTCTCCTGTACCATGCTGCCTTAGAGTCAGATTATGAAGGATCTTAAATGCCATGGTGAAAAATAACATAATTAATATTACCTAAGTACTCTCAACAGTTTACATATGATATGTAGTACTAGACAGAAGAACTGGGACCATTTGTAGAAATTATAGGGAGACATATTTAGGCTCAGTATGAAGAACAATGTTCTAAGAAATGCTGTCCAAAACTAATAAGTAGCAGAACTGGATTTGAACCTTGTTCTTCTCACTCACAAATTCTAATGTTCTATGTTAAATTATCTTGAGGAACCTCCTAACCCTTAAGATTTTGAATCTAATTAATGGTTAAGTATTTTGAAATTAGAAAGTCCTCTGTAAATGCAAAATAAAACTGTTATGATTTGTTTATACTGCCTAATTTGTAAGATTTTCCTACATTTTAAAGTCTTGCTCTTTTCTTCCCCCTTTTTAAAGTGCATTAGTTACTATGGAAACAGTGATGTCATTAGGATTCATTGCTATGTGCAGAGTTTAGTGATATCTACAAGTACAATATAAATTTAATTTAAACGATTGCTTAATGGTGAGGACAGAGCAACTTCATTTAGGCAGATGATTGAGGCAGAGAAGGGAAGCACTACTGAATCTTCAGCCCTTGTCTGAAAGAGCTAACAAATCTTTGATCCGTCTTCTTACTAATAGTTGATAGATAAATGTTCTATAGAGTAAATCATCTGTGTTTGTTCAGCCTTAAAATACTCTATGTGTTAGATTCATTGTCTTATTCTTATTACCTTTCATTATATAGAGGGCAGATCTGAGGCATAATTGTGATGGGGTTTATTTGAAGGACTATTTTAGTTCCTCAGTGTTTTGGGGGTTCCAGCCAGTAGAGTATTGCTGCCCTGTCACCTCCCTACCATTCATTGAAACGTAAGACCCCTTGAATTGTAAGATGTGTGATATCACTTGATCTTCACACAGGTAAGGTAGATCAGGGGTTATTATTTCCATTTTAAAGAAGAAACTAGGGGAGGCTAGGTGGCGCAGTGAGTAGAGCGCTGGCCCTGGAGTCAGAAGGACCTGAGTTCAGATCCAGCCTCAGACACTTAACCCACCCAAACAAAAACCTTGCCGTGTGACCTTGGGCAAGTTACTTAACCCCAACTGCCCTCCAAAAAAAAAAGGAAGAAACTAAAGGTTAAAAGTTAAATGATAGCCAAAGCTAGTAAGTAGCAAAATTGAACTTGAATCTTATTCTGACTCTGGTCTGGTGCTCTGTCTTAAATTATTTTGAGGAACATTCCAATCTTCAAGATTCTATGAATCTGACTAATGATTCTTTGTCCTCTCTAAGCCTTATATGGTGATTAGATCAGCTAAATGCAATAAGTATTTATCCATCAATTCAACAAAAATTTAAAAGACCTAGAGGAAGGCCTTCTACCCATTGGGTATCTTTGGAGGATCTATAGGAGTACATGAGCAAGCATCACTACATTATTACAGAATGAGAAGGCTTGGAGGGGTTGTGATTTGTACAAGGTTTCCACATTGATAGGGTGGCTAAATATATAGAACACTGAGCTTAGAATCAGGAAGACTCATCTTAATGAGTCTTAATGAATCTGGCCTCAGATTCTTACTAACTGTGTGACCCTTGAGCAAGTCACTTAACCCTGTTTGCCTCAGTTTCTCATCTGTAAAATGAGCTGGAGAAGGAAATGGCAGACCACCCCAGTACCCTTGCCAAGAAAAGGGGTCACAGAGTCAGTTACAACTGAAACAACTCAACAACAACAAACCCACATTGATGAGACTGATGAGAATCAGGTGGCACAGTGGAAGGAGTGCCGGAATGAGAAAAACCCAGGTTCAAATCCACTTTGAATACTAGTTATATGATCTTGGCAGTTTGTTTAAACTCTTTTCATTTTGGTTTCCTTGTGTACAAGATGGAGCATCTGTAAAAATAAAAGTACCTACTTCATAGAGTTGTTGTGAGGATCAAAAGATAGAAAGAACATTAAGCACTTTGTAAAGCTTGAAGGACTTTATAGATGCTAGCTGCTATTATTATTATGAGATCACAGAAGTGTATTCATAGAAATAACCCTCCTCCTTTATTTTTTATAGCTTGAATATGTTCTATAACCTCCTGTCCACTGAAAATTTTCTTAACAACAAGGGTGTGGGATTCTCCCAATGCATGAATTATGCTTCTGTAGCAAATAAGGCACCTTTGGGCATTTCATTAATTCTTTCAGGTTACCAGAGCATTTAGGACAGTACACTGAAATAGATAAATTACTAACTTACAGGGTTCCAACTTAAAAACCTAAGTGCTAGATTTAAAAAAGTTGTCTCAATAAGTGATGAAATATTTTCATGTTTAAATAAAATGTTCCTAGAGATTTGGAATTGTTCCATTGTTTACTGAAAGCAAACTTTTCTTATGAGATCATAAAATTATAAAGTAGGGACCTTCAGAAGTCATTTAGGCTAAACTAGCAGTTCTCCAAGTGTCATTCAGAGACCCCCTGGGATCCTTGTGATCCTTTCAGGGTATCCATGAGGTCAAAACTTTTCCGTAATAGTAAATACTAAGATAGTTATATTTCTGATATAACTATCAATAGATAAAATGCCTGACATCTAATAGTAACAATGACTGGCATTTATAAAATACTTTAAGGTTTGCCAGGTGCTTTACAAATATATCATTTGTTTCTCACAACTCAGTGAGGCAAGTGCAATTATGGTCTCCATTTTATACGTGAGGAAACTGAAGCTTAGGTTAAGTGTCTTGCCTAGGGCTCTAGAGCTAGTAAGTTAGGCAGAATTTGAACTCGGGTCTTCCTGACTCCAGGTCCAGCATACTATTGTTCTATCTGCTGCGCCACCTAGCTGCCTCTTTAAAAGATGTATGTCCCTCCTTACCCTTTAAGAGTATAAAGGAGAGAGGATAAGCATTTATATAGTACCTGCTATGTGGCTGGCACTACACTGAGTGCTTTGCAATTATCTTCTCATTTGATCCTCATAACAACCCTAAGAGGTAGGTGCTGTCATTATCTCCTTTTTATAGTTAAGGAAACTGAGACAAGCAGAAGTTAAGTCACTTGCCTGGGTTCACAAAGCTAAGAAGCGTCTGAGGTCATATTTGAACTTAGGTCTTCCTGATTCCCTTTTGAGACCAAGTTCGTGAACCACTGGTCTGTCCCTTTACCTCCTGAGTAAGTTTCGCCTAAACCTTTCTTAAGATTCATAATGGGAAGGGATATCACAGATCATTCCGACCTCTTCATTATAGATGAGCCCAAAGAGGTCACACAGGTAGCAGAACTAGCAGTTTAAATGTAGGTCATCTCACCCTGAAACCCATGTTCTTCCAACTAGATTTATCATATTGCCCAATCTCATAAGGGCCAAACATCCACTCTATCTTTTCTTCAGTGCTACCTGGCTATAAAAATCTTCAAGTATAGAAAGTTCTTCCTGATGTCTGCCTAAATCTCCATTTAAGCCTGTTTCTGCTCTTTCCTTCATGAAGATGGAGAATATTTGCTCACAGTCTTTATGATTTTGCTTCCTGTACTTGAAGATAGTAATGGTCATCTTTCATCTTGAAGATCCCTTATTGTGAATATTATTTTCTCATCTAAAGGATAAATTCTAATAAAGTTCCCCCTAAAAGGGCAAGCTTCGTTGTTGCCACAGTGACAAAATGCTACATTGTATGTAAAGCTGCTGACATTTGCTACATTTTTGAGGTGTGGCAGATAGATGGTGAAACTGAAAGGTTGCAAATAACATTTGTGCCTGTGGTTTGACATGGGGCAGAATAACAGTTTGTTTTGTTTTGTTTTTGCTTTTTTGGGGGCGGGGGAGTGGAGCAGGGTTGCATCAGTGGTGGGATGCAGCCAGGGACTGGAGAGAAGAGATGGCAGGTGGGTACTCTGAAGGACCAGAGGGGGCAGATGAGGGTGGGGGCTGCTTCCCAGAGGTTCAAATGGATGATGGCCAAGTTTGAAGGTGGGAAGTAATTCTAATTTCTTTACCTTGAGCCCTGACATAGACACTGCAGCCTATGACAAGACTTGGCAATGGAGCTGGAGGTGTATAACTGACAAACAGGTGGAAATAAGAATGATCAAAACATCACAGTTCACAGGAAATAATTCCTTCTTTTTCTTTCTGGTCCCTTGCTAAGCCTTTATTGCTATATACATTTCTTATTTCCATCTGAGAATCTGATTGAGATCTCCTTAGCAGGTTCCTTGAGAACAAATTTATAAGCCATGAAAAAATTTTAAATAATGCCATGTGTTTAATACTTGGTCACTCATGATGAGGATTATGATTTCTTAAAATAGCTGACATAAAGTTTGTGAAATACTTTACTGAGGCCCATTTAAGCGTGGCTAAGTAACTTGACCAATGTCTGAGATCAGATTTAAACCCAATAGTTGGGCTATTTGTAAAATAGGATCCACCTTCAAAATTTCTAGAGACACCCCATTATAATAAAAAAAAGCATTAGTGATTTAAGATCTTTGAACTTTAGATATCTCACCTTTAGATATCAGCCTTCCCTCAAAGGACTTTTGTGACTTAATGACTTAAAAACCCTTTGTAGCAACACATAGTTTGAAGCATGGCCTCAAGGGTAGGTGGGGTGACAGCAGGAATGTTGGAGAGGTCCTATGTGCACTAGAGGACTTGGTGACTGATGAGAACTGCAAAGGCAGAGATGAAAGATTACTCTGAAATCTGCACTGGGGTATTTAGTGGAATGAGTTCCATTGACAGAAATAAGGAAGTCAGGAAAGGGAGGTAGTCATCAGGACTCCTCCCTCCCCTCCTCTTCTTCCTCTTCTCATTTTAATCAGTTGGCAGGTCCTATCAGTTCTATCTCTTTAATAACTCTTGTCTCTCAGATCTCACTGCCACCACCTTAATCCAGGCCTTCAGCTCTTCTCCCCTGTACGCTAGCAGTAACCTCCTAAGTGATCATCCTGCCTTTAGTCTATTCCCCCTCCAATCTGCCCATCACACAGTCCCTAATTGTCCATACATTTTGTATCATCATGTCACTGCAACACTCAAAAATCTTTAATGGCTTCCTGTTGCTTGTTCAGTAAAGTCTGGATTCCTAATCTTGAGGACTGGAACCTGATATTCAGAACCATCCCCCTTTCCCCCTAATTTGGCTTCAGCCTCACTTTCCAGTGCTATCTCCTACTGCTTGTTCCTGTTTGTGTACTAGATATTCCATCCAAACTCAACTATGTTCTATTCCTTATTCTTTTTTTTTTAAAGCAGTTGGGGTTAAGTAACTTGCTCAAGGTTACACGCTAGTCATTATTTATGTGTGGGTGCTCATTTTCTGAGGCCGGATTTGATCTCGGGTCATCCCAACATAAGAGGCCAGCGCTGTTACTCACTGCGCCACCTAGCCACCCCTTTAGGGCAATTGGGGTTAAGTAACTTGCTCAAGGTTACATGGCTAGGTTTTTGTTTGTGCGGATTAAGTGTCTGAGGCCGGCTCAGAACTCAGGTCCTTCTGACTCCAGGGCCGGCACTCTATTCATTGCACCACCTAGCCGCCCCTATTCTTTATTCTTATTCTGCCCATCTCAAGATCTTCTTTCATGTCACCCTCCCCATTCCCAACCATGTCTGGAATGAAATTTTCTTTCTGTTGTACCCGGAAAACATGAGCAAGACCCAAGTATCAATTTAGAATTGGACCCTTTATTTTACACCATGTTGGCTGATCAGGCCACATGGCAGGCTCACAAGGTACCATCCCACCGTCCCAAGTCGTACAGCAGAGATCTCAGGTAAAGCCTCTGCTTTTAAAGGGATACCACATGGCCAATGGTTAGGTATTATGTAAGCAGGAACTGGCAGGAGCTAAAATCAGTCATTGGTCAGTACATTTTGAGATTCCCACAAGTACCAAGTCTCCCTGACCCGGCAGCCTGCCCACCTCTGTGGAAGAGAGCTGGCGGGGGAAGGGCCGAACTAAACCTGGCAGTCTGCTCACTTCTGATTGGGGGATGGGAAAGAATGAGGCCAGGTACAACACCATGAATTGCGCTCACCAACCCTGGTGAGCTCACTCAGTATTCCTGGAATACCTCCCTTGCTACCAGCAGTGGAGGCTGCAAACAAGGACCTGATACAGGGATCAGGGCTCTACATTTTGGTCCTTGCCTCCCTTTTTTTCTGTGCTATGGAGACCCTGCCTCCAAGGAAATCTTTTCTGAGCAGCAGTAGCCAGCAGAGCAGGCAGTAGCTCCTTGGGAACAAAAACCTGCTGGGGATGGGGATGGGGAGGGACACTTAGGATAACTGTAATTATATAAGGAAATAGAAAAAGAGCAATAAAAAGTATTTAAATGTTTTTTAAAAGATCTAACTCAGGTGCTTCCTCAGAACTTCCTTCACAAAGTCTTACCCTGTCTTTACCCCACCAAGTCAAAGTAATTTGTCTCTCCAAGTTTTCTTAGCATTTTGCTTGTATCTAAACATTGAAATTATTTTGTATCATATGTATATACAAATATATCTGTGCGTTTTCCTCCTTTAGATTTCTAGCTTCATGAGAAAAAAAAATCTGTTACATATCTTTGTATCCCTATTAGTACTAGCATAATGCCTTGCACACAGAAGGCATTTAATTAATGGTTTGTGGATGAATGAGTGGATGAATGAATTAATATGAGTTATATTGAGGTCAGGGTTTGTTTTTCCACAGGTACAATGCAATTCATAGTGATAGCCAAGTCATTCTTTAAAAGCCTTTTAAACTTCTACTGGACTTGAAGTATAGTTCTAGTCCAGAATCAGTAATATATCTCACCTTGGTCATAGCCTTGGGCCTTCTAGCTCTAAGCCACTGGTGCCCATTCCTCCATGTCTCTTCCTCTCCAGGTCATTTTCTATACAGCTGCCAGGGTGATATTGCTAGCACAGTTCCTACCTTGTCACTCCCCAGCTTATGAAGCTTCAGTGTTTTCCAGATGCACAAAGGATAAAGTTCATTATCCTCAGTCAACATTTAAAACCATTTACAGTATGGCTTGAGCCTAAATTTCTAGGCTTATTGAACATGAACTTCCTTTGCATGTTCTTTGTTTCAGCCAAACTAGCCTGCTTATGGTTCCCTGTATTTAACATTACATCTACAGACTCCAAGGCTTTACAGCTGCTCCCTTATACCTAGAAGTACAACTTTTTCCACCTTCTCCTCTAGAATCCCCATAGTTATTTCCTTCTGCTTAAACACCCCTTCCTATAGGATGCAGACCCCAAACCCCATCTGCTATTGCTAGTGCCCACCCCCTTCCTGAAATTACTTTTTATTTATCTGTATTCATTTTGTTTTCTACCCCAAAAGAATGTAAGCTCTGAGAGAAGAGGGACCATGTCATTTCTTGTCTTTGTTTCTCCAGTATCTATCATAGGTTGAATGATCGAATAAAATGAAGATGAGGAGTTGTGGAGCTTCAGAGGTAGCTATTATTCTTTTTTGTTGTTGAGGCAATCAGGCTAGGTAACTTGCCCAGGATCACACAGCTAGTTAGTGTCTGAGGCTGGATTTGAACTCAGATCCTCACGACTTCATGGTTGGTGCTCTATCCACTGTACCACCTACCTAACTCTGCTGCTGTTATTCTTACTATCTTTGTCCATGTTGGCTCATAGTACAGGGTCTTGAATTTGAGGCAGAGAACTTGGCTTCACATCCTAGCCCTTCTATCCCCTCAGAAGAGAGGTAGTATTATCTTTGTCTTCTTGAGCAAGGTACAAGTTATCTCTGGGCCTCTTATTTCCTCATCTGAAAATGAGGGGGTCAGATTAAATGCCTCCTAAAATCTCTCCTTGTTCTAGATCTATGATCCCATCATTCCTGTTTTCCCCATTATTTTCATCTTAGGCCTCAAGACAATTGGCCTGCCTACTGCAATGATTCTGACTAGGATTTCTCTCCTTTCTTGGAGGAACTGTGGAATTAAAGGAAAGCTCCTCTTTTTGTTATCCCCAAAGTAAACACACAGCCCTTTTAAAGGCCATGGGCTTTTTACTGCTAAAAGCAATGGGAAGCAAGTTTTAAAAAATCCTTTTGTTACTATCAGTGCTCTTTTCCATTTCATTTTTTTCCCCTTAGATTCTATAAGGAAAGATTTAGGTACACATAGCAATGGTGTGTTGAAGATGCTAAAAGATTGAGGTAGGATTCTTCTGTACTGCAGAGGGACATCTATACTTATTGAACCCTCTGGATATTTTATCACCAAAACAGAAATGGACATCCAATGAAGCAAAAGAAAATGAGATAAACAGGTTATACTATAACCATAACTGGGAGGGGAGTAATCATGCAACTCAGGAGGGAGGGAAAGGCAGAGTATAATCCAGAGGTTCTTAATGTTAACTTCATGGACTCATTTGGCAGTCTAGTAAAACCAGTGGACTCCTCACAATATTGGTGTTTTTCTTTTTTAATGCATAAAATACATAGGACCACAAAGACAACAAGTTATATTGGGGGAAAAGATTTTTCTTTCCCCACAATGTCTGTGGTCCTCTGAGGTTCCCTCCTCCTGCCCTAGTTACCCCTTCCCCTTGCCAGCTTCAAATCCTACCTCTGAAGTAAAAAGAGCATTGGACTGGAAATTAGGACACACTCCATCACTAAAAGGAATAGAGGGTTGGACTTGATGGCCTTGAAGATCACTGTTGGCTATATATGATCATATGAAGTATTTGTCCACTAACGATCCTTCTTTGGATAGACACTGAAGTATATGATGATCAGTAGCTTATATTTGAATGTGGGGGAAATGAGAAGCAGCAAAGGTTGAAGCAGAGAGAAGAAAGTGAGGGTGAAAATCCTAATAGGAGCAGTTAGGAGGGAGAACAGTCCCAGAAAACCGTTTTTACATGAGGCCATATTTGTATGGACCTTTACATTGTCAGCACCGAGCACAGTGTCCAGATCATGGAAAGTGATTAGTAAATGTTTGTGGACTTGCTTACTGACAGATAAATGAAGGGATGAAGAAAGGGAGGGGGTATTTCTGTGCTTCCCTGCCTCTCTCCTCTTATTTAAACGTTTCAGGGTTTTTCCTTGTACTTGTATTAGATACTGACTTTAACCAAGAAATTATATGAAATATTTGGTTTAAAGACATATTATGCACTTAAATCATTTCATTAACTTCAAATTTCAGTGTATATAATTCAGAAAAAAAACAGAGTGTATAGTAGCCACACAAATAGCTTTTCACCTATAGAAAGAAACTATAACAACCAAAAGGAAGACAGGTAATGAGCCTGTTCTAGCCCGGTTAAGGCTTATTATGATCTGATGACTTTTTAGTTTGTTCTCATTTTATCCTCCAATGGACTAACTATAGGTGAAAATAAGTGATCAGTTGCTCAATCCCTTTAAACTCTAAATGTGGTTTTATTCAGGATTAATTAGAAGCTTTCAAATTTGTTTTCTTTTTAAGTGATTTGTGCAGTTTTAAAACTTGAAAATCCAGAACTAGAAGTTAGAGAAACCTGGAATGAATTTCAAATGGCGTTAGCACTAAGTGACTAATGCTATAAACATCAGTGAGTACTCTATACAAATATTGTTTTTGAGATAAAGTGCATAGTGCTTGAAAAAAATTGATCCTTGGAATTCATCCTATAATAGTATCTCCTAAGTAATCTAAACAATTTTAGGGTGTGGTACAAAGGAGTTGTTTTTTGCATAAAGGTTTATAAGAATAGAATGGGAAGGAAATGCTAAATTCACTGCCAGGTTCAAGTAGGAAAGTGGCCAATGTAGCTCTGAATGGCAAAGAAAAATCCACTGGTCACTGCTCTTAAAAAGATGGAAAATTCCTATCAGACTTTTCTAGTTCTTCCTTTTTTTCCTTCTCTCATCTTATCCTTCATTCTTTCATTTACTCTCATTTTTTAAAAAATGCACATTCTTGAGTAAGTAGCTTTTTCAAGGAACACATAGCTACCTCAAGAGCATCTTTAATTTTGGATTATTATTCACAAGCTAAGTCAATTCATCAACTATTTATAAAGTACTTACAACATACCAGGCAGGTTTTTTTTTTTGCAAGATACTTGGCAGTCAAGGACAAAAAGTGATAATAGTCTCTACTCCAAGGATCAAGAAAAGGATCATAAATGTAGAACTGGAAGGTACCTTAGAGGCCCTCTAATTCAACTTTCAATGTGTAGACAAGAAACTGGTACCCACAAAGGCTAAATTTGCAGTCCAGTTGACGACTGTGACATTAAAAAAAATGTAAAAATGTGATAATGGCAAAGGAGAAATCTTGACAAGTTGCTATGAGAAAAAAGATCTTTTAAAGCTACAAGAATTGGAAAAGACTTAGGAGAGGAGATAGTACCAAGACTGGGCCAGAGAGAAAGACAGAGACACAGAGAAAGTTTCAGTAAATGTGGAGGAATATTGTTCCAGGTGTTGGGAAGTTGCTTGGGTAGCTGCTGGCAAGCTAAAGGGTTAAGTATGAGATTAGGCAACAGCTCAGAGTCTAATTTGGCTGGACTGGGAGTACATGAATGGGATAAGTGTGAAATAAGACTGGAAAAGTAGGTTAGAGCCAGATTGTTGTAGAACCTTAAATGTCAGGTTAAGAGTTTGTTATGCTTTCTTAGATGCACTCAAGAGCTACTGAATATTTTTGATTCTGGGAGTGATCAGACCTGCACATTAAGAATATTAATTTGGCAGTTCTGAGAAGGATAGATTGAAGAGGGAAGATAATTGATCCAGAGAAACCAGTTATTTTAATACTCTAGTTGAGAGGTAATGAGGGCTTGAAATGGGGTAACAGCAGTGTGAAGAGAGACATCGTGACAGATGTGAGAGTAGAAAGCTGGAGGGTGTAGGACTTAGCTAAATGCTGTAGATTGGTGGGCTTGGAAACGGGGAGACATGGGTTTAAATCTTGCATCTGAAATAGTAGAAAGTAGAACCCAACAATATATTGTTTACAGTAAACACACTTGAAACAAAGATTTACAGGGTTAAAATGAAGATCTGGAGCAAAATTTATTATGGCTTAGATGAATTCCAAAAAGCAGGGGTAGTAAGCACGATCACAGGCAAGGCAAGAATAAAATCTGATGGATTCTCAGGCCTCAGGGAATTATATAAAAATAGCTAACAGTTATTATAGCACTTTAAGGTTTATAGAGAGCTTTCCATACATTATCTCGTTTGTTCCTCATAACAGCCTTGTGAGATGGCTGCTGTCATAATCTCTATTTTACAGGTGAAGATGCTGAAGCAGACAAATGTTAGTGACTTGTGCAAGATCACAGAGCTAGGAAGTATCTGGGGCCTTAATTGAACTTGGGTTTTCATCTTACATAGGGCAGCCCAAGCCATTCAGGCAGTAAACACTCAGTGCCTAATACTTGCCTCGCCTAAATAGCCTAATCTTTCTTATTGTGTCACTATCTTGGCTTTCAAACTTTTGGTGATTACCCTTGCCTTTAGTACAAAATCCTTAGCCTTGCATTCATAATTCTTCTTATTCTGGCCCCCAATGCCTCATTCACCCTCATCTCCTGCTCTTTGTCTATATGTACTCCTTATGTGGGCCAAACTTGAGCATTTTCTGTTCCTCAAAAAAAAATGTCCCTCACCCACCATCTTCATCTATCAAAACCGTACTCATCCTTAAAAGTTCAGTTCATATATCATTTCTTTCATGAAGCCATTAATGGTATATCTCAGCCAAATGTAATCCAGATCCCAGGAGCATTTCATACTTCTCTTGAAGCATTTACTGTATTCTGTCTTTGTATGATTGTGTGTTGTGCATACTTACTAGATTGTGATCTCCTTGAGGGCAAGGATTTTATTTTATTCCTATTTATCCTCTCTGTAGCAACTAGCATAATTTCTTGACCATAATAGACAATAAATATTTGTCTTATTAATGAATATGATAGAGAATGAGCATGAATAGAAGATTACATCATTTGAATTTGTATTGGGTTTTATGAGGATTTTTATTACTTTCTTCAGAAACACTCAATAGCTAAGGAATGAAAAAATATTGATGGTAGGGATGATCTAGAGTTGGGAACTAGCATCACTCAGTCAGTAAGCATTTTTGAAAGTACCTATTATGTGTCAGGCATTGTGCTAAGGCCTAGGGATAAAAAGAAAAGCAAAGTTCAGTCTTTGTTCCTAATAAGCTTACAGTTTACAAACAAATTATATACAGGAAAAATTGTAGATAATCAACAGTGGAGAAGTATAAACATTACATAGGGATCAGGAAAACCTTCTTGAAGATGATGAGATTTTATTTGGAACTTGAAAGGAATCAGGCTAGAACCAGAAGGTAGAAATTAGGGGGGAAAGTATTCCAAGCATGAGAGATAGCATGTGAAAATGGCCCGAGTTGGGAAATGGAATACTTTGTTTGAGGAAGTGCGAAAGGAGGCCAGTGTCGCTGGATCACAGAGGATGTCAGTGGCAGGTAGAGTAAGGTATAAGAAATTTATTTTAAAATTATGGAACATAATCATCTGTGAGAAGATGAGAAAGGTGAGGGGCAGGGCAGGTTATGGAGCTCTTTGAATGCCGAACAGAGGATTTAATATTTGACTTCTGAGGTGATAGACAGCAACTGGAATTTATTGATTAGGGGGAGTTGACATGGTCAGATCTGTGCTTTAGGAAGATGAACTTGACAGCTAATTAGAGGATGTATTGGAGTGGGGAGAGACTTGAGGCAGGCAGACTAACCAGCAGGCTATTGCAGTAGTCTAGATATGAGGTGATGAGGACCTGCACCAGAGTGGAGGCAGTGTCAGAGAAGAGATGCTTTGAAGTTAAATTTGATGGTACTTGGGAAGAGATTGGATACAAGGGATGAGAGAGAGTGAGAAGTTAAGGATGACATCTAGGCAGAGAGCCTGGATAACTGGGAAGATAATGCTACCCTCTATATTAATAGGGAAGTTTTGGGGAAAAGATAATGGGTTCAGTTTTGGGAATGTTGAGTTTGAAATATTTACAGCACATCCACCTCAAGATACCTAATATTCAGTTGGCGATGAGAGTCTGAAAGTTAGGTCTGAAGGATAAGCAGATGTGAGAACTACCAGAGATGATATTGAAATTCATGAAAGTTGATGAGATTACAAAGTAAAAATAGCATGAAGGGAGGAGAGAGGACCTAGGACAGAGCCCTGTGGATCATCCATAGTTAGTGAGCATAAGATGAGTGAAGATCCAGCAAAGGCAACAGAAAAAAAAAAGTCACCGGTAGGAGAACCAGGCTAGAGCAGTGTCACAGAAATGCAGGGAGAAGAGGGTGTCAAGGAGAACAGGGAAACTGAGAGTGTTAAAAGCTGCAGAGAAATCAAGAAAGTCAGGAGTGCAAACTATTCTGTGGTGATAGAATGGGCCAAAGGAAAACTGGCATTGTATCTGGGTTCAATATCCAGGCAGATGATGCTCTGTTGATGGACTGTGAGGTTAGGTAGGTATTTGTAATGGAAATGCAGATTTGAAGATCTTCCCTGCCCCTAGGCCCTTTGATTGGCTTAAGTGACTCTGAGAACCTTCTTTAATTTGAAAATATATGCTGCCCCCTAATAGGCTGAATGTGGTCACATGGAGCCTGTGGTAGGAGGCTTGGTTTTCAGGAATGACCACACCATGATGCTGTGTAATTGGGCAGTGAGTGGGTCAAGAGGGTGGTTACATTCTCTGAGCCAGGAGAAGGCTATATAAGCCCTGATGGGAGGCTTTGCTTTGGGGGCTCACTTTGAGAAGCATTGTGTGATTTGACCAGATGAGACTCTAGGCAGCTGTTGAGAGCCCCCCGGCTTTGAAAACCCAGATGTTGATGCTTCCCTCTCTGGTAACTGTGATTTTGATATTGATATAATAGTTGGACAGTTTGGAAGCCTATCTTTTTGATCTGTCTGTATACTCTGAAGTTCGGGGTGCTGACCTTTTCCCCCTGAACTAGGTAATATATGTTTGTTTGATTAAAGTAAGCTTGTTAACCCACTTTGAGTTGCTTTCCTTTTGAAAAGCAGATCTAAGAACCTGTGTTGGCAGCCACCCTGGGGATGTTGGGGTGCTTGCTGCTACAGTATTATGGATCATAATCATTTATAAGGATGTAGGAAAACTAAAGTAAATAGAAAGAAGTGGGAAACGGACAGGAGGAATTATTACCGAAAATAACATGGTGGAGGTGGTGGAAAGTCGAGTGCAAAAAATCTTGAAAGGGAAAGTTTAAGTTCAATATCTTGGATGTAGAGAAGTATTATGTGAAAATTGCTGGTCTTACAGGTAGGTGGGTGAAGTACACTGAAAATGGTTACTTAAATTGTGGAGATCAAGAATCTGTGATGTGAGAGTGACGGGGTCACCAGCATGAATGCTGCTGGCACTAGGAATGATGGTAGAAGAGAAAGTAGAAAGATTTCTTTTCTATGATAACAGGAGAACTAGGATAATAATGGGTTACTAAAGTAAGGATGTTGATACAAGGAGAAAAGCCAATTTATTTTAAAATTATCATTTCTATCCATATGTTTTGATTTGTGGAAAATAGCAAAAGCTTGTTTTAGATTATTGGAGTACTGAAGAGCATCCAAAATCCAATCTGTTTCAGGCATTATTATTTATTCTGTTTGAAACAGTGAGGGTTTCCCTCCTCCCAACTCTGTTTTTCCAAAGTCATACCTTTTAGGCTTTTAATTCTTATGACAGGCTTCAACCAGCAGGAAGTTAACCTGGTTATAACCTTGTGAAAATTAGATTATATAGTAGCCTGAAAATCTTGGTTGTTACTTTCTTTAACCTAGACTTACTATGTCAGCCAGAAATTAAAACTGGACCCTTTGGAGCCTGTATAATTCAATGTATTTAGAGACAAAATTCCAGTATTCAAAGTAATGTTGATATTTCAAGAGTCAGTTTTTTTTTTTAAGTTAATAAACAAGGTGCTCTTCTGAGCAGATGACAGAGTAGGAGAGTGTAAGAAACACATAAAGGGTTTGTGGTGGCTCTGGTATTCAGCAGGCATATGACATTTGCTTTCAGTAAAACTAGCAGAGGTACAAAGAAAAAAGGACTGTATCCTTTGATGAAACATTAAGAAAAATTATTTAGCACACATACAGCTGCATCTCAACAATATTATGTTAATGATACCACAGTAAAGCGTCTGTTTATTATCAAAGGATAAACAAAACAGTTTTACAATAAATACAAACAGCCAAATAACCTGGGAAGTGTTCACAAGATGTTAGACAGCATAGTTTGGTTTTTTTATGTGAGTATGAATTCTTGCCTATTTAGCTGAAATTGATTGTAAATGAGCAAAACCATAGTACAAACATGCAAACATTTCCTTTTATTACATTAGGTTGGAATGTGTCTTCAATGTCCTGTTTAAAGCCTCATTGATTACATGGCAGTTCTTTTAAATGGGCTTGTCTCCCTATTCAGGTCTTAAATTTACCAGGTTCTTTTCTAAAACTCTCTGGGATCCAAAGTTTTCTTGTCTGTTATCAGATTGTCACACTGGAGGGTTTAGTGACATTTTTTTTTTGCATATTTACTGTTTCTTGTTTAAAATTTAGGGTCTTAAGCATCATTAGAAGATATTTAATGATGTTCAAGTATTCCTTACTTTATGGTGTTCACAAAGGAAGGTCTCAATCTGCAATCGTTTTGGTTACTTGTTTTTAGTACCTTAAGTGACTACCTCTGTCGTTAAGAAATACGGGATTGGGTAAGTGACTTTCTAGACTAACTCCCTCATTTTACAGAGGAAGGAACTAAGACCAAGAGAGAATCAGTGACTTGCCCAATGCTTAGAGACAGTGAGTGGCTGGGTCAGGGTTCAGTTTCAGGTTCTTTGATTCCATCTTCCTTCTAACCCCACTTCAAGACGCAGCTCACAAATCACTTCTTCCAGGGTAGCTATCCCTGATGACCACACCTCCATAACCAGAAGTGATCCCTTCCTCCTCTTAATTTTCATAGCATGCCATACCCCTTTTATGTATACTTTTAAGCTCATTACTTACTATTTTGTATTGTATTTGTGCACATCTTTTCCCACCCCAAATTCCTCCACAGAGTCCTTGAGAGTGGGAACTTTTTCCATTTAATTTCAAGCAAAGATGAGATGGTGACTTTGGATGTGTTAATAAGTAAGCAAGCATTTATTAAGGACTTATTATGTTCTAGGAACTATGTTAAGTACTAGGGATACAAAGAAAATGAAATGAATGACCCCTACCTCCAAGAAGCTCACATTTGAATGGGAGAGACAACATGCAAACAAGTATGTTCAAACAAGATAAATTCAGTGTAAATGGGAGATAATTTCAGAGGGTGGGGAGGAGGGAGGTGTCCTTAGAATGATGTCTTGCAGAAGGTGGGATTTGAACTGAATTTTAAAGGAAATGAGAGAATCCAGGAGGAAAAGGTGAGGGAGAGCATCCCAGGTTTGGGGGACTGCCATTGTAAATCCATGGAGTAGGGGAGAGTGCATGAATGAAAAACATCAAGGCCAATGTCTCTGAATTGCAGAGGGGAGTAAAGTAAAATGACTGGAAAGGTAGGAAGGGCTCAGGTTTTATGGGGCTTTAGAATCCAAAGAGAGGATTCTATATTTGATCCTAGAAGTAATACAGAGCCCCCAGAAATTACTGAGTAGGGAAGTGACTACACCTACAAATTAGGAAAATCAGTTTGGTGGCTGAGTGGAGAATGGAGAGACCTAAGTTAGGGAGACCAAGGAGGAGGCCAGTGCAGTGATTTAGGGGTGTGAAGTGATGAGGGCTGGTTCTATGATGGCTACTATGAGAGTCGAGAGAAGAGGATATAGTCAGGATTCTGATAACTTGGAGAAAAAGTAATTTAGTTCACCTAGGTACAACACAATTGACACAGTTAGGATGCTTTGTACTTTGTACAAAGCTGTCATAGGGACCTTAAAAAAAACCATCTGGGGCAAACCTCCATTTTACAGGGAAAAAAATCTAGACACTTAAATGAAGGACATGTCATAGGATCATAGGTTCATAGATCTCAAGCTGGAAGGGAACTGGGAGGCCATTTAGTTCAACCTCCACTCATTTTTTTCAATGACGAAACTAAGGCACAGAAAGGTTAAACACCTTGCCCAAGGTAGTTAGTGACAAATTCAGCAGGCATGTTTTACTTCTAGTATGAGGATCCTTCTAACATACCCCTCTGCCTCTTATACATTGAAATAGCCATTGACAAATCCTAGCTTAACTAAATCTTTGAACCCTTGATTCCTAGGCACATATGAGTCCTCTCACATTATCCATTTTTCTAAAACTTGTTAAAAATATATGTCGTGGCAGTCATAAATAGAAGAAGAGCCCTTCCATTATCTCCCATTATATTGCAATGACAAATGTTTTCTCTGTCACTTAAACCTCCTACAATACTAAGAAAAAAGAAATTCCTCATGAAAGCAAATCTAAATCCTTCACACATTAGCAGGAAACATTAAATGCAGGCCCTTGCCCTGCTTTTCAAAATGTAGCACTGTGTTTATCTTACTAATTGCTTATTATTAAGCATTTGTTTGGTGTGTTCTGTGATAAAATTATGCATTTGTATATATTTCGTGGCTATGACATCTATATAACCCATAAAAAACGAATTTGTTAATAGAAAATAAATCATACACAACTCTAATTACACTGACTCATGGTGGCAGGAGGTAGACGAGAGTCCAAGGTTGGAGAGGTTTTTAAAAAAATTCTTCACTCGCTTGAGTGTTCCTTCCCTAGGTCTTCACACATTCCTCAAGTGTTTATCTTTTTCCCTTTGCTTGGCTCATTTTATGCATTTAGGATGTAAGCCCTACAGTCAGAGACTATATCATATTTACTGTAAATGGCAGTGAAAATACCCAGAGCCCTAAGCAATGGGTGTATTTATATTGACGTAGTGAATAAGCAAATAATCTGCGCGATATTAAACTGTTTTCTTCTAGGTTTCTGGTGATGGTTCTGAAACACCAGAGCACAGTTTGAGAGTGATTTATTTTTATAATACTCCTGGATCAGCAGAAAGGACATATATTAGGTAGTTGGAAAATGCTTATTTAGAAATTTGTGTTCTTCACTATCTGTCTTAATAGTTGTGCTTTGTGGACAGTTTTAGTCTCTTTTTCCCATCCCTCTCCTTAGCTGGAATAATGGGTTTGAATGTCTTCTTGGGTTTATGCTTTATTGTGAAAAAAGGAATGTGGCCACACCTTTAAACACATAGCTACTCAGTAGCTATGTGTCATTGGACAAGTCTCTTGACCTCTCTGGACCTCAGTTTCCTCATATGTAAAATGATCATCTTGGGACTAGATGAACTAGGATACAGTAGGAACACAGGTTTAACACTGGAAGGGAACTCAGAGGCCATCTTATTCCACTTCCTCATTTTACAGATGAGGACACATGACTGGTCAAGGTCAAAGGTAATAAAATAGAAGAGCCACATTTTGAACACAAGATCTCTGATTCCAAAATCAAATACTCGTTCCATTTTACCAGACTGATCTCCTCTGGTTCTAAACACTATGATCCAAATTGATTCATTTGTTCTGATAATGATCGACCAACAGGTATTATTAAGTACTACCTACTCTGTGTCAGGTGCTTTCTTAGGCCCTGGAGATATGAGTGTAAATAATGAAGCAGTCCTTTCTCATAAGGAACTTCCATTACAATAGGAAAGATAGTGAGTAAATATTAAAATATATGACATAAATATAAAATTGATAGATATAAATACATACAAGGTAGTTTGGGGCTGGGATGAAATCTGGAAAAGCTTCATCAGAAGATGTCTGAGTTGCATTTTACAAGAAGAAAGAGCTTCTGTGAGGCAGAGGAAGGAGGGAGTGAGTGCATTTCAGGCATGTGGGATAGCCAGTGCACAAGCATAGAGAATATCATAAGTGAGGAACAGAGAGAAGGCCAATTTGGCTGGATAGACAGGAGGGAAAATAATAGCTGTTGAGTCTAGAGGTTGGAGCCTGGTTGTATAGAGTTCTAAAGTTTAAAGAAAGGAATTTATACATTATCCTAGCGAACAATAGCCAATCAGGTTAACCTGAATAAGGAAGTCATATGGTCAGATAGTTAGTATTAGTATAGTACTTCTAAGGTCCACAAAGCTGTTTGCATGTATGATCTCATTTGATCCTATACAGATCTATGTTTAAGGAAAACTTATTTTGCAACAGTGTGTAGGACAGACTGAAGGGTGGAAAGAACTTGCAACAGAACAATTAGAAGGCTGATAATCTAGGTCATGAGGGCCTGAACTGAGATGATAGTGAGTAAAGAGAAAGAACTGAAAGTGTTGTAGAGTTGGAAACCACAAGAACTGTCAACCCACTGACTATGTGGGGTGAAGGAAAAGGAGGAATCTGGAATAATGCCAAAGTTTCTAACCTGGGAGACAAGAAGGATGGTTGTGCATTTGATTTAAATAGGAGAGTTTGAAAGAGTTGGGAGTTAGCAAAGGGTTAGGAGGAAAATGAGTTCAGTAAACTCTACTGAGTTTGGGATGTCTTCAGGACATTCAGTTTGAGACATCTAATAGTAATTGGTGATGCAGGACGGAAGCTCAGGGGAGAGATTGAAGTGAATGGTAAATTATATTAATGTGACATATGGTATGATGCAGGGAATATCCTTTCTGGGCTTTTTGTACCACAAGCTTCACATTGTTTGTGGTTGTGCTCTGGGAAATAGATAATGCTTCTTACTCTCAGGCAAAATGGGATTAGAAGAGTTGAGAAAGGTCTGAACTTGAATGTTTTAGGGTTTGGACAGAGGTGGAATTTGTTAAAAGGTAAAGCTGATACCAGGGGCAGCTAGGTAGCACATTGGATTGAGTGCCAGGTCTAGATTCAGGAAGACCTGAGTTCAAGTCCAGCCTCAGATACTTTACTAGCTGTATGACTCTGGGCTAGTCACTTAACCCTGTTTGCCTCAGTTTCCTTATCTATAAAATGAACTGGAGAAGGAAATGACTACCCACTCCAATATCTTTTCCAAGAAAATCTCAATTGGAGTCATGAAGAGTTGGACACAAACAAAAAACAAAAATTGACACCATGAAGACTTTCTATGGTGGAACTTAATATCTTGGAGAATCCTAACTCAATTTTATCATACTTCTTGGCTATTCTTGGAAACTTCAACAAGGTCTCTCCTTCTGCCCAAATTCTACCTTTCATGTTTATAAAATAGAATCAAATATCCAAGAGCTGGTAATGGTGAGGTAAGTAGTTTACATGTAAAGTGTTTTTAAAGCTTTATAATTTTACCTTCAGTGGCTATATCTCTACAAGCTTGACGGGCTTGTTTTCTGGCTAATTATGCTATATAGTAATATACGTGTGTTTTATGTGTATAATAGTACAGTCATTTATCAAGACACATTGTAAAGGTTACCTTGATTCAGTGTTATTATCTATTTCTATTACTTATTCATCTTAAGTGAATCCATGGAACTTTTGGTTTAAAACATGTTCTATTTTAAAAAACAACAACACTTTCCATTTGAATTGTGATGTTAAATATGTGCTTTTATTTTAACAGGTTCTGGGTCTCATCCAAAACATGAGTGTTTTCCAGTGTCCAAAATGTAAACATGAAACTCATATTTTTGGAGCTGATGGTGCAAAGAAACTAGCAAAAACCCTTGGTCTTGATGTTCTAGGTAAGAATAGTGTTGTGCTTAGTTTTGTTTTGTATTGAGAGAAAGCAGCATAAGAAGTCTGGGGGAATATGGGAAATATTGATGTCTAAGGAAATATTAAAAGGCATTTGGTTCATGTTGTTAAATGAGAATGCTCTAGTGCTGATCTTTGTGATAACCTTTCATTAGCTTTTTTTAGAATACTGCCAGTAGAAGACTTATTATGAAATAGGATCTTAAGATCATAGATTTAGAACTGAAAAGGGCCTTAAAGACTATCTAGTACAACCCCCATATTTTATAGATGAGTAACCTGAGGCTTACAAGTCACAAGCTAAATAACTGATCAGTGTCATACAAGTAGTAAGTGAAAGTTGGGATTTGATCCCAGATTCTCTGACTCTAAATCTATTTCTCTTTCCTGTATAGCACACTGCCTTCTTTAGTTAGGACACTTGCTTTTGTCAACTATTATGATAATTGCCCTAATAGATTAAACATTTGGCAGACAAAGCACTTAATATGTGCCAGGCCCATGCTAAGCTCTGAGGATGCCAGGAAAGGCAAAAATATGGCTCCTGCTTTCAAGGACTTCATTATGAGAGTAGGGGAGACAACATGCAAAAAACTAGGTACATGGACTATAAGTGGAAGATAATATTTAGTTTTGATAGAATTTTATAAGCTGCAGACTATGATTTGGAAGACTACATATTCAGTTGGCAATCAGCAATTTGTGTTCCAATTTAGGGTCATATCTGTCAATGTAAATAGGTATATGTGAAAATGTTTATTCATTATCTAAAAAGATATCCATTAAGATTCCATCTAAACCTTAGTTCTTGGTGTATATCTAAAGAAATTTACATAAACATCATTGCATTTATTCTCTCTGGTTCAGAAAGTACAATTTGCTGCCTTCTGTGATTTTGCCATTTTTATCTTATTTTTCTATATGAAAGATCTGAACATAATATTATAAATAGTTAGCTTTGAGTTTAAGACTGATTTAGTTTTAGAGGAACTAAATGTTGGTGTGTCAGATATGTTAGAATGATGATTTTCTATAAAATGTTATATACTAAATTCCATACAACTTAATTCAATTTTTAAAAATAATTTAAGTATTGGTTTAATTATGAATGAATAACTAGGTAGGGGGAAATGCTAGGTAGCAGATAAAAGAGATAAAGAGAGAGTATTATTGAAATTATTAGTCTTTAGTGCTTTTTAAGAAATTATGTGGTTAAGATCCTTCAGAGATCAAAGAATAGTGAAACATTACCTACCGTAATTGAATTTGCCATGGATGGAGTTAAACCTTATTGTTGTGGTGCATTTGCTTCAGTACCTAGGTGAATACTAATGAGGTATTTTGATATATTACTATAATTACTTCCAGTAATTATACTCTATAACTGTTTTTCATGTAACTAACCTAAGAAGTTCAATTACCCAAATCTACATAATAACATAAGAGACTGACACATGTTTGTGAAGAAAAATAAATACGTAATTAGAAGGGCACTATTAACTTATGTTAGGAATGTCACAGAATAAAATGCGTGTTTTTTTTTAATTTAGCCTGTAACTTCAGGTATTACAGACAAGTCTAAGAAAAATTCAGCTATATATCATGCATTGTGTAATCCTTAGTGGTATCTACCAAAGCCTACGTTGTTATTGTTTTTTTAACAAAATAAACATTATCTTACTGAGGAAAGTCTGTCATTTTTAGAAGATTCATTTGTATATCATATACATTGCTACTTCATTGTTCATAACTCTTTATATTTCATATTAGGGTGCCAAGTATTTTTCTAGCCTTTTCTACATGCTTCCCCTACATTTGTAGAACTAATTCCAAGGAATAGAGAGGTGATTAGGGCACCTCTCCCACTGCCTATTCTCCAACATTTAGCAGGAAATGCTTTTTAAACAGATAGTTATTATATGTTAAGTGTTACCTTTTTGCCATTAAAAATTTTAGGCAAAACCTGATAGAAAATTCAAATAATTTCCAGCAGAGTTTATTGAAGTACCAGGCCAACAGAAAGAGTCAGAAAACTGGTAAGGCCCCCCTAGGAGGTCCCTCTAGTTGGAGAACTGAGAGAAATAATTAATTATTAATAACCAATGATTTGGGGAGATCCAGAGTTCCCCCCTTTTTCTTTTTTTCAATTAATTAATTTATTTTTAATTTTCAGCATTCACTTCCATAAGTTTTAAATTTTCTCCTCTTAGCTCCCCTTTCCCTCCCCAAGATGGCATATAATTTACACATACATTTCTATTAAACACATTTTCACTTTAGCCATGTGTGTAGAAGAATTATAATGAGTGGGAGAAACTGTGAGAAAGAAAACAAAACAAAAGAAAATAATCTGCTTTGCTCTGCGATCTGACTCTGTGGTTCTTTCTTTGAATATGGATGGCATTTTCCATCATGAGTCCTTTGGAATTGGTTTAGGTTCTTGCATTGCTGAGAGGGGCTAAGTCTATCAAAATCAGTCATTGCATTCTGTGACCATTGCTGTGTACAATATTCTCCTGGTTTTGCTCACTTCACTCAGCATCAGTTCATATAAATCTTTCCAGGTTTTTCTGAAGTCTGCCTGTTCATCATTTCATACAATAGTACAATAATACAATACAATATCATACAATAATACAATAGTGTTCCATTAATTCATATATCACAACTTGTTCAGCCATTCCCCAATTGATGGGCATCCCTTCAATTTCCAATTCTTTGCCACCACAAAAAAAGCTACTATAAATATTTTTGTACATGTGGGTCCTTTTCCCATTTTTATGATCTCTTTGCAATACAGCCCTAGAAGTGGTATTGCTGGGTCAAAGGGTATGCACATTTTTATAGCCTTTGGGCATAGTTCCAAATTGCTCTCTGAAATGGTTGGATCAGCTCACAGCTCCACCAACAATGAATTAGTGTTCCAACTTTCCCATATCTTCTCCAGCATTTATCATTTTCCTGTTTTGTCATGTTAGCCAATCTAATGGGTGTGATGTGGTACCTCAGAGTTGTTTTGATTTGCATCTCTCTTATCAGTAGTGATTTGGAGCATTTTTTCATATGACTATAAATAGCTTTAATTTTTTCCTCTGAAAACTGTCTGATTATCATTTGGGGAATGACTTGTATTCTTATAAATTTGACTCAGTTCTCTATATATTTTATAAATGAGGCCTTTATCAGAGATACTAAATTATAAAAATTCTTTCCCAGTTTTCTGCTTCTCTCTTAATCTTGGTTGCATTGTCTTTGTGCAGACCCTTTTTAATTTAATGTAATCAAAATTATCCATTTTACATTTCATAATGTTCTCTCTCTTGTTTGGTCATAAATTCCTGCATTCTACATAAATCTGACAGATGAACTATTTCTTCCTCCCCTAATCTGTTTATAGTATCAGCTTTTATATCTGAATCATGTACCCATTTAGATTTTATTTTCATATACAGTATCAGACAGTCTATGCCTCCCCTCTCTTTCTAAAGTCCTCATTTCAATGCTTAGCTTCTAAAGGACAGGACTGATGATAGCAGATAGGATTAACATTCTCCTCAATCAATGTATTATTGATTATATACAATATATACAATCAATGTATTGCTATCCCACCCCACCTTACAAGGAATTTAATCTAAGGTGAAACTCCTGACACATTGTCTTCTGCTTAGGCTTTCGTAGGGGATATAGATGCTTTGTATCAATTTCCTCCAGGCTGGGGATGATTTGGAAGTAAATGACATAATCAAAGTTATTTCCTTCATTAGAATGGATCCATTTCTCATTGGAATATTCATTTGTCTCTCATTGATTGTTGACCAGGCAGAGTTGATTGCCACCCTGAGGAACACCCACTCTTCTAAGGGCATATAAATGGTGAGCCCATTGCCATGATTCATCTTTGGCAATTGAGAGTATCATTGACTGTTTTATTAATAAAATGCTAGCATTAATTAATAAAATAATTAATGACTAGGGGCGGCTAGGTGGCGCAGTGAATAGAGCGCCGGCCCTGGAATCAGAAGGACCTGAGTTTGGAGCCGGCCTCAGACACTTAATCCGCACAAACAAAAAAAAAAAAACAAAAACGTAGCCGTGTAACCTTGGGCAAGTTACTTAACCCCAATTGCCCTAAAGGGGCGACTAGGTGGAGCAGTGAGTAAGAGCGCCGGCCTCGGAGTTTGGATGACCCGAGATCAGATCCGGCCTCAGAAAATGAGCACCCACGCATAAATAATGACTAGCCGTGTAACCTTGAGCAAGTTACTTAACCCCAATTGCTTAAAAAAAAAAAAAATTAATGACCCAAAACTATGTCTCTCAAACTTTTTAAACATCACAGAACATGCTTCTCCAGGTCTGTAGAGTCACTGGCCTACCATCATCCTTTTCCCTGCTAAAAGCTAGACTAGTATCTGGTGAAGGTTACAACAATGTGATTTGTCATTGAATCGCTCTTGTTTATATAGAGAAAAGGCTTGGTTGCTAATGTCACTCTTTATCAGTAAGGTCCCATTTGGATACATTAAAATTTAAGAGCTCTAATTGGCAAGGGTATATGTGCTTGATCTGATGGACTGTCTTTTCTGCCTTTATGATTGGGTTTGTGGCATCTCAGCCTTGGTACACATTCAAGACTATCATTGACCTTAAGAGGTAGGTACCTGCTGTCTAGCATGAAAATCTACAATATCGTGATTCTCATAACCTGTCAGTGGTATCAAACTTAAATAGAACAGGGGCCCTTAAACCATAAATAAGGTTCTTTATGGGCCTCATGTTGGCTTAGTTTTAAAATATAATACTATCTGTGTTTTAACATATTTTTATTTATTTTCTTAAATATTTCCCAATTATATTTTAATCTGGTTTGGGTCATACTCAGGAGTGTTGTGAGCTGCCCACCTCTAACCTAAGTGGCATTGGAAAAGGATTCTTATCTCAGGGTGAGCAGTATGTTCAACTTGGGTATCTTGAGAACAGCCTTGAACAATGATACTGGTGTTTTAGAGTACAGGGATAAAATCTTTTTCAAAAGTCGTAAAGAAAAAAAAAAACTTCAATTTTTAATAAGCAAATTTATGTACAGTGAGTAAGAGCGCCGGCCTCGGAGTTGGGATAACCCGGGATCGAATCCGGCCTCAGAAAATGAGCACCCACACATAAATAATGACTATCCGTGTAACCTTGAGCAAGTTATTTAACCCCAATTGCTTTAAAAAAAAAATAAGCAAATTTATGAGGTTGTAAGAGACTGTGCTTCAGGAGAGCCCTTTAACTTAACATGAAAGCAAAAAGAATTATAATAAACCATACTTAATAAAAATTCCTTGCATTTAGAAAAGATATTTCCTTGAATAGGAATTATACTTATAGTTCCAGTTTGTTGTTGCTGTTATTATTAGTCATTCATTTTAAGAATAATGATTTGATCCATCATTTGTGCAAGGAGAAAGGAGTATACTGATAGCAGTTCAAGTTGAGGTCTGTCAAAGTAAAAATAAGACACTGGCTAATTTTTTTTAAAGCTGCTCAGGGCAATGTTTCCATGCAGCTACATTGGTTGGATAGTTGTTGTCTTTTTTTAATCCTATAAACTTTCACTTTAAAGAGTTCTTGCCACTCCTTTGCAGCCATGTAAGGAATAAACATTTTTCAAGCACCTACTGTGTGCTTAGCACTATGCAAAGTGTTTTAGAAATGTTATCACATTATTTCAGAAAATAATAAATCTCATTGCTTTGAGATTATATTGTATGATTTGTGAAAAAATTTTTAAAACCTACTTAAAATAGGTACATATATTAGGGGCGGCTAGGTGGTGCAGTGAGTAAGAGCGCCGGCCTCGGAGTTGGGATGACCCGAGATCGAATCCAGCCTCAGAAAATGAGCACCCACACACAAATAATGACTAGCCATGTAACCTTGAGCAAGTTACTTAACCCCAATTGCTAAAAAAAAAAAAAGGTACGTATACTATTAAATGCAAATTCTAACTAATAAAAAAAAGATGGTTCCAGCCATTCATTTGACTTTATGTAGTCTTATGGTAATTACAATAAAGCTCAGTTATTTAGTTCGTATAGACATAGCTGTAGGATTATTTGAAGTTTCTATTGAAAAATATAAAAGCAGAAAAATATTGAACCAAAGCAAGAATGCTGTCTTGTACAAATTAGTTCAATGTTAAATGCCTGTCATGTTCAGTCTACTAGGTATTTGTTGAGATATTAAGATAAACAGGATGCCCTTTGCCCTCTGTCTTGTAAAGCACATAGTCTAACAGGGGACACAAAACATGCAGAAAGTAGAGTAAATGGGACCAATTGAGAGCCTAAGAAAAGTACAAACTAAGGTCTAAAGAGGGAAAGATAATTAATCACTCATTTGGAGGCATTAATAATAATACCTAAAAGTAGCTAATATTCATATGGTATGCATCTATGCCAGGCACTGTTCTAAATGCATTACAATAACCTTGGGAGAAAGGCACTGTTACTGTCCCCATTTATGGGGAAACTAGGCAAACAGTGTGACTTGCCCGTGGCCACACAGTTAGTAAGTGCCTTTGGCTGGATTTGAGCTTCCTGCCTTTAGGCCCCACACCTTATGCCCTGTGCCACCTAGCTGCATTAGGGAAGACTTCATTAAGGAGATGGCATTTGAACCAGATCTTGAAAGATGAGTACCAAGGTTCCGTGATCTCAAACATAGGCATGACCAAGTATAATGGTAGTGGGAATTTGCAGATCTTCCCTGCCCCTTAATAGGGCTAAGGGAATTTGAAGATTTTCCCTGCCCCCTAATAGGCCAAATGTAATCACATGGATCCTATGCTGGGAGGAGTTTGCTGAATGGTTGGAGTAGGAAGCTGGGAGTCAGAGCAATTAGTATGGTGGGAAAGAGAGTATACAGGCAAGGAGGCAGCTAGACTTGTGAGTGTTTGTGGGTAGGTTTAGGATGGTGTTGCTCTCTACAGTGTTATTGTGTATAGATTTCTTTGTTGCTATGATGAATTTGGTTTTCTGGTGTTGGGATTTGGCTTTTTGGTGTCTGAATAAATGTTTTGCTTGTCTTCTATATGGAGGGGGAGTCTGTTATTTTTTGTGATTCAGAACTATGCCAGCATATTCATAGTCACCGTTGGTGCTGTGAGTATTGCACTGGTGGTAAACCTAGAGAATAGGAAAGAGTTCAAAATATGTCATTGGTGGAAAGTCTTGGATTTGGGAATGTACAGTCTGGGCTCAAAGCCTAGATTAGTCACTTAACCCTGAGCATGTCAGTTACCTCTCTAGGGCTCAGTTTCCTTATTTTAAAAATAATGATCTCTAAGGTCTTTTCTTTTTCTAAATTTATGATCCCATGAAGCTGTGAACTTGTAAAACAATTTATCATTGCTCAACCTTTTGATGCTTTGTGTACTCAGTTCTCAGCACAGTACAATATGCAAGATTCCTTTAGTATCAGACACAACTTACTTCAGTCCTCATCAGCATAGTGAGTCCCATTGTAAATATAGACTGCAGCCCATCTCTGCCTTCCCATCCCACATGACTCCAATTTGTATCCTCTAGAAATCTTCCTTAGAGGGCTCACCCTAAAAGTGCCTTCCTCTGGATCTCCTGACAGGGTGTGAATGCCAGTGGAATAGGTGGGCTGCCCATTAGGTGTGCCTCGTTTGCTACATGAATCATCTACACGTCATACATCCCCCTAGTAAAAACCTTTTCAGCTCTTGAGCAGTTTTTCATTGTTAAGAACTGAACCCTACTCACACACATGAGAACTCTTTTCATTGACATTTTGGTGATCTCCAGCTATAATTCTTCAGTGATTATGGTGCGTCCTGACTTGTGACCAGGTAGCACTGTCAGAAGAATACTGATATTAAGCTGATATTTAGACTTTAGACTTTCTTTTTCTTCTCAGAATTTATTTTTAGTTTTCAACATTCATTTCCACAAGATTTTGAGTTCCAAATTTTCTCCCCATCTCTCCCCTCAACCCCCACCCCAAGATGGCATGCATTCTGATTATTCCTTCCCCCAGTCTGCCTTCTCATATATCCCTCCCATTTCTCTCCTTACCCCTTTCCCGCTTACTTTCTTGTAGGGCAAGATGGATTTCCATACCTAATTGCCTGTATAAGTTATTTCCCAGTTGCATGTAACAACAGTTTTTTAACATTTGTTTTTAAAACTTTGAGTTCCAGATTCTCTCCTTTTCCCCTCCTCACCCCCCCCCCCCACTGGGAAGACAAGCAATTCAATATAGGTTAAACATGTGTAGTTATGCAAAACATTTCCATAGTAGTCATGTTGTGAAAGACTAACTTTATTTTCCTCCATCCTATCCCACCCCTCATTTATCCTATTTTCTCCTTTGACCTTGTCCTTTTTCAAAAGTGTTTCCTTCAGATTATCCCTTCCCCCAATATGACCTTCCTTCTTTCATTCCCCCTCTTATCCCCTTCCCCACTATTTTCCTGTAGAGTAAGATACCCAATTGAGTGTGTATGTTATTCCCTTCTTAAGCCAAATCCAATGAGAATAAGATTGATTCATTCCCTTTCACCTCCATGCTCTTCCCCTCCATTATTGATAGCTTTCTCTTGCCTCTTATATGTGAGATAATTTACCCTATTCTAGCTCTCCCTTTCTCCTCCCAATATATTCCTCTCTTACCTCTTAATTTCGTTTTTTAGATATTATCCCTTCATATTCAACTCACCTTGTGCCCTCTATGTATACATGTACACAGATATACATACCCATATATATGTACACATATACACCCACCTATATATATATACATATATATATATATATATATATATATATATATATATATATTCCCTTCAGCCATCCTCATAGACAAGTCTCATGAGTTACAAATATTATCTTTCCATATAGGAATGTAAACAGTTCAACTTTAATAAGTTCCTTATGATTTCTCTTTCCTATTTACCTTTTCATGCTTTTCTTGATTCTTGTATTTGAAAGTCAGGTTTTCAATGGCTAAACAAGTTGTGGTATATGAATGTAATGGAATTTTATTGTGCTATAAGAAACGAGGAGGTGACGGATTTCATAATTACCTGGAGAGACTTATACAAACTGATGCTGAGCGAGAAGAGTAGAATCAGAAGAAATTTTTATACAATCACAGACATACCATATCTGTGATGACCAACTATGACAGACTGGACTCTTTTCAGCAATGCAGTGATATAAGTTAATCCTGAATGACTCAAGAAAGTGAGAAATGCACCATCCAGAGATATAACTAGAAAGAACTGAGCCTGAATCCTGATGGAAGCAAACTAAATGATCTTGTTCTTCTCATTGTTTGGTTTTACTTCTTCCTTACCATCTTTCATCCCACCTAGTACAATATGCCTTTGTAATTGGAATAATGTTTAATATGAATGCATTTGCAGAGCCTATACTGTACTATATGCTGTCATGAGGGGAGGGGGGAGGGAAGTAAAGGAAATTTGAAAATCAAAAAAAAAAAAAAAAGAAAGTCAGATTTTCTTTTCAGCTCTAATCATTTCATCAAGAATGCTTGAAAGTCCTCTATTTCATCAAATGTCCATATTTTTCCCTGCCATATTATACTCAGTTTTTCTGGGTAGGTGATTCTTGGGTTTTATTCCTAGCTCCTTTGACCTCCAAAATATCATATTCCAAGCCCTTTGATCCCTTAATGTAGAAGCTGCTAGATCTTGTGTTATCCTGATTGTGTTTCCACAATACTCAAATTATTTCTTCCTGGCAGCTTGTAATATTTTCTCCTTGACCTGGGAACTCTGGAACTTGACTGTAATATTCCTAGGAGTTTTCTTTTTAGAATCTTTTTCAAGAGGCAGTTGGTGAATTCTTTTAATTTCTGTTTTGCCTTCTGGTTCTAGAATATCAGGGCAGTTTTCCTTGACAATTTCTTGAAAGATGATGTCTCATCTGACCAAATCACACAACTCTTCCCATAAGTGAGCCCCAAAGCAAAACCTCACCTCAAGGTTTACATATAGCCTTCTCCAGGGTCAGAAGACATCACAACTTTCGGGACCCACTCCCTAATTACAAAGTAACAAATGGTGGGCCTTGCTGAAAAACAAACCTCCCTTAAGTAAGCTTCTCTTACTGTGCCCCGAGTGGGCAGGGAAGGGTCAGGGGGCAGAGATCTTCACATTTCCTAGGCCTATTAAGGGGCAGGGAAGATCTGCAAATCCCCTTACCATTATAAATGTATAGGTAAAGAAGGAGTACATTATAGGTATAGGGATGGAAGCTAGAATGTCAGATACAAGGAAGGACAGAAAGGAATGCTTATCAAATGCCTACTCACAACAACCTTGGGAGGCAACCCATTTTATAGATGAGGAAACTGAGGCAGACAGAGGTTAAGTGACTTGCCCAGGGCTACATAGCTAGTAAGTTTCTGAGGCAGGGTTTGAGCTCAGGTCTTCCTGACTCCAGGCCCAGCATTCTATAGGGCCCATTTAGTTGGACCATATATTGAGTAAAGTGGGGTACTGCCTAATAATCACTGAAAAGGCAGCTGCCAGATTACAAATCTGGCTTTAAATGCCAAACAAAGAGCTCTGTATTTTATTCTGGATATAATGGAGGCAGTTAGCAGCTCCTGGAGCTTTCTGAGCATGGGAGTGGAATGGTGAAACCTATGATTTTTAAGAATAATAATTTGGCATCTCTGAGGAGGGGGGATTTTAAAAGGAGAGCCAGAAACAAAGTCAATGTAACCAAGATTAAGAGGGAAATGGGAAATTGGGAAAGATTTTTTACAATCTATATCTCTGATTAAAGACTCATTTCTAAAATATATAGAGAATTGAGTCAAATCTGTAAGAATACAGGTCATTCCCCAGTTGATAAATGGTCAAAGGATATGAACAGGCAGTTTTCAGAGGAAGAAATTAAAGATATCTATAAGCATATGAAAAAATGCTCTAAATCACTATTGATTAGAGAAATGCAAATCAAAATAACTCTGAGGTGTACCATATCTCACCAGTCAGATTGGCCAAGATGACAAAACAAGAAAATGACAAATGCTGGAGAAGATGTGGAAAATTGGAAAACTAATGCATCGCTGGTGGAGTTGTGAACTGATCCAACCATTCTGGAGAGCAATCTGGAATTATGCCCAAGGGGCTCTAAATAATTTCGTATGAAAGGGTATCCTTTGACCCAGCAATAACGCTTCTAGGGTTGTGTCCCAAAGAGATCATAGAAATGGGAGGAAAACCCATATGTACAAAAAATATTTATAGCAGTTCTTTTTGTGGTGGCAAAGAATTGGAAATTAAGAGGGTGCCCATCAATTGGGGAATGGCTGAACAAGTTGTGGTATATGCATGTAATGGAATACTATTGTGCTATAAGAAACGAGGAACAGATGGACTTCATACTTACCTGGAAAGGCTTATACATACTGATCCTGAGTGAGAAGAGTAGAACCAGGAGAAATTTGTACACAATTACAGACACAACATATGTTTGATGACTAACTTTGATAGACTGGACTCTTCTCAGCAATGCAGGATTATAAGTCAACCCCAAATGTCTTATGATGGAGAGAGATATCTACATCCAGAGAAAGAACTAGAAAGAACTGAGTTTGAATCCAGATTGAAGCAAACTACCTGATCTTTTTCTTATTTGGTTTTGTTTCCTTTTTCCATTGTCCATTCCATCAGATACAATTCTTCTTTATAACCTGACTAATGTCTAATGTGAAAGTATTTGCAGATCCTATACTTGATTGTATGCCGTCATGGGCGGGGCGGGGGGGTGTGAGGGGAGGAAGGGAGAGAAAATTTGAAACTCAAGGAATTGTGGGATTGAATCTTGTAAACTAAAAGTAAACAAACAAATTAATAAAGACCAAAAAATTAAAAAAAAAAAAGGAGAGCCAGGGAGAGCAGATAGGCTGAACTCTTGAGTGATTATGGATCTCAGTTAAGAGATTTTCAGTATTTTGTGAAGTCAGAACAATGACATCCATCAAATACAAAAACTGCTTCAGCAGTAGTCTAGGTGAGAGGTGATGAGAATCTGTACTAGCTGTGGAATTAGAAGAGGATGGACACAGTAGATGTTTTGGAGAAAAAAGTCACTAAGATTCTGGCAAGTGATTGAATATGGGGGATGAAGGAGAAAGAAGTAGAATTAAGATTGATGGTCAATTGAGGTGACCCTGGTTAACTAAAAAGATTCTGGTGCCTTCAGCAAAAATAGGGAAATTAGTAAGAGGGGTGGGTGTGGGATGAAATGTTGTAATGCCAATCATGGCAGCACACCTGAGGACTGCTGCTGTGAATAATTTCAAGCATCTAATCACATGGTATAATGAATTCTCTATTCATTCAGCAGTAAACTAAAGCATAACATTCACAACAACATAACATAACAACTTATTACTACGGTGACCACATAGTCTTAAATAAAACATATCAATCAGTATATCTTTTTGTTTGTTTGTTCATTTGTTTGTTTTTTGCTTTTTCTGGAGGGCAATTGGGGTTAAGTGACTTGCCCAGAGTCACAGGACTAGTTTTTTTATGTTAAGTGTCTGAGGGTGGATTTGAACCCAAGTCCTCCTGATTCCAGGGCCGGTGCTCTATTCAATGTGTCACCCAGCCACAGTATATCTTATGGCGCATAGATATATCATGGCATTCAGGCCTTCCCCAAAATACTTGTTTATACAATTAGGGAGTCCCAGGCTAGGGACCTCCCTAGCACAACACATCCTTAAGGGGTAGCAGAAAATAGAAACACCATCCACCCCTGGGCCACAGTAAGTCACAGTCTCCTCAGTCAGTACACAGTGTCCAAGTCCTCTCTCATCTTGACTCAAGGCTGACTTCTAAACCCCATGCATGACTCCTTCTCCTTGGGCCAACTGCTCCCAGCTCTTGACTGGGTTCATGTACAGGCAGCTCTATATTCCTACTCCTTGTCTCAGTTTATGGGAAATGCTCCACTCCAAACTCTTCTTGCTTCTACCTGACAGCAGACTCCAGGGGTTCCTGCCTGCAGCTTCTGTTTCTAGGAAAACAAAACTTATCAGGGCTACAATATTTATACACATTATCAGCACTATCATCTCAATTCACTTTAATAGCTCTTAAAAGGAACTTAAGCTAAGCTCCTTCCCGTGGGCTTCTGTCTGAGAAATCAATACAGATCAGCAGATAGGGCTTCTGTCTGAGAAATTAACACAGCTCAGCAGACAGAGCACCAATATCACAAATATTCTTTCTGTTAGGCCTCCCCACAATCAAGTTCCCCAAGACTGCACATGCTCACTTCTCTCTCTCTCTCTCTCAGTTCTGCTTCTCTCTAATCTTACTTCTTATTCCAGGCAATACAATATTTACTGTTTCCAATCAAAGACTTTTGATTCAGTCAAAGACTCTTGATTCAGTTAAAGGCAAGACTCAAAGGCTCTTGATTGGCTAAAACTCAATTTAGAAAAATAGCAAAAAAAAAATCCTACTTTGCTTTTCAAAAGTAAATAGTTCTATTTGGGCCATATTAAGTTTGATATGTCTGTGGGATATTTAATGGGAAAGGCCAGATAGTCAGTAAATGACTTGGTATTAGACCTCAAAAAAGAGACCATGGGTGAATATATAAATATGGGAGTCTTCAGTTAGATATAACAATTGAACCAATGGGAGTCTATGGGATTACCAAGTGAAAGGGATGGGGTATACTCAGTTATTTTGCAGGAGACTGATGATGATTAAGCAAAGGAGACTTTATCAGGAAGTATCTATGAGGTGTAAAAAGAAACTTAAAACCATAGTTCCCCTTTCCAAGATTATAATTTACTCTCATCAATTCATTCTCTTTGAAATAATTTTATATTAAACCTTTGTGGCACAGTAGGAAAAGCCCTGAACTGATAAGTCAAAAGACTTAAGTTTTATTTTCTGTTCTACCTTTTACTAGTTATGAGACCTTTGGTAAGTCACTTTAACTCTATGGGTTTTAATTTTCTCATCTGTACAATAAGAGGGATAGATTAGAGGACCTGGAAACTGTCTTCCATGGCTTTAGATCAGTAATACAATGATCCTTTCAGGTGCTGAAGAAAATTATTTGTTCTTCCTTGGGCCTTCCACATCTATTTGTAGTTATTTCCTAGCTATCCAATGGCAGAACTTCTCTCTGTAATACCTTATTGCATGTTATTTCATCTTTAATAATAGCCTCAATAGACCCTTCACTGAAAGAGAGATTGCATAATGGAAAGTTAGTTCCCATCTACCTTTTCTTATACTTGTATATTCTTATTCTTATTATTCCTTTTCATGAGTTTTGTTTCAGCTAAATTCAACTGCTACCTACTCCTCTGACCTAATATTCCATCTTCTGGGTCTGTGCATTTCTTCCCACTCTTGCCTGTCCTTGGAATATACACTAGGCTACTCTCCATCTCATGTTTCTTGTCTGCCTTCAAGGTTCAGCTCCGTTACCACTTTTTTTTTGTGAAGGTTTCTATGACCACTCCAAGTTATTAGTTATCTATCCTTCAGTTTTTCCATGTATTAGATGCATACTTTCATATTGTATACTTTTGTATAGTATAAACCCCTAGTTGCCAAGACTATTTCATTTGTCTTGTATTCCCAATGCTTTGAACCTAGTAAATACTTAATAAAAGTTTGTTAAGTAGACAAATGCATTGTGCATCCAATTATATATGATAGTCATTGGATAATAGGCATTCATTTATCCACTTCATTTTTCCTATGTGGATAATTAGGCTGAATTCTTGAGTGATTATGTGTGTCACTCAAGAGCGTTTCAGTGTTTTGTGAAGTCAGTACAATGGCATCCATAAAACAGGAGGCTCTGAATGACCTAAATAAGATATCCTTCTTTCATTGCATTTTTGCATTGGATATACTCTCTGATGATGGCAAATGCCTTTAGCAAGCATATATCTCTTTGCTTTATGTTTCAGTTGATATTAATAAGCATGGGTCATTAAATATAGTTAGATCTGTCATTATATCTGTTATGGTCTCTTGTAGCATCTTATTTTTTTTTTAAGCAATTGGGGTTAAGTAACTTGCTCAAGGTTATGTGGCCAGTCATTATTTATGTGTGGGTGCTCATTTTCTGAGGCCGGGACCAATCCCGGGTCATCCCGACACTGGGGTCGGTGCTCTTACTCACTGCACCACCTAGCCGCCCCTCTTGTAGGATTTTGACATTTACATAAAAAACACCTTGTTAGAAGAGAACATTTAAGGAGATATTTCGCTCTACTGAACCGAAAGTTTTTCCCTCCTCCCCTCCAGAAAAAAAAAAAAGTACAGTAGCTTTTTTTTTTTTTTGTATTCTCTACTTGTTGACTTGATTTCTCTATTATCTTACAGTCACTTGCATAGGTGTACACTTGTACAGATATGGTCTGTTGTAGAATGTCACATGAAAAAGTCTGCATGGCTTCATCAAGAATGTCCCGATGTGTAGACTATTCTCAGGAAGATTTGACAGAGGTAGAAAGCAGGTACACAAACCAGTGGGAGTAATGAGACACATAGGAAAAGACACCTAAGGATCCAGATCCTGGAAGCCTGCCATGTTGTATACAAAAATAAGTCTTCTTTCTACAAATACACCACTCTGATACTGCCTTATAAAATGTCAGCCTAATCACGAGCCATGAAGTTCAGGCTTTGAGACTGGTGCTCTCACAACAGCTCTTTGCAGCAACTCTTGCTTTCCTGCCCTGTACATCAATTTTCCCTACCTTCTGGATTGTGATAAGAGTATCACCTCTTCAAAAGTTAAGAGTGTGTGACCTTTTCTTACTGACTGCCCCTTGCAAAGAGTTATCTAGTGACCTGCAGGTCCACTTGGGTCTCTTTTTGCTTGCTATACTGGTTAGTATTATTTTATTACCTGTTTCTAAGTTATAGCTTCATATCTTTAAAGGCATTTATGGCTTACCTTAGTGAATCCTTGTCCAGCATCTGCTCTCTTTTCTTGCAGATAGTCTTCCTTACTTCTCCTAAAGGAAAGGTACTCCCCTTGCCTTAAACTGTTTTGTTTTACATTTTTTTTAACTATTGCAAATATTTTAATAAGTGTTCTCTGCAAGGCATTTAAAACACCAGTTTGTGAGGATAAACTCCATTGGAGAGAGAGAAGACAGAACACAGGTAGCCACAGAGCTGAGGAATTTTCTTGATTTGGGGTAGGATCTGAGAGACTACTGTTTTCTGATCAGCCTTGCGCTGCTCTGTAATCTCGTATTTCTCTTTTTCTGTGTCAAAAATCTCTCCTTCTTGGTGTCTAGGTTTACGGAGCCTCTTCTTCTTGAAGTAAGCATCAGTAAGATGATTTGGAATTTTCACACCTGAAAAGTTAACGCGGGTAGAAGTGGCAATGACAAATTTCTGATGGGTCCTTCTCAGAGGAACACGGTTGATGGTCAGAGGTCCAGTCACCAGTAGCAAGCCACTAGCCAGTTGCTTTAGGAAAACCACACGCTTGCCCCTGTAGCAGCCAGTGAGCATGATCAGAACCGTACCGGGCTTGATGCTAGCTCGAAGTCTCCTCACATGCTGGCTAAAGGGCTTTTTGCCATGACTTAGCAGCTTTCTAGGCACATTCTCAGTAGGGTAATACCTAGGCATTTTGCAAATCTTTACCACTTGAGTTCCTCCATTCTTATCACCACCAACAGGCTTTGAGATAGTAGCAGGCACTTTGTCTTTCTTATTCCTTTCAATCTGGGTTTTGGGGGCAGCATATTTCCACTTGTACATGGCTCTCCGGGAATATATGGCAGACCTGGAGTATCTACCAATCCCTCGGGCCAGGACGGGGTTCCGACTGTTGCTTTCGAGACTTTTTGGCCTTTTCAGCTACATCTTCCTTTTTTTTCTCTTTTTTTTCCTTTTTGACCTTCTTTTGCTTGGGTGGCTTTTGGTCTGCCATCTTGAGAGATGGGAAAGAGCTTGTTTTACATTTTTACATGGTTTATTTATGCTTTGAAGAAAAATTCATATTATCTTAATGGATAAACATCATCCATGGTGCCTTTTATTCCTTCTTTTTTTACCAGCCCTGACATTTGCCTTTGCAAATGCTACTCTTAACATTCCTTTCAGTGTTTTCTTGTTGTATTTTTCTTCTCATATAGGCTAAGCCTTGCAAGTCTGTCTTTTGTTCCATTTTCCTTTGCATGGTCAAGGGATCATAAATCACGCCAAAGCCTGTTGTTTTGCCACCACCAAAATGGGTTCTGAATCCAAAGACATCTGGAGTTGTCTCACACATCTTGGCCAGTTTTTCTCAAAATTCAATCTTAGGCACTGTGACCTTTTTAGTATGAAGCACATCTATAACCATCTGTTTATGTTGAAGAAGTTTGTTTGTCATGAACTTCCTGGTTCTGATGATCACAGTGTTATTTGTGGTGGTGGCCATCTCCTCAAGGAACAGGACAGTGAAAGGCACCTTAAACTGTTGATAGCTTCCTAGCAGCAAGAAGGGCAACTCCAGCCTCTCTCTCTGCCTCCTTTTTACCTTTAGGGGCTTACTGCTAGCTCCTAAAACTTCTTCCCTTCTCAAGGTCTCCCTAACCAAGACAGAGACTTGAACACAGAGGACTCAACCTGCAGGACTTCTCTATATCTTTGTATCAACTCCTATACTGATAGGTTAGCAAGAAGTATCCTGGTTGGCCTCTTCTCCCAGGTTACCTTGACTTAAGACTCCAGTTGCTACAACAAGTTAAGGGATATTAAAACCAGGTTCTTCTGAGCCAAGTTTGGAAGAATTCATTCTCTGAGCTCATGTCCAAGACAAGTGTTGGTCTTCCTGGGTCATTAGAGCTATAACAGTTACACTGTGAAAGGTTTATTGACCCACCCTGAAAATAATGGAGCCCGAGTCAGCCTTTAACCTTCAAAGTCATTTACAGCAAATGGAGAACTTTTGAATGCTATTGGTAAGTTCACTTACCTTGGTAGTATACTTTCCAGGGATGTATATATTGATAATGAGGTTAATGAGCATTGCCTAGCTCAACTAGCTCAGTGTTTGGGAGGCTCCAAAGGAAAGTGTGGGAGAGAAGAGGTATTAGACTGACTACCAAATTGAAAGTCCACAAAGCTATGGTGCTAACCTCATTGTTGTGAAACCTGGACAATCTACCAGTGCCATGCCAGGAAATGGAATCGCTTCCATTTGAATTGTTTTAGGAAGATTCTGAAGATCACCTGGCAGATTAAGGTACCAGACACTGAGGTCCTTACTCGAACTAAACTTCCAAGCATTCGAATTCTGCTTCAGAGAACGCAACTCCAATGGGCTGGCTACATGGTTCGAATGCAAAATGTATGCTTGCCAAAGCATTTTGTGGAGAACTTACACAGGACAAGCTTTTACATGGTGGTCAGAAGAAGAGATATAAGGACACTCTATCTTAAGAATTTTGGAATCAGTCGTGTGTCATGGGAGACACTGGCACAGGACCACAAAGCAGAATTGAAATAGCTCAAAGGAAATGTAGGATGTACAAATTTGGAGTATCTGCCCCAAATGTTCCCATGGACTATTTGTGCCGGACCTGTGGTAGAGCATTCCAAGCTCGTATTGGTCTTCAGTCAGTCAGACACATTGAAACTTGACTCTAGCATAATGATATCATTTTGATCCTCTTTGAGAATGAAGGACAAGAACCAATCAACCAACCAACCAATCTGTCAGGACATTAGAACAGTTTCTTGCCTCATCAGTCCTCCCAAGGGCCTACGTTCAGACATGTCAGCTAACTCAGGAAAGGAAGGTCTTCCTTTAGAGAAAGGGTTCTTAACCTGAGGTCCATGAACTTGGTCTTTTAATATTTCAATAATTGTATTTCATCATTCTTTATTTCCTTTGTGATTTTATATATTTTCTTTTGTGTATTTAAAAACTAGATTCTGAGAAGGGTCCATAGCCTTCACCAGATTGCCAAAAGGGTCCACGACACACAAAAAAAGTTAAGAACCACTGCTCTAGAGCATAATTCTTTATCTCCTTCCTAAGTAATAGGTTTCATAGGACTTGGAGTCAGGAAGACCTGAGGTAAAATCCTACCTTTGATATTTAGTATCTGGCTGATCATGTTCCAGTCACTTAACCACTTTCAGCTTCAGTTTCCTTATCTGTAAAATGGTTTACTATGTACAGGGGACTGTTTTCTGTTTTAGGTGCCAACCCAGAGGTAAAAGACAAAAACTCCCTCAAGGACTTTACATTATTCCAGGGCAGAGCACACATGTGCAGAGCTAAATAAATACAAGGTAATTTGAGTAGAAAGGGAGCATTAAATATGAAAGAAATTAGGGAATACTTCATGGATGACTGGGCACTGAAGTTGAATCTTAAAGGAAAATAAGACTGTGAAAGGCAGAGATACAAAGGGCTCACACTCCAGCTTTTACAAGTATAGAAAGACAGGAAGATAGTATATTGAATTTATTATGGAACAGTAATCCAATTTGACTGGAACATAGTGTCTATGAGATATCATATGAAGTTAGACTGAAAAGGTAATATGAGGTAGACTGTAAGATTTTTTTTTTTTTTGGAGGGCAATTGGGGTTAAGTAACTTGCTCAAGGTCACACGGCTAGGTATTTATTTGTGCGTGTGTTAAGTGTCTGAGGCTGGAGCCGAACTCAGGTCCTTCTGACTCCAGGGCCAACGCTCTACTCACTGCGCCACCTAGCCGCCCCAAGATTACATCTTAAACTCAGCATGTCCAAAGCTGAATTCATTATACTCTTTCCCACCAAAACCTCTCTACTTCCTAATTTCCCTGTTTCTGTTAAGGGCAACGTCATGTTCCCAGTCCCCTAGGTTCACAACCTGCCATCCTTGACTTCTCACTATTTCTTATCCCTACCCCATATCAAATCTGTTGCAAAGACCTGTTAATCTTACCTTTGAAACATCTTTCAAATATGCCTCCTTCTCTTCTTTGACATAGCCATCATTCTGGTGCAGGCCCTCATCACCTCATGCCTGTATTATTGCAATAGTCTGCTGGTAGATCTTACTGCACCTACCCCCAATTTAATAAACTTCAGTGGCGCTGTATTAAATCACTGAATCACTGAATGGGTGTTGCCTCAGACAAATTGAGACTTGGGAAAGACCTTAGCCAATCATCCTGACCTATTGAGGCTGATGACTTTACACAGCCCTACATCACTTAAACTCAATTCACTTTCAAGTCAAGAAATTACTCTCCTGATGTAATTGGTGCTCTTAGAGAATGAAGGAGGAACAACAAGAAGAAATACTTTAAATCTACCAACATAACAAGGTCAGACTTGTGCTTTAGTAAGATAATTTTGGTAGCTGTGTCAAAGATATTTTGGAGAGGAGAGTCTAGGTGCAGAACAATTAAGAAACTATTGGAGTATCTAGGTGGCACAGTAGATAGAGCATTGGCCCTGGAGTGAGGAGGACCTGAGTACAAATCCGGCCTCAGACACTTGGGACTTACTAGCTGTGTGACCCTGGGCAAGTCAGGGTCAGCTGCCTCCTCCTCCCCACCTAGAAACGGCTTTTGTTGTAATTTGGCCAAAAGGCAATGAGGACTTTGACTAGGGCTATGGCTATGTGAGTAGACAGAAGGAAAAGGATTAGAGAGATGTTGTAGGAGTAGAATTACTAAGACTTGTCAGCTGATTAGTTATGGGGGAAGAGGGCGATGATGCTCATAGCCCTAAAGTCAGTGACTGAGGCCCCTTCTCCAGATGCACAAGGCCTAGTATCCTTTAGGAGACTGAAGTCTCAAGATAGCCTTTATTTACCCAATAAAGAGGCTCTTCTCTCTTCCTAAGGGCTTAAACCTGAGCTTGCACTACCAGGATACATGGTCAAGGAGACCACACTGGAAACAGAGTGCCAGTTCTTAGGAACCTCTGGTGTCACACTAACCCTTCTTAGCTATGTGAGTTGGGACTCTTGGTCTGCTCTAGTAGTACTGTCTGGTTTTCTGATCTTGCCCCCATCTTCTAAACATTCATTCAACCATAAGATCACATCAGTTTGTGCCTCAGCATCACATATCCTGATAAGTGGTCTTTTTTAAGCCTTTAGCCTTTAAATACTTCCTTATACACTGCAGCAAGATGGCTTCTATTTGGCAGATTAGTTTTATATGCTATTTGTTATAGACTACTTGCCCTGCCAGAGAGCCAGCTTAACAGTAACTAAGAGACAAGAAGCCTTGCCTTAAACTGTTGATAGCTCCCCTGATAGGCACTCCCCTTTCTGGATAACTGTCTAATCCATGGTTCAATCCCCTCCCATTCACCTTTGTTATGGGCCTGTGGATAAGATCTTAGAACAGGCCTTTGCCTGTGCCTGCTACCCTGGAATATGAGTGAGGAACAATGGCAGGATCAGGAAGCAACAACCACAACACTGTAGATGAGGTCGCTTGATGCAGATTCTGTGATCTCTCTAGGATGCTCCTAGTGCCTCACAAGGCAGGCAGCCACTGCCTCTCATTACTGCAGCTGTTCACCCAGCTGGTGTGTTGCATTCATCAGACCTTTTAAGGTTTAGTCTGTTTTATAGGCTGCTATTACTGCCAGAGTCCTACAGATTTTGAGTGCTTTGGTCTTGTGATTTCTGACAGAGGTATGTCTTAGAGATAAAACATGGATTCTTCACATGGGATCTGTGAACTTCGTACTTGTTTTATTATTTGGAAAAGTGTAACCAATATAATTGGTTTCCTTTGTAATTCTATGTATTTTATTTTGTACATTTAAGAACATTATGCTGAAAAAGAGGTCCTTAGGCGTCACCTAACTGTACAAAAAAAAGTCGAAACACGTGGACTGAGAATATATGGACTGTCTGCAATGAACCTGTCACTAACCTCACAATGACCCTTTAATGTTCACTTAATGGACGTCCATGAATGCAGCACAGCCTACAATTTCCTGAGGATACACAAATACAGGGAAGCAAGAACAGACACCCAGGGAAAACTAACCAAGTAAGCAAACACCCAGAATTATACAATGTAGCTGTCTTTTTCATGAAAAGGTCTCTCCCAGTTCTCTTGCTCATCTTCCCTCATTTCTCCTTCTTCATCCCTGACCTCTACTACTGTATTTTAATGGACCAGTGTAAACACTAGCTCAGGGGTTCTGGTTCTCCCAGCCTGTGACCCTAGGCAAGTTATTTAATCTTTCAGCCACAGATTTCTGGTATGTAAAATGGTGATATTGGATCTCACAGGATTGTTGTGAAGCCCAAACTAGTATATGTGTGTGTGTGTGTGTGTGTATGTGTGTGTGTGTGTGTATGGAGAGAGAGAGAGAGAGAGAGAGAGAGAGAGAGAGAGATGGAGAGAGGGAGCTTTGTAGATGTTAAAATACTATATGCTGTGAGTTATATTACTATTATTTTTTTTGATATGTTGCCTATAGTTAGCCTCTGAATGAGAGAGGCTAATGCTCTCTTTCAGGTTATTGCCAACAACTGCTGCCCTATTGCCTGTCCCTGATTGTGATAATAATGTTAGGATTTCAAGGGGAAGGCGGTAGCAGCATCATAGCCATAGGAAATGGTATGTGCAGGATGGTAGGATATGGTAGAAGAGCTTAGGAAATTTATAGGCAAAGACGAATAGTCCAGTGTGACTGGAGTCTTAGATTACTTTGAAATTAGGCTGGAAAGATTGAGAGGATGGTACCTAATTCTAAAGAACTTTAAGTGCCAGACTAAGAAATTGAGACCTAATTGAACAGAGTATAGGGAGTAATTGAAGGTTTAAAAGAGGAATGATAAGGCTAGATTTTACCATAAGAAAGAGTAGTCTGTCAATGTAAAAAGATGGATTGGGGTGGGAGTGGGGGTAAGAAGATTAGCTGAGAATCTGTTATAATAGGTCATGATGTGGAAGTGAGGGTCTGTACTGTAAGGATGATGGGCAGATAGAGTACAGTTATTCCTTCCACATGGCAATTTTCTCCATTGAGGTTTCGATATATTGTGGGTTGGCATAAAAAATTAAATGGGAATTTTGGGGGAGATTTTCAGAAGCTGCAGATGACACACAAAGCCCTGCAGTCAACACAAAAAAAGTTTAGAAACTCAGAAATTCATAAAATATAAAATAATATAGCCTATGACCAAATACTTAACCTAAATTTTACACTAAGGCACTGTAAAAAAAACCCCTTAAGAGAAAAAGAAAAAAAAATCACACTTCTTCTGTGGTATGAAAGGAGAGTCAAAAAAATTTACAGATTTTTCCAGATTGCATGGGGTGCCATGCCGCTAACACCGCCTCCTTCCCTACCCACCCCCAACCCCCATCATACAGAAGGCATAACTGTAGATAAAATATCCTAATAAGATTGTCATGAGGATCTTTTGATTTCTTCCTTTTGATTTTTCTGAGACTTTCTTCTTGTTCCTTCAAATAGTCTTTTACCCTACATATCATCATTAGTCACTTCATTTTTTGTTCTTTTCTTCATAGATGCAGCTGATTTTTCTAAAGAATGTCATATTCTAGCCCTACTTTTTATATATTTATCATAGTGATACATCCTGGCACTGAAGCCTTCTTCTATGACAAAAGACAACTCTTCCACCTGTCTCATCTCTCACATTTTTTCAGTGTCCTTAGACTAATTTTTTCTTTGATCCATTGCTTCCATTTGTCTCAGCTAATTCACTCCAAATATCAAAACTATACTTACTAAGTAATGTTTTTAAAATAAAGGTTCCCCTTGGTCCCCTCGGAAAATCTGAGTGTCTGCTTTTATAGCAAAAGTTTCCCACATTTTTCTTAGTATTTCAAAAGTAATTGCTTTATATTAAAGAAAAGAAATTTTATTTTTTACTTCAATTCGAACTTTGATATTCTTTATGTTAGTTATTTCTGAGATAGTTAAACCAGAAAAAGAAAATGGTCCTAGATGATTATTGCTTGGGAAAATATCTTAGAAGACTTGGCTTTCTTTGAGGCTCACCCTATACTCCATTTCTTTTAGGAAACCCTTTCCGATGGGTAGTGAATAGTCTCTCTCTTCTCAAAATTGATCCTCAGGGATCATATGTAAAACCCCTTGTTTAAGCTTTTAAAGTCCATCACAGCCTTGCCGCAAACTATCTTTCCAGCATTATAATTGCTCCCTACCTTATACTTTGCTATTTAGCCATTGTATACATTACACTGAATCCTTTCTCCGTGTTTCACTCCTTGATCCATATATAAGCCTGGAATGTACTCACTCCTTACCTCTACCTCATAGAAGCAGCCTCTCTCTTCCCTTCAAGACACAGATCAAGCTCCATGAAGGCTTCTTCTACGAAACTTGTCTTGATTCCTTCTGCTGCTAGTGCCTTCTTTCACAGTTTGTGATTTATTATTTTGTGTTTATTTGTACTTTCTTTATATTTATTTTGAATATCCTTGCATGTTTATTTGTTCTCTTACCTGTCAGAATGTAAATTTTGAGAATTGGGATTATTTCATTCTATATATTTATATACCCGATAGTGCCAAGCACAGTGCTTGGCATATAGTAGATGCTGAATAAATATTTGTTGACTGATTGAAATTAGCATGTATCTTAATAAATTTACATGATACATTTTCCCAGTAGGTTATACCTTGAGGTCAGAGTCAGGTTTTTTTTTTCATTTTATATTTCTTCTTATATTTCTTTCAAGCATCTTCTCCATTCCCACTTAACACAGTGCCTTGCACATAGTTGGTATTTCATAAATATTTGTTGAATTGGGAAACCTCACAATTTGTTATTTAGATACTTAAATCTCACTATAGGACTTTGAGGGCATATAATATAGTGGAAGGAGCACTAGATTTGACTACAGAAAGCCTGGATTTATGGTCTAGCTCTTCTACTTGTTAACTAATGCTCTTGTGAGAGCCAAGATATTGCTGAATCTCAGTTATCTCAACTGTGAAACAAATGAAGATAAAAACATTTATTAAGCACTTCCTATATGCCAGGTACTATACTGAATGCTGGGGATACAAATACAAAAGTGAGATAGCCCCTACCTTTAAGGACATATAAGGCAGTGGTGGCCAGGTGAGGGTATTTGGGTCTACGCTGTCACTGGGTTAGTGATAATGACAAGAAGGTCCTTTCCAGAGACAATGGTAATATTGATTTGATGAGAGTTCTCAGAGAAAGAAGTGGAAAGGAGGCAAGATGGCACTCAGGGAGCTTGGCAGCTGAGCTTGTTTCTGACATGATCACTGGAGGTCCAGCTCAGATGATGGAACAGCAGCTGCATCAAGATGGAAATGACCAGGGGAAAGATGAGGCTGCAGGCTCCCAAAGCACACAGAAATGATGATAATACTGAATTAGAGGATAATCCTAGTCAAGCGTGTGGTAAATTGTAAAGCACTATATAAAGATGAGATTCTTTAAAAATGGTTTCTTTCACTGTGATTGGTCCCACAGTGATTTTTTTTTTTAAAGCAATTGGGGTTAAGTAACTTGCTCAAGGTTACAGGGCTAGTCATTATTTATGCGTGGGTGATCATTTTCTGAGGCCGGATCTGATCTCGGGTCATCCCAACTCCGAGGCCGCGCTCTATTCACTGCGCCGCCACCTAGCCTCCCCAACAGTGATTTTTTTAGTCTCAAAATAAGCTTCTTCATGATGTCCTAGAGATTATTGAAGCCTATGTGTGTCTTACACTTACCTCTTCTTGTGCTTGATGATGATAATAGCCAGCGTTTAGGTAGCATTTTAAGATTTGCAAATAACCTTATAAATATTATTTCATTTTGGTAGGTGCTATTATTCTTATTTTACAGGGATTTTTATATTAATGAGAAAACTGGGATAGACAGAGGTTAAATAACTCATCCACTAGTAAGAGCCTGAGACTAAATTTGAACTCGTCTTACCTGACTTCCCATCAGGCCTCTGTCTGCTGTACCACCTAGTAGTCCAGGTGCATCAGTCCATTCACTGTTTCTGTCACGGGACTCTCTGTCTTCTCATTCCATGCATTTGTGCTGGCAGTCTTTCCCCTGGGCCTGCAATGCTTTCCCTCTGTACCTTTTAATCCCTAACTTCTCTGGTTTCTTTCAAGACACCGTTTAATTCCCACTTTCTTTAGCAGGCCTTTCCAAGTTCCTCCTCCAACTATTTCCCTCTATGATTACCATTTACACTGTATGTAGCTTGACTGTTCTTGGTCATTTGTACGTTGTCTCCCTTATTAGAATGTGAGCTCCTTGAGAGCAGCAGGGTCTGTGTTTTTACCTTTATTTGTATCCTTGCTCTACTTAACCATAGTGAGTGGCACATAAGATGGGCTGAATGAGTGCTTGACTACTTGACTTTAAGTACTACTCCCTAAGCAGGGGAGGCAAGTGTTCTTTAAATTAGCTCGTTTTCCTGTCCTCTGCTGGAATGTTATTGTTAGTTGTGCAAATGAAGAGACTTTATCTTTGCATAATGTTTCCTATGATGCTACAGATTGCCATAAAAATCTGAGCATTTTGGTACCCCCTCTGCTAATAATAATTTTCCAAAAAAATGTAATAGACTTCTAAATGATTTTCCTTAGGAACGTCTTTCTGTTTTCCCTGTGCTACAGTTCCCAACTGAGTCTTAAGGCAGTCTAGAGAATATTTAACTATGGCAATGAATGAGGAACTCACTATACAGCCAGCATTTAATTAAATCAGTGGGTTACTTAATAATGCATTTTGTCATCTGGCAATTAAATATTTAAGTGATATTTGAAACATTGATTAAAATCTCCTGCTAGCATCTCAAAAAAATCAATGTGTCCAAAACTGAAATTGTATTGTTTCCTCCTAAACCAATGACTCCTGAATTTTCGATTTCTGTTAATGGTACCATCACCCTTCTTATCTTCTAAGTTCTAAGCTCCAGAGTCAGCTCTAACCCCTTTTGACTCACCACATGAGTTCATTTAGTTAAAGTCCTGTGGATTCTTTTGAAACCTCTCTCAAATCTGTCCCCTCCTTTCCATTCCTAATTTAATAGGCAGACAGGACTAAGAAAAGCTTAGAGGAATTAACAATTAACATGTCTCTAGGGCTATTTTCCTCAAATACCAGTTATCCCAAGCAAATCTTTGGCAAGTAAAGAACTATAGTCAATACATGTTTCATTTCTTTGCCTGATGTATTATTGATCTTCTTTGTTTTTAGTAAAGAAGGAGTCAATGTATTTTAGGAACTAGACATGAAGAAGTCAAAGCTAAGACTGAATTGTGAAAGTTTAGGTGGCTGGCTTATTTTCTTTCCCCAGGGTTACTCATGAGAAGGACAAATGTTTTCTTATGTTTAGGGGAAAAACAACATTTACTAAGTAACTATTGTGTACAAAGCACTGTGCTAGGATGGAGGAGTACAAAACTTAAATAAAGCATAGTCCCCCTGCCCTCAGGAGTTTACAATCTCTATAGGGAGGATGAGACACAAATAACTACCATACAAAGCAGAATGTGATATGAAAAGTGAAGGAATTAAGTCAAAATACTATGAAGAATTTGAGGAAGGAGAGATGACTTTTAGTTGTAGAGATCAAAAGAAGGTAATTAGTTGGCACCTATTGAGTTGGACCTTGAAGAAAGGGAGGGACTTCATCAAGTAGAGACAATTTGGGGCTAAAAACTTCCAAGAATACTTGACCAACTTACCTATAAAGTAACTTAAGTATGGAGCTAGTATGTCTGATATTGAGTATCCTGCTGAGCCCAATATAATGAGTTGGCTGTAAAGTTTATACCCAAGTAACTAAGTGAATAGACCTATTGGATGGGGTTATTTCCTGTTGTCCATTTAAATGTTGAAGAATGTCTACCAGATACAAAAATTATATTTTTATATAGTTAATGCTAAGCTGTTCTTTCTGACAATAGATAACCAAGAGGTTCAGCTAACTGCTTTTGTAAATCTGCTCCCACTTAGAGATAATAAAACCATTTCATCCTATTTGCTGTAGCTGGGAGTTATATCCAGTTCATCTAAACACTGGACCAAGTTATTAAGATATGGTTTTTTTTTAAAGTGGAACTATAACATATCTCTGCTTTATACCCTTTAGGATTGGAATTTAATTTTTTCAGAAGACTCTTTCTATCCACTCTGATTTTAGCACTGTTATTAGTATATATTCAGAGATATAGAAAGGCAGAATAGATTTTTAAAAACTGTTCTCAGAGAAAGTAAGACCTGAGTTCAAGTTTAACCTCAAATTGTAACTAACTGTTACAATGGGCAAATTAATTAACTCATAGTGCCCCAGTCAATTAAGAGATATTTTTCAGGATAGTTGCCAATTTACATAGAAGAGTTTTCTCACTTTTTTCTTTTTTTTCTTTTTGGAGGGTAATTGGGGTTAAGTGACTTGCCCAAGGTCACACAGCTAGTTTTTGTGTTAAGTGTCTAAGGCTGGATTTGAACTCAGGTCCTCCTGACTCCAGGGCTCTATTCACTGCGCCCCTGTTTTCTCACTTTTGTTTAGTTGTTTCAGTTTTATCTGACTCTCCGTGACACCATTTGGAGTTTTTATGGCAAAGATACTGGATTAGTTTGCCATTTCCTTCTCCAATTCATTTTACAGATGAAGAACTTTCAGCAAACTGGGTTGACTTGCCCACGGTCACATAGCTAGGAAGTATCTGAGGCCAGATTTGAACTCAGGAAGATGAGTCTTCTTGACTTCACACCTGGTACACTGTCCATTGTGCCACCTAGATGTTTTCTCCTCACTACCTTTTTTTTTCCCTCATACTAATGAAATAAAAGTTCTGGACCAAAAAAAAAATGTAGGCTTTGAGGAAGTATGGATATTGATTTTTTAAAAATACTGATTAAGGGGCGGCTAGGTGGCACAGTGAGTAAGAGTGCCGGCCTCGGAGTTGGGATGACCCGAGATCAAATCCGGCCTCAGAAAATGAGCACCCACACATAAATAATGACTAGCCGTGTAACCTTGAGCAAGTTACTTAACCCCAATTGCTTAAAAAAAAAATACTGATTAAAATATTAGAGAAGAGGGGTGGCTAGGTGTCGCAATGAGTAGAGCACTGGCCCTGGAGTCAGAAGGACCTGAGTTCGGATCCGGCCTCAGACACTTAACACACACACAAAAACCTAGTGTGTGACCTTGGGCAAGTTACTTAACCCCAATTGCCCTCCAAAAAGAAAAAAAAATTAGAGAAGAAACTACAGTGAAATAAAAAAAAAAAAACTCACCCCAAAACATACACTGTACCAGGTTGAATTTATGTTAGGAATACTGAGATGGTTTTATATTAAGAAAACTATAAACATAATAGACCATCTTACTAACAAAAGCCATAAAAATGATATGATTTTATAGGTAGATAAAATGCTTTTAACAAAATACAGTGCCCATTTACATTTTTTAAAAAGAAAACATTAAAAAACATAGAAATAAATGGACCTCTCCTAAAATATGGTACATATCTAAAATCAGGATCTTGCATTATCTGTAATTGAGAAAATTGTTTAAGAAGACTAATGAAATAGACATACCTTTTGATAATTTGATGAAACAGGAGACCAAATTGCCAAAATAAAAGATACAAAAGGAAAATCCACAATAGATGAAGAGGAAATAAAGGAAAATATTAGAAACTATTATTCCTAAATATATGTCCCCAAATCCTGATAACTTAAATGAAATGGATTAATTTGTATAAAAACATGAAATATTCAAATTATCATAACAAGAAATAGAAAATTTAGATAATCCAGTCTCAGAAAAAGAACTTGAACAAGCCGTGAATGGCCTTCCCAAGGGGAAAAATGGACTAGACCAATTTACAAGTGAATTCTAGCAAACAATGGCTTCAATTTTATTTTTATTTTCAAATACAAGGAAATATAGCATCCTACCATATTTCTTCTCTGATACAAATATGATCCAGACACCTATACCAAGGAGAGATAATTGAGAAAAAGAAACTATAGGTCAATATCTCTAATGAAAATACCAAATAAAGTATTGGCAAAGTGGTTACAGCAATATATTAAAGAAATTATATACTATTACGACTATTCTACTATCAGCTTTTACTGTGAATTCAGTTAGTTCAATAAAAATTAAACCATAAACCTAACAGATCATTTTAATATTTTTAAAATACCAAAAATCACATGATTATTTTAATAGTCACAGAAAAAAGCTTTTGAGAAAATGTAACATCCTTTTATATTAAAAAAATAACACTAGAAAGTATAGGTATAGATGGACCTTTTGTTAGTATTATACACAGTATAAGAGTTATCCCTCTTTGTAATGGAGCAATACTTTGCAGACAGATCAGGGGTGAAACAAGGTTCATTTTCACCCTTATGTGATTTAGTTTTAGATATGATAGCAATATTAATAAGAAAAGAAATTAAGGGAATTAACATAAAGAAGAAATAAAGGCATTTTTAGTTTTGCAATTGATATGATGATTTACTTAACTCTAGAAAATAAACTAAATAGAAAAAATTAACAACTTCAGCAAAATAGAAGGATAAGAATAAACCCACGAAAATCACTGGTCTTTTTTTATGTTATCAACAAAACTCAGCAGAAAGAAATAGAAAAAGAAATTCTACTCAGAGTAACTGCAGAATTTTTAAAACATCTAGGATTCTACCTATCAAGATACACATGGGAATTATGGATATAATTATAAAACATTCTTTATAGAAATAAAGGAACATTTAAATAATTATAGAGGAATACATACAAGAATTATGAATAAATTTCAAGCAGTTTTTACAGAAATAAAGTAATAGAGAGGAATTAATTGCTCATCATTAACTGTAAATATAATAAAAATGATAATGCTACCTAAATCATAGTATAGATTCAATGCATGCCAATCAAACTACCAAAGAGTGTTTTAGAAGACTAGACAAAGTAATAATAAATTTCATCTGGAAAAACAAAAGATCAAAAATCTCAGGAAAATCTTGAAAATTCAATTAGGAATATAAAGGAGATTTGGCAGTGCCGATCTCAAACTATATTACAAAGCAGCAATCATCAAAACTATTTGGTACTGATTTTAAGAATGTAAAAGTTGATCAGTGGCAAAGAATAGGTAAATAAGATTCAAAAACAATTGAATTTAGTAGCATAGTATTCAGTAGATCCAAGGACACCAACTACTGAGGTAAGGACCTTAATTGACAAAAACAGTTGGGGAAATTGGACAAAAAGTCTGAGAGAAATTAGATTTAGATCAATATTTCATACTATGTACCATAATAAGTACCAAAATAAATATAAATATCATATCATAAACTAATTAGAAGAGGAAGGAAAGAGATACCTTTCATAACTATGAGTAGAGAAATTTCTTGTTTAATGTAGGGGTAAGAGATGACCATAAAAAAGAAAATCAGTTTTGATTATGAAATTGAAAAGCTTTTGCACACACAAAATCATTAGTTAGAGTTAAAAGGCAAAGAGATAAAAGGAAAATATTTATAACATATTTCCTTTTTAAGTTCTACTATCTGAAATATATGGGGACTTGATATAAATATATGTATTCACACACACATGCACATATATATTCATGAGAGTGCCAGTCCTCATTAAATAAAAAAGGTAATGGAAATGGAAAGTTTTTGATACAAGAAGTGCAACCTATCAACAACAATATGAAGAAATGCTAATAGTAGAATACAAATTAAAATAATTCTGAGGTTTCACCTCACACCCATCAGATAGGTTGACAAAAAAAGAAAATGATAATTGTTAAGAGGGCCTATAAGAGAACCAGAAACACTAACCTAGTTGATGAAACTAACCTAGTTGATGAAACTATGAATTGATCCAACCATTCTGGAAGGTAATTTCAAACTACATATTCTTTGAACCAATGATAGTACTACTAGGCCTATACTTATGCCCCCAAAGAGATCAAAGAAAAAGGGTCCAATGCCCAAAGATATTTATAGCAGCAGTTATGTTGTGGTAAAGAAGTAGAAGCAAATTGAGCACCCAGCAAACGGGAAATGACTGAACAAATTATGGTATATGAATATAATGGAATATTGTTGTGCTTATAAGAAATGGGGAAAGGAATAGATTCAGTAATACCTGAGAAGACATATGAATTATTGCACAGTGAAATGAGGAAAACCAGGAGAACAATTTACATAATGAATACAATAATGCAAAACATTAAATTTTAGAAACCAAAACAACTTTAAAAGTCAAGAACCCTGATCAGTGCAATGACCCATCAGGACTTCAGAAAACTAATGGGAAAATATCTCTTTGCAGAAGAGGCTACAGATGCAGAATGAAGCAAACATTTTCAGACATGGCCATTCACTGAATCTGTTTTTCTTGACTATATAGACTTTTGTTACAAGGGAGGGCCTTGGATTTTGGGGAGATCTGTGTTGGGGAAAGTGGATGGGTGGTGACAGTGATTTGAAAAAAAGAAAAGGAAGAAAAAGTATAAATGAAACATTAAAAAAATACACAGAAGAGAACAGAAGGCAGTTCAGAAAGGGAATGAACAAACAGGGCAGTTTTGTTATCATGATAAATTTAATATATATCACAATAATATTCTGTAACATTCACATACCATGTTTTTTTCAGCCATTTTTTAGGAATATAAGTGCCCAATTTCTTCCTATTTATTTATGCAATTTGCTAAAAAGAAAGATGACATCAAATTTTGAGGGTATATTGAATCGCCTCATAAACCTATAAATTGGGGAAATCCAATTTCCCTTTTTGAAGTCTTCCTACATTTTGATCCAGTCTTGATTAATGAAACTCATTAATTAAGGAAAACATTTTGACAAAAATTGGAGCCCACCACTTGATATACAAGCTAAATAATTCTGATAGCAAGGCTTTTTATCACTTGGAAACTTTTTTCATTTCCAGCTGATGGGTTATATTTTAGAATAGATGGAATTGTATGTTTAAATGAAATAGGCAGGGCGCTAGACTCTATCAAATACAGAGAGATCATTATAGGATTTTGTAGTTGAATGAAGTAATTCATTATCATAAATGGAAGTTTATGCTTCTCTAATTCTTTCCACTGAGATTAGTGTTTACAGGTTTGGAAAAACCATCCCATTAGAGTTAGTGTTCCCAAGTTTGCATGTATTATTTTACTTATGACTTGGGCCAATGCTGCTTTTCAGAATGTATTACAGAGATAAGATTTTTGTAAAAATATTTGAACATATTAAGTGTTTGGGTGATTTTAGCTGAATTATCTTCTTGATAATTTTACCAGGATTATAGGGGTAGGGTAATAGGGAGAGCATTCTGGCAAACTTTTACAAACCAAGAAGTAGAATGGTCAGTCCTTTGACTGCCTAGACACAGGACCATATAGTATAAATTACACTGACTTAAAATGTAATCATCTAAACTGTCTAGTACAGTGCTAAGCACATAATAGATACTTAGGAAATATTTGTTGATAGTGTAGTTTAATCTATAGATAGATTCAATAACCTTTGCATAGATTCAGAATTCTTTAAGGAGTCCAAGTGCCATAGTCAGTCAACACTGATTTCTAACCATGCCCCTATTTACTATACCATGCCTTATTTGTATGAGTTCTTGTTTCTTAGAACAAGAGAGAATAGGAAGGTGATTTTTTATTTTATATTTCACTTTTCATTACTTAAAGGGCTACGGCAGGATCTTAAATATCAGAGTTAAAAGGAAACTTGGAGATCATCAGTTCCAATTCCCTCATTTCATAGATGAGAAAACTGAAATCCAAAGGGATTAAGCCCAAAGTCGCATACACCTAATATACAGTAGGATCATACCTGGGAAGCAGATGTCATTCCAATCCCAGAAATGCTCGTGACTTTCCTCTGTTGACTGTCTCCAGTTTATCCTGTATATATTTTGTCTGTGCATAGCTGTTTATATGTTGTGAGCTTCTCAAGAGCTGACGTAGTCTCTTGCCTTTCTTTATATCCCTAGTGCTTAGCATAGGGCCTGGTACATATTAAGTACTTTGTGTCTGACTATGCCATGGCATCATCTTTGCAGAGATACTGGAGTGGTTTGCCATTATTTCTCCAGTATGTCCCCATTTTACAGATGAACTGAGGCAAATAGGGTGATAATAGCTAGACAGGCCTAGTAGGCAACTCTTCTTTCTCAAAGAGTCCATTGACCATCTACTAGTAGCAATAAGATAAATTTACTCTTTTTTTCTTAACCTTTTGTTGCTAATGTTAAGAAGTTTTCATTTTTTACTTAGCGAGCATGTATCTATCTTTGTGTTATAAGCAGAAGTGACATACAAATGAATTGGAAGACCTCCAACAAGAAAGAAAGCAAAGGCCTTATCTTGTTACGATTGGCTGCCAAGTAGCTTTCATTTATATATGCACAATTACTATGCCTACCCTCAAATGGCATACTTTGGCCTCCAGTTTTCATTTTAAATGTCTCTTTCAGAGATTAAGCAATTCATGGGATAGTCTGAACCTAAGTTGATTTGAATTCAAGTAGCTTCAGGGCTTATTTCTCTTATAAATTCAAATAGAGAAATGCATCTATGAACCTTTTTTAGTGTATTTATTAATATGTGGTGGCTTTTTTTCCTCCCTCAGGTGACATTCCATTACATCTTAATATAAGAGAGGCATCAGATTCAGGGCAACCTATTGTGTTTTCACAACCTCAAAGTAATGAGGTAAGTTATGTAAATTATAAAACTTTACCTTTTTTTCTTTCTATTTATAACTGGAGGAAATTTTTTTTAATGTTGAAGAATACAATTGGGGGGCCTGGATTGGTTTCCCCTAAGAATGAATCTAACATAGCAATGGCTTAGAAGCAACTTAATGTGAGAGAAAGAAAGCATAAATGGACTCCTAATCATGAAATCTAGAGTTTTATTCTTGCCTCTGCCATCAACCATTTAACCTTAAACAAGTCACTTGCTTAATCTCTGGCCCTGCATTCCTTCATCTACAAAGTGAAGAGATCAAACTAGATATCAGTGAGTCTCTCCAGCTCCAAAGTGTGACTTTTGTCTTGGGAGGTGGTCATTCCAGCAGTTGCTCTAAGCAAACTCATACCAAAAGACCCCAATCAAGAGCAAATAAGCCCCCCTCCAAAAAGTTGCAATTCATCAGACACAGCCAGTTTCCAGCTTAATAATATCTTTGACTGCTAAACATCTTTTAGTTTCAATCTTTTTTTGTATGTGGAGTATGGGCTGCTTGATAGGGACAGATTTAATGTTCTCCTTACTTTTGGTGACCTTGAAAATGTTAAGTTTGGTGTGAGAAAGTTTACAAACGAGTAGCATTGGGATTTCTAATGCATTGACCTTAACAAATATGATTTTGAAGGAAAGTAAAGAAGCAAAGTATATTAGTGCCTCACTTATTCAGCATTTTTGAGGAATGTAAATTTCACACAGATGGATTTTCCAGGTAACTGAAGGTTATCTTTTTAAGCACAAAAATTTTTTATTTTAACCATTTCTGATGGAATTCTTTCCAATATATATTGTGTACTCCTATGACTTCTTAAACAATGTGTATGAAACCCAATGTAACCTTTTCTTGAGTCTCAAGGTTGCCATTATGAATGTCAATTATTATACCACTCTGTAATACAGAAATTCCCTTGAGGGCCATTGACACAAGTAAGGCTGATTGTTCTTATACTAAATGGCCTCTTGTGTCTTCTTTTTAAAGACTTTTAGACTTTTTCTGAAACTCAAATCATCAGCTACATTCTTGATGCTATTTGTACATATGACTCTAGCAGCCACTTTCCTATCTAATTTGCTGCTTTTAATAAATGGTAGAATAGGAAACCAACACCATTAAGCTTGATAGAATCGTGTGTAAAATAATAGATGCTGAGTGAAGTCTCCAGAAGCTTCGCTCTAAGGAAGACATGAGCTTTGTGTCATCATCTGTTATAGCTGCTTTAAGGTCCATACACATAATTCTGATTTATAGCAGTTATTTTGAGATGGTTACAATCCCTGGAATCCATTGTTTAGTACGGTGGGGTGGGAGGTGGAGGAAGTTGTTATATGTTGTCTTCTCTTCTCCAGAAGTATATCTGCTTTGTAATAGATATTTAAAAAATACTTCTCAGCATTTTCTAGTAATCTTTAGGAAAAACATTTTCCTTCATAATTCAATATGCCAAAACCAAATACAGACATACCTTGGTTTAAACAGTAGATGTGATCCTAAAAAACTGTATATAAATTAATTTTTTCCTAAATCATGAAATATATTTTAAATACCTTCAGGGAACCATCTATTTAGAGAAAATCTATGTTGAAGCCTTTTAATAAGTGAATAATTATTCCCTAGCTTTTCTATTTTACAAATTTGTATTTATTGCATATTGAGCTTTATTATTATGGGTTGTGTTTCCTACCCTATCTACCCTACTAAACGAGATACATTTGTACAGTGGTGCTTTTTTTTCTTGGCTTGACTTGCCAAGGTTATGGCAACTTGATGCAATGACTGTAACCATGTAACATTATGGAGGGGAAAAGGGACCACTACCAGCGAATAATATAATTTTAAAATCAAGTCATAAGATTGATCGACTCAGTAGTAAAATGGCAAGCTGTTGCATATTCAAATTTGATTTAATTGCATTGTAACTTAAAGGTGCTATCAACTCTGTTAAGTGACATTTGTGAAGACCCTAGTCTAAAGATATAGACAAATATCTGTCTTAAATAGCAGCAGCAGCATCGTTATCTTGGTATATACACATAAAAATAATGTTAAAAATAGTGATTTCTAGGGGTGAACTGTGAACATTGGATCCAGTAAACAGGCCGGTTTGCCTACACCATAGTATAACCTAAAGGGTATAGTGTGTAATATGCTTAGAAAGATAGGTTGGCACCTAACTGGGAGGGGGATTTAGATTTGATCCCATTAGCAACTGGGAGCCACTAGATCTTTTTGAGCAGGAAAGGTACATAATGAGACGTGTGCCTTAGGAAAAGCACATTAAACAGGCATGAGAAGAATGAATTAGACAGAGGAGAGACTTTAGTAGGATATTTAAATGATCTAGGTAAGAGTCTATAAAGATCTGAACAAGGGTGGTAACAGTGGAAGTGAAGAGAATGGGGAAGCTTAGAAAGACACTGTGAAGGCAGAAACAATATGGCAGATGACGTAGAAAAAGTCAAGAGAAAGACTCTAGGTTGTAAACGCTTTGGAAGGGTAGTGGACTTGGACAAAAGCAGGGAAGTTAGAGTGGTTGCGTTTTTATTTTTGAGATGTTGAGTTTAAGGTGTCTGTATGGAGACATCCAGCAGGAAGTTGGAAATGCTAGACTAGAGCTTACCAACTCTCCTGACCAAGCTTCACTTCTGCCACTTGGTAACCAGTGACTGTGGGCAAGTCCCATCATCTCTGAGTCTCAGGTTTCCTCATCAAAATGGGGAAGATGCATATCTGTGACCTTGAACAAGACATTTAACTTCTCACAGACTCAGTTTCTTTATCTGCAAAAAAAGGAAGGAGGATTTCTTAGTCTTTGGTTGCATGTAGCCACACTGGCACCTCAAGGGTTGTGAGTAGAACAGAATTAAAATATAACTACAGTCATGTAAAGAAACCTGTAAGTCTCATTCACTTCGTAATTGTTCTGCTCTTAAGGATGTTTCTAACTGTTGTCTATAAAAGTTACTTTTCAAAAAATAGGTCTGTATGTTCAGCCAAGGTTCCAGTTCATAGCTCTTCCTGCTAATGAATTTATAGTTGAATGAAGAAGGGATGTAAGCCCCAACTCCTAATTAACATACAAATTCATAATAGAACATAGTACCCCTGAAAGTGCCCATATTTGATGTGCTGACTCTTTGGATGGCTTCCCCATTTGCCACGATTTGAGGGGCATCGCCTCCCATTCATGCCATTTTTTCATAAAAAAGCATCAGGTAAATTTTTTGTAAGTAATTTAAACTCAGAATTATTGAATGGCATTCATGGGGCTAGAATATACTTGAACAGATAGAGCTCTAGCCATAGAACTGTTGTCTGAACTCTTCAAGAAAGTGTGGCTCCTGATTTCAATACTTCTACATTAAGTGGAGGGGTTAACTTTGGTCAGTGATAACATTATTCCTTTTTTTCCCCCTAAAGTTATCAGATGAAAAAACTTTTCAGAGCCTGAGCTGTATTCTGTCAATAGCATAGCATTAGTATGCCATTAACAACAACTGTAATAAGAGCTTGCCTTTATATAACCCCTTATGGTTTTAAAGGGCACACATTATCTCAAGGCAGCTAGGCTGTGTCGTGTATAGGGTTGGAGTTGGAGTCAGGAAGACCCAAATTCAAAACCTACTTCATACGTTTACTAGCTGTGACCCTGGGCAAGTCATTTAACCTGTCTGCCTTGGTTTCTTTATCTGTAAAAAGGGGATAATAGTCTATATCCTAAGGTTGTTTTGAGGATAAAATGAGATCTTTGTAAAGTTCTTTGCAAACTTTAAAGCTAGCTCGTCATCATCTCACTCAATCTTCACAGCAACCCTGTGAGGTGGAACAAGTATTATTCCCCTTTTACAGATGAAGAAATTGAGGCATTGGGTAGGTAGAGTGACCTGTCCTGTATTGTATAGCTAATAAATATTGAAGGTGGGACTCAAACCCAGATCTTTTCTCTCTAAGTTAAGTGTTTGCACTAGAGGTGTCAAATACATATTCTGTGGCAGGAGTGCCACCCAAATGAGACTAAAATGTAATTGAGAAATATTTAACAAAATTTTAAAAATACAATAGAACATAGATAATAGCAGTTTGTGGTTTTCTAAGTCAATATGCAGCTGTCATGTATGGTTTAGTGACTTCTGTTTCTACTTGATTTTGACACCACTGCTTTACATGATGTCAGTGTGGGGCAATTAGGTGGCATAATAGATAGAACACAAGCCCTGGAGTCAGGAGGACCTGAGTTCAGATCCACCTCAGATGCTTACTAGCTATGTGACCCTGGGCAAGTCACCTAACCCCAATTTCCTCAAAAAAAAAGTTGTATAACATTAACTTGCCCCCTTGCTCCATCACTCAATTCTGAAGCACAAAATTAGTTTCCCTCGTTCCTATTTTACACCTTTGATTGCAGAGATGTACAGCATAATAGTAGTGAAATAGAATCCATCAAGTTAGTTGCTAATTTTTAGTGATTTGCAGGGCTGTCCATTTTCTTCTTTCCTTCTTAGAGGTTTATATACAGTAACTGCCATAGGCAAAATTATGAAACAGGCAAAGTTTGTCTTACTAGACATCCCTTTTCACCCTCTTATTCACTGCATTCAAATCCCAGGGCTCTCATTCTCTGCTCATAAGCTCATTTATGCTAAGGCAACAGGAACTTGATGTGAACCCCTCCCTGCCCCCCAGCATTTGCAGTTTTAAAAAGCATTGTTTGCAGAGGGTAATGATATTGTCTCCTTTTTAGTTAGTACTTGAAGGAATGATATGTAAATGCTGGTATTTAGGGCATCTGCACAGGAGTTATTGGGGGTGGGAAGGGATTTTCCCCAATCATCCTGTGTAGTCTATGAGACATTCTGACCAAGGTTAAAATCAAACCTGTTTGTGCATGTTCACATTATGGGGAAGGAAGGTTGTTGATGCTAACAATTATCCCCTAGAATTGCAAGTAAATAAAATTTGGAATATGAGGGCCATTTAAACAGCTGAAGCCCACAGTATGGGAGGATAAGAGTGATACCCTCCCAAGAGCCAGGGCTTAACAGCTTGTCACATGCCACTATGATTATAAACAGTGTTGATTCAATCAGAAACGGTTTTTGTCTTTGATAGGGGTAAAGAAGGAATAGATTCACCCATGTGCTGCTAGTAAAATTTATAGTTTTATTCTTTTTTAATAAGGAAAAATTGTACCACTTGCTTTCTGAAAGATGCACTGAGATATACTCCTCGCAAAGATTGCCAAATACAAAAGGAAAATTCATTAAATTGTAATTTCGAAATCATGACCATATAATATTAATATGAAAATGACTGTGAATGATGAATGAGAAGTGTAGAGGGAGGGGAAAACACAGACAAAAAGCCCATAAAACTCTTGCATTTTTTTCCTCACAATTCATCTCTGTTGCTTGGTAATCATAAAGCAAACAAGTTGAATCCAGCTGTATTATCTGAGTTTACAGATGGCACATTAAACAGATCACATAAGTTGAAGGGGAAGATCACTACATGGGGAGAAAGCAGGGAGTAGCAATGGTTTCAGAAATCTCAATTTAGACCTTCTACATATGTTGTTGTCACTTTGTTGATTCTGGATTTTTTTAAAAAAGAGTTTTCACATAGCCATTCTGCAAGGGATAGGTCATGGAGGGTGTTGGTCAGAGTAGCTTGTAAATTCTTCTATGACATTATTACAAACCGCTTGAAGGCAGGGACCCCGTCCTACAAGTTCTTAGAGAATCTGTCATAGTGCCCTGCACAAAACAGGTACTAAATACATTTTTTAAATGAGCACTAAAAAACGAGACCCTTTTTGAAACACCACAGTTAGTAAGCATTTGGAATGAGATCTCTTAGGTCTGAATCCTTGCTCTGCTACTTACTATCTGTGTGACCTTTGGCAAATAACCTCCCCACTCTGGGCCTGCTTTCTTCTCATCTATAAAATGAGACGGTGGGATGAGATGAACTCTTCCAGCTCTGAAACCTACCATGCTGAATGCTTCAATAAACAGCAATCCAGCTATGGCTGCGAACATGATGTATTCATTAGAAGTCTAAGCTTTGGAACACTATTAAAAAGCAAAGGTTAAACAGCACACAGTGATCATTCTGGTAGACCTATGAAGTTTCATAATGTTTTCCATAATCCTATGGGTTTATGTTTCTAATGTGATGTAAAGGACTAGAAGATTATGGAAATATGCCCTTCTCTCAGTTCCTTTTTGTAAACTCTGAATTTTCATTGCAAAACATTAGACTTTCATATCTTGAAGAGCTATTAGAAAAAAATGTTTTCATAAAGACCATAGTATTGCAATAATACATTAGGCTTAAGAGAAAAAAAGTTTTATTAATAGTTATATGATGGCCTGTTTTCATTTGTGGCCCATAAACTTTCCTTTAAACAAAAATGATTGCTTCTGTTAGTCATAATGGGGTTTGTTATAACCACTTTTAGAATTGGCTTTAAAACCTTTTGAATACTCCATGTTTGTGGTATATGCTTTTAACAGATTTTATATGCCTTTGTAATCAATTGTGCTAAATGCAAAACTGTATCTAGTGTTTTAAGGTAAACTCTTGAAAGATGCTCTTCCCTTTAAATAAAATTTTAGATTATTTCCTAGCAGAGCAAAAACGTAATTCCCCAGTTAGTATAAGGAAAGAAAGTATGATAGGGTGAAAAGAATGCTAGAGTCAAGAGACATTGGGGTTCAAATCCCTCCTCAGATACTTATCAATTCTGTGACCATGGTCAAGTGGCTCATCTTCTCTGAGCCTCAGTTTCCTTATCTGAAAAATGGGAGTAGAGTGTCTTGTGGTATATGCCTAGAATCCCTGCTATGAGGGAAGAGGAAGTTGGCAGATCTCCTGAATTTAGGGGCTCTGGGCTGCAGCGGGCTTGGCCAACAAGGTGTCCACACAGTTTGGCATCCACAGGGGGGTTGATACTAGGTGAAATGTGGAAACCCCATCCTTTAAAAAAAGAAAAGGAATAATAATACCTTTAATGCCTTCCTTTTGGAATTACCCTGAAGATCAGTGTGACCCTGGCGAAGTCACTTAACTTCTGGTTCAGTTTCCTTATCTGTAAAATGGGGATAACAATAGCCCTTACTTCCCTGGGTTGTTGTGGGGCTCAAAAGAGATAATACTCCAGGGCTTAGTGCAGCACTGAGTAAATGCTTAATAAACGCTCATTCTTCTCTCCCTTCCCCTTTCTTCTCCAGAAGTTCTCAAGGAGGGTATGCTTGGGGCAGTCTTACTGAACCAAAGGGAACTTTTGCTATGACTTTATGTGAAAGAGGGAAATATGTCTTTAGACTCCACTAGCCTTGTCCATCAAGAAAGAAATGTACATTTCAGAATCTGAGAAAAGTATGCTTGTGGAAGGAAAGACAGAATGAAAGAAAGTTCAATCTTATCCCCAAAGAGTGGGAAGAAACTGCAACCTAAAAGACAGTAGGGAATGACGAATATTTAACAGCTCATTAAAAATCAAACTAGATCTCTTCCCTACAGAGAATGGGTGGGGAGCTCTTGTTCACTGTCATCCTCCCTGCTACCCCTCCCAATAATCAAAACACAGCCTTCTAGATGGTGGGCACGGGAAGGAGTCCCTGCATCACAGACTACATATTGGATATTTCCAGTGGATGCCCTTTAAACATCTCTGACTCAGTATACTCAACTAGAACTTATCTTTCATTCTAAACTACCCTTCCTCCAGACCTTCCCATTTTGTTGTGAGAAGCACCATCTTCTCAATCACCCTGGTTCATATCCTCAGCTTCATGTTTGACTTTCCCTTTACTGTCATGACCATTCAGCCTTATCAATTCTAGGCAGCTAGGTAACATAATGGGAAAAATATTGGGTCTGGAGTCAGGAAGAATCATTTTTGTGAGTTCATTTAACCTTCATTGCCTCAGTTTCCTCAGCTGTAAAATGAACTAGGGAAGGAAATGGCAAATCCCTCCAGTATCTTTACCAAGAAAATTCCAATGGGGTCACGAAGAGTTGGACATGACTAATTGACAAAACAACACAAGAATTAATTCTACCTCTGTGATATCTCTCTCATGTGATCTCTTCTCTATGGCCATATATATGCTGTCTTAATTCAGACCCTCACTAACTGTTACCAGAACTAATAGAGTAACTTCCATATTAATCTCCTTGCTTCCAGTCTCATCCCATCTGTAATCTATCCTCCTCAACACTACCAAAATATTCTTCCTAAAACAAAGCTCTCACCATGTCATTCCCCTTCCCAAAAATCTTCATTTACTCTCAGCCGCCTACAGGATAAAATGCAAACTCCTTAGCCCTTTACTTAAAATCACCTATTTCTATCGTCTGACTTTTACTTACCTGTCTAGCTTTATCTTCTAATACTCTCCTGTAAAGCCAAGCACGAGCAGCTCTCCTGAGGACTGCTGCTATGAATAGCTTTAAGGTTCTGATCACATAGTGTAGTTAACTCTCTATTTATTCAACAATAAAGTAAGGCAAACCATTCACAGAAGCCAAAGTACAGCATTCACAGCAATATGACATAATAACTTATTACTAAAGTGGCCACATATTCTTGTACAAAAGATATCACTCATAAGTCACAATCTGATCAATCAGTATAAAGTACCCATCTAAAGTCTTTTTTCATCTTGATTGGAGACTGGCTTCCAAATCATCCTTAAGAAGCAATCATCCTTAAGGAGTACAAAGTATAAAGGTCTGCCATCCCTAGATCACATTGTCTGAATCACTCAATCAGCACTAAATACCCAAGTGAAGATCCTTTCATCTTGACTCCAGACTGACTGCCAAACTCCATGGTTCCTCTTCCATGCTCCCAGCTCTTGCCTGAATTCACCCAACTGTCACCTGGATTCACTGGTAGGCAGCTCCCCAGCTCCTAGTCCAGCTCCACATATCAAACTTAGCAGAGTTACAACAATTTTCACACACATTGTCGGCACTATCATCTCAATTCACTTTCTGCCTGTGAAATCTACACAAGTCAATAGACAGGATGCTTTTGTCTGACAAAGTAAAATAAACACAAATCAACACAGACAGAATAGACTGACAGAGTGCTGGACACCACAAGTATTCTCCCTTTCAGTACTGCTCAGTTCCAGTTTGTACTCCTGCTTTTATATGGTGGTTCACCTTCCTATTCCACCCTTCTGTTCCATCAGCAAATTTCTCCCACCTTCAATCAAAGGCACTTGAAGAGCTAAAACAATGAGCTATATACTTAAATAACTGAAACAAGGATCTAAGTATTCCTTTGCTTACCATTACATCCCCTCATGAGCTTTTCTCCCTACTCAGAATCTCCCATCTCAGTGAATTTGAAAGAGCTATATCCTGCACATGAAACAGACTCCCTCCTCACCTCTGCCTTTCAGAATCTTTCCTTCAAGAATCAGCTTAGGAGCCCTGACCACTTATCTCTATAAGCACCAATTGTGTTAGTGAATGAATGAATGAGCATTACTAAGTGCTTAGGGAGAAGGCAAATCAGCCCATCTTTTGCCTCAATTCTTACCTAGCCTTTAATCACTGAATGGGCCTTACATCAGACAATCTGAGACCTGGGAAAGGTCTTAGCTTAAAAAGGCCAAGTTCCCCCACTGCATCTGGGGCCATCACTGGTTGTCCTGACCTATGTCTTGCCACTGGACTCTGATGACTCTGGAGGAAAGAGTGAGGTTGATGACTACTCTGCCCCACCTCACTTAAACCCAGTTCACTTGCAAGTCAAGACGTCCTCATGTCATGGGTCCTCTTCAAGAATGAAGGAGGAACAACAGTAACAATTCTGAGAATCAAATGAGATCCCATGCCTATGAGGTGCTCTGTAAATCTTACAACACAAATAGTTTTAACTCTTGTCAGTTATTTGTGTGCTTACATACTCTAAGTAGTACAGATGATTAAACAGCATAAACACAGCTTCTTTAGCTATCCAGCTGTCCCCTTGATTGAATGCTGTTTTTCAAGTATGTAAATCCTGCCTCTGACACTTATCACCAGTGTAACTTTGGGCAGATCACTTAACTACTAGAAAGTGAGGGAGTTGTATAAGAACCCTTTCCAGCTCTGGGTCTATGATCCTCGATTGACAGACATGTGTATTATTATGAAGAATCTTCTTGTTGCACCTGAGAGTTCATTTCTCTCTAACTGGCCCAGTGATGTAGCAGTGTCTCAAGTCACAAGTTAGATTAAGTATGGCACAAGGAGATGAGGTTGGTTTTAAACCAGGAACTGTGCTCCCATGGTAGACTAGACTGTGTTGAGGAAGAGGAAGCGATGTATATAATGTATGGTTATACTATTTTGCTATAAATGTATTCTCTTCTCAAATATATTCTGTGCCCCTAAAGGAGGTTGATTATATGTGCATATAGACACATGTAAACATGTATGCACAAGTACATGCACATATATGTCCATGTGAACATTGCTGTGCATATGCATGTATTTTTATGTGCATGCATGCATACATACATAAGATATCCCAAAAGTCTTAATGCAATTTTAAGTTTTAATAGCTTCAAATCAGAACTGAGCTCTGCCGTGGGCTGCTCAGTGTCCAGCACTCAGCATGATCCAGAGACGTGAATAAGAAACGACCAGGCCATGTGGGTAGTTCAAGGAGGACAAGGCTTTTATAGAGCAAGGAGACAAAGGAAGGGAAGGAAGAGATCTCAAGTATTCATATCATTATCTTAGTCTGTCACATCCTGGAGGTAGCAGGGCCTTAGTAAGGCCTTTTGTTCTCTAGGTGCCAGAAAGTCTTAGAAAAGTTAGTTACCTCCTTTCATATGCAGTCACGTCACAAAGGATGCTCTTGAGAGCTGGCTTCAGGGCCTGAAGCCAAAACTGCATCATCAAGTACATCTGCATAGGAACTGACCACCTAAGAATTCAAATATTTAGGTTTTGAACAACTAAAGTTTTGGGGCAGAGCCTTAGATCTAGGCCTCAGGTACCTCTTAATGCAGCCACAGTCATAAACGGATACAGTTGAGAGCAGACTTCAAAGCTGAAGCACATTCCTCAAAAGACATCACATTTAGAGCTGGCCACCCCAAGATACCTGAGTGCGGAATCAGATAAAAGTCTTGGCTCACAACAGAGCTCAAGCTATCCACTCTGTAGCAGGGATAACACATGTGTACCACTATACCTGGCTATCCCCATTCTAATAGTTTTAACCTTTAATAGCTTAAAATTGCACTAAGGGACACCCTGTAGATATGCAGGCATGATACATGCACACAAATCCACACATATGTATATGTGGGAAAAAATAATGCCAGTGAAATGCTGCACCTGAGTTTTATAAGAGCCAGATTTGGAAAGAAAGTACAGCCTCTATTAAGACCAATACAAGATAGCATCTTGGAACAAGTTGTGGTGTACCCAGATGTACGTTGGGAACAATGTCAGCTACAGAAAAGTTTTCCTAGCTGCCCCAAGAAAGCCACTTCAGGTTTGTGTCCCAGCGTGTATGTATTTTTACTAAAGGTGAAGGTCCCTCTCCAGCAGCTGGACTAGATTCCTGGTTCACTGACATTTGGATATGAATGTGAGGAAGAGCTTTTGTATTGCTGTTATCAAGTTTTATCAGAAAGTCACCTTCACTGGAGTCTGCTTTCCCAAATACAGTGCCTGCAGCATCTTCCACCAAATATTCTTATTCTGCTCTCAGTAATTTGTTGTTGGAAGTGTAACAATAATGCACATTTGTGTAGTACAGTATAGGTCACAAAGCATTTTCCTCACAACCATATGAAGTGAGTAGGTCAAGTATTATTACCCTATTTTACAGATGAAGAAACCTGAGCCTTAGATAAGTCAAGTGAATTGCCCAGTGTTACATAACTAATAAGTGTCAGAGTATTTGTGTATTTTCCCAAAGATTTTATAGTTAACCACCTTAATTATGTGGGAGAGGGAAAACTGCGTGGAGATTAAAACTCCTAAATCCTTTCTCTGTGGTAGCCAATATCCATCTCTCTCCCCTCACTCTTCTCTTTCCCCTCTCTCCTCCCTCTCTCTCCTAACTCATTCTTGTGCCCTTTCTAAATCATGCTACTTCTCAATTCAAGGAAGAACAGTAGGAAACATTCCATTCACTTTTATTTGCTGATGGAAGAAGGATAGCAAATATGTATGTTCTCTTGCAGGCCAAAGCTTACCTGAGGATAGCAGCTGAAGTCGTGAAAAGATTGCCACCGCCTCCTGCATGATATCCCAAGAGTTCACACCTGGAAACAGTTACCAGACACTGTCAATAAAATGACCATTGGAGATCAACAGGTTTAAACCAATACAAATGTTTTAATGATCTAATTTCTGTTTCATCATATTTATAAAGAAATCATGTTTTGCTCTGTACACATTTAAATTTTATGGGTTCATCTACAAATAAAGTGCTTACAATAGTAATTACTAGCCATTGCCTTTTTAGTGTTTTCCATGGGTCAAGTTCATGAAACCTAGAGCTTCCACAGTTACCATCCAGTTACCAGGTTCTACTATTGTACATAATATAAACATTTCCAACATTACTGTTTTGTTTTTAACGAACCTCTCCTAAGCGAAGAAAATTTAAGAAATTTATGGTGTTGCCAATCCAGCCTTCAATTAAAAAACAAATAAACATTTGAGCCAAGTTAATAATTTAAAAGCCTCCTACAGGGTGATTCAAAAGTCTTAATGCAGGTTTAAGGTTTAAGAGCTTAAATGTAAGTATCATAAAAAACTGTCAAGTGCATTGAACTTGGACTTGGGAGACCTTGGTTACAGTCCCAGTCCTGCCACTTAAGATGCCCCATCTCAGGGCCTTTGCAACTTCATCTATAAAATTAAGAGTATTGGAATGATAGTAATAACAAATAACATAATTTTACATAGTTGTTTAAGATTTGCAAAGCACTTTAAAATATTATTTTCATTTGATCCTTACAACAACCCTCTGAAGCAGTTGCTTTTATGTTATGCATTTTACAGATAAGGCAACTGAGGCAGACTGAGGTTACAGGACTTGCCCAAGGTCACATAGGAAGTATCTGAGGCTGGATTTGAACCCGAGTTTCCTGACTTCTGGACCATGTAGCTACCTCTAGGATAAGAAATTTTTATTTTGTAACAGAAGATGATACCTAAGGTCCTTTCCATTTATGATATCTTATGATTCTTTTGTTTGTGTATTCTTGTACATCTAATTTGTACCTCCTTCTCCCCCTACCCATCCATAAAGCAGACAGACTAAAAGCCTTATAAAATCATCCACATACCAACTTGGTGAAACTTAGCTTGTGAAACCTGAAAATACATACCAGTGATGGAATATAGTGGCATACAGTAGGCACTTAATAAACACTTGTTGGTTGATTGCCATCCCTATTTCTAACCTTGCATTACAAATGCAAGAAAGAAGGGGGGAAGGGGGAGGGGGGGGAGACTCCTGTTGTGGGAACTCCCTCTTCCAACAGATCAAAACCCAGGTGGCTTCTTAGATCCCTAAGGAGTTTTCTGAGGTGCAGAGGATGTGTCTTGCCCAGGGTCTTGCTGAGGTGCTCTTTTAGACTCAGATCTTTTCTGATTCTATATCTACCACCCTGCCTCTACCTTGTTAGAAAGACACCCCCCCCCAATGAAATAATTCCACAACACATTCAACCAATCATCAATTCCAACACAAGTTATATGAAGTACATATAAAGACTGTCACGTGGCCTAATTCTTTCCTCCTTCACCAGGAAGCTGAATTGTGAGATAATCCTCAGCCATGGCTAGGTGGTTTATGTGACCCTCGGGGAAATCCCTTGACCTCCTTTGCTATGTAGTCAAGGAGCCAGAAAATTAGGCAACCATTAAGACTTCATTGAAACCATGTGCTATGTCTGAACCAAAATTTCCTAAGGGACTAAATTACACAAACTAATTAATTTCACTAGGGAAGATATCTGTGTACACATGCTCTGTTCATATTATGAAGGTGCCATTCACTACCCTCAGATGGAAGTGGTATTTTCCAGCTGTGGACTAATCGAGTGTTTGTTTTTGTTTTTAATTGTGATTTTATTTGTATGTTCCTGTTGTGGGCACAGCTAATCATTGATCCCGATGGATTACCTAGAGCAGTCTCTTAAAACGGGTCCCACTTAAACTGGAAAAAGTCTGATTTAAATCGAAGTCGCTGAATACCCAGTTTCAGTGGGGTGTAAGTTTAATGTGTTCCATAATGTGTTATGTCTCCTGTAGCGCTGGAAATAGCAGTACATGGAGTCTGGCCCCCGCTCACAAACACCTGACTCACAATAACCCACAAATACAAATGGCAACCCTTTCTCCCTTTCTACTTTACTGGAGCCCCTGCTGATGCTGCTATAGGAACCATTGTGGCAAAACTTGGAGCTGTTAGAGAATCTACCAATTCAGAAAGGGAGAAAGAAAAGCTCTGAAAAGCAGGGTCAGCCCAAGGCAGGCTCCCAGGCAGGGCTGGCTTGCTTACACTGTGGCATGCCCACCCCCAACTCCCACGGCCTAATTATTTTCATTTTGTTCCATTTTCAAAAATTCCACCCATTAGACATATATTTGGGTTAAGAAGCCCTCTCTTTTAAAAATGCAAATGCCTCTCATGAGAATGGGATTGTTTCTTTGTACTTAAGCACAAAGTAAGTGTTTAATCAATGCTGGTCCTGGACTGAAGGTTAAGTGGCTATACATCACTTACACCTTAGGAATTAGTTCTATCAGGCTGCTTTCCTCTTAACACCTACCTGAAATGTCGGAACTAAGAAAAAGGGAATCTTCACTGGGAGTCAGAAGGAAGGGGTAATCCCTAGCTGAGGGGAAGTTTAATCAGATTTAGGGATGATTTAGTACCTGAGGGAAGCCCTGAAAGACTTCAACTTTTGAAAATCTGCATGGAGGAAAGAGGGGTTATGAGAAATGGGAGTAACTAGAAGGCCAGTTTGCCTGTAACACAGACTGAATGAAAGGGACTATACTAGACTAGACTAGGGGTGGGGAACCTGTGGCCTTCTAGGTCCTCAAGTCCAAGGGCTACACTTGAGGATCTAGAGAGCCACCACACGTGACCCAGAGGCTACAGATTCCTGAGCCCTCAACTAGACTGAAAAAAGGATAGAAGGGCAGGTTACAGCCAGACTGTGGAAGGCCTTAGATTCTAGGATAAGAAATTTATATTTTGCCCTGTAGGCAATAGTGAACTACTAAAGACAGACATAATCAGACCTATGCATTAGGAAAAGTACTTAAGCATTGATGCAAATGACAGTTTGGGGAGAAAGATCAATTAAGAGGCTAAAGGAATGATAGCTATTGCCTCCCTCTTCCCCCCCCCCATTTGACCTGTCCATTATATCTTCATAGTCTTCCTATTTTTAGCAGCGCATCACTCCTGGTAATCCATATTGATTTGTGTATATCTCAAATACCAGATCTCTAAATGGCCTTTGTTTAAAAGTATTAATGCCCTAGCCTGAAATGACAACATATTCTTTTATGAAAAAAAAATACTAAAGTGGTATCCTCTATTTTTTTTTAAATTTTTGCATTTTGGAGGGGGGGAGGCAGGGCAATTGAGGTTAAGTGACTTGCCCAAGGTCACATGGCTAGTAAGTATTAAGTGTCTGAGGCCAGATTTGAACTCAGGTCCTCCTGATTCCAGGGCTGGTGCTCTATTCACTGTGCCACCTAGCTGCCCTGTGGTATCCTCAATTTGAGGAAGGCATCCATTCATTCATTTCTTCATTCCCCACTCAGCTGCTCTCCCAGACTTCATAATCTCCAGAAACTCATCATCCTGCAAGATGATACCAATGCTGATACACCTGGGCTCCCTCCCACCCTCCCTCTGGTTGGAGGGGGTGGGGGTGAACACTAGGGAGCCCCTCCCAGGTTCTTCATTTAAGGAGGGCACCCAGAACGTTCAGCTCATCGTTTTCTATTAGACTGCTTTCTTGGACTTCTGGATTTTCAGAATCTTGTTGAGTACCTCCTTCCCCCTTTTATGTGCTACCTTACCCCATTAGACAGTGAGCTCCTTCAGGGTAGACTATCTTACGCCATTTGTTTGTATCTCCAGTGTTTAGAACAGCACCTGGCACACAGTAGATACTTAATAAATGCTTGACTGTTGGCTCCTATTCTTATCTTTTGGTTACGCTTTACTCCAAAGTTATCATTGGCCAAATTTAATGGTCTTTTTTTCCCAGCCTATGGCACTGTCAATCATCCTCTTCTCCTTGTTAGCCCACTTTCTACTGGTTTCTGTGGCACCACCCTATTCTGGTTCTCCTACTTGTCTGACAACTCCTTCTTTATCTCCTTATCTTCATCAAGGTCATGCCCACTAATCATGCCCCCAGGGTTCTGTCTTGGTCTTCTTCCTTTATACTGTTTCTCCCCAATACTAGTGCTATAAAGGAATTCCACTGTTTTAAAATGGGTCTCAGGGTGACTAGGTAGCACACACCAAATAGAACACCAGCCCTGGAGTCAGGAGGACCTGAGTTCAAATTTGGCCTCAGGCACTTGTGCATGTGGGCAACATGTGACCTTGGGCAAGTCACATAACCCCAATTGCTCTTCCTTCCTTCCTCCAAAAAAAGCAAAAAATATTAGTCATACCATTTTTGTTGAAAATGGAGTATATGTGTAAGTTTGTGCTACATTGTATGATGGGGCTGGAAGGGCAAAATAATTAAGATAGATGGCAAGATACCATACCTGACTAAAATTAGTATCCTGCCAGATGACTAGACATGATCCAAGGAGTCTGCAGTGGACTAACCTTACTTTTATGTGAAACTTCTACTAAAAAATCAAAATTCATTTGACCAATTTTTCTTATAACTCCTTTGAAGGCACTCACCTTAATTTTATAAATGCCATTGAACTAAGCAGTTTAAATGGTGCAGCTTTACTGCTGTAGTGTGCACTAAGTTCCCTTTTAAACTGAAGTCTCTGGGAGAAGTTGGTTGAAATATAATCTAATAGATGATTTCTGAGTAGGGAAGTATCACGTGGCCAGTCCTAGCAACAATGTGAAGCAAAAGGAGCCTGCTACTGAAGACAAATTACTTTAAAATATTTTAAAATGTAAAAATCAATTGGCTGCCTCAGGCCACAATAAGATGTGGCAAGGTAAGAAAAGAAAGCAAATAGCTGAATTTTGATTGCCCTTCCCCAAATCTGAAATGTCAGCAGTCACTCATCTGCGTCGGACTAGCAATGAGGTTAGACTGAGTACACATCTGGGCTAAGCACATTGTACATCCAACTGGAAAACAACAGTGCTGTTTTATAAAAACTGACAGTGAAGAAACTATAGCTGGAAACCCTTGCTTCTGAGAGTTAGGGGATTTTAAAAAATCCTCATCAAAGCCACAGCATAAAACATATTTAAATTATCGACATATATATTTATTTAAATAGGCAATCCCAATATACCTCTATACTCCTTTGTAACAAAAAGAAAATTAAGCATAGCTAACTGAATAAATGACCTCTGGGGGCTTTTCCAACTCTGAAATTTTTTGATACTACGTGCTATTCCAATAACATTCCCTCCTCCTTCCATTGCTGGAAAGACCAAAGAGTCCAGGATTTAGAGCTAAAAGAGGACTCAGATGTTGCACAGTCTAAATTCTTCATTTTGCAAATGGAGAAATTGAATACCAGAGAAGTTAGGTCACTTGACCAAAATCACAGAAGCACCAAGTAGTAGAGTCGGAATTTGAACTCAGGTCTTCCACCACCTACAAGTTCAGCATAGTGCTGCTAGGCTTCTTTGTTCTCCAGCACCAGAATTGGTCACTGCAGTTAATGTGGATTCAGCTGACTCAGTTTTATTGCGTTTTGTTGTTGTTTAAACATCATTGTGAATACTGTTCTCCTGTTCCACCTATTTCACTTAGCATCATTTTATACATCTCTCCAGATTTCCCTAATTCCTCATATTTATCCTTTCTGGTGACAAAAGGGTCACATTACATTCATATGCCACAACTTGTTCTGCCATACACTTAAAAAAATACTTTTGCAATCTAGCCGTGTGACCTTGGCATGTGACCTTGGGCAAGCTACTTAACCCCAATTGCCCTCCAAAAAAGAAAAAAAAATACTTTTACAGATGAATGGAGAACAGATTGCAGTAAGGAGATACTTTAGGCAGGAAAACCAACCAGAAGACTCCTATAATAGTCCAAGCATGAAGGGCCTGGTAATGTCAGAGGAGAGAGGGGCATGTTTGAGAGATGTTAAGAAGTAAAGATGGACAGGACAAGACAACTGCATTGCTAGCCTGGGTGACTGAAAGGATGGTGTTCATGACACGGGAGAATATTTGGGAAAAATAATGAGTTCAGTTTTGGACACGTTAAGTTTATGATGTCTGTGAAGCATCTGGTTTGTGATGTGTAACACATAGTTGGGGAAGTGAGTCTGAAGGTTAAGAGAGAGGTTAGGGCTGTTTAAGTAGATCTGAGAATATCACCATAGAGACAAAAATTGAAACCATGGAAGCTGATGAGATCAGTAGATGAACTAGCATACAATGAATCTATTGTTACCCCTTTGTCAAGGGGGAACAATAATCAACAAATATTTTCATAGCTATATGGAAGCTAGGTGGCACAGCAGACAGAGTGCCAGGCCTAGAGTCAGAAAGACTCATCTTCAAGAGTTCAAATCCAGCCTTAGATACTTACTAGCTGTGTGACCCTGGGCAAGTCACTTTACCCTGTTTGCCTCAGTTTCTTCATCTGTAAAATAAACTGGAGAAGGAAATGGCAAGCCACCTCAATACCTCTGCCAAGAAAACCCCCAATGGCGTCATGAAGAGTAGGGCACATCTGAACAACATTACCATAGCTATACCATAGTTAAGGGCATGGCAATCTTCTGCCCCATGACTGTTCTTCCCTGAATTCTATATTCCTCTACTAGAGTGTAAGCTCTTTGAGGGTAGTGGAGAATCTCCTACACCTCACTCTTTTATTTGTAACACCAGAGCTTATGTTCATAGGTCTAAAGCAGAAAGGGATCTCAGTGATTATATAATCCAACTTTTTAATTTGACAAATGAAGAGATTAAGGCCTAGGGGAGAAATGATTTCTCCAAAATCACCCGGGCAAGATTTAAGCCCAAGTCTTCTGATTCTATAGTCACTGCTGTTTCCTATGGTTCCATAGCACAGTGCCCAGCACACAATAGGCATTTAATAAATTATTGTTGATTAGTTAATTAAACAAAGGATATAGAATAATTAATTCTAAGTATATCAATTTATGCAAAAGAAATCTAAATCTAAGAGCAAGCATGTTTAGAGTATTCATTTTCCTGATTTTTTTTTAACATTTTATAAATATTGTGAAATTCCACAGTTTTATTTTTGTGGTAGATTATTTATACATCTGTGTTGAGAATCACATATTGCAGGTTAATATGAATCTTTGAAACAAAATCTATAGTTGTCATTTTAGAAATGAAACATATTGCAACACAGAAGATTTTATCTTACACTTAGTTTAATTAAAAGATACGATGAGGGAGAAAGGAAATTACTTTCCCCTTTATCTGTTTAGAGTATTAGAAATCAAGTTTTGAAGAACATGGGTGTTGCAGCTGTTGAACTGTTGTTTAAACATTACTTCTACTACTGTGCCTAATGTAGTTAATTATGGTCCACACAGTTGTTTCTTTATCAACTATTCAGGCTGGAAACTATATGGATGCATTGTGAGCTGCCACGAGAACATGCTATTAAGCTGTCTCTGCTGATGAGGGTGTTTTTGAATTGCATTACAAAAGTCCCTGGCAAATAAATCCCATTTACCATTGGCTTGCTCTTGTAGCTGATCTGATTAGGTGGCTAAGGCTGGTGCATTGCCCAACTTACAGAAAGGATCTAAACTTAAAAGACTTTCTTGACACTGGACCAGGGAAGGATGTGATGGGCCTGTCCTCCAGGAGGAAAATGAAACAGGTATTTAGCATAAAATGATAGACTCTGAGTTGGAAGAGGGCAATAGCTCATAGACTAAGGACTGGAAGGTACCTTGGAGGACATCCAGTCCACTCTCCTAATTTTACAAATGAAGAAAGCAAGATGCAGGAGAAGTAAAAGGACTTACTTACGCAGGATCACACAACTAGTAAGTATCTGAGGCACGATGTGAATCCAGGTCTTGTAGTCTCCAAATCTACTCTTCTACTTGCACCTCCATGCTGCTTTGGAGGTCCAGCCTGTAATTGAACAAGAGTCCTCCTGGCAACGTCAATTGCTCAGTAAGCATTTATTAACCACTTGCTATGTGTTAGACACTGAGTTAAGCAAGGTGGAAGGCCCCAGCAATGTGGAGGGCAAGGAAAGGCTTCAGGCAGAATGTGGTGCTTGAAGTGGGTTTTTAAGGAAGCAAAGGCTTCAGTGGGGTGGGGGGAGTCTTTGTAGGCACTAGGGAGCCCATGCAAAGGCATGGAAATGGGAGTTGTAGCATTATGTATGAGGAACAACAAGAAGTCAACTTAGACGAATTCTAGAGGATAGGGAGGGGAATAATATTTAACAAGGCTGTAAAGGTAGGTTAGAGGAAAGTTGTGAACAATTTTAAAAGACAAACAGAAAAGTTTCTTTTTGATCTTATAGGCAATCAGAAATCTCTGGAGTTTATTGAGTAGGGAAGTGATGTGGTCATACCCAAACAACATCAGTCATGCAACCTTTACTTGAAGGCCTTCAGAGATAGGGAACTCACTATCTGATGAAACAGATTGTTTTGCTTTTGGATAGCTCTAATTGTAAGTATATCTTTTCTTATAGCAGACCTAAATTTATTTCTCAGTATTTTCCATTCATTGATCCCACTTCTGCCATCTAGAACCATACAGAATAGTTCTAATCCTTCTTCCACATAACAACCCTTCTGATATTTGAAGAGCGCCATCAGACCCTCCCCAAGACTCCTCTTCTCCAGGTTAAGCATCACTAGTTCTTTCAAACAGTCCAAAGAAGTAAGACTCCAATTCCCTGACCCTTCTAGTCATTGTCTTTTGGCTATATTCTAGCTTGTGAATATTTTTCCTAACATGTGGGAGCCAGAACTGACCACATGGTACTCTCGATATGGTCTGAACAGGGTAAAGTATAATGGAGGAATCCTCTACATAATTCTGGGCACTGTGCATTTAGTAATGCAGTCTAAAGTCAAATTAGTTTTCTTGAGTACCATGTCATACTTTTGACTCATTTGGGGCTTGCAGTCCTCAGGTCTTTTTAACATGAATGAAATCATTCATGCTGTCTAGTCATATCTACCCCATCTTACAGATGAACAGGTTGTTTTTTTTTTATCAAAATGGTATAAGATTTTACATTTATCCTTGATAAGTTTCATTGTAGAATCTGCCCATCATACTAATCTGTCAAATCTTTTCGAACCCTAATTTTGTCATTCAGCATTAATTAGCTCTCTCAGCTTCCTATCAGCTACCCTTTCAATAAATATGTCACCTGGACCATCAGGGACAGATTCCTTGGGGATAATGGAAAATGTACAGGATTTGGAATCAAGAGAGACCTGGGTTTGAATCCCACCTCCAATCCTTAATGGATGTGTGACCAAGGGGATGTCATTAAATAAAGCTAATAATACCTACAGTACCTGCCTTGTAGGGTTGTTGTGAAAATCAAACGAGATAACATAGGTAAACCACTTTGCAAACCTCAAAATTCTAAATAATTGTTATCTATCATTATTTTCAAACTATTAATTTTTTTAGATCATCAGCCCAGTTGAGTCCACCATTAACCTGTATCTCTTAATATTATTCCTAAAATGCAGTGACTTTGGGAAATGCCTGTTAAGTGACTTCCTTGAGTTCACACAGATAGTAGAAGGTTGGAATCCCAAATACAATGTTCATTCTATAGGACTATGTTATGTTTATGGAATTTTCCTAATCTACCAGTCTAGTAGGGATGAGAATGAGGACTGGACCAGTGATTTTATTAGTATGGGGAACTCTTGAATGAAGATACTCCTTCCACCAATGTTGGTCATCACTGTCTCTGCATCTTATGGCCTTAGAGAGTTGTCTGAGAGGTCAAATCATTTTCTCAAGGTCATACAACTATACAGCCAGTATGTGTCAATGATAGGACTCAAACTCATATCTTCCTAATCCTGAGATCAGCTCCCTAACTCTCTCTCTCTCTATTATGCCCTGGCTCTCCAAAATAAAAAAGAAAATCAAGTGATTTTAATATGAACTGGATTCTTAAGGTCACTTCCAGTTTTCACATTCTTTTTTAACCATATCAGCTCTTAGTGGCCACTGCTGCCCTTCTTAAGTACTTCCATTCTAGAATTTTGTCAAGCATTATTAGCAAGCGCATCAGCCCATAGTTCAAAGAAACATACATTCTCCAATTTTACTTTATTTTGCAAAGTGGGACATTTTTCTGTCTTCTATCTTGCCTTCCTGCTATGGATGAATTGGACTGGAAAGAGATTTCAGAGAAACAAGCCAGGAGACTGTTGCAGTGGTCTAGGTGTACAGTGATAAGGGTCTAGAAAAAGCAATGATTAGAAGGAGAAAAGAACTGCCATTTGTTTAATTATTTTGAATAAGCAGATTTGTTTAATTATGGCTGGTCCCAACCCATGGCCTAAAAGAAGTCATGTAGAACTACACATTTAATGCCACGCTCACCCTCTTTGTGGCCTGTTAGGTTCCAGGTATAATCATGAAATGGCTTACCTCTCTGTCCACATAGATGCGCTTATAGGAAGAATGAGTTTGGGGAATCTCCCTGAACTGCAAGGACCAGGACAAGGTAGTACTGTATGTGCCTCTACCTCCAAAACTCTGAAATCTTTCTAGCTGAGCTTCATCTCTCTGCCATTTTAGCCACCAATACAAGGATGGACCTAATTTAGCTGAGTAAATAACAAGTCTCCACACACCTCTCTCCTATAACCTCCTGCCCTTCTTTCCCGAAGATTTAGCCAAAACCAATGAGATTTGTAAATCCAACATAAGCCCCATGTAACAAAACCAGTAACACTACCTCTGTTAGCCAAAAGGACAAAAATATAACAATTTAAAAAAAAAACATATATTTAAGGCAGGAAATAGTATAGTTTAGGACTTGATGCCATAACATTTTATAATTAATGAAAATATTATCCTTGACTAGGTTACATTATAAAATATTTAGATCTTTATAGGGCTTCATAGGTCAAGTCAAACTATTATTTGCTGTTCCCCAAACTTAGCATTCAGTCTTTCACCTCTGTGCCTTGTACAGAATAGTTCCCATGCCTTCAAGTGACTCCCTCCTCACTTCTGTCTCTTAGAATCCCTAACTTCCTTCATGCCTCATCTCACACACCACCTCCCACAGAAGCTTTTTCTAATTCTTCTTGTCATAAGGACTCTCCCCTGACACTCATTAGCAGGCGATACTTGGTATCACATATCATAGTTTTAGAGCTAACAAGAACTTTGGATGCCATCTAGTCTAACCTACTTTGTAGACAGGGAAACTGAGGCCCCAAGAAGTTAAGTGATTTGCCTGAGGTCACCCAGGTATTAAGTAGCAAAGCCACAATTCAAAACCAGGTCCTTAGACTCAAAATCTAGCATTCTTTCAACTGCTTCATTTACCCCCAACAGATGTAAGTTCTACAAGATCAGGGGTCACTGTTTCTATCTTTGTGCTCTCATCATTCCATGTGGCACCATGCACAAAGTAGTCACTTAAAGAAATGCTTATTGGACTGGATTTCATACAGGTTGATAGGTCATCAATGCTTTCCTCACATCATGTCCATAAAAACACTCAATTCTACAATTCTATCTTGACACAGATGACTGATAAATCAGATACTCAGATTATCTAAATGAATCCATAACGGATGTCATTGATAAGAAAACTCATTCTGGTCTATCTGTCTATGCCTTCCATTCTGTCTGACCCTTCTCCCATGTCCTTTCATAAATTTACAATAGATAGTTCATCCAGTATATCCAGAGTCATTCTCTCTAGATATCCCAAGGTTACTAGTAGAGCACGCCGTCTGTCCATCAGTTGTCCCTTGCTGTTGCCACATGGCCAGTCCATCATCCTTTTTCATGTGTACATTTCTTGGATGACATCTTTTACTATTGTTCTTCCAGATTCCTTATTTTTGGGGTGTCGTAGCCTGCACACACTCATGTGCCTCTCGCTAACCAGTTAATTCATAACTTTAAGCCTCTTTGAATCCCCTGGACATTAGCTAGTACTCTAAATTAGAATCACTCCCCCCTTTTCTTCTCCTCACTTCCCCTTTCCATATCCCTGCTTGCTTGCTTTGCAAAGAATGGGATCATAGAATATTAGATCTGGAAGGGGCTTTTATGACCATATTGTCCTGCTGGCTTATTTGACAGATGAGAAAATTGAGGCACAGAGAAGGGAAGTAATTTTTTTCAATTTTACTTGGTAAAATGACAGAGCTGGAACTTAAACCCAGTGTTCTGACCATAAATCAGGTAGTCATTCCACTATGTCATCGATTATTCTGGAAGTCTTTCTTATCACCAAAGTGATGGTGGGGGCTTAGTGTATATATGTGTGTGTGAAACAAGGCAGGTGGATTAGAGCATGCCCCTCTTCACGTTTCTATTTTTTGGGGTCTAGAATTGGGCTTTGCTCTCCCCAATACAAATAAATACCCCTTGTTTGGAGCATGTGAGCCTTTGAACATCTGTTGTCCCTTTACCATCATTTATAGGACTCATAGATCCACTTGAAACTTTTTTTCTCTCATACCGCTGGGATTTTCTAAAACTCGAGTTATTTCCTGTAGCCCAGAGATTGTTTCATTTTCCTGCAAGGGGAAAGAAATGGCTCTAAATGTTTCCTGTGCTTTCACAGGAGTTATTTTAAGAACCCAAATCTGGGGTCCTTCTATTCCTTTCTGGAGAATTTATGGATAATATTTGGATAATTGTTCCTCTTTACACTAAAGAAATATTCCTCTTTCAATAGCACAACTTTTTGATTTTCTGTGATATTCTAGTTTTGAATTCCAAGACTGATGTACTTTTTGGAAAATAGTGGGGGGGAGAGGAATTGTCATAACCACCTCTCCCCCTACTTATTTATTAGTGTTCAAAATGTAGCCTACAACCAAGATTAAAGATTAGTTCTTTCCCTTTAATTGTTTGTAAGTAATACACCAAAAAACCCTAGCAAATGAAAGCATCAGAACTTTTAATGATTCACATTTGAACTTCAGTATTTATTTTCTGGTGAGAGAAGAGAGTTTTGAATGTCTTGAGTTAACATGTCATTTTATCTACTAAATCAGGGGGAATCCATGTAGTTCTTTCCAAGGCAGGAATTTCCATATAAACAGGCTTTTGTGTGTATACCTTGGGGCCTCCAATTAATTATGGCTTAGAATGAATTCATCAGAATGAAGGTTCACACTAACCACTTCCTGTTAGTGGAGAAAGGACCCAGTGGCAATTTTGTAGTGTTACTTTTTAAAAACAAGTTGTTTAAAAAGACTAGGAGAATGAGCTTTGAAACTTCAGCATAAAAAAAAATCCACTTTTATTTCAGAAGGACCAAGTTCCTGGCATGCTTTTTGTAATGCCTTAATATCCTGGGCTTTTAGAGATCCTGTGAATGTGTGCCTTGTTTGCATGTGTTGTAAAGGCACCTAACGCCACTGTATTTATTAGAAAAGGTACTGCCCCCTCATTGGGACAGCTGCAAGCAAATTCGCTGTGGAAATTGTTAGCTACGATAAAAATACTATTGCTCTAAGCAATAAGTGCATGGGTTACCATTTCTTTTATTATTATTTCTTGCCAGAGCACTATTTGTTATCTTCAAGACTGGTTTTGGTAGTATTGTTAACCTGATGAGCAGAGAGATGCAGAGGAGACAAAGGTCATTGTGAAATTATTTTGCTTGTTATTTAGTGATGTTTCTCAGCACTGGGAAATATCTTTCTAATAAGAGTTTCTTTCTGTGTCCTCAGCAGCATCATCAACAGGAATTTTTCCACATGGGTAAGGGGATATAGAGGTATCTTAAGGTTGTAGAAAAAGTGGAGTTTTCGAACCTGGCCTCACAACCCAGCTCTGCTACCTACTAGCTAAGTGATTTTGGCATGTGCTTTCACCTTCTTTGGGTTTCAGTTTTCTTATCTATAAAATGAGAATGTTAGTCTAGATCAATCATATCAAACTCAAAAAGATAGAGGGTCACTAATATATAAGTAAGGATCACTGTGAACCACTTACTGATTCAGTTTAAAAATGTATTATCTATGTTTTGTTGTATTTTCATTTATTTTGTTATGTATTTAATTGTACTTTAATCTAGCTTGGGCCACACTTGGCCCACATAAATTGTTGTGGGCCCACATGTAGGTAGCCTATGGGCCTCCATCTTGACACCTCTGGCCTAGGTGACTTTGAAGGTCTCTCCTACTATAAATAATGACCAGGGCAAGTGGCACAAACTGGACCTCCATGGGGGTTGTGGGGAAGTTATGGGATGGGGTATGTGGGGTTAAGGTAGAGATGTTGGGAGAGTTACTCAAGGCCTAGGGTGGTAAAAGAAAGCCAGTCTAAGCCAGGGAATAGTTCAACCTGGCCTGATATCTGGCAACTTCTAATTTAACAAATTATCTGTGTCAGCTAAGTACTCTGATGCTGCTAAAATACCATCAATGCCCTTTAAATTCATCACTCTGGAACAAAGCTCTAGTCACCCAGTCCTAGTTGTGGCCGTGGTTCTTAGGTTGACAGTGATGGCCATTTTTGAAATAGAAGAAACTGAGGTTTAAGAGATATCAATGATTTGACCAAGGTAGGATACTGTACCCCCGCCCCTCCCTAACAAAAAAAAAGACAACCACACAAAACAACAGTTTTACTCTACAGTTAAATGAGTCAACTAATCACTATCACTGCAAGTGCACCTAACTAGTTTATGATTATGATATGGATAAGATTGAAGACATCTCAATTATTATGCATTACAGCTTCACTGCTTTAATTTCTGAAACATCAAAACTAAGTTCTGAATTAAATTGAAATTCATTCAACTATATCAGGTAGATTAGAATGGCATGCAAAAAGAATTCTTATTAAATTATTATTGATTTAAATATTAATTAACCGAAATCAACACTGCCTGTGTTATTTGTTTTAACATACAATTTAATATTGTCCTCATAAAAAAAACATTTCTCATTTTATTTTATGGCTCTCAAAAGTATTCATTTTTTCCCTGACCCCACTGGTCAATGGCATATCTGGTTTCTGTAAAGGTTGTTGGGGAAGTCAGCATAAGGGGCTGGCATCTGGGAGGAATGAGGAGTTAGGCTCTTGATCCCCACCCCAGGCCCTCCCACAGAGAGGTATAGTAGGGGAGGGAAAGAGGCATTATTGAAATGATTAAATTTGCAGGGCCATCTGGCCGCTAGCGAAAGCCTGTGTTTTTGGTTTCTCAGTGGATAATGAAAAGTTTATGCAGAAAGGATGGAGTTAAATTGGGGAAGGAATGGAGGAATAAAGGAACTTTAGAAGTGTTCTTCTAATTAAAAGTTACAGTCTCCTTAAGACGAAAAAGCAGTCTATTCCTGCTGCACCCTTAGGACTCTAAGAGCCTTTTCATCTGTCCTGAAGCTGAACTCTCCCCAAACTGGAGAGTGAACTCCTAGAGAGCAGGGAGGGTGTCAATTTTTCTATTTGTATTCCTGGTAGTGCTAGGCATATAGTAAATAATTAATAAATGCTTTTAAATTCATTTATTTGTACTGTGAAAGTTGTGGGAATTGCATTGACAAGTAGACTTGCCATTATGGGCACATGAAACTAGCTGGAAGAAGAGGTATAACTTATAAGACAGGGGTCTTGTTATGCTTATGATAATCATTTGGTGAGAAGTAGGGAAATTAGTACCTTGAGAAATAGTGAGTTCCCTCTCAACAAAGTTCTCTCTTCAAGAAAGAATTGAATGATGACTTGGTTGAGTAAGTCATTGAGGGAATTCTCATTTAAGTTAGAATGACCACTGAGTTAGATGGCCTCTTAAGTTAGAATGGCCTCTTTCCTAGTCTGATATTCTATAAATCTATGTGTGGGCTAAGCAACATGAGCTGAACATTTTGGAATAGTCCTATATTGACTTCATTATCCTCCATTCCTAAAGAACTATATTCTATTATGAATTCAAAAGAAAAAATTATTATTATGTTAATTAAATTGTTAAATTAAATTATTATTAAATAAATAACTATTAAATAAATAACAAAATTATTATCTTTCTTTAAACATTATTTTTACTTCCCTATCTATAGTGTACTACCTCTCCATTGAGATAGCTTTCTCTTTAGAAAAAGATGACAAGTGTCAATGGAGCAAGAGAAGTGAAATTTCCAAGATCACTGAGAGAAAAAGTGGCTGTTGACCTTAAAACTCAATTTCTGGATAGATCCCTTAGAGGTTGGCGTTTGTCATTTGGGTACAAATTAGAAAAAGATAAATGAAGTTAACTGCCTAATATTTATCTTTTAAGCCAGCCTATACTTTAAAAAAATTAAAACTCAGCTGTTATTTTATGAAATGAAAGCATTAAGCTTAGAAAGGAAAGACACTCTGGGGAACATGGTCAGAAAGAGCCAGAGAAATCAATGCAAATAATGTATTTCTTCACTCATCCTTAGAAACCAGAAGTCCATCTAAAAGGCCAGGATGGAGAAGGGTAAACAAAAATGAAGGAACAGCTTAGAGGAACATTACTCTAGTATAGATTTCAATATGAAGTCTGTCTTCATGGGTGATGAAGACCATGTCATATTACCTTTAAGAATCTGTAATTAAAGTAGGCAACTGAACCCTTGGGATGTGACTGAGGTCAATTAGCTTAATAGCATGGCTTTTTTTAAAAAAGGAGATAAAATTGAACATAGTGGAAGGATTCAAGGTTGGAGAATGGGAGAGGGAAAGGCATCATCTGTGGTATAAAATCAAAAGGAATCAATTAAAAAATTTAAAAAATAATTCTACAGAGAACCTGCCCCCAGAGAGAAGATAGCACTTTGCTTGTTTTAAGGAACAAGCCAGTAGCTGAAGAGCAGTAGGAAGAAATTTCCTTTCACCAAATAATAATAGAATATTATACAGATATTTTTGTGGTTTCTGGGAGTCCTGGCAGAGGTGGGAATTATTTTCTTTTTCCTTTGAAATATTTAGTGAGAAAAATAGCAAATCTTTCATCTATGCTGTCATTAATATTGCTATTAGGTTACAAGTTGATCATTTTATATTAGGATTCTAGGCAGAGTCACATAATTGGGAGCCTGCTGTTATAATGTCTAATGTTCTCAAACAACTTCTTTAGGTAGAGAAGGAATGTCCAGACTAGGAGAGAACCTCAGATCACAGAATTTTAAGTTGAAATTTTCTGGTTTTTTTTGTATGGCGGACCTCTTTGGCAGTCTGGTAAAATGTATGGATCCTCTTTTCAGAATCATGTTTTTAAATGAATGAAATAAAACGCCTAGGATTTACAAAAGAAACCATTTATATTGAAATACAATTAAAATATTTTTTAAAAATCAGTTAAGAAATCTAATTTAACCTCTTCATTTTACAGATGAGAAACAAAGATGTTAAGTGACTTTCCCAGGGTCATTCAGTTTATAAGTAGCAGAATCAGGATTGAAATCCAGGTCCCCCAGCTCCACAGAAAATATATTTCCACTGTACCATGGTGTCTGCTAAGATTTGGCAACATGTACAACTTTCTTTCAAGTTTAGATCGGAAAGAACACCCAAATGGGAAGGGACGAGAATAAGTATTTATATAATAAGGATTATTTATATAGAACCAATAGGCACTGTGCTAAGTAAACACTTTACAAATGTTAACTGATTTGATCATCACCATTTTACAGTTGAGGAAACTGAGGCAAACAGAGATTAAGTGACCTGTCCAGGGTCATATAGCTATTAAGTATGAGAGGCCTATTTTGAACTCAGATCTTCCTGACTCCAAGTCCAGTGCTCTGTTGCTGCCAAATATCATTGTGGTTTCTCTGTCTCTCTCTCTGTGTCTCTGACCCTCCCTCCCCTCAAGCTGTCTCTCCCTCCCACCATCCCTCAATACAATTTTAGAATGACATTCTTACAAATAGAGTGCTCAGAAGATCGTGGTCTGTTACCCTTCTGGTTTAGTGTGACCTGGTCTCTATATTAAATCTAAATACTAAGAGACCCACCAGACAGGTAGTCAATAAATATAGTTTTCAAATGGAGAAATGAAAACCATTTATAATCACCGAGAATAATGTTCAAAATCACTAACAATCAAATAAATGCAAATTTAAAAGATTTTAAGCAACAAAAAAGTATATTCAGACTAGAAATCATACATGGGGTGAGGGGAGAATCTTTGCCTCAACATGCTTTGACGAAAGTCTGCCATCTCAAATTTGTAAGGGTTAAAAGAGGCATAGTTGATTATGGTCCAGTCCATATACAGATGGACTTGAAATCAGAAAGACCCAGGTTTGAATCCTACCTTAGACATGCTGGATATAAGATCCTGGGCAAGTCCCCTAACCTCTTCAGCTCTGGTTCCCTCATCTGAAAAATGAGGTTAATGGCTACACAGACCTCACAGAGTTGTTGTGAGGATCAAGTGATTTAATATGGATAAAGTACTACAGAGTTGTTGTGAGGATCAAGTGATTTAATATGGATAAAGTACTACATGAATGGTTAGTTATTAATTACTATCATTATCACTATTATCCTTCACTAAATGTGTGGTTAAATTATGTGAACAAGTGGTTCTGGAAAAAAGAAACACCACCTATCAACAACCACATAAAAAAATAAAAATCACTAATGAGAGAAACACAAAACAATTCTGCATCTGAACTATCATAATGGCAATTTCAAAAAAAAGATGACAAAATTCTGTGGTTATAGTAAAGAAGGTATGCTATATTACACTACCAGGGGAGTCATAAATTGGTCTAGCATTTTTGAAAAACAATGTGATATTACACTGTAAGAGTTATAAAAATGTTCATGCCCTTTGACTCAGTGGGCTCATTACATTATACCCTAAGGAGATTACTGACAGGGGGAAAAATAAGATGAATCTGTACAATAATATTCCTAGCAGCACTATTTGTCATAGCAAAAAACTAGAAACAAACTAAGTGTCTATTGATTGGGAAATGGCTGAAGAAATTATACTGAATGAGTATAATGGGATATTATTACAGAATAATAAACCAAAAAATGGAAAATTCAAAGAAATGTGGGGAGACATTTGAAGAGTTGCAGACCAGACAAAGAACTGTAAGAGTAATTTATACATTGACTACAAATGAATGGCTAAATATTAAAATAGGGTGTTGGAACTGGACGGAATTCTCAGATGAAACTCCTGCCAATGTAGACAAGCACCTCTTAGTGTAATTTATGATTTTTGTTGTCTAGGGTGCTAAGGGAAGCTAAGGGGGTCACACAATCCATATGGATCAGAGGCAGGTCACGAACCCAGATCTTCCTAACTCTGAGGCCAGATTTCACCATGCTGTCTTTCCATACAAATATGAAAATAAATTAACCATGCTGTTACTTAACGAAACGAGTGAAAGATCTAGGATCAGAGGGCCTGAGTTTAAATCCCAACTCTTCAATTTACTACCTGTGTGACACTAAGCAAGGTATTTACTTTCTCTGGACCTCAATAGACTCATCTACAAAATGGGGTCAGATCCAAAAAGGGGCTTGTAGATCTCCTTTCAGTTCTTATGTGATCATTCTATCAAAAAAAATTTTTTGAAAAACCTATCTACCCCCTCTCCCTCAACCCTGAGGTATTACTTTACACTCATCAAAGTACTAGAGTTACTAAAATATGGGAAAACTCTTTGCTGAAGGGTCTACACAATGAGGCTTATTGATTCACTGCTGATGCAGACGTGAATCGGTTTAGCCATTTTAGAAAACAATTTGAACTCATGGAAAAAAAAAACAACTAAATTCTTCATACCCTTTGACCTAGAGATTCTCATTACTGGGACTATATCCCAAAGAAATTATTGACAACAAGAAATGACACATACACAGAAATGTTCATGGCTGTTCATGGTTCATGAAAATAAAAACACTGGAAGCAAAAGAGATAGTAGTTTACTAGAGAATGGCTAAGCAAATTGTGGTTCATGAATGTAATGGAATATTACTGTACCATAGGGAATGAAAAAACAGGAAGAATTCAGAGAAACATGGGAAGATGGAAAATTATGCAGAGCAAAGAAAGCAGAGCTCAAAATATCAGTATGTATATACATGACTGCAACAATGGTAATAAAGTGTATGTGGATAAACAACAAACTACTCAACAGAATGGCCAATATTTAGTACTATACTATTAAAGTTAAAGGATTCTTTCCTTTCTTTTTTTTCTTTTTCCTTCCTTCCTTTCTTCCTTCTTCACCTTCCTTTTTCTCCGTCCCTCCCTCTCTCTCATTCTTTCCTTCTTTCTTCCCTTCCTCACATTCCTTTCTTTCCTCACTCCTTCCTTTTTTTTATTATTTTGAGACTATCTCCCTATCTCAATGAGCTGGAAACACAGAGGCCATTCCTATATCCAATCCCATCAATTATCAGCACAGGAGCTTTGACCTGTTCCATTTCTGACTTGGCTTGGTTTGTACCTCCTTAAGCAGGCAATGTGGTGGGCTCCTGGGGGCTAGCCATACTGATACTAAAGCATTGGTACCCATCTGTCATAGCTTACTGCATCTCAGAACTCTGGCCCTCACTGGAGCTACCAGCCACAGCCTTCCTTATAGCATGGATTACACGTGTGCATCACTACTCTGATCTCTTCCTTTATGTTCTAACTTTTGGCAGAAGAAATGTTTTATAAAGAAGCTTGTCTTCCCTAATTAGAATGTAAATGCTCTGAGGACTCTTTTTTTCCCTTCTAACTCAGCATAGTGTTTGGCACATAACATTTAATAAATGCTTTTTCATTTATTTGCGTGTTTGTTGAGAAGCATCCATTGTGTCAAACAAAAACAAAGTATATCTTAAAAAAAAAAACAGTTAGGCAGTCTAGTTCTTGAAAATAAAAGAAAGAAAAAGAAATCTAAGTGGTAACCTCCACCAATGAGCAGAACAACAATGAAAAAGAGACAAACGAAAATAAAAGTGTCTCTGGGTAGTTCCTTCAGACCTACTGGGAGCTTCCAAAGCCTAGTTCATCCTTTAATGCCTGAAGACTAATGCATTACCCAGTGTTCAGTTTACCCCTGAGTTGAAAGTTTAAAAAGTGTAGACACATCCAATTTTAAATTACATAGTTAAGTATCCCGACATCCCCATCAATTTATCAATTTGTTCTGCATTGTTACTTACCTCATGTGCCACAAAGTGGTTGCTGCCATTCATTTAAATTAACTTTTATTCATTTGTTCTCTACATCAGCTTTTTTGAAGAGAGGTAGTGTCCTCAGCCAAGGGGACCAACTCCTCAGCGTGGGTGGCAATGGATTTAATATCTATGAAGCAAAATATGTTTTGCTGAGAATATTGACAAAGCCATACATTTTTACTGAGGGATATTCACATTTGATAGATGGCCAAATGTAAGTGGCAAAATAAATATGAATGACCTTAGAGTTACTGCCCCGACATTTTTTTTTATTACTTGAATATTATTTTGTACAGTTTATGTGTCTGGTTAGATGCCAAACTAGATAAAATTTTTTCCCCTATATCTTCAAGAATAGAAGATTTCAGATCCACACTGGATTAGTTTTACTTATTAATTTACATGGATAGTGATGATTTTCTTCTAGATGGAAATTGTTCTGTTTAGTATTGTAGAGATAGCTAAGATGCACAGCAGATAGAGCAGTGGAGTTGGAGTCAGGATGCCCTGAGTTAAAACCTAGCCCCAGGCACTTACTAGATGTGTGACCCTAGTCAAGTCACTTAAATTCACCTTGTTTGTCTCAATTTCCTTCACTATCAAATCGGCACAATAATAGCACTTGCCTTACAGGGTTATAAGGATCAAGCAAAATGTGTTTATAAAATGCTTAGCCGAGTTCCTGGCACGTAATAGGCACTTAATATATGCTTGTGCCATTCCCTTTTCCCAGAAACAAAAATAATGTATGAACCTTATCTTTTCTGCAGACATCACAATAAAATTTTATGGAAAGTGCTGGGGAATGGAATATTCTGGTTAACTGCACTGTTGAGCTAGCCTAATTGTACATCATTCACCCTTTCACATTCTACAATCCAGCCAAACTGACCTTTCCCCCCTTTTTTCACACATGATACTCTATCTCCTGCCTCCATGCCTTTGTACTGGCCATCCCCCATGCCTGGCATGAACTCCCTTCTCTCTTCACTCAAGGTAGCTTAAGCACCACTTTTTATGTGAAGCCTTTACCCCCAACTGCTAGTGCCTTCAATCCCAAACTACCTCAGAGTTGATTACTTCCTATTTGTTCTCTTTATATTTACTCTGTATATGCTAATTAATATATTTTTCTCTCTTGTTAGAATGCAAAATTCTTGTGATTAGAGGTTATTTCATTCCTCATATTTGCATCCCTAGTACTCTGACGTAGGGTAGATGCTTAATAAATGTTTGTTGACTGATTTGGTTATGGGAAATATTTCCAAAAACAGTTTGGTCCAATTTCATGCCTTGGGGGAAGGGGTGGGGTAGGTTAGTAAACAATTATGTAGGTTTGAGAGTAGGGAGAGAAGTAAATGCAAACTCCGTTTGAATCAGTGGTATGCCATGGCACAGCCAGAAAATCTAACAATTGTAGATTACACAAAATGAAGCATTGTGTCCAAAACAAGGGAAGGTGAATGTGCCAGGGTATTCTGCCCTAGTCAGATCATCACTGGAGTTCTGTTCTGGGTGCCATATTTTAGGCTGAATAATAACAAAGTACAGTGGAGTGATCAGAATGGGCCAGATACTGATAAGATCAGCCTATGGAACTAGGGATCAATTCAATACATACATAGATAAGTAAGTAAGTTAGAGATAAGAAAAGTCAGTAGGAGAAGAGAAGCCACAGTCAGCTGGGGGTGAGTGGGTTTGAGGGGGATCAAGGTATGTTAGGACATGACACTGAGCTGAGCCTTGAAAGAAAATAAGGATTTTTGAAGGTGGAAATGATCGTGTGTGTTCTAGGCCTGGACACTGAGGCAAGAGATAAAGGATGGGGTTTAGACACCAGATTAATAGTTCAAACTGGCTGATGCACAGATTGTTTGATTAACCAATTAATAGTTCAAACTGGCTGATGCACAGATTGTTTGATTAACCAATCAATAAGCATTTATTAAGTGCTTTTATTAAGTGCGCTTATTAAGACTATATGTTAGTCTCTGTGCCAGTTTCTGGAAATACAAGACAAAAGCAAAATAGTCTCTGTCCTTTAGAAGCTTGTATTCTCTAGTGTGATAGATGATTTCTTGGACCCCTATTTTATTGCAATCAGTATTAATCAACTTGATATGACTCCATAGGGTTAGTGATTATAAGTTCTGATATTAGGCTTCAGAGCTGTGAACTACAGATTGTAAGCTCACTTGCTTAATCATGGGAAGCTAATTGGAGGACTTCTAGCCTTGTTGTTCCTTGTCATGGTGACCAAGCCCAGTGTGGTGGAGGTGACTCAATTACATGGAAAGTCCCCCAATTGCCCCTCCTTCCCTTAATATACTTCCGTTGCCCAACATGGGGAGATGACCATGAGCACTTGGCTAATGAGTGACTCTGGTTGTTGGCTTGCAGCCTGCCTTTCTACTGGCCCAAGTAGATGTTTTGACACTTGTTTATTAGCCCTTGGGTGTGCTTATTGGCTTGGTAGGACCTCTAGAAAGGTCAAGATAGGTCTGTTAAGGTCTGGTCACTAGCCCGTTTGTCAACCATTGGGATTCTGTATTTTGTATAGACCCTGATCATGAGATCATGAGGAAAATCTGAGATCCACTTCATTGAAAGGGGCCAAGGAGCCTTTAATTAAGTGCCATTGACTCAGAACCTCGGTGGTTCTTCTTGTAGATTGGGCAGTTATAACCCTCACACTAGGGGAAAACAACACGTATACATGGCTCATCAAGTAGGGAATGGCTAAACAAATTATGGTATATGAATGTCATAAAATACTATTATGCCATAAGAAGTGATGAAGAAGATAGTTTCAGAGAAAGTTGGGGAAGGATCTATGAAAAGATACAGAATGAAATGAGCAAGAATAAATATTTATAATAGATCACACAATAAAAGCAAAAGACTTTGAAAGACTTGAGAAGTATGATCAACACAATGGCCAACCATGATTCCAGATGACAAATAATGAAGCAGGCTACCCATCTTCCTTTTTGTTCCTTTTTGCATGGGGGAAGGCAGGGATATTGGGGTTAACTGACTTGCCCAAGATCACATGGCTAGTAAGAATTAAGTGTCTGAAGCCAGATTTGAACTCAGGTCCTCCTGAAGCGAGGGCCAGTGCTCTATTCACTGTACCATCTAGCCTCCCCTTCCCATCTTCTAAAAGGAAGAGAATAGTAGCAGGGTACAGAATGAGATGTGATGGGAGGGCCAAGTCAAGATGGCAGAGTAGAAACAGGACCTCCACCCTGCTCCAGGTCCCACCCCCTCCAATACATATAAAAGGTGACTCTGAACAAACTTTGGAGTTACATAACCCACAAAATGACACAGAGAAGCTAACCTTCTGCTGAGGACAGCCTGGCAAGCTGGCAGGAATCGGCCAGCGCAATGCTCTGGGAGCCAACCCCAGACACCCCTCCCCCCACCCCCTAGCCTGAGATTTTAGCCCCAGGGCAGCCTGACCAGCCATGGGCTGTAGGGACTTTAGATCATCAGCAGCTACAGCAGTTTCCAGAATTATCAACACGTAGCTGCTCAGGACAAAGTGAGAGGTCAGTGCAGTGTGGACTTTGGGGTCCAGTAGTTGGGAGTAGGGTTGGCCTTTGCCCTTGGGCTGAGAAGCTTCTGAGGCGCCTCGGCTCTGCTGCCACCACATAGCAGCTTCAGCTCTTGGCCTTCAGATTGTAGGGGGACCAAGCAACCAGTCTGAGGGGTAATCACTCTTGCTTTAATCTGCTTGGATCTGGATTGCCATCTAGGGTGGAGATCCTGGGGTGTGTGACAACTTGCCAGAGCATGTGGAGGCTTCAGAGAGGGCACCCAACTAATACCTTCTGTAGCTGAGAAAACCCCAGCAATCTGGGACGAAGCTCCTCTGTCTGGTGGCAGAGTCCTATTGTGGCAAAAAGCCCAAAAGTCAAGTAATTGAGTGGCAACATGAGCAGGCAAAGGAAGCAAACCAAGCAGAGCAATCCAACTTTACACTCCTATTTCAGGGATAAAAAGGACCAAAGCATGAAACAGGAGGAAGACAGTGAAGTCAGAACTCCTGCACCAAAAGCTTCCAAGAAAAATACAAGCTGGTTACAGGCCATAGAGGACCTTAAAAAGGATTTTGAAAACCAAATAAGAGAAGTGGAAGAAAAACTGGGAAGAGCAATGAGAATGATGCAAGAAAATTATGAAATGAGAGTCAACAACACGACTGAAGAAAATAACACCTTAAAAATAGACTAACTCAAATGGCAAAAGTAGCTCAAAAAGCCAATGAGGAGAAGAATGCCTTAAAAAGCCTAATTTGCCAGATGGAAAAAGAACCTCAAAAGCTGGCTGAAGAGAATCATTCCTTCAGAATTAGATTGGAGCAAATGGAAACTAATGACTTTATGAGAAATCAAGATACTATTAAACATATCCAAACAAATGAAAAAATAGAAGGCAATGTGAAATATCTCATTGGGGAAAACCACTGACCTGGAAAATAGATCCAGGAGAGAGAATTTAAAAATTATTGGGCTACCTGAAAGCCATGATAAAAAAAAGAATCTAGAAATCATCCTTCGAGAGCTTAAAATATGATATTCCAGAGGTCAAAGGAGCTGGGATTAAAACCAAGAATCACCTACCCAGAAAAGCATGTTTTAGGGGAAAGTATGGTCATTCAGCAGAACAGAAGACTTTCAAGCATTCTTGCGGAAAAGGCCAGAGTTGAATAGAAAATCTGACATTCAGATACAAGAAGCAAGAGAAGCATGAGAAGGTTAACAGGGAAAAGAAATCATAAGGAAGTTATCAAAATTGAGCTATTTACATTCCTACATAGAAAAGCAATCATTGTAACCTATGAAACTTCTCTCAGTATGAGAATAATTGAAGGGAATAGAAATGTGTGTGTGTGTGTGCATATGTATGTATATACACACACATATATAAGTCTATATAGGAGGGTATATGAGCATATGAATACATATGTGAATGTGTACAGGTATACATAGCTAGAGGGCACAGGATCAATTTAATGGGAAGGAATGATACTTAAAGCATAAAATTAAGGTGTGAGAGAGGAATATAATGAGAGGAGATGGGGAGAGATAGAATGAGGGTAAACTATCTCATATAGAAGAGGTAAGGGAAAATGGTTACAATGGAGGGGAAGAACAGGAAGGCAAAAGGGAATGGGTTAACCTTATTCTCATTGAATTTGGCTTAAGGAGGGAATGACATATACATTAAATAAGGTATCTCACCCTACAGGAGAGTAGGGGGGAAGGGTATGAGAAGGGGGATGATGGAAGGGAGGGCAAGCTGGGGGGAAGGAAGTTGGAAGCACCCACTTTTGAAAAGGGACAGGATCAAAGTAGAGAATGGAACAAGTGGGAGGTGGGATAGGAGGGAGGGAAATATAGTCAGTCTTTTACAATATATCCACTATGGAAACATTTTGCATAGTTACACATGTACAACCTATATTGAATTGCTTATCTTCCCAATAAGGGTGGGTGACAAGGGAGGAAGGGAATAAATCTGGAATTCAAAGTTTTAAAATCAAATGTTTAAAAATATATATACATATGTATACTATTATCAATATTATTTTACATGTAACTGGGAAATAAGATATACAGGCACTGGGGCATAGAGATCCACCATGCCCTACTGGAAAGTCAGAGGGGGTATGGGAGAAGATATGGGAGAGAGCAGATTGGAGGAAAGGATATCTAGTGGGATCTCTATTTAGGGGAAAAACGGGGTGAAAATTTGTAACTCAAGATCTTGTGGAAATGAATGGTGTAAACTAGAAGTTAATAAAGCATTTAATTAAAAAAAAGAATGAGATGTGATTTTTTTCACATATGGACAAATGGAAATGAGTTTTGCTTGACTATGAATATTTATTTCATGCATTTTTAAAAATGAGGGCAGGGAAGAAAAAAGAAGGGAACAGGCATTTATATAGTGCCTATTATGTGTGAGGTACTGTGCTAAGTGCTTTTTACCACATCTCATTTGATCCTCATAAGAGATGGCTATTATTATCCCTATTTTACAGAGAAGGAAACAAAGGCAAACAAAGGTTAAATGAGTTGCCTGGAGTCACAAAGCTAACAAATATCTGAAGCCAGATTTGAATTTGGGACTCCCTGACTCCAGGCCAAGAATCCCATCCAATGTGTCTCTAGCTGCCTCTGGAGGGAAGTGTAAAGGAGAGAAACTAGATCTTTGCTGATTAAAAAAAATAAAATTTAAATTTAAAAATATTAAAAAACCCCAAAATATATAAATAAAAAGTAAATGCAAGGTAATTTTGGGGAAGGGGCACTAGCAGTTTTGGGGTAGAGGGAATCAGGAAATATCTTCTATAGGAGGAGGCACTTAAACTGTGCTTCAAAGAAATTAGGAAATCTATAAGGCAGGGTTGAAGAGGGCATGAATCTGGTGCAAAGGCATAGAAAGAAGAGATGGGATGTTGTTTGTCAGGAGTATGTAAAAGGCCAGTTTGGACTACAGAATCCATGAATGAAAGTGATATGTAATAGTTCTGGAAATGTATGTTGAAATTAAGTGGTCAACGTATCATTAAGTTATACAGGTTTATTGGAGCCAGACTATGAAGGGACTTAAAGGCCAAACTTAGGAGTTTGCTATGAGGAGCATTAAGGCAATAAGAGTTCTCTGAAGTTTTCTGAGGAGAGCAGGAACATGGTCAGATCTCTGTGTTAAGAAAATTATTCTTTAAATTGCATGGAGGAGAGATTGAAAAAGGAAGAGCCTAGAAGTAGGAAAACCAATTTAGAGGCCATTTCAATAGTACAGGAGAGAGAAGCTAAGGGCCTGAAGAGGAATCATAATCAAGTAAGTAGCAAGAAAGAGACAAATACGACAAATGTAGAGGTAGACTTGACAAAACTTGGCAACTGCTTGAATATGGGGGTGGTGGGAAACAAAAGAGTGACAGAGATTTTGAAAATAAAGATGGCGGTATCCTCAACAAAAATAAAGAAGTTTAGGGGTGGCTAGATGGTGCAGTGAATAAGAGCGCCAGCCTTGGAGTGGAGAGGACTCAGGATCAGTTCCAGCCTCAGATACTTAACACCCACACAAAAAACTGGCCCTGTAATCTTAGACAAGTTACTTAACCCTGATTCCTTTAAAAAAAAAAAGAAGTTTGAAGAAGAGGAAAGATAGCAGTTCTGTTAGACATTTTGAGTTTAAGGTGCCACTGGGACATCCAAGTAGAGATATTCTGTAGACAGCAGGCAAATGGTAATGGAATTCAAGGAGAGATACAGATATGGGAGTTAGTGTAGAAATAAACAGTGAGCTAATGAGTTGCATCTATGAATGAAAAAGTACTTAGTAAATGCTTATTATATGCCAAACACTGCACTAAATGATGGAGATAGAAATACAAAAGCTCAAGGAGCTTATGAATGATAGAAACAGCATACATAGAAGAGTCGTGGCCATGAAGAAACACTGTGGTCTAGGAAGCCATAGGAATGGTGAAGGTAGCCCCAGAAAAGAGGATAAAATGAAAATATTTAGCATAAAAAAAGATATGGGAGTGGGGTAGGGGATAAAGAGGGACTGAGATCCACAATAGTTGACTTCAAGTATTTGAAGGACTGTCTCAAAAAAGGAACTAAACTTAGCCTCAAAGAGCAATTAATGAAAGTCTCAGGGGGCAGATTCCAGTTTAATTTAAGGAAAATCTCCTAACAATTAAAAATTAATTCAAAAAAATTAATTCATTATATCAGCTTATTTTCACATAGTTTGCCCCTTTCTTTTAAAAGCTGAGCATAGACAAAAATTATTTTTAATCAGGAAGGGAAAGGGAAGACAATAAGCTTTTGTATATTACCTACTATGTGCCTTGCCCTGTGCTAAGTGCTTTTTTTTTTTTTTTTACAAATGTTATCCAATTTGATATTTGGATTCCTGCTATTGTTGATTGGCTCAGGTTCTTTTTCTTGCTTTACTTTCTTTTTTTAAATTAAGTTTTCATTAATGTGTTTTGTTTCTTATATTGTCATAGTTATCCCCACCATTTCCCCCCCTCCCCATCTCAGAAAGCCATTTCATATAACAAATAGTTTTTTATCAACGCATCAAATAAGTCTGAAAACATGTGCAATATGTAATACTGGTACAGTTCTAACCTCCACAAACTGGTGGACTGGGGCTCCCTTCTCATATCCCTTCATTCAAGTCATGCTAGATCTAGTAATTTTACTGCATTTACTTTTGACTTTTTGGTGTGTGGTTGTTCTTTCCATTGATATCGTTGTAGTTACTGTGTATATTGTTTTCTTGACTCTGTTTACTTCAGTTTGCATCAGTTCATATAAATCTTTCCATATTTCTCTATGTTCATTACCTACATTATTTCTGATAGTATTGTAATATTCCTTAACATTCATGTACCACAATTTATTTAACCATTTCCCTGTTCAATGGGCACCTACTTTGTGTCTAATTCTTTGCTATCCCAAGAGGTGCCAATATGGTAATATTCTTCTTATTCATAACTTCCGTGGGGTATAAACCCTGTAATGGAATCTCTGTTTCAAAGGGTATGGCCGTCTTAATCACTTTATTTATATAATTCCAAATTTCTTTCCAGAATGTTGCATCATTTCAGGGTATTAGTGTGCTTATCATTCCCCAATCCTTTCAGCATTAAATATTATCATTTTTTGTCAATTTGTATGGTATGAGGTGAAATCTCAGGATTGTTTTGATTTACATTTCTCATATTATTACTGATGTGGAGTATTCTTTTATGTATGAAAACTCTTCAATTCTCCTTTTGAGAACTGTTTGTTCATATCCTTCAAGCAATTCTCTATTGGGGAATGACTATTATTCTTATATATACATATTTATTAAATTTTTGTATATTTAAAATACCAAACTCATATCAGAGAAATTTGATACAAAGATTTTTTTCCCATCTAACACTTTCCTTCTTATCCCAGGTTTATTAAATTTGCTTGTGCAGAAACTTTTTAGTTTTGTGTAATCCAAGTTATCTATTTTATCTTTGTAATTACTTCCCTTTCTTGTTTGGTTAAGGATACATTTCTGACTCAGTGCTGTGAGAAGTACATGGTCGAGGGGGCGGAGCCAAGATGGCAGAGTAGAAACAGCACCTCTGTGCAGCTCCAGCTCACACCACTTTGCATTTATGTAAAAGGAGACTCTGAACAAACTTTGGAGCTCCAGCACCCACAAAATGACACAGAGAAGCTAACCTCCCACTGAGGACAGCCCAGAAGCCTGGCAGGAAACAGCCAGCACAGTGCTCTGGGAGCCAACCCCAACCCTGCATGAGCCAGAGGTTTTAGCCCCAGGGTGGCCTGAAATCAAATGTTTAAAAATACATATATACTATTATTAGTACTATTTTACATATAATTGGGAAATAAGTTATACAGACATTGGAGCATAGAGATTCACCTCACCCTACTGGAAAAGTCGAAAGGGGTATGGGAGAGAGCAGATTGGAGGAGAGGATATCCTGTGGGACTGCTATTCTGGGATGGTGGGTAGGGAAAAATACAGGGAAAAATTGTAACTCAAAATCTGGTGGAATTGAATGATATAAACCAGAAGTTAATAAAGCATTTGGGGAAAAAAAAAGAGATGTACATGATCTGTTTCTTTCCAAAAAATTTTATAGTCTAATAATTAATATTAAGGTTGCTTATCCATTTGGAATGTATTGTGGAATATGATAGAAGGTGTTAATCTAAACTTAATTTCTACCAGACTACTTTCCAGTTTTCTCAGCAGTTTTTAACATGCAAGGAGCCTTTTCCTACATAATTTATGTTTTCTACTTTATCAAACACTGAGCTATTGAGTTCTGTTGTTTCTGATACTACCCTGTTTTGTCTGTTGTATTCACCTATCTATTTTTTAACCATTACCAGCTAGTTTGATGACTGCTGCTTTATAATATAATTTGATATCTGGAAGTGCTATTCCCCTTTAATTCCTACTTCCTTTCATCATTTCTCTTTATATTCTAGATCTTTTTTTAAATGACTTTTTATTATTTAATCAAGTCCTTTAGCGATTTAATGAGTATTACATTAAAAGTGTAAATTAATTTTGGTAGTATTGTAATTTTTATTATATTGGTGCAGTCTAATCTTAGCTTTGCCTGCAACATAGTAGGTAAAATGTATGTGGCTCTCTGGCCTAGCGTGTTCTTTTATGGTTGCCTCTTTGCTATGATAACCCTACCACTACAGCAGGTTCCCCTCAGTAGGTAGGCTCTTTACTCCTGATAGTATCCAGTGAATAAAAATAGTACCCTCTTTGTCATTTTCCAAGTAGAACAATGAGTCACATATGATGATAAGTAGGCATGGATGGGCTGGAATATGAATAGAAGATTTTATAGCATTATATTTCCCCTCAAATACACTTTTTTCAAAATTTCCCTATTTCTGTTGAGAGTACCACCATCCTTCCAGTCACAGTTTTACAACTTTGACATAATCTTTGACTCCTCATTCTCCATAACTTCCCATGTCAATCAATTGCTAAATCTTGAATTTTCTACCTATATAGTATTATTGCTATCTAGGGGTACTGGGAGTCCTAAAATGCAAGGGGAAAGGGTACGGATATGACTTGAAAGAATTCAACCATTCAAGCCTTCTTTCAGTCCAAGACAAGGTTTATTAAAACACTGGTTAGAGTGGGTTTGTGCTATTTGTGATGCCAATAGAAGTGGGCAGGACTTTAAGAATCTGCTCAATTTAATGGGGGCAAGATGGACACTTTTTTTTTCTGCTTCTTTTTTTTGGAGGGGGGAAGGCAGGGTAATTGGAGTTAAGTGACTTGCCCAAGGTCATACAGCTAGTAAGTGTTAAGTGTCTGAGGCTGGAATTGAACTCATGTCCTCCTGACTCCAGGGCCAGTGCTCTATTCACTGAGCCTCCTAGTTGCCTTTGATGGACACTTTTATAGAGAAAGATTGTGGGAAGATCTGCATGGGATTAAGAAATGGTGAACAGCCTGGGATGGGGCCAGATTCAGACAATAAGGGTCACAATAAAAGGGTAGTTAAAAAAATTATTGACTGGGATGGGTGATGCCTCAGGTGACCACTAGAGACTTGATTCAGGGACTTTGGGGTCCAGGTCCCAAAGACATGGTCTTTTCCTCTTGGGGTCCAGGATGAATCCCATCCCTATCATTATCTCTAGCCTTCTCTTTATTCACTTACTCTAGTTCAGGCCCTCATCACCTCTCTTACCTAGACTATTACAATAGTTTCTTAATTTGTCTCCCTGCCTCAAGTCTCTTTCCTAAATAACAAAAGAACAAATTGTAGAAACAATCAATAATTATGTAAAATAAAATGATAATGATAAAAAAAAACATACCAGACTTTCTTCTGGGATGCAACTAATTCAGCCTTCAATATCTACAAACATTCATTCACAAAATAAGGAGAGGACCAACAAACTGATTATGCATTTTTAAAAAAAACTTAGAAAGTCAACAAATTAATAAACCTAAAATAAGCACAAAGGAAGATATATTAAAAATTAGAGGGGAAAGAGATAAATTAGAAAAAAACCATAGAAATGATAAATAAATCTAAAATCTGATTCTTTGAAAAGACTAATGAAATTGATAAATCTTTAGCTTTAGATTAAAAAGAATACAAAAAAATCAAATCAATAAAATTGCAAATTGTTGAACACAATCCCACCTTCCCCTTCCCCTAACTGATCTGTAAGCAGACAACTCCACCTTCCCCTTCCCCTAATTGATCTGTAAGCAGGCAATTCCATCCTTCCCCTCCCCTAATTGATCTGTGGGCGGGAGTTTCAGCCTAGGGTAAAATCCCTGCTCCATTCTTTCCCTTGCCCCCCCCCACCCCTAGAGGGTGTTCCCCATCTCCCCCATTCTGGGTTCCCTGTCCCTCAGCCTAGGGTACACTTTGCACATACGGGAAATTAAAATGTACAATGACCAATCACTGATTGTAGTTTCAGCTTATATAACCTGGATATTGAATCTCTTTAAAAACCCGCACATAGTCTGTGCCAACTCACTGTCTGATTTGGGTAACCATGTAACCCCGGCAGTCCCGAGGTAATAAAATCCACTTCCAAATTTTAATCTCAGGGATCTTCTGTCTCATTCAGTTATGCTCTTCGTAATGAGCAAGGTAAAATCACAGCAAAACCAGAATAAAAAGAATAATCAAGCATTATATATAGCTATATGCTAATAAAACTGAGAAAATGAAAGAACTAGTAGATTACCTTTAAAAACATAAAATACAAAGCTATCAGAAGGCCAGTTAGAGATCTTAAATAGACCAATCTTAGAAAAAGAAATAGATTTAGCTGTAAAGGAGCTACCAAAGGAAAAAAATATAGTACTGATGGATTTACAGGAGAATTCTAGCAAACTTTTAGAGAGCAATGGATATTAGTACTTTGCAAATTATTCTCAAAAATTGAGAAAGAAAGCACAATCTGTTTATGAGACAAATAAGCCTAATACATGAGCCAAGAAAAGATAAAATGCATAAAGAAACCTATTTGACAAATATCATTAATAAACATTGACTCAAAAATTTTAAACAGCATCATATCAGACTATAGCAATTTATCCCCAAAATCTTTCATTATGACCAAGTGGAATTTTATACCAAGGATGTAAAGGATGAATCAGGGATGACTCAACAGTGGAAAAATGATGAACATAACTAATCATATTAAAAACCAAAACATCTGGTGGGGGGGGTGCATAATCAAGATAGCAGAGTAGAAACAGGACCTCTGGCACATCTCCAGCTCCCACTACTTCCATTGCCTTCTATTCTTTCATTTGTTTGGATCTGTTTAATAGTATCTTGATTTCTCATAAAGTCATTAGCTTCCATTTGTTCCAGTCTAACTCTGAAGGAATGAATCTCCTCAGTGACCTTTTGAGATTCTTTTTCCATCTGGCAAATTCGACTTTTTAAGGCATTCTTCTCCTCATTGCCTTTCTGAGCCTCTTTTGCCATTTGAGTTAGTCTATTTTTTTTAAAACAAATGCTTTATTAACTTCTGTTTTACATCATTCATTTCTGCCAAATTTTGAGTTACAATCATTTTCCCCCCATTATTCCCCTACCCAACCTCCCAGAATAGTAGTCCCACAAGATATCGCTTCCTCCAATCTGCTCTCTCCCATACCTTCTCCCATACCCCCATTGACTTTTCCATTAGAGGAAGGTGAGTCTTTGTGTCCCAATGCCTGCACATCTTATCTCCCTATTACAAGCAAAAGAGTATTAATAATAGTATTTATATATATTTGAAACATTTAATGTTACGACCTCAAATTTCAGATCCATTTCCTTCCTCCCTTGTCACCCATTCCCTCTTGGGAGATAAGTAATTCAGTATAGGTTGTACATGTCTAACTATGCAAAACATTATCATAGTAGATATATTGTACAAGGCTGCTTATAATTCCCTCCCACTCATCCCACCCCCCACCTGGTCCATTCCCTACATGATCCTGTCCCTCTTCTATAGTGGGTACTTCCAACCTCCCCTCCCCCAAGGATGCCCTCCCATCCATCATCCCTCCTCTCATCCCCCTTCCCCTATTCTGCTGCAGGTTGAGATATCCCATTTAGTATGTATGTCATTCTCTCCCTGAACCAAATTCAATGAGAATGTGGTTTTGCCTTTTTGCCTTCCTATTCTCCCCCTCCCTTGCAACCACTTCCCCTTGCTTCTTCTACATGGGATAGTTTACACTACCCTGTCTCTCCCCATCTCCTCTTGCCACTTTCCTCTCTCACCTCATAATTTCATCCCTTGAGTATTCTCCCTTCCCAACAAATTCAACCTATGCCCTCTATCCATATATAACTGTAACCATATACACACACATTCACATATGTATTCATATGGCCACACCCCCTTCTTCCATTATTTTCATAGTGAGAAAGATATCATCAGTCACAGTTATTGCTTTTCCATATAGGAATGTAAATAGTTCAACTTTGATAAGTTCCTTTTGATTTCTTTTCCCTGATTACCTTCTCAGGCATCTCTTGCTTCTTGTGTCTGGATGTCAAATTTTCTATTCAATTCTGGTTTTTCCTCAAGAATGCTTGAAAGTCCTCTATTCCACTGAATGACCATATTTTCCCTGAAACAAAATACTCAGTTTTGCTGGGTAGGTGACCCTTGGGTTCATTCTCAGTTCTTTTGCCCTCTGGAATATCATATTCCATGCCCTTCGATCCCTCAGTGTAGAAGCCACCAGGTCCTGGGCTATTCTGATTGTGTTTCCACAATATTGAAATTGTTTCTTCCTGGCTGCTTGAAATATTTTCTCCTTGATCTGGGGATTCTGGAACCTGGCTATAATATTCCTGGGAGTTTTCTTTTTGGGGTCTTTTTCAGGAGGTGATCGGTGGATTCCCTCAACCTCTATTTTGCCCTCTGGATCTAAAACATCAGGGCAGTTTTCCTTGAGAATTTCTTGAAGGGTGATTTCTAGGTTCTTTCCTTGATCATGGCTTTCAGGTAGTCCAATAATTTTTAAATTGTCTCTCCTGGATCTATTTTCCAGGTCAGTGGTTTTTCCCATGAGATATTTCACATTGCCTTCTAATCTTTCATTTGTTTGGATCTGCTTAACAGCATCTTGATTTCTCATAAAGTCATTAGCTTCCATTTGCTCCAGTCTAACTCTGAAGTCTAACTCCTCAGTGAACTTCTCAGATTCTTTTTCCATCTGGCAAATTCAACTTTTTAAGGCATTCTTCTCCTCATTGCCCTTTTGGGCCTCCTTTGCCATTTGAGTTAGTCTATTTTTTAAGGTGTTGTTTTCCTCAGTCAGGCTGTTGACCCTCATTTCATACTTTTCCTGCATCCTTCTCATTTCTCTTTCCAATTTTTCCTCCACTTCTCTTATTTGATTTTTTTTATTACTTTTTTTTTTTTAAAGCAATTGGGGTTAAGTAACTTGCTCAAGGTTACACGGCTAGTCATTTGATTTATGTGTGGGTGCTCATTTTCTGAGACCAGATCTGATCTCGGGTCATCCAAACTCCGAGGCCGACACTCTTACTCACTGCGCCACCTAGCCGCCCCTTTCGGGCAATTGGGGTTAAGTAACTTGCCCAAGGTTACACGGCTAGGTTTTTTTTGTTTGTGCGGATTAAGTGTCGGAGGCCGGCTCCGAACTCAGGTCCTTCTGATTCCAGGGCCGGCGCTCTATTCACTGCGCTTATTTGATTTTTAAAGTCCTTCTTAAGGTCCTCTATGGCCTGCAACCCACTCATGGTTTCCCCTGGGGCTTTTGGAGCAGGACTTCTGACCTCACAGTCCTTTTCCCGCTCTATGCCCCCAAAATAGGAGTCTAGGGTTGCATTTTTCTGTTTCCTTTGCCTTGGCATGTTGCCACTTAATTACTTGACTTTTGGGCTTGTTGCCACACTATGGCTTCAAGGCCAGATAGAGGAATTTTCGTCCCGAACGTGTGGGGGGCAACTTCCGCTTCTGGCAAGCTATAAACCCACCCACAACTTCCACCCTAGATCACAATCCAGATCCAGGGAGGTTAAAGCAAGAGCGATTACCCCCCAAGACTGATCGCTGGATCTCCCTACAAATTTGCAGGCTGGGAGCGGGAGCTGACTCTGAAAACTACAAAATGGCGTTTGTCCTCAGCAGCTTCTAGCCCCCAGGGGAGGGAGCCGATGCATTCCCTAATACCAGTCCCAAAGTCCATAGGACACTAACCTCTTACTTTGTCCCAGGCAAGTCTATGTAGATAATTCTGGAGTCGCCACAGCTCCTGGTGTTCTGGGGTTCCTCCAGCTGGCTGCTGGCCCTGCCACCCTGGGGCTAAAACCTTGGCTCGCGCGGACCTGGGCTCGGCTCAGCTCCTGCGCTCTGCGCGCTGCAGGCTCCCAGGTCCCAGACCACTGCGCTGGTCCTTCCTGCAGGGCTGCTGGGCTGTCCTCAGTGGGAGTTTAGCTTCTTTGTGTCATTCTGTGGGTGCTGGGACTCCAGAAGTTGTTCAGAGTCCCCTTTTACATCGTTTGGGGGGAATGTAGGGGCAGAGTGGCTTGGATGAGCTGTTTCTACTCCGCCATCTTGGCTCCGCCCCCAGTTAGTCTATTTTTTAAGGTGTTATTTTCCTCAGTCAGGCTGTTGACTGTCATTTCATACTTTTCTTGCATCTTTTTCATTTCTCTTCCCAAATTTTCCCCCACTTCTCTTATCTGCTTCTTAAGGTCCTCTATGGCCTGTAGACAGCTTGTATTTTCATTTGGGGCTTTTGGTGCAGGAGTTCTGACCTCACAGTCCTCCTCCATGCTTTGAGCCTCTTTGCCCCTAAAATAGGAGTCCAATGTTGAACTTTTCTTTTTATTTTGTTTCGTTTGCCTAGGCATGTTGCCACTTAAATACTTTATTTTGGGGCTAGTTGCCATAGTAGGACTCTGCCACCAGACAGGGGAGCTTCCGCCCAAATGTGGGGTCTTCACAACTTCTGCCAGTTGGGTGGGCTCTGTAAAGCCTCCACCCACTCTGGCAAATTGGATACCCACCCCAAACTTCCCCCCCAGACCACAAATTCAGATCCAGGCAGTTTAAAGCAAGAGCGATTAACCCCCAGACTGATTGCTGGATCTCCCTACAGTTCTCAGACCAGGAGCTAGAGCCACTACTGATGCTGCAAAATGGCTTCTGAGTGGCTGTTTCTTCAGCAGCTTTTCACCCCCAGGGGAGGAAGGCAGGTGTTCCCCAAATACTGGTCCCAAAATCCATAGGGCACTAACCTCTCACTTTGTCCTAGGCATATCTGTGCTGATAATTCTGGAATCACCACAACTGCTGGTGTTCTGGGGTCCCTCCAGCCGGCTGAAGGTCTGGCCGCCCTGGGGTAAAACCGCGGACATGGGCTCAGCTCTGCCAGCTGTGCTGTCGGTTCCCAGTGGGCTGTGCTGCCTGCTCTCAGAGGGCTGTGCTGCCTGCTCTCAGAGTGCTGCGCTGGCTGCTCCCTGCAGGGCTGCTGGGCTGTCCTCAGCAGGAGGTTAGCTTCTCTGTGCCGTTCTGTGGGTGCTGCGGCTCCAGAAGTTGTTCGGAGTCCCCTTTCACATTGTTTGAAATTTGTGTGGGGCAGAGCACATTGGAAATGCTGTTTCTACTCCTCCCACCACTTCCAAAAAACAAAACATCCAGAGCCACACGATCATCTCAATAGAAGCATAAAAAACTGCCTACAATGTTCAGCATTCTTTTATGCTAAAAACCCTACAAAGTACAGAAATAGAGAAGCCTTTAAAAATATCATGAAAAGTCTTTTTTCTAAAACCAAAAGCAAGTATTGTATGCAATGGGGATACAAATATGGGAGTGAAGCAAGACTGTCCACTGTCCCCCTTATTATTTGATACAGTCCCAGAAATTCTATGAATAGCAGTAAAACTAGAGAAGATGGTTAAAGATGCAAACATAGGTAAAGAGGAGATAAAACTATCTCTTTTTGCTGATGATAGAATGGTTTATTTGGAAAATCCTAGGGAATCAGCAAAGATATTATTTGAAACAATGAATACCTTCAGGTAAGTTGTAGGTTACAAATTATATCCTTAAAAATCCATATCATTCCTCTTGTGTGGAGTATGGGGACCCCAAAAATCCCCTACCCAAATTTTATTAAAACTCAGGGGTATCTCAAGGTAAGAACAGGAAGCATTTATTCAGTTCCTAAGAGAAGCAGGCATCATCTCCACCAGGATGGACTAGTGGAAGGAGGTGTGTTACAGAAGACAAAGCAAGGTTATATACCCTAGCACAGACAAACTCCCTCCCACCAATATCCTTTATTCCCATTGGCTGGGAGGTGGGCTTACAGTCTAGGCTCAAAAAAGAGAAAGAACAAGGAAATAGGGTATAGCCAATCCAAACGTACATGTCCTTATTTGTCAAACTTAATGTTGAAGTGGCAGTAAGGTGGGGGGTGGGGGTGGGGAAGGATCCTAAAGGACTCCTAGAGGAGTTAATGCTGATGTAGCAGTGAGGGAGAGGGAAGGGTCCTGAGTTGTGTAATTTCTTAGGAAACCAGAATTTAGGCCTTTCAAGTCTTACAAAGTCTGTCTCTAATTTCGGGATAGTCTCTCTTTCTCTCACCACCCTGAAGAGTCTTCACAGAGGGTTCATCCCACTGACTCTATAATAATATCAAAACCCAAGAAGCAAATATAGAAAGGAAAATTCCATTCCAAATAACTACAAAATGCATAAAATATTGGGAATCAATCTACTAAAGTACACAAAAGACTTGTATCAATTTAATTTCAAAGTGTTCCTTAAGGAAATAAAGAATATCTGAAAGAGCTGGAAGAATATTCCTGAACATATTCTAGAAAACCATTCCCCCTCTTTGTTGATAGATACCATAAACTGCATATGAAGACTACGAAATCACAGCATTTGGATTTGGAACAAATTAATTATGTTTTTCAAAAGTATATATATATATATATATATATATATATATATGTACACACATATACATACACACATATGAATATATGTATGTAGGTATGTATATATGCATTTATGTATATTATATGTATGTGCGTGTGTGTGTGTGTGTGTGTGTGTGTATACATACACATATATAAATTTTGTTTTCACTCCAAGGTGGCCTCTCTCTTTGAGTTTCTGCTTCTTCATCCTAAAATGAAGGAGTGGGGGAATAGGAAGATACATTTCCAGTGGCATTTTGGGGTAGGGATGTGCCCTGTAGATGCTTTCACCAGTGTAGAGAGCTACCAATAAGAACTTCTCTCTACCAAATGCAGGAAGACAAACCCATGAATTGTTAAATTGTTAAGGTGGAGTAATCCTATAGTTTGGCAAATGAATTACTTAGACTCCAAGGTCTCCTGTGGTCTTTAGTTCAGCTGTCTGACTGTGAAGTAATAGAATCATAGTTTGCTTGAGTGGGGATCATCTACCTGTCTTTTCACCCCACATGGGATTCTGCCTTCTTCCTCAATATCATCAGCAAGATGGTTCTATACCTTCTTTAAATAACTTGTTCCAGTGTTTAAAAGTGGTAGCTAGGTGACTCAAGTCAATAGAGCACTGGGCCTTCAGTCAGGAAAACCTGAGTTCACATCTGGTCCTGGACACTTACTAGCTGTGTGACCCTGGGCAAGTTTGCCTTAATCCACCAGAGAGAAAGAGCAAATGACTCTAGTATCTTTGCCGAGAAAACCTCATAGACAGTATGGTCCATGGGGTCACAAAGAGTCAGATACAACTGAGCAACATTGACGTTTAAGAAGCTTTCCCTTTATTTGGGCTATTTTTTCCCCATTTAATGGGTTTTAAAGCCAAATTGTTATTGTATATAACAATTGTATATAACAATTGTTATAACGCTTATATAGCGTTTTAATATTTGCAGAGCTTTTCCCATACAGGTGCCCCACATGGTTGGTAGTGCCAACCACTCTGCTCATCCCCATTTTACAGAAGAGGAAATCTGGGCTCCAGTTCATCAGCACATGAGATATCCATAACACTTTCACATCAGCTGAATTAACTATACCCAGATGAACTGGCCATAAAGTCAGTATAAACAAGAAGGTGACAATACAGTACAGCCAGAAATAGAATACTGATTGGAGCCTGCTGTTTGTTTCTCTTCATAAATTCCCTTCCCTGGGTGGCTAGGTGGCACAATGAATAGAGCACCGGCCCTGGAGTCAGGAGGACCTGAGTACAAATGCAGCCTCAGACACTTAACACTTACTAACCGTGTGACTTTGGGCAAGTCCCTGAACCCCAATTGCCCAGCCTTTCCCCCTCCAAAAAAATAAAATGAAAAATAACTTCCCTTTCCTTTTCTCTACCCTACTTCCATCTCTAGCACTTCTCAGATTCCGAGTCAGATGGGCTTCTGAGAAAATAGTAAACTGTTCTGACCTGTTTTAGCGAAAATATTTTCTTCAATACTTATAATCCAGAGAAAGTGTTTCTGATAATTAACAGTATTAATAGTCCCCCTGGAAAGGTTCAATAATCATTCCCCTGGGGTATGAAAATCAAAGGATGCACTGGGTGCTTATCAGAATCCTTTGAAGGACAGTCTGACTTCTTGGTTATACAACATTATCTCTGAGGAAACCATTTTTTTCCTTCCTGATCTCTGAAAACAGACAGTGACTTAAATTTCACTTGAAGTTATTTCAGGCACCATATCAGAGATGCACTGTGATGTCACACTCCAGCATCTAGAGCTCTGCAAGACTTCATTTCTTTCTCTTTACTTTCCTATCTCTTCTTATCATCCAAGAACATGGCAAATCTTAATCTGCTTTGGAGACATCCTTGTTTCCTTGGTTCAGTGACTGATGAAGAAGTGGCATGTTAATCTGATCTTCCTGCCTCTTGTCAGTCCAATGTGTGTCTACTTGCCTGTAGAGAAGAAAGATTGAAAAGCAAGCGATTGGACTGTTTGGCCTGTCTTCACCTCTTGCCCCTTCTAATGACCAGGTGCTGGTCACTTAACTTTTCTGAACTTCAGACTTTTTCTGGGAAGAATAAAACCTCTGGGAACTATCTCACAAGACTGTTGTTTGACTCAAATGAGATAATGCTGCATAAAGTGTTTTTAAACTTTAGAAGTGTGGTGAAAATGCTAGGCATTATTATAACTCAATAAGAAGCATATATCATAATTACTGAGTACTAAACCTGGTATTCAAGGCCCTATATAATCTAACTCCAACTGACCTTTCTAGGCTAATTTTACACTTCCCTCCCTCAGATATTGCACATTTAAACCAAACTCAATTATTAATCAAAACTTCTCTTCCCTCCCCCATCCCCCCATCTGTTTCCCATGTATCTACTTCTACACCTTTGTAATGCTGTCCTCTATACCTGGAATGTCCCCCTTCTCTAACTTCTACCTGTTGACTTTCTACCATCCTTAAACATAAAACTCAAGTGTCACCTTCTATAGGAAACCCTCAGCTGTATTTTTTCCTAGCTGATTTCATTATCTATCTATCTATCTATCTATCTATCTATCTATCTATCTCTATCTGTCTGTCTGTCTGTCTTTCTATCTATCTTTCCATCTATCATTTGGGTCCATGTATTTCATCAGTGTAATGAATTCCTGGCAATAGAAACTACTTTTGCCTCCTGGTATGGAAACTGTCTCTACTGTTCTATTTCTGATCAGCATCTCCTCTGTAGAAAATGAGGCTGGTGACTTTGCACAGCCCTCCCTCACTTAAATCCAATTCACTTGCAAGTCACAGTATCACCTTCCTGCTGTTGTGGTCCTCTGTGAGAAGGAAGGACAAATAACAATCTCCTCCATAATTAACAATCTTAGAGAGTTGCCTGGGGGCATTGAAAAGTGCCCCCATGGTCACTAAGCTAGTCCATATCAAGAGGTGAAACCTGGAATTTTGAATATAATTTATTTTCTTTGTGAACCTATGTATTTTACTTCTTTCATTTAAAAAATTATTGAAAAAAGGTATCCATTGGCTTCACCAGATTGACAAAGGAATCTATGATAAAGAAAAAGTTAGGAACTTCTGGTCAAAAACAAGAGTGGGCTATTTCTCCAAGAGCCAGAGTCAAAATTCATCAGTGAATAGAATGCTAGACTTGGATTCAGGAAGACTCCAATGGCTTCCTATGACTTCCAACATCAAATATAAAATCTTCTGTTTGATGGTCAAAGCCCTTCATAACCTACTCTCCTACCCTACCTTTCTAGTCTTCCCATCCCTCCCCCCCATGCCCCATGTATTCTTTGATCCCCATGGCACTCTTCTCCTTGTTCTTCCTTAGAGAGGACACTCCATCTCCCTGCTTTGGGAATTTTCTCTTGCTATTCCTTATGCACTGAATGAATGCTTTCCTTTCTTATCTCTGCCTCTTAGTTTCTCTGGCTTCCTTCAAATCCCAGGTAAAAGCCCACCAGCTACAAGAAGCTTTTCCTAATCCCTCCTAATTCTAGTGCTTCCTTCTGTGTATTTATCCTGTAGATACTTTGTACATAGTCATTTCCTTGCTGTTTCCCTTAGAATGTGAGCTTCCTGAGGGCAGGGACTATTTTTTGCCTTTTTTTGGTCTCCTCAGCATTTAGCACAGGGCCTGGCACATAATAGATAATTTAATAAGTATTTAATTATATATTATATGTTATATATAATATTATATAATTATATAATAATTTAATATAATAATAAAATACTTATTATGTAATAAGTATTTAATTATTAGATTTAATAAGTATTCATTGATTGACTGAAAAACTGCATCATACAAGCTTACAAGCTACATGGCCTAGAGCAAGTCACTTTCTTCACCTATAGATCAAGGATGTTGTACTCAGCTCTAAATCAATGATCCATCCTTAGTAATGTGGAAGTTTGTTTTGTTTGACTATGTATTTATTACAAAGATTTCGATTTTCTTTTTCTTTTTGATTGTGGGATGGGAAGGTAGGCGGGAGAGAAAATAAATACTTGTCAGCTGAAAAATAAATTAAATAAAATAAGTCCATGGTTGCCTGGAGTTAGAAAACAAGATTTCTAAGGTCCTTCCCAGCTTTAACATTCTCTGATAAGATGCTTGATTGTAGGGGTTATTTCTTATTTATCTTTATCTCCTCCAATGCCTAGAACCATACTAATAATTAGAATATATATAGGGTTTAAGGCAAGAGTGGGGAACCTGTGGCTCCTTCTGGGTTCTTGGGTGCGGCCTTTTGACTGAGTCCAAGTTTTATAGAACAAATCCTTTTGTTAAAGGGATTTATTCTGTGAAGTTTAGATTCAGTCAAAGGTCTGAACTTGAGGACCTAGAGGGCTACATGTGGCCTCAAAGCCACTGGTTCCCCACCCCTGGTTTAATATTTGCAAAGTGCTTTACAAATATTATCTATCTCATTTTATCCTCAAAACTCTGGGAGGGGATAGATGTAATTATTGTCCCCATTTTACAGATAAGGAAACTGAGACAGAAAGGGGATAATGTGATTTGCCCATGGTTAGCTAGCTATTAAGTGTCTCTGGCAGGATTTAGAACTGACATCTCCCTGATTCTAGGTTCAGTATTCTATCCACTGTTGCCACTGGACAGAATAAAAGGTTAGTAAACTATTTGTTGAAAGAAAGTTGTTGTTTCTGACTTTGGTAGAGAAAGGGATTAGAAGGTGGAGGAATGCATTTTATTGGGTGTCATTGTAGGAAAGCTTCATAAGCTTCCTCTCTTACCAGAGGCCTTTTCAACAGCCAATACTTATTGAGCCCATGTTCAGACTCCAGCCTGGAGAACTTGGAAGGGAGTGCTAAAAATTTTTTTTTCTCAGCTTCCTACATGGAGAACTATTCAAACCTCCTTGATAAAAACATTTTAAAATATTTTGGAAAAGGGAAATCTCTCTTACCTTTCCTTTTTGTCTAATCCCTACCTTCTAAGGCCTTGTCAGATCCAGATCTTTGCAAAATGAAAGAGAGAATAAGAATTAGTTTTTGAGGTTGATATTGTTAGGGGTAGAGTTGGTTCAGTTTTTCTTAAAAAACAACCGAAGATGAACTAACACCAAATGTTTTCTTGGCTGGAACTAGTTCTGCATTAACCTCACTGATTAGCTTCTAATTAATACAAAAATCTTCTTAATATTGTTTGCACTGAATGTATTTTGAAAGGAAGGCTTGTCTCATTCTAAAAGCATGGTATTCAGATCAGATGAACATTCTAAACATGTATATTTACCTAGAAAAATGGAATGACAGGGTATTAAAGCAGATAAAGAGCTTGATGTGGGAATCAGGAACATCCAGGTTTAAAATACTACCTCTAGCCCTTACTGGCTGTGAGGCCACAGGCAAGTTGATTAAACTGTTTTATAGTCCCTTTCCTCATCTGTAAAATGAGAATAATAGATACCTCTAGAGAGTACAGTGTTGATGCTATATTATACATACAATTAGGAATGTGTTGGTAAATGTTTAACAATCAGATCTCTAAAAGGAAAAAAAAAGTATGCTTAATACACACTTAAGTTTAATCTGCACCATTAAATTTTATTGAATACTTTATTAGGTCTAGACTAGGGGTGGAGGACCCTGGGGCCAAAAGGCTATATGTGTTCCTTTAGGTCCTCAAGTATAGTCCTTTGACTGAATCCAAACTTGACAGAACAAATCCCCTTAATAAAAGGATTTTTTCTGTAAAACTTGGACTCAGTCAGAAGGTCACACCCAGGGACCTAGAGGGCTACATATGGCCTTGAGGCTGCAGGTTCCCCATGCCAGGTCTAGACAAACATACACACAATAAATCAGGCCCCAATTTGTAGTGTTCACCAATTTCTGAGGTTTAAATGCTCACAATGGAAATTTAACAACCAGCTCTTAAAAGTTGGTAAAAACTTGCTCCAACACACCACAGTGAAGTGCTTTAAAACTTTAAACTCTTTAAATGTTAGTTGAGAGACAATGGGCCTTAGTGCCAACCTTGGAGTCATGAAAACTGAGTTTAAATTTTATCTGTGAAATATATGGGCTATGTGATCTTGGGAAAGTCACTTAACCTCTCTGTACTTCAGTTTCCTCATTTGCAAAATGAAGTGGTAAGATCTGATGGTCTCTAAGGTGCCTTTTAACTCTAAATCTATGATCATATAATCATATGAACTGAGAAGTACTGCAGGCAACCTTGTAAAGAGGGTAAGTTACATAAGACTTGTTGATCTCCACTGGTAAGAGGGAGATTTTACACTATGAGTTTTCTAGACCAACTGAATTATAGATCTAAATCAACAAATAAATGCCATTTATCAGATCGGGGTTTTGTCTCAGTTTTCATTAAAAAAAATCACTACACAAAGCTCGGCCTCTGAACTACCAAAATTTACCAACCCATGCAGGGTTTGCTTTCTTTTTTCACTTTTCCTTCCAGAGGAACACAAGCAACAAATCAATGGAACCAATTTCCCTTTTTACCTTGCCTGGCATAAACTTCACTCTTTCCAGGGCAAGTGAACACGTTACTCTTCCTTTGACTGATCCAGTCTTTACTTTCTTTGTGAAGACTCTTGCGTTAAAAAACAAACAAAAAACCCAACCCAGAACAGAAAAAACATAGCCCTTCTCTTGAACATGCTATAACAAAAAGACATAGACTGAGTTAGAAAAAGGGGGTGGGAGTAGAGGGGGGAAAGGGGATGTAAAAGGAAGGGAAAGAGAGAGAATAGAGGGGAAGGATGGAAAGGAATGAAGAGAAAGGGAAAGAGAAAGAAAGGATGAAAGAGTGGAAAGAGAGAAAAGAGAAGAGAAGAAGGGATGAGAGAAAAGAGAAAAAGTATGGCTTTTTTTGTACTCTCTTTGACAGCTCCGTTCTCCCCTAGGTTTCTGGCATCAGGAGTTTCATTGCTGTCTGAGTCAGATCTGGCAGAATGGTGTGCTTTGATTGGCATTTCCTTTATTAGTCCTGAGCCTGGATACAATCAGCCTTTCTACCTCATGCCAACATTCACTCCCTGGTTGGTGAGTGTATCTCTGGGTGACCTTTATTTGCATTGGTGGCTAGATAATAGCAGTGTCCTGCAGGGGAGGTGTCCTTGGACATGACCAGGAAAGGGGCTTAAGGCTAGTACAATGACATATGTGAAGCAGATGTGTGAATGGTGAGAACTTAAATATGAAATGTACAGGTTACTCTGGCAACATCATGTCTACTGTGCTCTTTCTGCTAAGGACAATACATATGTCATTAACTGCCCTGCCCAAGCCCTGCCACTGGAGCACTTAGGATCCCAAACATATTAGCAAGGAAGCAAGCAGCCTGTGCCCTTCCTGATCTCTGAGACCAGAAGCCTTACTCTGTACCTTTGGATATAAACTCATACTTCCTTCTTACTGAGGGGAGGGGTGGGGTAAGGAGGAGAGATTCTGCGGCATTTCTTAGTCATTTCCCTATGAGGGCTGGGCTTTTCCTTCTTTCTTGATGTGTCCCTGGGGCTTCCTCAGTCCCAGATTGTACATTGGAGGCATGGGTTCAATACTGATGAATGTTCAGAAGCAAGTGTGCCATCTTGGAAATGGTAATCTTAGACAAATGTGATGCTGCTTAGTGCTAGCATGATCCCAAGAAGAAAGCAAAAGACAAGATCATCCCTAGGAGGCACAGGCCCAGGGCCAAACAGGACCTTGTGCTGGCAGACATTTAAAAACATGACCAAGAAGGTAAATAACACACAAAAAGGCAAGAGTTCTGAGGCAGGAGGGAGGATTAGTCCCTCCCTTTCGCACTACTCTGCCCAAGAATGGTAGGATTAGGAGTCTAATGAACATATAAGAAGTTCAGGTCTTTCTTCTTATTGCTTTAATTGCCTCTTGCTCCATTAGGGAGGTGGTTTCTGGGCTTCACTACTTAACTGCCAGAAGTTAATCATGACAGTCAATCAATCATTCAGCAAACACTTGTTAAGGATTTACTGTGGGCTGGGCACTGTGTGAAGTTCTGAGGACTCAAAAGAAAAGGAAAAACCCAGTCCTTGCCCTCAGGGAATTTACATTTTAATGGAGGAGACAGCATTCCAACAGCTATATACAAACCAGATACATATGGCATAAATTGGAGATAATCTCAGGGGCAAAAAGGATCAGGGGCACTGGAGCCAGTTGGAACTGACTCCCATGAACCAATAGTTCAGTTGTTGGCATGAGCGTTTATTCCTCAAAAATTAGCAAATGCTACAGATCAAGGCTTGATTTGTTGTTCTATTTATTGTCTAGATTTAGAAAGATGATGGAGATTAAAGTGTCACGTCTGTATACACCTTTTTTTTTTTTTTGAGAGGTGGTTGTTAAATATTTACCAGTATATCTCCAGACAACATTAGTATTAGAAGGACTCTGAAAGATCTCTTACAGAGGATGGGATCTGAGCTGAGTTTTGAAAGAACCCAGGTAAACCAAGAGGCAGAGGTGAGAAAGGAAAGCATTCTGGGCATGGGAGAGAGAAGGTGAAAATGTATCAAGTTTGGAGGTAGAATTTTTTGTGTGAAGAACAGCAAGGAGGCCAGAGTCATTGGATCACAGAGTACATAAAATATTGGAGAGGTAGAAAGAGGCCAGGTTTGTAAAAGACTTTAAAAACTAAACACATGGTTTTTTATTTGACCCTAGAGATAACAGGAAGTCACAGCAATTTACTGAGTAGGGAAGAGAAGCCAGCAATCACCACAGTCCAATGTAGCCTGGAGAGCTTCATGCAATCAGATGTCTAAGCCCTCAAGACAGTGTCCTCAAGCCAATGGAGTATATATTTCTCATTTTGAAAGGACCATTTTGCTTTAGTATTTCATTATTTGTATTCGTTTAATTTTTTTTAATGTCCTTCAAAATAACTGATGAAGCCAAACATCATCCCTGCACCTTTCCCACTGTTATGTCTTCTGATTTAAGGACTTGAATAGAGAAGCAGTAATCTCCTTTTCTGCTTTGGGAAAATGACTACTAATTAAACTGCTAGATATTGATAAACCTAGAATGATCATCATCATTTTTTTTAGGGCAATTGGGGTTAAGTAACTTGCCCAAGGTCATACGGCTAGGTTTTTGTTTGTGTGTGTTAAGTGTCTGAGGCCGGAGGTCCTTCTGACTCCAGGGCTGACACTCTACTCACTTCGGCACCTAGCCTCCCCATCATCATCATTTTATACTACAAGCACGAAGGGATTAAATAACTCAAATTTATAACTAACCAAAGTGTATGGTGGAATAGAAATGAGATACATTCTTGACCTCTCCTGAACAATTTTGGCATTGTTTACACTTATTAATTACTGAATGCCATTTATATGCTGAACATTCCTCAAAGCACACAGTTAAGCAAGATCTCAGTTTAATTCTTACATTCTTCAATATGTCTAAATGTAAAAGGAACAGTCAGGTGGAAAAGTAGCTACTTATCTACTGTGACTATGGGGAGTACAATATAGGAAAAAGAACAGACTTTCTCAAAGGAAAGCTTGTTTCTTGACAGTGCTGTCCCTGTCTAAGGCAGCTCCCCTTCCATTTTCTGTGTCCTCCTGTTTCTTGGAACACCCTGCTGCTCATATCTCATTCACTTCTAAGACCCAATGAGGTGGTACTAACTTAAAGAAAATGTGGTAATGTTCTAAACTCATTTACACTAAGGTGTTAATGACCTCATTTGTTAACTTAACATGCTTACTCTTCCAAAAATAAGTTCTAGAGGCAAAGAGGATAAAAGTCACAAATAGCCAACATGGGTTTGTGGGAAGTCAGACAGGCTAATGCAAAGTTGACAGAGCTATAAACTGGTACAACCATTAAGGAAATCCATTTGAAATTACACAAGCAAAGTCTTTGGCCCAGCCATCTCACTACTGAACACATGCCTAAAAAAGTTCAAGGATAGAAAGAAAGCTCCTATAGATACCAAAATATCCATAGCAGCATAATGATTTAGAAACAAAGTGAGTGCCTATCAATTAGGAAGCACCTTAACAAATTGTGGTGCATGAATGTGAGGCAATATTATTTTAGTATAAGAAATGACAAATAGGAGGAATTCAGAGAAGCAAAGGAAGGCTTATGTCAACCCCTATAGAGCCCAGCAGAATGAGGATAACAAAATTCATAATAACTTTCAGGCAGCTAGATGGCTCAGTGGATAGAGTTTGGTGCCTGAAATTAGGAAGAGCCAAGTTCAAATCTGGCCTCAGATACTTACTAGCTGTGTAACCCTGGGCAAGTCCCTTAACCTCTGCTTGCCTTAATCCAGTGTAGAAAGAAATGGCAAACCACTCCAGTATCTTTGCCAAGAAAACCCTATGAATAATATGGTCCACAAGGTCATAAAGAGTTGGACCTAATGTCAATGAAACAGCACTAAAAAATATCAGAATTCAGATTATGAAAAATGACTAATATTGGTTCCAGAAAAGAGATGATGGAACATATTTTCCTCATCTGGTGGGTGAACTACAGGCATGGAATATGCCCTCAGACAGACAGTGTTGGTTTGTTTTGTTTGACTGTTTTTCTTTTTCATAGAGGAATTAAAATGAATGAGAAAGGCTTTTAGAAAATATTAGTGGCATAAAAATAAAAAGCATTAATGAAATATTTTTCTAAAAGTGTTTTTGGATTAAGAAATGAAAGAGACTAACGGACTTATGTTATATATCATGAACAAACTTTTTTCTAGGAGAGAATCAAAGGTCCTGAATATTGCTGGCTCAGGATTACAACATACATTAAAAAAGTGAAATTGACTATATCTCAACAAACAGGAAACAGCAAGATGATGTAAGAATCATTTCAGAATCAACTGTCTTCAGCACTAGATGATAAATTAGAAGAAAGATCAGGATCAATGTCAAGTCTGAATAAAGGATAAAGCTGAGGGGAAAAAAATTGTGTGTAGTTACAATCTAGCATTTTGGACTCTAAAATGGGAAATGGATAGATGTAAAGGTATTGAGTCTGATAAGCACTGCATCCTGAAAAGTTCAAATTATGTAAAATACTTGGTATAATGAGAAAGCCAAAGAGTCCAGAAACTCAGTCAGGAAACACCTGATGTCCTGGCCAAGCACAGATACCTAGTTGCCAAGACCAGCACCCTTCAAGTAATAAGTTTAAAATTGTATTCTAAACGTTTTGCATACTAACGAAAACTTGGAGGCATTTTGTTTTCTAAACACTCTATAATCTTTGGAAACAATTTGCATATTTGGCAAATGAATACTGTGACATTTCAATGGAGTTGGGATGACATTAATGTAAATTCCCCCAACAGTGACACAGATCATGACCTGACCATGGCTTCTCATCCCGTATAATTCTTGCCCACATCTTTCTATAAATCCACCTCAGGTCCTCTACTCCACAAGCTTCTCAATCTCTTAACATTGTGTGGATATCAATTGATATCATGAGCTGTGTATAAATTACTTTTTACTCTTCCTTTGTAATCAGATTACCTCATTTCTGATCATAAACCTCTGATCATTTCATTTAAATTGTTTCTCCCTAGAATTTCTTCATTACTAATGTGTTGCAATTGGTCCATGCCCATCATATTCCTCTTGGGTTAACCACATCTTTAATTCTTCAGAGACTGTGATATTAATAAAATCTCTGATTCTTTCCTCCATACATTTGGTGTTCTTTCCTCTTGAGAAGTGGCCCCTTAGAGCTCTCAAAATTATGTTGCTTCTATGGAATGAACTTCAACACCTCGCCTCCTTCCAGATCCCCCCTCCTTGCCGCCAATGAGGCATTTCTATTTACTCATCAGGAACTATGATTTTCGATTACAAGATTACAAATGTGGTGACTCCACTGTCCTTAATGGAGAAGACAGTTTGCTATAGAAATCTTTGCAGATTTTTTCCTTTCCATTTGTTTATTGTCCTCTCCTAAGTTTCATATTCTAATTCTGTCAAGATGATCTGACTTAGGTGGATTTTTTCTGTAAACTTGAGTAATACAAGCTTTAATGGCCTCTTTCACATAAAACTGTAGATACTGCTTCTGTAACTCTAAGAGACAGAGGAGCTTGAGAGACTGGCAGTGAGTGAAGAGAAACTGAGTATTGTACAGAGAAAAAAGGAGGAAGAAAATTTATTTTCTGAGGGAACTAGTTTAACTCTTATCTTGTGGAGAAACTTTGATTGTTGTCCTGGATTGTGGAACTGTTTCCAGAACTGAGAAGCTGCTGGTGGTATGGAATGACGGGGCTGGAAGGGGCTTTTGAAGTCATAGAATACAAACCTCCTTATTTTACAGATGAAGAAACTGAGTCTGAGACATTTAGTGATTAGCCCTAAGTCATACAGCTGGTATGTGTTTGAAGCAGGATTTGAACTCATTTCCTTACCCCAAGCTGAGTACTCTACTACACCATTTAGCTGTTCTGGATAAGAGGTGACTAGCTGTGATCTTTCTCACAGCCAGTAAATTGTAATAATTGTTTGTTTGTTTAATTTTTGTTACAGTGTTAGTAAACGGCATAGTGGATATATTTGATGTTTATTTAAGTTTAGGACATAGGAGTGGTAGTGATGAGCAAAATCTTGTGAGAAAAGATTTATCCAATTCAGAACATACTCTTTGAAATTGTGATGGAAGTGAATAAGGAAAATGAACTAGTAGCAGGCAGAACCAGAGGATATCACTCAACTATGCATAAAGTGGTTGACTCCAAACCCTTGCTACCCACGGGGATTTGTGGCTGGAATTTTTAATTTTTTTCCCTTTCACATAGGCTTTGTCTCTTTCATTATAAATGCATTGCCTGACAGTGCTGCTGCTGATTAATGGCATTAATTTGCCTGTTTTACTATTTTATTTGATACATATTAATTGCACATAACTGTTATTTTATTGTTTATTACTTCATATGCTGCATGTTTAATTATTAGTTTAACATTCATTATTGATTTGCTAAATGCAAATTTTCTATTATCTCTACTTAAAAAATAGAGGTTGACATCTTTAATAAGGACTGTAATGTTTTAGAACTGGAAATTCATAGAAACCTCTAAATTTGGGAATGGGCCCAGAGATTTAAAATAATGATACTGAAAAGTAAGATCAAAGAATTGGAACATTGAAAGGTAATTCACAGAAAGTTCAAGGTAGAGAAGGCCACTTAGCACCCCGTGAATTACCCAATCTATTGGATTACATAAAAATATCAGATATACCAGTAGTAGGAAATAACATTTGGAACAATGTGAACAACACATTCTCCCTAAGAAGGCCTACATGAGAAGAGGGGACCTGTTCATAAAGAGAATGAAGGGAATTCTAAAGTTAGAGACAACTCACCTGTGAGAAGGGCTAAAGCTAGTTCTCTGATGAAAGAAAGACAGCTCACATGTGGACAAAGCAAGTAGTATATCGTCTGAGTTGGATAAGGATGCAATATCCATGAGGAAGGCCAAAATTGTTGAAGGACATTTTATGCTGCTGTTAGGAGGCTTCTCTGGGAAGATACTATAGCTTTTTGTTGAACAAATGTGAGAAGTTTTGGTCAAAAAGGTAGAAAAATAGATTTAGCAGAAATCTAAATTAGAAAAGGTGAGTAGCTTAATGGAATGCCTCAAAGGGTCAGATTTTGGACTGGCATAGAGTTTAAAGGATACCCAGCTTTATTCACCTGACAAACCTATTTGCAAAAACTAGAGAGTTGATTTGGTGTCTGGGGGATGCCATGGTAAGCATATGATTTCTTTGTTAATACTTTTGTTCAGTACAAAAGCAGTCAACTGTTAAATCAACAAGCATTTATAAAGTATTTATTATATGCCATGCATGGTACAAAATGTTGAAAGAAAACCATAAATTCCACCCCCAAAAACAAACCCCAAAACAAACAAATCACTGTCCTTGCTCTGAAGAAGTTTACACTCCAATGGGGGAGAAAATATGTAAATAATTAGATAAATACAATCTATGTCTGTCTGTCTATACAGAGTAGATAACATCTATATAGATATATAAAGAGTTGTAGGATGGAGTATAAGTACAGAGCTGCCCTGGGGGATGACTCACCTTCTCTAACTCAACAGTAAAATTTCTTAAACTGGAATGCATGCAATACATGCATATGTACACACATACACACATACATACATACATATACACACACAGACATTTATTTTCAACTCCCCTTAATGCTAATAACTTCCCCCTGGGATTAGAAAATTTGCAATTTTTCCTATACATATCTTGTTTATCTAGTAGGTGCTTAATAAATGCTTGTTGATTATATTTCAATATAATTGATTTCTTTTGTGTATTTTATACCTTGTACAAAATTCTATGTATTTTGTATTATCCTGTGTATTTTATATCTTTTAAAACATTCTTCTGAGATGTAATCTATTTGCTTGTAGAAGCAAATAGGATATTAAGAAGTGCTATAAGTCATCTTATTATGTATGGCTTAAAGAACACAGTATGAGCAGCTAAGTGGAAGAGTGGATAAAATGTTTGACCTGGAGTCAGGAGGACTTCTCTTTCTGAGTTCAAATCTGGCTGTGTGGTCCTAGGCAAGTCATTTAATCCTGTTCACCTCAGTTTCCTCATCTGTAAAATGAGCTGGAGAAGGAAATGACAAGAAAAGCCCAAAAGGGTCATGAAGAGTTGTGCATTATTGAAAAACAACTGAACAAAAAGAACACAGTATAAGAATCACACTGATAAAGCACACTTGACAACAAAGTTTCACAGAGAACCTGCTGAGAGATAGAAAGATAAACAAATCATCCTCTGTGAATATGAAAGACCAAGAAAGGTAAACAAATCATCCTCTGAGAATATGAAAGACCAAGAAGATAGAGGTCCCAACAGTCTGATGCAAAACCACTGCCAGCACAATATAAGCAGAGAAAAGGAATTATTTTTCATTACAACTGTGGCCTTGATGACACACTAATGATGAATATATGCAAAAGAAAGGGTAATGCAGAATTGATGTGTAAAAAGCTGAACTCCAAAAAATTAGCACCAGGAAATGAAGAGGTGGTCAGAGGTCGAAGTTATCCTGGACCCCAAAACAGTAAAGAAAAACCCCATATCATCAGTTATATTACAACACTTTGATTAAACAATATCTGCTAAGATACAATCAGAGAAATAGAAATAGAACTATTTTTGTTACAAATGTGGACTACGTAGCTGTAAATATGCCATACACACTCAAGAAAATTATCACTTGGTTTGGGGGAAACTGATGCCCAAAGAACTAATACCAAGAAACAAGGATCATCAAAAGGTGCAGGTTTATTATCAAGAATTCAAGCAAAACAAGTTTTGTTTAAAAACTTTGGTGTTGAGAAAATGTTGGAGAGATATGAAACAGAAACTAAACACAAACTTGATAACCTAAGAGAAAAATTGGAATGTGCACTATCTCAGCTGAAGAAGATATTGGAAAGTGAGGTAGAACAAAGTTGTACTTTCACAGGAATTCCCACTGTAGATATAGAGACATCTAGAGAGTGAAACAAGCCATCACCTTGGCACTAAAGACTAAAAGATGCTCAAAAGGAAACTGCTCCATCAAAACAGCAGTTCAAGAAAGTAAAAGCCCATTTTATTTCCTAGTCAGTCCTAAAAGCTCCTTGAAAAGTTATTGTTTCAAGTAAAGCAGTGAATATAAAAACCGAAGGACTTTGCCTAGGGCTGAGAGGGACCCCAGAGATAGTAGTACCTTCCTTAGCTAACCTCAGTTGTAGAGCCCTCTAGAATGAAGAGAGAAGTCATAGAGTTTAGAAATCCCAGTAATGAACCTATTCTTATCAATCAGCTTAGACACAGATATGGAAAAATCTGCAAATCACAAAAGAATTAGAGCAAACAAACCTATAAATAGGCTGAATTGTGTTGTTTACATATTCAGCTAGATGTAACTCATTGAAGAATTACATATAACATTGCTTTACATTATATATATGATACATACAGTATTATACATCTATGTTATATACTTAAAATTATAGTTATTGTGCAGTTGCATATTTTATTATTATTTCTTTTGTAAGGAAATAATATATTAAGTCAGGCACTCTGCTAAGTGCTTTACAAATACCATCTCTTTTGAGCTTTACAACAGCCCTTGGGAGGTAGGTGTTTTTTTGTCCCTATTTTACAGTCAAGGAAACTGAGGCAAAAGAGGTACTTAACCTAGACTTGCCTAGGATCACATAACTACTAAGTGTCTGAGGCCTTATTTGAAATTTTGTCTTTCTGACTCAAGCCACCTAATTGCTTCTTTCCTATTGTTGTATTTATTTTCTCCTTAATTGAAGTGGCCTGTTGAGTGGTCTTCTGCATTATGATATGTGTATTTTATATGATAATAATAAATCTAATATTAATTATATTATATTAATTAATTAAATTATATTAATATAATTAATCTAATATTAATACATAAATCTATGTATCCCCAAATAACTATCAAGGACTAACATTTTTTGGCTGATGTGGAGAAATGTAACACCAGCTTCAGTAGCTTCTTACAGAGACTCTAGCTACTCTTTTTTTTTTTTTTTGCTTTTTTTTTTTGGAGGGCAATTGGGGTTAAGTAACTTGCCCAAGGTCACACGGCTAGGTTTTTTGCTTGTGTGTGTGTTGTGTCTGAGGTTGGATCCGAACTCAGGTCCTTCTGACTCCAGGGCCGACGATCTACTCACTGCGCCACCTAGCCGCCCCTCTAGCTACTCTTTATCTTTGAGAGACTTGTAGTTTAACTTTCATAAAAAGACTAGTTATGTCAGCTGGAAAAGGGATGGTGAAAAAAGACAAAGGGAGCTTATTTCTTGAGAAAACTGAACTTAACCCTTATCTTACAAAGGCACATGAAAAGAATTTTTGACAGGGGAATTAGTATTCTGAAAAAGCTGAATGGTAGAACTTTGTTTCCAGAATTGAAAAGTTAAAGCTATGGTTAAAGGTGACTGGGATCTTTCTCACACAGCTTACATACTGTAAATAATTATTTACATCTTTATTTTGGTTACACTGTTAATAAAAAGCCTATCCTGTACTCATGATATGTATTTAAGCCTAGAGGTTGATGAGAGAGGGAAGGATAAAAGTAGGAAGGAGGGTTTTCAGAGAAAAAGAGAGAGGGGGAAGGGAGGGAAGAAGCAAAGGAATAGAGAAATGAAAAAAAAACTTATTGGAAAAGAAGCCTCTCCAGTTTAAATAAATAATATTTAATAAATTGACATTGGTCTCTGAACTAATTGGTCAATTATTTTGCTAATTAATATGGAAATGTCAAAACATATCCCTTAGTTTCCTTAGAAGCTAGAATGAAAGAATGTGTTAGGAAAATGAGCTAGTAACAGGAAAAGGGAGGGCAATTGATTGTTCTTGTGGACTAGCAATGACGATGGTTAATCTTAAACCTGTTACTCTTGTTTTTTCATCCACCTCTTCTTTGTTTTCTAAGGTAATACCTTTTCACAACCTTCCATCTTTTGTAGAATTTTAGAAAAGGTTTTATATTCTAAACCAATGACTGGTGTACCTCTCTACTTGGTAAAGAGATCAAGTGTTTATGGCTGGTGCCGTTTTCAGCTGTTTTGATCTTCTTTTAGCAAGTCATTTATATTAAACTTTTTTAGGAACTGGTGATAATTTGTGTTGATGTGTGATTCTTTGCATCCTCTTCTTCCTTTTCAATCACATAGTTATTTTCATTATAGAAGTAGAAGGGGACTGTAACCAGTCTGTTAGTCAATAAACATTTATTAAGTATTAGGTATTGTGCCAAGCACTGGGGATACAAAGAAAGGTAAAAAGTCCCTTCTCTCAAGGAACTCACAGTCTAATTGGGGGATGACATGCAACAACTATGTACAAACAAAAAATATATATAGGCTAATTTTGAAATAATTAACAGATGTAAAGCACAAGAATTAAAGGGGGTCAGGGGAGGCTTCTAATCTAATCTTTTCATAGTACTGTAGAGGAAAAGGAGGACCACACAGGTTAATTGACTTTCTGTAATGTTAAGGGATTTTGAAGATGTTCCCTGCCCATTAATAGGCACATAGGGGCCTGGCCCAGAGCTAATCAGATTCTGGGAGTTTCCAATTAAGTATTGGAGCACAAGGATTTTCAAGGTCCTTGGCATTTAGCCAATTAGATGCTGAGTCTTTGTTATATATTCTGAGAGGTTAGCATTTTGCTTTGGGAGTTCACTCATGAGAAGGATCTTTTGATTTCCTGGTTGAGACTCTGAGTAGCTGTTTGTTCAGAGTCCCCTGACTGCTTAGATATCTGTGCTCCCTTAATTCAGTGATGTATATAAAGTGTAGAGTAAGATTGCTATGTTCAGACAGTTGGAGCCCTGTCTTTGTGCTGATTTCTCTGCTTGCATTTTCTATACTCACTTCTTCCTCTTGTAATTAAAGTAGGATTGTTAACCCCTTTAAAGCCGTCTTTCCTTTATAAAGCAGATCAAAGAACCTGTGCTAGTAGGCCATTCTGCTATTACATTTGCTCAAGGTCAAACACACAAATAAGCAGTAAGCCCAGCATTTTCTCCCTCTTCATCTTGGTCTTCTGGCCTCCCTTGCCTTCTTCAAGTTTCAGATAAAAATCTCACTTTCTACAAGAAGCCTTTCCCAGTTCCTTTTTTAAGCTAATATCCTCCCTCTCTTGGTTATCTCCACACAGTATCTGGTATATAGTTGTCACATAAAAAATGTTTGTTGACTTGAAGCATGTCACCATGTCATTTATAAATGTCATTGAAGCATGTCAAATGTCAGTTTATAAATTTATAATAGGTAATTCTTTAAAAAACTGTTCATATCTTTTGAATACTTCTCTATTGGGAAATGTCTCTTGATGTTATGTATTTGTGTCAAGTCCCTATACAGATCTAATTAGATATCATACTTTTATTAGTGATATTTTCCCACTATTTTCTACTGCTTTTGTCTGTATTCACATGAAAGGTTTTTCATTTTATGGAAGCAAAATTGTCTATATTGTCTTTTATGATCACTTCTGTCACTTGTGTGACTGTGAATTTTCCTCCAAACCATCTTTGTGAAAGATATTTCTCTCTATTCTTTCATAGTTTGTTTTTTTATGAGGTGACTTTTTACATTTATGTTTTACACTTTTACATTTACATTCACATGTCCTTTTGGGGTTTTTGTGATATGATCTAGGTTGTTGGTCTAAACTGAATTTTTGTCACAATGCTTTCTAGTTTTGCCAGCAATTCTTACTAAATTGGGAGCCCTTCCTCCAAAAATTTATGTTCCTAGGTTTACCAAACAAACAAAACAATTTTCATGACAACTCCTTTATTATATAGTTTGAAGACATAATGTTATGTCCCTTTCAGTCCTACTTTAAAAAAAATACCACAAGGAAGCAAAGAAAAGAAGGACAGCTTTGAACACAATGAGTAGTATTTATTATATAGGCTTTCTTGAAATGGAAATTTATTGCTGTATATTTTGAATCTTCTCCTATGTTTTGTTGTGCACATGGCAATGCTTTTCCCCTCTTTTCTTATTATGTATTTAAGTTTTTGTGTTTAAATTTAAGAGAAAAAAATGTTAAATTACCTTTGAGATTTTAGACATTTTTTCCTCCAAATTAATTCTGTTATTTTTTCATCTAATTCTATAAAGTATCCTCTTGCTAATTTGATTGGTATAGTACTAAATTAATAAATTAATTTAAATAGTATTTTCATTTTTTATCACATTGACATGGCCAAACCATAAGCCCTGATCATTATTTCACTTGTATAAATCTTCCTTTGTATTTGTTAAGAGTGTTTTGTAGTTGTGTTCATTTAAGTCCTGCATATGTCTTGGTAGGTTAATTCCCTGATATAGTATACATTTTGTAGTTCTTTCTTTTTTTTTGGAGGGGGAAGGCTGGGCAACTGGGATTAAGCTACTTGCCCAAGGTCACATGGCTAGTAAGTGTTAAGTGTCTGAGGCCAAATTTGAACTCAGGTCTTCCTGACTCCAGGGCCAGTGCTCTATTCACTGCACCACCTAGCCACCCTCTATTTTGTAGTTATTTCAAGTGGAATTTCTCTTCTTATTATTTCTTCCTAGGTTTTATTAGTATTACATTGAAATACTGATGATGTTTATGAATTTTTTTGTATCCTATAATTTCTCAGTTTCTTCACTTATTCCCTAGGTTTACCTATATATACCATCATTGCCTTTAAATAGAGATATTGTTTTTATCTTTATGGAGGATTATGCCTTTAATTTTTGTCTCTTATTGTCATATTTAAAATTTCTAGGTTTATGTCAAATAATAAGAGGGAAAGAGGGCATCTTTGTTTCTACTTAAGTGGTTAATTTTTTTGAGCTACCTCAAAGATTACAAAATATTAAAGACATAATTACCCCAAGTGGAATACTTAACCAGTCAATCAGCAAACACAATTAAACCTAGAAAGGCAAATTAATACACTGGAGCAAGTAGAAGGGGCTATGTAGTGAGGAAATATTTACATTTAAATAGAGGGAGAAGAGAGGAATGCTCTCTCAGAATCTTAATGTCTCTAAGATGGGGTGGCTAGGTGGCACAGTGAGTAAGAGTGCCAGCCTCAGAGTTGGGATGACCCGAGATTGAATCCGGCCTCAGAAAATGAGCACCCACACACAAATAATGACTGGCCATGTAAACTTGAGCAAGTTACTTAACCCCAATTGCTTTTAAAAAAATGTCTCTAAGAGTCAGTGAGGAAATTAAATAAGATAACCAGAAAGCCTAGGGCCAGTTTTGTTCTGTTTTGATGATCTTAAGAGAAGAAAGAAAAGGAAGGGAAAAAGGAATACACCCGGGAAGAAAAACAGGAGGAAGAGGATGGAATTTAATATTTCACATTATTGGGGTGTATGAGAAAAAAACTATGTAAACATGAAAAAAGGAGTGGGGAAAATGGATGAAACATGAAGCTCACTTTCATCTGAATCAAACAGTGGAGGGTTGAATACACAGGAACACACACAAATACACACACACGTCCATGCAAAACAATGGGTTTGGTGTGGGAAAACTATGAACCTCAACAAGGAAATGGGCAGGGGGGAGTGTGAGAAGAAATATAGAGTAAGGAAAACATCATTCATAAGCAAAACAAATTCCAGATTTGGAGGGTAGATCATAAAAGGGGGATTAAAATAAATTAAGTTCTGTGTGAGGGGAAGAACAAAGGGGCAGTGGAACAGATACAGATTGTTTTATGCTAAGCACACACACTGTCTGTCTTCTTTTATTTTTTTTATTATTTTTTTTTAAAGCAATTGGGGTTAAGTAACTTGCTCAAGGTTACACAGCTAGTCATTATTTATGTGTGGGTGCTCATTTTCTGAGGCCGAATTTGATCTCAGGTCATCCCAACTCCGAGGCCGGTGCTCTTACTCACTGCGCCACCTAGTTGCCCCTGTCTGTCTTCTTTTAAAGTGGGGAAGTAAAGAGAAGAAAAAGTATAATGGGATAGTATGAAGGGAAATAAACAGGTATCGGTCATAGCCGAGAATGGGGTGAACTCATCTATAAAATGGAAAAGGGCAGCAGAATGGATTAGAAAGCAGAAACAATGTGTTCATAGGAAACACACTAGAAACAAAGAGTCACACATTTAAGATAATTATTTGGAGAAGAATTTATTATGTTTCATGCAAACTAAAGAAAAAAAGTAAGAAAAGCAGGGATTGCAATCATTAACTCAGACAGTAAAAGTAAACATGATTAAAAGAGGCAAAGAGGGAAACATGTTTAAAGGCACCGTATAATACGATGTGGTCCAGTGGATAGAATGCCAGCCTGGAGGCAAGAAGACTCATCTTTCTAAGTTCAAATCTGGCCTCAGAAACTTCCTAGCTTTGTGACCCTGGGCAAGTCACTTAACTTTGCTTCAGTTTCTTCATCTATAAAATGAGCTGGAGAAGGAAATGGCAAACCACTCCAGTATCTTTGCCAAGAAAA